>OY856344.1:6875000-7500000 GCA_963693475.1 Ectropis crepuscularia | reverse complement strand
ACAAAGTATCTACTTTCCTATTAATTGATGAATTGCAAAAGTATATGTAGGTAGGTACTATTATAATGGTATTTGATCGAGAACATATAGAAATAAATAAAAACACAAAAGTCTTCACGTTTTCAGCCTAAACGTTAGTTGTCTCTGATGTATACCAGCCTAACCAGTCTCTAAAAGAATTTTCTAGCCATCTTGTTTATGAGGTTGAATAAAAACGGAAGTTCATGATAACATATTAGCCACACCAAGGATGTTACGGAGCTCCGACTCCGATAAGTCGGAACTTCCGATTATTATCACACCTTCGGTTCCGAAACTTTTAAACCGGAGTTTTTAATCGGAGGTAAGGTGCATAAGTATTAGTGATTAGTCTTATTGTGGTAGAAAGTAAATAATGAAAAGACAAATTTGTTTAAAAGCTTTTGTTAATTTTATATTTATATGTTCTTTTCTTTTATTTACACAAATTACACTACTTTGGAATTCGATTCATCTAATAATTTTTTTTGTTTATTTGAAGACATGCCATTTTTAGGGTTCCGTAAAACGTAAAAAACTGAACCCTTATAGATTCGTCATGTCTGTCTGTCTGTCTGTCCGTCCGTATGTCACAGCCACTTTTTGCCGAAACTATGAGAACTACACTGTTGAAAATTGGTAAGTAGATGTATTCTGTGAACCGCATTAGGATTTTTACAAAAGTTTTTTAAAAAAACAAAAATTAGGGGTGCCCCCCATACTGAGAACTGAAACTCAAAAATTTTTTTTTCATCAAACCTACACGTGTGGGGTGTCTATCGATAGGTCTTCAAAAATGATGTCGAGGTTTCTAATATAATTTTGGTCTACACTGAATAATTTGCGCGAGAGACGCTTCCAAAGTGGTAAAATGTGTCCCCCCCCCCCCCCCTCTAACTTCTATAGTAAGAGAATGAAAAATCTAAAAAAAATATATGATGTACATTACCATAAAAACTACCAACGAAAATTAGTTTGAAGTCGATCTGATGAGTAGTTTTTTTTTAGTACGTCATAAATAATACACTATTATTAAAACTTCGATCAAAGTTACAACGAACTACAAGAACTATGTGTACTATGTATATTATGTTACTTGCTGCAACGGAACCCTTCATGGGCGAGTCCAACTCGCACTTGGCTACTTTTTTTTATTGTTGGTGTTTTATTTAAAACCATAAAATGAAAAAAAACTAAATAATGTTTTATTAGTCCCCAAAAAAAAATCTCTCCTGCCACCACTTCTGACCCTGCCTACGCCTCCGACTTCGGTTCCGACTCCGATAAATCAAATTTAAAAACTCCGACTCCGACTTAGGTTCCGATAAAATGACCTCCGTTACATCCCTGAGCCCACACATACAGGTGATAAATAGGTGCAAATCCTGTGAGCCTAATGTCTATAGAAAAAGGGACAGTACTGTAACAAAATGTTCCATCCTATACAACAACATGTGGTGGAAAAGTCCAACAATATTTTAACAGGTCATTCCAACACTGACACCGAAGTTCATCTCCGAAGGTCTCTTTCCCCTGAGCACCTTAGATCACGAATACGTGTCAAAGTTTGATGTAAAATTGACCAGCTTCAGCCCTAATGCACGTACAGCTGACCATCGATCTTGCCTGTCAAAGACTAAATTTTGTGCAGAAAATGTATTTTTTTGCCTACTTCGAAGCTGTGTATGGAATAAACATAAGTTAAATTATTAACTGTGAATTTAATCCTTTAATACAATAGGCATGGACGTATAAAAAAGTCGGACGTAGTCTCGCTAAAACAAAAACTGTGTCACTAGAGTCGGCCACATTTGCACGTGTGCGTTGTCAGGTTGTCACTAACAGGCTGACACGCACACATATACACAAGTAGCGCGTGTAATGATCCACTGATGTGAGCGTGTCAGCCTGTATGTGACAGCGCACACATGCATATTATGTGGCCGACTCGATGGACACAGTTTTTGTTTCAGCGAGACTACGTCCGACTTTTTTTATACGTCAATGATAAAATAGGTAATGGCTAGAACTGTTGGACGGTTGGAGTCCATTCGGACAGTTTACGACTACGAACACAGATTTCAATTTTTTTTGCTACGCAAAATGACGTCTTTGACTACGATACCTACTCCACACGAATAAAATAAAAATAAATAAACTTTTGCGAATAAAGAAAAAAGCCTAGTAGAAGTACCTACCTACCTACCCTACCTACCTAATAAATGCGAAAGTCCGAATGTTTGTTGCTCAATTAGGCACGGAACAGCCGAACAGATCGGGTGAAAATTTGGGGAATAGAGCAATTTAGGTTTTTCTTCGAGGGAAAATTACGGGAGTGGGAAGTGCTCAGATGAAAGCGCGGGCCGCTGCTAGTAATAAATAAATTCAAAGTAACTGTTTTATTGTCAGATATATTTTTTTAAATAGAATATTCCAGGTTGGCGTGACTAGGAAACATTTTTTTACTTATAAGTACTATATTTACTGTGATATAGTAAACATGGAATTATTATTTTATTAGTGTTTGGTGTAGAGCGTAGAGCTCAAGTACGGTTTAATGTAGCGGTCAAAAGCTTAAAAAAAAGTCAATTTCGGGATCTGAGTCACATGCTCGTATTTACAAAATGCTTTATTAAAACCACGAAGCCTTATAGACACTTATAATTCAAGATCTATGTACAAATAACAATCGATTCAGTCTCTTCACATTTTACACTTCTTGGAGATTGTGCGTCACATTTTGTAATTTTTGGCGCTTTTCCTGCCGAACATGGGGGTGGAGAAGTTGTCTGGGGTGACGTTGGGGCTGGCGATGGGAGTTTTCGGAGTCTCCTGGCCGAGGGAGACGGCTGAAGCGTTCCTGATGGCTTCAGGCAGGTCCTCGGGCAAGTGCGCTTGACTGGAAGACGATGCTGTTAGCCGTTTCTCTGCTATTGACTTCAGCATGTTTTTACCGGCCTCCTTGGTCTGTAAGGAAATGAAATTATTTTCGTTTACAAACGGTGCTTTTTTATAGTGTAGAGTGATGAGACGAGCAAGACATCTGTCTGATGGTAAGGAACATGCCTGCGTATAATAGCACAGTAGCACGCAGCTTAGGTTAGAACATGAGTCCAAATCATTATCTAGCACTGAACTGAGCTTGTCACCTAGAGAGATATGAGAAATTTTGCCTCTATGTGGCTTAGTAACTCTGCCTGCGAAGTCGAGGGTCGTGGGTCGAATCCCACCCAGTGTAAATATTTGTACTATGTCTGGGTGTTTCTATGTATGATAAGTATTATATCAGCTATCTGGCCGCCAGCTTCGTTTTTCTTAGTATGGGGTCAGATGGTGTTGTGTGCGAATCAATATTTATTTATGCCCAGTAATTTCACTGCAAAAACATTGCCATTCAAACCAGAACACAGTGATGCTCTCACATCACTAGTTGGTGGTAGAATAACTAGCAAAGGGCTCTGCAGAGTGTCCTACTGCTACTTATCAAATTAATCAATGTTTTAATAATTAAATTCAAGCTAGGAGTCAACATGTGTGATAGCGTAACAATACTCTCCGCGGGAAGAGTACAATTTTGCTTTTATTACATACCGAAAATTTGCTTTGACAAAGATAGACAGGGATAAAATATTTATAATTATCCTACTTCCTACTAATATTATAAATGTGAATGTTTGGATATTTGGATGTTTTTTGCTCAATCACGTCCTAACGTATGAACGGGTCGGGCTGAAATTTGGAACACAGATAGATAGTCTGGAAGAACACATAGGCTACTTTTTATCCCGGAAAAACAACGGGAACTACACGGGTAACACCGCGGGGCGCTTCTAGTACATTATAAATGGCAATGTTTGGATGTTTGTTGCTCAATCACGTCCTAACGTATGAACGGATTGGGCTGTAATTCAGAACACAGTTAGATTATAGTCTGGAAGAGCACATTTTTTTTTTTTTTTTTCTAAAATTATTCACCAAGTCACCTTGGGTCCTAATACTTATTACAATCTAGCCTAATTAAAAAACAAGGCTACTTTTTGGAAGAGCACATAGGCTACTTTTTATACTAGGAAAATAAGGGTCTAACTGGAAAACCCTGGTGCGCCACTGCTAGTCAACACATTAAGGTTATTTAGATGCAGTCTCTCTGGACTAGTTAACTCACGCTCTCGTGCTCGAGGCACTTGTACGCGTAGTGCGCGGCGTGGTCGAGCAGCGAGAAGCGCAGGTAGTAGTGCGCGAGGTAGCGCTGGGCCGCCGGGGCCTCCTTGCTGCACACGTTGCCGGGGTCCTGGCACGCGGCCGTGTACGCCGCCGCCGCGCTGTTCGGCATGTTCGAGCGCTCGTACAACCTGCACACGAACGGTATGATTACACAAAGTAAAACGTAAACAAAGTAAAATACATATTATTTATTTTCTCAGAAAAAAAAAAACAAAAACGACTTCAATGAGGCGTTTTCCATAAATATACAAATTGACTTTTCAAAGATAGTTATAAATTTTGACAAGTGTGGCACCACTGTTCGTTTTTGTGAAATTTCTCTAACAAAAGAAAACATTGGCGCCATCTACGGTGAAATTGGGAACTGTCTTTGACAGATATTTTTGCATCTTGAAAACGCCCCATTGTAGTGGTAGCACTCTTTGCAAACACATTTGCTAGTTATTATACCGCCAAGCAGTAATTTTTAAAGGTAAGAGTTTGAAGGGCAATGTTTCCAGAGAAAAAGATATCTCATATCATTTTATATTCTTTTCTGTACGATAATTAATAATTGTTATTATAATACAGTGAAGTGATAATTTCAAAGTTTAAAAAGGTATACAATTTGTATGTTGTACATTTATCAATAAAGAACTTTGACTTTATTCTGGGCGACGAGCGAAGTGCAGTGCTAGGTAATGATTTGGACTCTTCATATTCCAATAGCAGAGTACTGTGTAGTTACGGGCAGGTGTGTTGCTTACCATCAGCCACATGTTTTGCTTGTCTCATTCTACAATACATTCGTATTATAAAAAATTGGCACTCATAGGAACTGCCGATAAAAGTGAAAACTTATAACTCAGAATTTGATAGCTTACTTAGAAAACTACACACACGGGTGTAACCGGAGGGCGTGGCCTGGCCATCATGGCATGGCCACCTAGAAATGCGTCAACATTTCCCATTGGCTCACGCATTTCAAGATGGCTATGCCATGATGACCAGGCCACGCCCTTTCAGCATTTCCCATTGGCTGACGCATTTCTAGATAGTCAATGGCCATGGTCCCGAGTTTACGGAAAAATTTCTTATCATACCCGAGCGTGACGCTAGAATTCAATTCACACTTCACGAAAAATCTGTCTAGGCGCGCCAAAAGAAGTATTCACTTAAAAAAAAAACAGACACTACCAAATTTCATAAGAATCTATCATCACTACGTCGTCTTATTACATGGATAGCCCTCAAAATCGATTCACAAAATATATTTGCCAGTTATTCTACCGCCAAGCAGTAATGTGCAAACATTACTGTGTTCCGGTTTGAAGGGTAATGTTTCCGGAGAAATTACAGGGCTTAGACCTACAAAATGAATTAACAAAAAATGGCTATGTAGTTAATTTATACGCTGTAGAAGTAGGAGCGAGAGGTATACCAGCAAAATCTCTCTATAACCTGCTTAAAGACCTTGGATTGTCCAGAAGTGCAGTAAGTTCTATACTAGAACGAGTATCTAAAGCTGCACTAGTAGGATCATATCGGATTTGGCTGGGCAGGGAGAGAAATACGAGTAGTGAAGGTGAGTGTTGTCGTACGTCAATATAAGGGGCCCCTTTTAAACCTACGCCCGAGTCACAAGTCTCGGGGTCTACTCGAGATTTCTCTCTCTGTCACACGATGGACCCGGCACCCGCACGGTGAATCCATGGAATGCTAAGAAGTACGTCTCAAGTCTATAACAACTTAGATCTCTGGGTGACAAGCGCAGTGCAATGCTAGGTAATGACTTGGACTCTTCATGTTCCAATAGCTGCGTGTCACTGTGCTGTTATGTGGCAGGCATGTTGCTTACCATCAGGCACATGTCCTGCTCGTCTCGTCACACTTTATTTAAAAAAAAAAAACTACAACAACAACAATACAGAAAAAACACCACCGAATTGAGAACCTCCTTTTTGGAAGTTGGTTAAAATTAAATAGTTTTTTTTTTTATAGTAGGTGTAGATAAAGGTACCTTCAGTATATGTACTTGATGGTACCTGCTACACCACGCCTTCTGATTTCTGATAACAGTATAGGAAAGATGTGGTTGCAACTTGCAACATTACTAGTTAATGAAACTTCATATTCTAAAAAAATCTAAAAAGAAATACAACATACTTAGCCAATTTAAACAACGCCATTCCTTCGATATCCCCGGTGCTATGTGCCTTGTAGTAACACTTCAGCGCATTAGGTATCTTGTCCATCTTCTCGTAGGCCTGCCCTAGAGACACCAACATGCGCGAGTCGTCTGGTTTGAGCTGCGCCGCCCGCGAGTAGTAATATATGCAGTAGCCATTCAAGCCGAGTATTTCGTACGCTTGTCCTAAGCCGTTCCACGCGCGGTAGTCGTTTCTGTTCACATCTGGAATAAAATTTACATGGTTTAATACCCCGTATACATTACTCCAGTCCAGCGACCGAATCCAGCGGAATAATGTAAACGGGGTATAATGTCTTTTCACCACTAATACTCGGTTTGCATTATTCCAGTCCAGCGACCGAATCCAGGGCTGGATTGCTTACTGGAATAATGGAAACCGGCACTGGAAAGCATCAATCCAGTGCCAATGCATTCCAGTGCTGGATTCGATCGCTGGAATAATGTAAACGGGGTATAATGGGTATATTTTTTCATCCCTGAGGCAAAAACGACGGCGTGTCATATTAGGTCCTAACATATGAAATTGTCGTACTGGGCAATTTGCAATTTTGATCTCAAATATCTCCTCTTTGGTTACGAATTTCAATTTAAAATTTCTACAGATATTTACTCATGCTTTTATGGTTTGAAAACCGTAATTCACTTGTACGACAAAACAACAATTTCATTTGTAATTGGTACCTAATAAGTTTGACATGTCTTTATGTGTGTGTGAGAGAGAGAGGGTGTGTATGTGTGTGTGTGTGTGGGTGGGAGTGTGCCTGTCTGCGGCATCGGAGCTCTCGAATAGGAACGGATTTCGTTTTTTTTTGGTTGAAGAATGTATTAGTCAGGAGTGTTCTTACGTTCTTAGTTATGTTTCATGAAAATTAGTTTAAGATGGCCACCGCTACAAAATGGCAGATAAGACATTTTTACACAACTCCCTCAATAAAGAGTACAATGAAAGGGTTTGACCAGTCACAAATTTCAAATTCAAGATGGCCGCCACCACAAAATGTAGAAAATTGTTTTTTTTGGGATTGTTTTTAAATGTTTCATTTAATTAGTTATGCCTAAAAATGTGTCTTGTACAAGAAAGTGCTATTTACCAATAGCTTGTCTGTAGCACTGTATGGCAGCATTTGAGTTCTGCAGTTCAATAAACTCATGTCCCATAAGGATCCACGCGGACAGGTACTGAGGGTCCAGGGCGAGGGCCCTTTGGAAGTACATCACGGCTTTCTGGTGCTCGCCACGGAGACTGTAGTAGTTACCTGTAATAAGAGTATTAAGACTAATGTGGTTGTTACACATTTTTTAATTTATTCATGGTTAAATCACATGTATTATACCACCGGCCACCTTATGCAGCGGAATCTTAAGTTGACTAGACTGACCTTATCATACATAGTTACTCGTGAATTAATGAAAAATACTTGAAGAATAGAAGATGCCCCGATTTCATAATAGTAGTGATCGATCGTACGAGAGGTTGTAGGTTTGAAAGTTTGAATATAGCCTGCGCTTTTACCTATCTTACTACTGTAGTAAGATAGTAATGACAACAGCCAGTAATGACAAACACGAACACTGGCTTTCGCGGTGAAGGAAAACATCGTGAGGAAACCGGTGTGTTCCACGACATCGTCATGTGTCATCCGCTAACAGGTGCGGTAGATTATGACTCCTATTTTTATATCTCCAATGTGAATATGAAGTGGCCTGTTTATACAAACATACTATAATTGGAAATTCAAGTAAAATTCAAAATACATAAAAGTAAATAATGAAAATAAGTAAAATCCAATAAAAATAGTTGTAGAGTTAGAAAAAAGAATGTCTGCTGTAAACATTTTCATAAACAAAATGTTAAAGTATGAAACCCCAACGTTTTTTTTTTTAACTTTTATAGGTTTACACTTGACCGCCATCTCGCCTGATGTTAAGCGACGATGCGGTCTACGATGGATCGTGTTTACCTAGAAGAAACCGATTCACTCTCGATTTGTAGACACAAAAATTGTAACCAACAGGGAAAACCCACTCAGGCAACGCATTCCAAAGCCTAGCCGTTCTTATCACAAAGGTAGAGTCAAATCTCTTTGTTTGTGTCTTTGGAAAATCAACCATGAAACGATGTCGATTTTTCGAGCTACGAGCATTCCGATAGAAAAAAGGGCAAGGTGGTATTAGATTATGTAAATCAGTTGCACACTCTCCGAAGTGTATCCGATAAAAAACCGAAAGGCTAGCAACTTTTCGGCGATATTCAAGACTTTGAAGTCTTTTTCGCACAATTGGGTCGTTGCCTATGAGCCTTTTGGCACATCTCTCGATTGATTCCAAGGCTTCCAGCTGATACTTAGCCGAACCATCCCAAAGATGCGAACAGTACTCCATACAAGAACGAATTTGAGCTTGATATAACGTGAGCAACTGCTCAGACTTGAAGTACCTTCGCACCTTTGAGAGGACACCTAGTTTTTTGGCAGCTAATTTAGCCTTGGACTCGATATATGAACCAAAGTTGAGCGTAGATGTCAATGTAACGCCCAATAACTCAAAATGATAAAATCATGATAACAATACTTTATGTTAGTATCACGTAGTAGTGGTAGGACTCTTAGCAGAGTCCGCCTGGAAAAGTACTACACCTTTGCCAAATATTCTACCGCCAAGCAGTAATGTGCAAACATTACTGTGTTCCGGTTTGAAGGGCAATGACTCCAGAGAAATTACAGTAATACTCACCAATAACACAGCATGTTTCCACCCTGTACTTATCGATAGAGACTGCCTTCTGAGCTAAGTTGGCAAGTTCCATGCGTTTATCATTCAAGTACAGTAAATGTGAATACACATCCCAGTTGTCAAGGCGATATGGGTCATTTTGGTATAGCTCTCTGAACAGTGACAGAGAGGTGTCCACATCTGAAATGCAAGTACAAAATACAGAGATATACTTTGAAGTTTTGGAAGTGAAAACTTCTTTCGGCGCACCACAGACAGATTTTTCTAGGGCTGCATCACGCTCGGGAATGATAAGAAATCTTCGAATAAACTCGGGACCATGGCCATGTTCATGGCCACGCCCTCCGGTTTCACCCGCGTAGATTCCAAAGTAAGCTATCAAATTCTAAGTTATAAGTTTTCACTTCTATCATCAGTTCCTATGACTGACTATTTTTTTTTTAACTTAATTGAGACCAGAGCTTATTTTCCAGATATATATTTTATAATTAGAAATTTGAATACACTACTAATATCGTTTTTGAACTGAAAACTTTTTTAGCCTTTTTAGAAGGGGATAACCCTATTGGGTTCGCGTCACCAACATGGCTGGCGAAGGTAGCAAAGGCGTTTAACACTGCAGTTCTAAGTTTTCACTTTTCACTTCTATCCAAAAACATAAATGTTGAAGCTGGACATTTCGAAAGTGTTACCATTGGATAATGTATACCTCTGCAAAAATTTATTGAAATAATTAATTCTATTAACTAAAATCTTTTGTCCTTATAAACAAAAGCTAGCCCAAGACCATTATCCAGAGCCTGTTATTTTAGTCTTATTTTTCTTTTGCTTATCATCTCATCTACCACTGTAGTGGTACATTGTTATAGTCAATTTTAATTTTTATGTAATGTTTGGAACATGATAAAATATTGTTATGACGTTGAAAAGTCTTGGCTACTACTTACCAAAACTTTAAGACAAGTATTAAGATTAAATTGTTAAATTTCAAACGTGGGACAACACCTCACTTAGAATTTGGGGTTTACTTTCAAATTTACGTAAAAAAATATTATGGACCTTGGCTTGTCCAGAAGTGCAGTAAGTTCCATACTAGAACGAGTATCTAAAGCTGCACTAGTAGGATCATATCGGATTTGGATGGGCAGGGAGAGAAATACGAGTAGTGAAGGTGAGTGTTGACATACGTCACCAAAAGGGGCCCCTTTTAAACCTACGCCCGAGTCACAAGTCTTGGGGTCTATTCGAGATTTCTCTCTCTACCACACCATGGACCCGGCACCCGCACGGTCAATCCATGGAATGCTAAGAAGTTCGTCTCATAACTGATCTGGTTATTTTACCCTAAACACAAAATATTAAATAATGAATCTGTGATATTTTATATGTCTGAAAAAAGCATGCGTTTATAACTATGCACATATATAAATATTATATCAGCTTTCCGGCTGTCATAGTACAAGCTTTGCTTAGTTTGGGGTCAGATGGTGTTGGTGTTGTGTGTGAAATGTTCACCAATTTTTTTTTTTTCTGTATTTTATATTATGAGATACTTGTTTGAAATTTAACTTCACATTTGTACTTCATTACAATGCTAATATTACCTCTTCTATCATGATGAGCTATGGCCATTTGCGCAGTTACATAAGTGCTCTTCCCAAATCCAGCAGATATCAAACCTTGATATGCTTCTATTGCTTGTTCGGAAAGCTTCAGTTCTACAAAGGCATGAGCAGCAAAAAAGTACATCATCCAGTGTTTGGGAAGCTGTAGTGAATCCAGGGCTTCATACTCATTAGCAAGACCTGGAATGAGATACAAATCTTATCATGAAACAGCAATAACTTTTTTTTAAATTAATCTCAGTCGTCCCACAGCTGGACAAGGTCTGCCACAACTGCCCTCCACTTCATCAAGTCCTGTCCTTCAATAATCTTTTTTTTAAACAATCTGAGCTTCTTTTTTAACCTTATCTTTACGTATATTATTTAACAAATCATGCAGGTTAGTCAATCTTTTTTTTAAGTTGTTTCAGTAATAATATACAGTAATACCCCACTTAGCACGACCCCGTTACGCGCGGTTTCACTATAACGCGAATTTCAAATTTCGCGCAAATGCCTCGCTTACGCGAAAGAGTCCGTATAAACATAATATAGTCATTAACTTCTCTATGGTCGCGGGATCCCCGCTTTCTCTGAATATTCTCTTTGAAGAATTGGGAATTCCCTGTCCTTCGACTTTGTTTTATGGAGATTTCCTAGTTCGTTTCGTGTGTTCATTTCCGTAAAAACTAAGAGTATGTATTGCATAAAGTGTTCTTAGAATTAAAGTGATTGATTAAAATGATTTGTATTAAATTTTGACTGTTTAATCATAAACCTCGATTTACGCGAATTTCAGTCAACGCGATTTTTTTCGGAACATATCCCTCGCGTAAAGCGGGTTATTACTGTACTGAATTAAATGTCAAACAAAACCAAAATTTAAATAACCTATTGATCATCATATCCATATAATCAAAGAATCGCTAGACTATTATAGTTAATCTCTAAACCAAATTTCATTCTAACCAATTCAGTAATTTTTGCATGAAAGAGTAATTAACATTCTTTTATACAAAGTGTGATATGACATGAATGCTTTAGTGGGAGTAAAAAATCAAAATGTATACAGTCTCAAGAATAATATAACTGTTTAAAGAATTTTAAACATTATTGTCTCGATATACACATTAAAATTTAGAAATATTATAATTTTTGCTATGAACCTTTAGATCTTTATAATAAATAAATATTGGTGGACAATTCACACACAACACCATCTTACCCCAAACTAAGCAAAGCTTGTGATATGGCGGCCAAATAGCTGATATAATACTTATATAGTTTTAAATACATACTTATTATACATATAAACACCCAGACACAGTGCAAACATTTGAATTCATCACACAAATATGTGCACTGGGTGGGGATCGAACCCACAACCCTCGGTTTCGCAGGGAGAGCTACTACCCACTAAGCTACGAGGCCAGTCACCTTAGAGACCTTTGTTTGGACTCTTATTAATTATTTTTGACAGACATGTTAATAATATTTATTATCTGTATTCCGTATCTGTATGCAATTACTATGTATAAACAAGTTTGAAAATCAACATTATGTTGGTGTTTTTTGTCAATGTTTCAAGGGAAATGTTACCCGCTAGCTCCACCCAGGCCGCCCACAACGTTGGCGCAGCAGCAATGGCATTATGCAGCACTAGAACAGCCTGCTTCCTCAGATCCAGCTTCTTTAGGACTACTCCTTCTAAATACATCAAATATCCATCCTTGTTATTGCGATTAGCCTGAAATACAATAAATAAATTGATGTAGATAATATGTAAAACTTAAAATTTCTATGGGTAATTTTATCAATAAACTTTCAATATTAACACATTTATTCTGAAAGTTGTTTGTAACTAACCTACAAGTTAATTTGCTTCATACTTGTAGTTCGAAAAACTGAATCAAATTCAGAGAAAAAATTAAATATTTGGACCTACTAAAATTGTCCATTGGAAAGGCAATGTTTCGAGAGACATTACAGGGCTTTGAGATAAATAATCTTATATCTTTAGTAACAAGCATTGTGCAGTGCAAAGTAATGATTTTGACTCTCCATGCTCTCATTCGCTGTGTGACATTGTGCTTTCAAGGGCACATGTTGTGCTTATAACATTACTATATATTTTAAAAATATACTCACTTTGAAAAATGATAACAAATCTAGGAGCACTTGATTGGATTCACCGCTCTCCACTCCCGTGTCTGTAGAATTATCCAAACGCTTTTTCTCACTAGACAAGTACTGTGAATATCGATACAGGAATACACATTTTGGACCAGAACATTGCTCCAAAAAATGAGCTGCTCTGTCATACTCCTGGCAATCGAAATAGCTTTTGGCTAATGTGTAAGATTCCCTCTCTTCTGGTACAATGCCATCATCTATGTTGGCGTCATGTTCCTCTTCATCACTTATTTTATGTTCTCTCAACGCATAATTCAGTTCGGCTAACCACTTTATTGTCTCTTTGAGACCACGATCAGTGCACTCTCGAATTCCATGTTTTATGTCTCGTCGTACTTGTGTCAGGTCTATTTGAATATCTCCTTTTGGATGTATCGATAATGGCGGCATAATATTTATTAAGGAACCTGCAGGTTTAACTCAATTTTATTTTGTAAATAAGATATTTTGAAAATATTTCCAACTTCCAAGTAATCAAATAGACGAGAAAAACGTCCGGCAAGTTTCCCAATCAACTGTCAAATGTCATTTCGTCATTTGATGTCATTATCAATTAAAGTTAGTTACTTTTCAAAGATACTAGGGATGAACACAACATTATCTCTGGCAATTGTAGTCACAGACTAAGTAGAGAGATTATATTGTATTATATAGTGTATTCGTTTTGTGTAGCTGCATCAAACATACTGACGCATTTCTAAATGGCCATGCCAAGATGGCGAAGCCACGCCCTCCGGTTACACCCGTGTAGTTTCCAAGGTAAGCTATCAAATTCTGAGTTTTAAGTTTTCAATATCGGCAGTTCTATGACTGCCAATTTTTTTAAAGTTTAAAATGAACACCACCGTCATAGTGATCTGTGACCACCGTATCGATTCTGAACCCAGTCGGATTCATCACGACTGATCGACACGAATGATCAGAATATTAAAACCTCCCTAGTTAGCAAACTGTTTGGTGACTTTTAAGTTAAATACGATCACTTGGATGTCACCTAATGCTTACGGAGAGTGAAAGGAAGGGTGTTAAAACCTTTATAAATTGCGTTCCGTAATACTTGAACAAAAATAAAAAATGTAATAAAAATAGTAAGATACAATCTGAACATAGTAACCAGTAGTAACCACATCGACACGACATTGACTGATGCGGCTGAAGGACTAGTATCTACGGCAAAGAATAAATTAATAAAAAGAAGGTGATAGCAGCCAGACAGCAGCAGTAACAGCTGATTGTTTCTTTCTTGCTCTAGCACACTTGGCGGTGCCAAGTTCACTCGAACCGTTCTTTCATTTACGGGAGTGACGATGACCTTTATTCACAGCCCACGAAAGATCTATGTGTGGAGTGAGCCAAAAGATGTGTTCACTTCAAAAATAAAATCGATTCAACCGTACGGGATAACTCCCGAACTTCCAACCAAAAAAATCAAACCAGTTCATCCTATCGGAAGCTACGAGGCTACAGACACATACCTATAGAGATATACATTGACGATCATAATACTACCCCTCTTCTTCATCACTGGATTAGGTTAGTTAGTTAGATTTTGGTACCGGGTTAATTATGCCGGATCCACCGGAATATCAGATTCGTTTTTCCGGATGGCAATCCTTATCGGATACGGTACGTAGGTAGTTGGAATTGAGTAGATTAAATGATTCTTTATAAAATGCTTTTTAGAGTATTAACGCCCTAAATTGACAGAGTATGATGACTGTGATTTCTGAAAATATGATGTACCATCTCTCTTTTTCATTTTTTTGTTGAAATTTTTGCAGGATATTACGACGCAAAATACCATTATAGGGGAGTACGCAATGCGGCCAGTAAGGTGCTAAGTCAGACAACGACTGACGTAAAGTTAGCTCGTTAGCTGACTTGTGGCGTTTTGTGTGTTGTTGAGTGGGACCGTTTTTGAATGCTGACCTAAAGTCCATAGTTTCTAATATCATTGGTTAAAAGGCTCAGACAACAAGCAGCAACTTCAACTTTTTCTTTTGGCTGACATTCGGTAAGGCTACCGTAATTTCGCCAGTATCTAGTGTTGCATCATGTTATGATGATCATCAGTTTATCATTATCTGAGGTTCATTTACTGAATGAAAACATCATGATGATGCAGAAATGTGAGTCTTGCTTTAGGGTAGCGATTCTGAAACCATTCGGTTGCATCCGACACGGAATCTCATCTCTTGGTCTTTGTCATGCTAAACAGATATGACAAAGACCGAGAGATGAGATTCCGTGTCGGATGCAACCGAATGGTTTCAGAATCGCTACCCAGAACTTCAGTGATCAGTGTACATCAGGCAGAAAAAAAAATTGGATTGTCAAACTTGTCAAAGTCATTATCGTTTAGCATCCTTTGCTTATGTCTTATGTCACTTCATTACTGTCAAAGTGTCAAAACAAGTTGCCGTGGTCACGATACGGACATTTTTTAAATAAAATATTTTCATTATTCCTTGCATTACAACAGAAGCGCACGAATACAACAGTGGTAGCAAAACAATTACTATTGTGTGATATAACCCTAAGTGCATTGCGCATTCAAACACCATACATACAGTCATGGCTGATCCAAACATTGACTCGATCAAAGGTGATGTGGAAAATACGTATTCCACTCCGGGAGCAGACCCCAAGAATATGCAGGAAGTCACACTATATGTAAGGATATTATCTATAAATAATAAATTAATTAATCTTATTCAGTGAAACTATGACATTTTCACAAATAAGTGCATACCACAAAGTATCTAAATTCCCTATTTAATGTTTTAGGTTCAGTCCCTACTACAAAACATGCAAGACAAGTTCCAGAGTATGTCAGATCAGATCATAAACCGGATAGATGAAATGGGGACTCGAGTTGATGAGCTGGAAAAAACTGTAACAGACCTCATGACACAAGCCGGCATTGAAAGTGAAAAATAAGTGTTTTTCTGCAGCTTAGTATGGTAAAGAATTATCCATTAGGCATATTATCACTAATGATAAGGTCACCCAAAGATAATAATTATCACTCTCCATATACACTTCATTCATCACTCGATTTTGTAAATCAAGCACATTAGTATATGTTACAATTTAGGAGTCGGGGTCTCATATATTTCTGTGTCACTTAAGCTATTTTTATAAATCAGGATATTGAAAAATAAATTGTAAAATGATAATGAATATGACTTACTATTTGGCTAGGCTTTGAAATTAAGAATACACTTGGTTG
This sequence comes from Ectropis crepuscularia, assembly GCA_963693475.1. Lineage (NCBI taxonomy): Eukaryota > Metazoa > Arthropoda > Insecta > Lepidoptera > Geometridae > Ectropis > Ectropis crepuscularia. Next base: position 7,483,805 of record OY856344.1, on the reverse strand, counting down.
TTACATAATTGTTGTCACATAATTATTGTAATTCAAGTGTAGTCAATTAAGCTTTTTTGATGTTAAACTTTATGACCAGAACCCTGACTAAGTAAACATAGCAATAATTAGTAAATATGCATATTTACATTAAAGTTATCATCTCCATAAATAATTTAGTAAAGTTTGCCAATAAATAGTTAAGTATATTTCATTTGCATCTAGCTTATATTGTATTGCCTTACCCATAAGGAAAAAGTTTATGCTAATTAGTTGGTGACAAAAGTTTAAACTTTATTGGAGGTTCACCCATTGTGACAAAGTTTCCTTTGGTGTGTGATACTATGGCTACTTCACTTTGAATGTTATTTACACTTCTTTGAATTCAGCAGTAATGTCCTTGTATACAGGCTTACCAGGAGTTTACAGGATGGATAGTTACATAGTATCTATAACCAGGTTAAAGTATAATTACATTGCATAGAACTATCCTGCCGACGAACAGATTAGCTAAACCAGTATGTACTACTTTTACCCTAAAATGTGGTATGTGTTTTGTGTGAAATGTGACATAATTCAGTCAGGACTGACTATATTACATATGAATAACCTGTCATTTTAAAAGGTACACATTACCTGTGATAAATATGAGAGATCTTGCAGACTAAATTGTAAATTTGGTATTATGCATGTATTGTAATTAAGAGACAGGACAGCATGTTTTTTAAAATCTTCACAAATTGCATTAAAACAAGTCAACAAAGATGTTATACCACACCAAATTGCTATAGTGCTCAGTATATGCAGACTAATACTTAAGTGTTAAAAATGTAAATTATCCTTTGAGATAGAATATATTCACTTTTGTATTCTTCCATTTTGTAATGAAGATTGCTAAGAAAGAGGTGAATACCAGCCTTTACTATGAATTTACTTATTATGGATTGAAGTATTTTGTTTATTTCATTACACATTTCAGAACAAATAAATAAATGACAAGAATAATAATGGCATGTGTCATCCACTAACCCACACTGTGCCAGTGTGGTGGATTATGGCCTTAACTCTCTCTCCTTGCAAGAGAAGGCCCCGAGTCCCAGCAGTGGGAACATTTAGTGGGCTGTTGATGATGAATAAATGGTATAAAAGTATAAAAAACAAAATAAATTGTTCTCTTTCTGTCTTGTGAAACAATAAAAAAACCTAGGTATTTGCCCTTTCGTTACAAATGGTTATATTAATTTAGTGTGCTTGGAACCGGCTGGTACAATGGAGAGGTTTGCATGTTCTTCATTACAAATCAATAAGGGGAAATTTTTGGGGCACAGTAAGGGTGCCAGACATGTTAGAAATTGAATTAACAATAAAATATATCTTGTGCAAAAACATTTTATTGATTTATTTATACAACTTTGAAACAGATTTTATCCGCCCCCTTTATCCTTTTTAACTCTATGACAAATACCCCAAACCAACAAGGTACAAGAACAAAAAAAAATTACCTCTACTTTGGATTTGAAATTTGTACAATATTAACAAATTAGAAAAAACGTAATTTGTCATTTTGTGGTGGCGCCCATCTTGGGTTTGAAATTATAGTTTTCTAATAGTCAAGCCCTTTCATTTGATACCATATGGAGGGAGGTTGTGAAAAAATATTTTATCCGCCATTTGGAGGCGGAAAAGAACCACCGCAAGGAAACTAGCTTTCAAATGAAAAAATAAAACCGGCCAAGTATGAGTGGGACTCCCGCACGAAGGGTTCCGTAGCATTAGCAAATAAAAGGCGAAAACCTCTTTGGCTTTATTCTGAATTTCGTATACATAGACTATCATAGTTTCCAAAGAAAGGCTTTCATCCAAAAACTTTTATTAAAATTTTGATTCTAACGACGACGTCGATAGCGCGTTTTATTTTACTAGTGGCGGCATCTAGTTTGCTTGGAACGGACTAATCGAGCAAGAAACGGTATTTTTTAACATATATTATTTATTTAATTTTATTTTTAGTATTTGTTATAGCGGCAATAGAAACATCATCTGTGAAAATGTCAACTGTCTAGCTATCACCGTTCTTGAGATACAGTCTGGTGACAGACGGACGGACAACTAAGTCTCAGTAGTCTCAGGGTCAGTCAGTCTCAGGGTCCCGTTTTTGCCCTTTGGGTACGCTACCCTAAAAAACCGTTTCGAAATCGGTCTCCCTGTTTGAGAGCTACGGTGCCACTGACAGACAGACACACACAGCCAGACAGACATCGACGTCAAGCTTATAACACCCCTTTTTTTTGGACGGGGCGGGCGTTAAAAACTAGCAACCAATAACAATAAAGGTTATCTTGTAACCCAAAATCTAGCTAATCAGAGTTAACTATATTCATTGTTACTAGCAGCTCGTGTTTTTCCAAAAACCTTATCGTCAGTAAGTTTGAGAAATGCCAATACCTTAGTGTGCGTACGCCCAGCAAAGAAGTACCGCCTTTCAAGAATTGAATGATGCAGATAATTGATAATTAGTGCTCTATCTCGTGTAAATGTGCCCGAAATTTTAAATTTGTGCCTCCTAAGGTTTCAGATTTATTTAAGAAAAAAAGATTCTGCTGCACGAACTTTCGCCCAACAAAAAAATTCTTAAATGTTGGGTTTAGCTGGATATGAAACATGCAAAAAGATAGCTTATATACGAGTATAAATGTGCCCTTTTAAACTTTTTTAAACGTCCTTGTGACGAACTAAAAAAAACTACTAACTAGATAAGAGTTCAAACCAATTTTCGGTGGAAGTTGCATGGTGTACATCATATATTTTTTGAAGTGAAAACTTCTATAGGCACGCCTAGACAGATTTTTCGTGAGCTGTGATTTGAATTCATTCGTCACGCTCGGGTATGATAAGAAAGCTTCGGGTAAACTCGGGACCATGACTATTGGCCATCTAGAAATACGTCAGCCAATGGGAAATGCTAACGCATTTCTAGATGGCCATGCCAAGATGGCGAGGCCACGCCCTCCGGTTACACCCGTGTAGTTTCCAAGGTAAGCTATCAAATTCAAAGTTATAAGTTTTCACTTCTATCGTCAGTTCCTATGACTGCCAATTTTTTTTTTAGTTTTATCATTCACTTTTGAAGTTAAAGTGGGGGGCGGGGGGGAAGGGAACCACACATTTTACTACCTTAGAAGGGTAGTAAAAATAAAACGCGCTATCAACGTCTCAGTGAGAATCATAAGGTAAAATCAAAATTTCAATAAAACTCTTTGGATGAAAGCCTGTTCGAGGAAACTGTGATAGTCTATGATTACGGAATTGGGAATAAAGCCAAAGAGGTTTTAGCCGTTTATTTGCTAATGGTACCCTTCCTGCGGGATTCCCACTCGCACTTGACCGGTTTTATTTATATACATACGGACGGACAGACAGATATGACGAATCGATAAGGGTTCCGTTTTTACGTTTTACGGAACCCTAAAAAGTACCTACTCTCCTCTACCCTCGATTCATATTGGGAAACAATTTTGAGGATGGTATAGTTGAGTGTGAGTGAAACAAGAGAGGTACAGTCCGCGAGGTATAAGCTGAGCTTTGCATTAGTGTGAGTGATCACATGCATACGCATCTATTACCAAAAGTACAGTCAGACAACAAACTCTTAAACAACAAGCTGACATTAACTATCCAGGATCAATATGGTCATTGCGAAAAGAAGTATCTCTTTTAGGATTCAAATGGTCAAGGACAGAGAATAACAGAAAAATTTTAATGGAAAAGCATGAGATCCGTCACCTACGTATAACTTATTTACTTAAAATTTCCGAATACCGTATTCAGGGCAGGCCTATCGTTTATACCAATATACAATTGATACTGCATAATAAACAACGATTTATTGAATATAAAATTGACACCTTATTAAGAGAACATGGTCACAGCGTCCTGCGTCTGACTGTACTTTTGGTGATCACTCACACTAATGCAAAGCTCAGCTTATACCTCGCGGACTGTACTTCCTACTACTACTACAGGGTTTAGAATTTTTTTTAAGGCCATAGACGTATCCCAGGTAGCAAAATGACGTCTGCGACGAAAAAATGACGTCATCCTAAGGTCATATTAGGGTCCGTAGTTTATTCGTCAAATAAGTACGTCACACTGACGTCATTTTAACGTCTGGTACTCAAGGGAACGTCCTGGTGACGTCCATTTACGGTCAATTCCGTGACGTCCTGTGTTGGTCAATAATAAGACGCCCTAGCAACGTCCATTTGGGGTCAACTGTGACGTCCTGTGTTGGTCATTAGTAAGACGGCGTAGCAACGTGCATTTAGGGTCAATTCTGTGACGTCCTGTGTTGGTCATGTATTATACGTCCTAGCAACGTCCATTTACGGTCAATTCTGTGACCTCCTGTGTTGGTCAATAATAAGACGCCCTAGCAACGGCCATTTGGGGTCAACTGTGACGTCCTATGTTGGTCATTAATAAGACGCCGTAGCAACGTGCATTTAGGGTCAGTTCTGTGACGTCCTGTGTTGGTCATGTATTATATGTCCTAGCAACGTCCATTTACGGTCTATTCTGTGACGTCCTGTGTTGTTCCCTAATAAGACGCCCTAGCAACGTCCATTTGGGTTCCATTCTGTGACGCCCTGTGTTGTTCATTAATAAGACGCCGTAGGAACGTACCTACATTTAGGGTCAATGGCGAAAGTTCGTAGTGTCTATGTACAGACTCGCCAAGATATTTCGGCCGTAGTGTACTTACCTACGTACTATTTATTTAGTGCATCTAAAGGAATGCTCTAACACGTAGGTACTACTTAATACCTGCTTAACACGTTCGCAGTCCCAATACAAAAGTTTCCGACAACGCCATAAGTCCAATATCATTTTCATTACTTTTGACCATTAGTCGATGCAAACGTCACAACTGATGCATAATTATGTTAAAATAAAGGCCCGTGCCCCGACTTTGCTCGTGTACACCGGGCGGTACACGGACTTAAAACACGACGAAGGAAGACTCACTTCGTATGCACGCGCCAAAGCTAAAAGGGTGTCATCACAATGTAAAAAATGTAAAAAGGCATATGTATTGATTGTTTTCCTAAAGTTACAGTTCACCAATAAAACATTATATATTTCTACTAACTCGTTTCATTTTGTACTGTGAAAACATTATATAAAAAAAATAAGTCATGTTTTTGGTTTTTCTTGTCTAATAGAACCCTTGTCACAAGTCCAGGAACGATACACTAACAAATTTCATAAGTCCGTGGCTGCAGAGCCCATATAGTTATAGTGGCCTCGTGTACCGCATAGGGTACACGGACTCGGCGGAATCGCTCCGCGTGTACCGCATAGGGTACACTGGACTGCGAACGTGTTAAGGTAGGTACCTAATTGCAACCGATAAAATTAATATTCATCGTCATTAAATAAATTATCAGTTTAAATGATAAATGATTTATTTTCTGTAAGTAGGTTTGTACAAACACTTTTAGTTAGAAGTCCACTGCTGGACAGGCCCCATATACATAGAAATGCCACGACGAGCGGTCTTGAGCCGCCTCGATACCTACAGAAACATCCACCACTGACTTCCATTCGTTTGACTAGCAGAATAAACGGGAACCTACTTATGATGCTATGGACATTCAAGCATATTATTATTATTATGGGAATCAGAATAAAACCTAATTAAGTAAGGTAGGTATATGAGCTAGGTATGCCATTATCCAAGAAAAGAAACATAATTTTATTCTAGGAGAGTACAACAGGTGCCTACCATGCTCAAGCAGGCACGATTAAATTAGCTCTAACAACATAACTATCATGCGGCTAGCGAACGTTTTTTTGTATTAAAATATAGGTACTCTGTAAAAACTTTAACTCGACAGTAAATAGTCCATTTTAATAATTTAAAAATTATCACCAGAGTTTATCTTTCTTCCAATCTGCGAGGAACGGAATGCATTGATAGCATGTTGTTTGTTATTATTTTATTAAATTATTATTTTTTACATTTGTATTTGTTATGTAACTCAATGAAAAGAAATTCAGCTATTAGTCTATCATCAAACATTAGAAAGAACCAATATAAGATAGAAAAGGCTGATTAAAAATATAAATATTTAAAAAGTAAAAAAAATATATTTTTGTTTGCTTTTGTTTATTTCGGAACGGAACGAACGAACGCGTTGACGGTTGGTTGGTATCCCGCGCTTTTTTTCTTTCTCAATTCTCTGTGTCAAACAAATGTGTAAATTCTCATGTTTTTTTCTTGCTGTTGTTATAGTACGTATCACAGCACATAAAAGGATTGTAAATTATGTATAGTGTCGTTCAGTTCGCGGAGAGTGAGGGTGGCACTGTGGCTGTGGTCATCAATAAATGGATAACACCTAAAAAAAGAGAAATCTATTGGCCTCCCGTAAAGGAGGCGAAAGCATTTGATAAACTTCTACAGAGGTGTTCGTCTCCAAATGAACAATGGAAACTATACGAGATCGATAGAGTTTTCTATCAGACTGGTAAGTTTTTTTTATGAGTAGGTAGTGTAACACTACCACACACAACTATTTTAGCAGCTGGTGGCTTGAGGGCAGTTAACTTTACCATGCTTTAAGCCTGGGCACAGACAGACTGGCCCAGAATTTAATTCTAGTAGGTGCTAGTGTTTTAAAACCTAACTAAAAAAATACACGGTGCCATAACCTAAAAATCTAAGGATTACGGCCGAGCTGAAGTTGACTGCAGTTTTGATGCGCACAGAAAAAAAATATTCAGATTGCCCAAGATCACAAGACAGAACTGCTATTTTTAGGTCATGGCGCCGTGTGTAAACAAGCAGCAGCGGCGACAGCAAGCAAGCAACAGATAAGTAATCATTTCCAAGAAAGTGTGTTCACAGGTGTTTGGTTTTGTTTGTTTTCACAAATATTTGTTGGTCTTGTCTTATAATTATACATTGTATAACATACATAAACCTGGTGGTTAGGTGGCCACCGAACCACCAGGGGTATGTATGGGGGGTATGTACCCACATCCACCTAGAATGTGCCCTACATAGCATTGTGTTGTGTTCATTGCAGTCTCATGTGCCTGTAATCTCACCACCATACCATATCAAAACAGAAACAAAAGCATAGTAAATTATATAAGTAATGGCAGTACTATTAACTACTAGTAATGAGATAGAACTAATGGATTAATAAGTGCTGGACTACCAAGCTTGTACGGCGTGGGTGTGTTGCATGGCGTGACTAACTTTAACTTGCATGTTGTTTTGATATTAACTGTGTTGGTGTTTTATGCTTGTTCTATAGATGAATTGGATAAGGCAAAGAAAAAATTAAAGTTGGTGGAAGACACATCAGATATACAGACTGAGGAGGAAAATTATATAAGTAAGCCACCTAAACGCAAAACAAAAAAAACTAGCAGATACATTTCATCATCAGATGATAATGATGATGAGAAAGGGTGTGAATTCCCTCGTCCTCCGCCTTTAAAGAAACATCTATCCAATTGTAATTATACCGGATGATACATTAACTAAATTATTTTGAACATAATAATATTTCCTTCCATTATTTTCTTTTTTTTTTTGCTTTTTAGATATAAACCTTGAACCTTCAAGTACAAGCACAATTTACAGTGATTTGGTACTAAATCACAACTCACAGATGAATAAACCTGATGCACAAGAGAAGGCTTCTAACAGTCATCATGATCAACCATCTGGTTCACAAAGTATGACACTCGATGAAATTGTTGCCAGCAGTGCTTCCAATAACTGTGGTAAATAGTAAAAATCATTTTGATTTTTTTAAATCTATAGCTGCCTAACTAGATTCTTTGCTAGATACTACCTTATATGCATGAGTATAGTTTTCGACGATTATTTCTATTTTTTGGTATAGTGGTGGTGGTGGTGGTTGGTGTTAAGATTATTATAGACTGTAATACCTACCATACTACTTTTTTCATCCAGATTGTCAAGGCCAAGTTGTTTCACTACTTGCCAAAATAAAAGCCCAAAATGATGTCATCCTAGCAATTTTGAAAGACAGAGCAGGAAATACCAATGCATTGAAGCCTGAATTCAAATTTCCCTTGGAAACTTTTCAAGATTTAGAAACAGTGGAACAGTTACTGACTAATACAGAAAACTGTGCTAACCTGGTAAGTGTTTACTTTTAATAAACAGGAAATGCCTATTGAGCAATTATAATTAATTCCTACTTTACCATAAGAAAGCTTTTTATTACATGGGTACCTTGCTAGAATGAGTTAGTTTGTTTGTGAGTTTGGATGTAGGAGTTAATCATCGGAACTATTGATTCAATTCTGGGAATTCAGTCACTAATAGCAAGCTACATTACCCCTGACAGGCTATGTTTTATTAGCTTCTGCTCACATTATGTGTAGTTAATTCCTAATAATTTTGGCCACTGCTTCACAGTGGGCGATTAGAGGGCTGAGATGTGAGGTGTGGGTTCAATTCCTGTTGCAACACAAATATTTGCTCTAGGTCTGTGTCATGATACCTTGGCACTCGTAGTTCCTGATACCTATGACAGGGAATCCTATAGTGTGAGCTCAAGATTATGTATGTGACTGTTGGATCTTATGTTAATTCTAGTGTGTACTTATAGAGATATATGTGGATGTTTATTGCTATCAATTAATATTTACAGACAAGCTACCTAAAGAGCCTTGGTGGGCATGATTTAAAAAATAAAGTATCGAGAGTGATGAAATATACATTGTCAGACTCGTTGGCAAGCAAGTTCAACTTCTATGGTAAAAGGTCTGAGAAGAAGCCTTTTTCAGAGCTACGTCTCCGTGAATTTATTGTTGGTATGTGTCTATTGTCTTTCATATGATTAAATTTATTCTTTCTAGATCTCATCTATAATACAAAATAAGTGTGCTATGAAATACCTAAATAATTTCAAAAGATACATATTCCTTGTGTACTGGCAACTGGTTAATAATTGGCATGTTTTATGTAGGTGGCTAGGTGGGGAGACTCTTAGTACTAGAAAGCTGTAATTTGGCAAGGCTATATATAATAATAATCACGTCAATTAACTGGTAAAATAAAACAATTAAGTCCACATAATTATTGCGACGGGCTTACTACGGAACCCTACAATGCGCGTGATCCAACACCCACTTGACCGGTTTTTAATTCTCCGTTAAAAATAATATTTAACACCAGTTGTGTCGCGACTCGCGAGTCGCTGTGTGAGAGCGACCCGTCATCTGACCCCACAGAGCGTTGCAGGCATTTGGGCTATTCTTATATTCACAAACTTTTTTGTTTTCAGAGAGCTTAAAGAGTTCCTCTCCAAGGATTACAGAAAAAGACATTGAAGACGATATAAAGGTGTGGCTCAAGCACGCACCTGAACGAGCAAAAAAGCGATTGTCAAAGGAAAATAACAATGTCATCCTCTAGGAAGAAAAAAAATGTAGTAGGTGAGCGTCAAATGTATAGAAGGATTTTGGCAGAAAAACGAAAAATTATTTTAGAAATACAAAGAAGTACATTACAGCCATCATTAAGTGATTTGCCATCTTCACCACAATATACATCCACATCTATAGCTACGAGTAACAGTAGTATTGACAACAATACTTTAAATGAAAACTGTTTAAGGACATATAAAGAGAATATTTTTTTAGATGAAAATTGTCAATCAACATTGTTTGAGGATTGTTTTATAGATAATGATGATTCACGATCTGACGATGCTAACGATTTGCCATCGCAATTAAGACATTGGGCTACCGTAGAACATAAAATTTCCCACAGTGCTCTAGATAGTCTTCTAAAAATTCTAAATCCTTTTTGCCCTAAATTGCCTAGAGATAGCAGAACGTTTTTAAATACGCCAATGAATATATCAAGTAACTCTTTGCAATCTGGTGAATTGGTGCACATTGGTCTCATAAATCAAATACAAGCACAATTAAAACTGTACAGTGGGTTCAACTTTAAAAATAGTGAAATATTGTTGTCTTTTAATGTTGATGGTTTGCCACTTTTTAAAAGCACGAATACTCAACTATGGCCTATATTAGGTTTGATCAAAAACTTTAATTGTGCACAGCCATTTGTAATAACTCTGTTCTGTGGAAACTCTAAACCTTCACCATTGAATCTGTTTTTGGGGCCATTTGTTGAAGAACTGTCTACATTACTTAATGATGGAATAAATTTTGAAGATACTCATTATATTGTAAAAGTACATAGTTTTGTATGTGACGCTCCAGCTAGAGCTTTTATCAAATGTACTAAATCCCATGGTGGATACTCATCATGTGATAAATGTGTAGAACCTGGTGAGTATATTCAAGGTAGAGTGATTTATACAAGCGTATCTGCGAGTAGGAGAACGGATTCACAATTTCGTTTACAGTCTGATGACGACCATCATGTTGGTGAATCTCCACTTTTGACGCTTCCCATAGATTTAGTTTCATTGTTTCCCATTGATTATATGCATGCTGTTTGTCTGGGAGTCATGAGGAAACTTTTAAATGTTTGGGTTGGTGGTGATTTAAATGTTCGTTTAAATAGCCGTTTAGTAAATGCAGTTTCTGAAAAATTACTTAGCTGTGCAAGTTGTATACCTGTTGAATTTAACAGGCGACCGCGAAGTATCAGTGAGTTGGCTCGCTGGAAAGCCACCGAATTTAGGATGTTTTTGTTATATACTGGACCAGTTGTTCTAAAAAATATCCTTCCAACCTCCCTGTATGAAAATTTTTTGTTATTTCATTGTGCTATAACAATTCTTTGTAGCCCTAGAAACATCAATAAAGTAGGTACATATTTAGCACATGAGCTATTATTAATGTTCATAAGACATTCCGAAACTATTTATAGCCGGAAATTTTTAATTTACAATGTTCATATGTTATGTCATTTGTGTGATGACGTTCGTTTATTTGGTGATTTGGACAGTTATTCCGCCTTTCCTTTCGAAAATTATTTAGGCATGTTAAAAAAATTAGTTAGGTCACCTAACAAACCGTTGCAGCAAATTTATAAACGATTAAAAGAAATGGAATCTACTTTTCCTCCAAAACTGATTGACGAGGTACCAGCGGTTTTTTATTACAATAGCTTAGGACCAACGCCTGTTGATAACAATGCTTATGAATGCTTTAATAAACTTGTTTATAAGGGTTTTGCAATGTATACAAAATCTGGTTTAGCTAATAATTGTTACTGCTATGCAAACGGCAAAGTAGTCGAGATACATAATATTTTGAGATGTAAGATTAATGGAGAGGTTTCCTTGTTCGTCTATGGAAAAGAGTTTGTACATTATGATTCCTACTATACGTATCCTTATGATTCTGCTGTTATTGATATTTTTAAAGTTTCGGAACTCTGTTCAGCTTACAAAATTGTACCTGTTTATGATATTATTTCAAAATGTGTTGTTATTCCTCAAGAGGCAACTAGTAATTCTTTTATATGTTTTCCTATGCTCCATGGTTATAAGGATTAAAATTCTCCATTTATTAATTAAGTTGTGATAGTTAACTCGTTATAATAAATAATACTACAATGCAAATTTGTGTTTTTAATGTTGACCTTTCAGAGTTACTTGAAGACTGTGGCTGGATGAATTGCATCGAGGCCAAATTGATCCCGGATGACGTCATATTAACGCTTCAGATAAAATTGCTACCTGGGATAACTTTTTATACGTCCTTGGGTAAATGCATACTCCGATTAATTCCACCGGCATCGGCACAAAAACAAAATAAAATTGACAGTCATAGGGACTGCCGGTAGAACTGAAAACTTATGACTCATAATTTGATAGCTCCCTTTGGAAACTACGCGGATGAAACTCTGAAACCGGAGGGCGCTGCTCTTAGAGTATACATAAGTACTATAGTTATTTATCCTCTAAGGCGCTGCTAGTCTGGAATAAATCATCAAAGCATTGTCGTCTAAATAAGTCTTCTAAGCATGGCCGTCTAGTATAGCAGCGACTAGTGAATATTTACCGACACCTATACCCAAATTCGGCTGGAAGTTACGGCTGGTCTAGTCGGGAGAACGGCGACTGCCGATCCGGAGACCCCGGGTTCAAACCCCACACGCACCACTGTCTTTTCGAAGTCATGTGCGTAATGCCACTAACTTAAAACGGTGAAGGAAAACATCGTGAGGAAACCGACATGTACCTAGAATCTTTCGAAGTCATTTGTCACCCACCAACCCGCACTGGGCCAGCGTGGTGGATTATGGCCTTAACTCTCTCCTTGCGAGAGAAGGCACCGAGCCCCAGCAGTGGGAACGTTTAGTGGGCTGTTGATGATGATACCCAAATTCGATATTTTGAACGGGGCGTTTTAACCAACTTTGGACTGGCACAGTGGAAGCGTAACTTGCGCGTTAGCATTTATTTATTACTATGTTAGCCTATATTGTCCCAACGTTGAGCAAAGATCTCTCTTCCCTTCAATGTTCTATCGAGAGTATTGTGGTTTGTGGGTCAATTCCTGTTGTGGACGTTAAGCTTATTTTTCCACCTCTTTCTGGGCCGTTTACCCTTCGGAACCCAGTCAGTGGTGTTCCCAGTTCGTATGGAAAAGTAGCACAAGTAGGAGTTTCCAGCTGTTATAGATAGAGTAAAGGGAATAAAATGTATAACATCGATGCCATTTTCGATTACTCCGAAATTTAGCTGTATCATTGGAACTTCGCATTTATTTGGCACGACTAAGGCCTACTGTCCACGCACGCGTCTTTTGTCGAATGCATGCATCCTACGAACAAACGCAAGACGTGCGGCTGTCGTGTCGTTGTCGTTTCGTGGACACAGACTTCATTATTTGTACGCAAGATGCAAGCATTCGTTTTGCATCCGACAATTGTCGAAATCGTGCGGATGTCGTGCAGCTACGTGGATAATTGGCCTAAATTGTAGTGGTAGTTTGGGTCTTCCGAGAAAAATCATAGTTACGTAGTTAAAAAGTACACCAAATAACGACAAATTATCTCAAAATAAAATTCGTTTATTCTGTCGACATATACAATGCCAATGCATTTAGAAACGTCGTATACCTACATTCCTAAAATACTATCTCATTAAATTAACTTATGAACAGTTCACATTACACTATAGATACCTATTTGTGTACCAACTTAATATAAATGATTTGCTTACACATTTCAAGAAACTAAAACAATAAATGCTGCAAGTTACAGCTAGGGGATGATTGCTCCCTTAGATTGGTCTATCTTATTGGAAAAAGCTTCAAAATAGTTGTCTTGACGAACATATTTACAAAAGGAGCATGATAATTTAATTTAAGTTAAATTATTATTTTTGAGTTGTTAAGCAAAACGGCCGACGGAAAGTGTCTGGAATATTGGGACCTTATTTTTAAGGATATTGGCTACAACATAGGTGAAAATCACTTATTAGACAATACGTGAAGTAAGTAATGTTTGTATGTACCTACCTTCATTACCCCATATCTCAAAATTGGCCGTCTAAGCAAGTTAGCGAGTAAGCATTTGTTCTTAGTACTTACTAACTCTAAACTCTACTCAATCGTCCACATTTCATTCATCAGAAAATAGGTGACATCTGGCAGCTCTGGGATCTTGTGACTATTAGGGCGATTGCTTTTGTGGCGATCCGGAACCGCTGTTTCGAATCCCACGTACACCACAGTCTTTTCAAAGTCATGTGCGTAATGCCGCTCACATAAAAACGGTGAAGGAAAACATCGTGAAGAAACCGACATTGTTTTGAATGAGAACCATAAGACCAGAAGGCCATAAGACACCCGCACTGGGTGTCTTATGGCCTTGGCTCTCTCCTTGCGAAAGACGGCCCTAGTCCCAGCAGTGAGAACATTTTATGCTTAAAATAATGAAATTACAAAGTAAGTAAGTAGTATTATCACCAAAATACAAGAAATCCGATATCATACAGAAACAGGGCAAAAGTGTCGAGAATCACAAATACAAACTCGTGCTTCACTTGATTTCTTCTCGCGCCTGTGTGGATCGATATTTTTCTACGTAGTAAGTACGATTTTTACAAATAAATTTCAGAAATATAACTCGCTTCTGAATATAAAAATGATAATGGAATCCTTCTTTTATTAACGCGATTCGGTTTCCTCGGAAGTTTCTTGTTCATCAGAATCTTCAGTATCCTAAAAAATAAAAGATATTATAATATACTAATTAATAATTAAGTAGGTATAGGTACACGAGGCTTTAGCAGCCTACGTGAGGCTTTCATGTAAGTGACTAAAAGAGGTACTTATGTGTGACTAGAATGGTTATTGGTTAACATACCGTACTCTCCGCTTCATCCCTGGACGAGGAATGGTTCATGAGGGCTGCCAGTGAGCTGGACCGCGTCATGCCCGCAGCATTACCTTTGTCGGGCGACTTCAGACGTTTTGCGCTCTGCCAAGAAAAATAGGTACCTACTCTGGTTTTATTATACTACAAAATTATGTCTTATAAAGTTGTGTGTAAGTATAAGTAGCGTCTAAAGTTAGAACTGGTCTGGTCTAGTCGGGAGAACAGCCACTGTCGATCCGGAGCCCCTGTTTCGAATCCCATGGGTACCACTCTTCTTTCAGAGTTATGTGCGTAATGCCGCTAACTTAAAACGATGAAGGAAAAGATCGTGAGGAAACCGACATGTTCCTAGGATCTTTCGAGGTCATGCGGGCGAGGTCATCCACCAACCCGCACTGGGCCAGCAGCGTGGTGGATTATTTATGGCCTTGTCTCTCTCCTTGCAAGAGAAGACCCCGAGTCCCACCTTACGGAACAAGGAACATTTAGTGGGCCACTTATACTTAAATTTAATTTAGGTTGCATCTACGAGTATAACAAGAAAACATTGGATACTAATTATGTGACATACCGAATATATAACATTCCTACCGCAGCTAACAACTTTGAAAAACTTAACTTAGAACAATTCCGACTAATTCATCTTTTAGACAAAAAAACGATCAACTTATGTTCCTTCGTTCGGAAGCTACGATGCCACAGACACACTCACACACACCAGAAACACGCGAAATTTATGAAACCCCGTCTATTTTGCGTCGGGTTAAAAATAACAAGGACAAAATATGCCTTCTTTATTTGAAAAAACGGAATGTGGTTAGGTAGGTAAGTATTGCATTACAAACATATTAAGAATATGGGTGTAATATTATATCTCCCCGGATGGTTGCAATAAATATCAAGTATGAGCAAAATTAAATGAAAAGGATTTATTTATATCGTCCTCCTTGACACTTGACATTAGCTTTTAGATTCGCGAGTTGGACTCGTATTGAAAATATTACACAAGACTTAATTGCGATCAAAACGTCGGGAGGTAAGTAATTAAATAATAATTTACATAGCGATATACAATCAAGAACTCACATCATCATCCTTTCCTGGCGATTGCTGCGTCATCAACGAAGCCAAAGAAGATGACCTCGCCGATATGCCCTGACTCACCATCTTCTCCGGAGACCTCAGTTTCCTCCTAAAGTTCTGTTGAAAATTCACTTATTTAATTGCGAGCCTGTGTTTGAACACATGTACAACGTACGTAGTTTGATTATTTACCGCTGGCTCCTCGTTGTCAGACAGACCTGTATTTAAGAGCTTTAAAAAAACATATATTTTAATTTAATTTAAAAATAGGTTCCAAAATATATTCTGCCTAAAAAAGTGTCATGAGAAATATTGAATCTCACTTTAAAAGTTTTAGAGAAAGAAGTAAAACTGACTTACATCGAGATCAGCCTTATCGTTGATGTCTTCAATCTGCTGGTAAGCCGCCGTGAGGAGCTCCACGGCCTTGGAATGGAACGTCATCTCAATTAACACGAAGTCAGAGAGCAATGTCTTTAGCTGCTGAAGCTTGCGTCGCTCGAAGAACTCTGTCTGTTCGCTGAGACCTTTGGCCGTTCGGGACATCTCTGCCGACGCTTTTAGCAGTTCCGATTCAGCGTATGTCTGAGATTGAGAAATAAGTACTGTATTATTTTAAATGCTGCTAGATTCAGCTGGGTACTTATTAGGTACAATGTATCACATACCACTTGTTGCCTGTTAAAGGGCTGCCGTTCCCGAGCTTTGTCGAAAACCTTCTTCCTGGCCATTTCCTTCTCGCGTACGTTCATGGTGTGTTTAACTTCCTCTCTGGCATGCTTGCATATGGCCTCATACTGACATAATTCTCCAATAACCTGGGAATATTTGAATCTACGTTAGTTATACGTCATACGTTGATAAAAGAAGTCGGTTAACAATAAATTGAAAATCTGGTTAGCATTACATTTTAAACACTTGCCTCTTTGGGATGGTACATCGCTCTACGAATCTAGTTACAGTCAGATACTCAAGACAATCGAGAGCATATCCTGGTAACAAGCGCTGCAAGTGCAGTGTACACTAATGATAATAATCGGACATAAACAAACAAGAACAACAACAAGGTGAAAGAGTACCAAACATACATCTATTCTGACATACATTCTTACAGACTTAAACAGTTCTAATATTAGTAAGATTACAAACTATCTGTAGAACGGCCAAAAGCGTAACTACTGAGATAAGTACAAGTAGGTATTAAAGAACACAGAAGTTGTCTAACTTTGTAATAGGTGGAAACACTACAGCACAGTTTTCTGTCACGAAATCAAGGCCCACGCTGGCCACTTACGGGTAGGCGGATGACATAGGTACGTCCTCGAAAAATGTTTTTTTTCTTGGAACGGGCCCGTATGTATGTGTTTCTCACTAAAGCTATATGTGGTGTTGATGACGCATTTCTAGATTACCCGGAAGATTTCTTATCACTCCCGAGCGTGACGCTAGTATTCAATTCATAGCCCACGAAAAATCTGTCTGTGGCGCGCCAAAAGTTTTCATTTCAAAAGTCACAATTTGTGGGATTCAAACCTACGACCTACCATTGTGAATTCGGACTTTCTAGCCACTAAGCCATCACGGCTTATATGGATTTAACACAATACAAGAACCCCACAAAAAGATAGTGTGATCGTTATCATGATGTAACCGAGTATTCGGTGTATCGACCGTGCGGGTAGCCGGGTAGGTGGTATCAAAGCGTGCGACCCTCGTTCAAATTCTGTCGTCCCCCATTCTCCGTGCCAGTTACGCGAGGTACGATACCGAATGCGATAACGGCTTGAAAGCGTAGCTAGGGTATCGATTTAGATATAACTACTCTAACTCTAAGTTACACATCTATAAGTTACGGCTGGTCTAGTCGGGAGAACGGCGCCTGCCGATCCGGAGACCCCGGGTTCAAACCCCACACGCACCACTGTCTTTTCTAAGTCATGTGCGCAATGCTGCTAACTGAAAACGGTGAAGAAAAACATCGTGAGGAAACCGACATGTACCTAGAATCTTTCGAAGTCATGAGTCATCTACCAACCCGCACTGGCCCAGCGTTTGCGAGAGAAGGCTTCGAGTCCCAGCAGTGGGAATATATAGTGGGTTATTAATGATGATGACTCTAACTCTAGGTGGGGGTATACACTCTGCACCAAATAAATAAATATTGTTGGATTTCCGACAAAATTAGACCAAGAAAAATCTAAAAAGGGTCTTTGGACTGGTAAAATAAACTTTTTTAAGGTATTGTGTGAAGGGACGAGCAGGACACGTGCCTGTTGGTAAGCAACGTGCCTGCGTTAGCACAATCCAATGAACATAAAATGCCCAGATTATTATCTAGCACTGCACTGCGCTCGTTACACGGAGATATAATAAAAAAAAAGGATATATAGGATGATTTATCTCTATGCCCTGTAATTTATCTGGAAACATTGCCCGGAAACGTTAAAACCGGAACACAATGATATTTGTACCTACATTACTGCTTGGCGGTAGAATACTTGGTGAAAAGTGTGGTACTTCCTCAGGCGGACTCTGCAAACAGTCCTAACACCACCGGAACTCAATTATTACTGTAGAGGTACATTCGACCCCCACCTCGCCTGATGATGCGGTCTATGATGCTTACCTAGAAGATATCTCTTCACTCTCGACTTGAAGACTCCAAGGCATCAATCAGCCTTTGGAAAACACGCCCTTATCACAAACGTGGAGTAAAATATCCTCGTTCGAGTCTTTGAAACTCCAACCATGAAACAATGTCGGTTTTTTGAGCTACGACTGGTCCGATAGAAAAAAGGGACCAGGTGGTAATATAGATCATGCAGATTAGTTACATACTTTCCGAAGTGAATACAATAAAAAACCGATTATCACCACCAATACCGAATAGAGAGACCAATTAACGTAACCGTGCTTTGCCTACTGTTCACAAACCTTAGCTTCTAAACGCTGTACTTCGCAATTCCGATACTCTTCGATGGCAGTGAGAGTAACAGACAGGTTCTCGAGGCCGGCACTCAGTGATTTGTTGACGAGCTCATTATTCGCGTAGTCTTTCAGAACTTTAGTCAGCTCGTCACCCATGTCACGCAATCTACAATGTATAAAGGAATTTTGAAAATATTGTTGTAATTATACCATCGATATAAACCAACAGATGTCCCTGAGCACCTTGAAGTTGGTAATAAACTGCGTCTCTGTGTGTATCGTAAGATTCGTAACTGGCTTACAAACAACCAATCTGCTTGACCCCTAGAATCGCAAGCGGCGAGATATGCTGTGTTTCTACTCTTCTACTTATTTTGGTTGTTGACAACTTGACAACGAATAGTGATATGTAAAAACGCCGGCGTCCACCGCTTCCTACAACCGACTGGAACGGAAAGAGTGAGCTCACTCTTCGCAACGATAACTAGATTCCGTGCGCCCTGAATTTTCGGAGGGTACATCTGTGTATTGAGATCATTGAATTTTACTTTTTTTGGCGCATCATGGAAAAATTATGAAGTAAGTAGATATTTTTTTACGACGCTCATTGCACTCGCACACCGTCACGAAAAACCAACACCCTCAAGTAAGCTAGTCAATATTGTAAACAATATCAGGTTTCTTGCATTGGAGATAATTACCGCCAAGCGGTAAAGTGCAAACATTACTGTGTTCCGGTTTAAAGGGCAATGTTTTCAGTGAAATTACACGGCATAGAGATAAAACATCTTATATCTCTGTGCTCTGGGTGACGAGCACAGTGCTGCAGGTAATGATTTGGATGCTTCATGTTCCAATAACTGCGTGTCATTGTGCTATTATGTGATAATCATGCTGCTTACCACCAGGCACATGTCCTGCTCGTCTCGTCACTCTATACTATAAAAAATATTTATTCTATGGCTGAAGTTAGACTTCTTAGCACAAAAAATAAAAGGAAGAAGTACCTATATTAAGTTCATACGTGCTTACGTAAGTACACACGCACTTTTCCTCTATTGTTACCTAATTGCAGTACTTACCTACGTTAGTAAAGTAACAAGTGCTTAATGAAGGTACTATAAATGACTTTCATTTATAAGCGATTTTAAAAAATCGCGTTGTTTCATTTATAAGTGACGATATCCGTTCGTTTTCGGATGAAAGTGTGGATCGGGAAATAGACAGAGGAAAATGTGTGGGTACCTATTTACTTGTTCCTTCTATTCCAGTAACTGTTTTAATGCATAATACTTAGATTACACGCATATACCTAACAGTCCCGCAGGTAGGTAGAACGGATTCTTATCATCATCTTATATCTATGGGCATGGGCGACAAGCCCAGTGCCGTGCGCCGTGCTAAGTAATGATTTGGACTCATGTTCCAATAGCTGCATGTTACAGTTATGGGGAGGCCTATTGCTTACCATCAGGCTCATAACCTGCTCGTCTTGACACTCTATTCTATGTAAAACGAAAATTCTACACGAACATCCTGAGTACGAATACAGCGGGAATGAATAAATTGTACCGACCGAAGTTGTCGTCCACCACCGTTTGAAAAATTAATCAATACCTATTTAACTCGGTAGGTAGGTAGGTACACTGCAAACTGTACCTAATTTATAAAGTACTTTCAGCGTCGCGTATTTCCAATCTATACAAGGCCAGAACGCAAGGGTATGAAACTAATCACGTATAGATTGTAAATAAGTTTTTTTTACTAAGATCTTCCAAACCATACAAGGCCAGTACGCAAATACTCGCGTATACTTTGTAGTAACGTAGAAGTATTATGCTGTTACAAAATATACAGCGCCAGTACGCAAACGGACTAATCGTGTATGTTTTGGAATAAGCGCGCGAAACTAACATTACAATTTGTACGTGAGCAGTTGCATTTTTTTGTTTGTATAAAGAGTGACGAGACGAGCAGGACATTTGCCTGATGGTAAGCAACATACCTGCTACATAACAGTACAGTGACACGCAGCTATTGGAACATGAAGAGTCCAAATCGTTACCTAGCACTGCACTGCGCTCGTCACCCAGACATCTAAGATGTTTTATCAAGATGTTATACTGACTGATTTATTGTAGATGTTGGTTTCCCAGATCCGACTCGGAGCACCCCGACTCCACCTAGTCTTGTCGCTACTACCCCTACTGTATATAAAAAATGCGGGAGCCAGAAGCCTAAGGGAGGTCCTGAGTGGAGCGAGCCATACGAGGCCTAGCGAAACGCAGGGGGGAGGTGGCGAGCGAAGCGAGCCGGCGACCTCCGTAGTGGAGCTCAGGCCGAGTATGGAGAAGCGACACTCAGGGCTGACCGCAGGGCTTCTGGCGGGAGCCCACCCAGAGTCAAATCTCAGCATCGGATCGACAACATAGACAATCAGTACGAAAAATTATTGTATGCATCGTAATAACAGATTTATAACAACATTACAATATAATATACTCGTACGCGAACAGTTTCCTATGGCTGCGTTCTGGCGTTGTATAGAATGGAAAGACGCGACGCGAGCTCCACGTTACAAACTATACACCATCAGTACGCAAAACTCTTGTATGGTTTGTAATAACAGATTTTAAAACAACATTACAATATATACTCTAGCAGTTTTCTATGGCTGCGTGCTGGCGTTGTATAGTTTGGAAATACGCTTCTGCGTCCCGTGGTTTTACCAGCGTTCTCGTTCCTTTTATTTTTTCGTGATAAAAAGTAGTCTATGTGTTATTGTAGACTATGATATAACTGTGTTCCCAATTTCTACCCGATCCGTTCAGGACGTCCCGATCAATTTACATTCTCTTTGGTCCCGACGTGATGGAGTAACGAACATTAAACTCAAACTAACATTATTACTTTCACATTACATTGGTAAAATTACATAGTAGGTTAGTAAATATTTGTAGGTAAATAAAGTGTAAACCTCGCCGTTTTCCTGGCGTAATCGCCGAATGCAACACATAAATCACCAAAATTCTTTTCAACATTTGTAATTCGATCCTGGATGAATTTTGCCTGTTGTTCATAGCTTAGCGAATGTGCATTTTCACCACGAAACATTTCTAAGTTTACAATTACTCTTTATAATTATGTATTTATTCATGTAACGTGTATTATACCGATTTAACGTTTTGTTTTGTTTTGATTTTTGTTACCATGGCAACCAAAAATTAAGTTGCCATCTTCCCATAGGCCCATAGATAATTCGTAGTAATTTGTACATTCTGTTTGGACAATGTGGCGCACTTTTTTTTAATTTTACTGATAATCGAAATGTCATGCCGTGCTGTCTAAAAAAATTCTATAATGTCAATTGTCAACGTCAAATCTTCTTTAGTAAGCTACTGTCAGTACCTCAGTACTGTCAAACAAATCACAAACAGCTGTTGTTTTGTTGATAGAGTAATTTTACATTTTTTGGCAAAATGAATGAAGAAATTGACGAATATGATATCTATCACCAAGACTTTACAACCGTCTCCGAATGGGAAGTCTTCATTGCACGAATAGAAGAGATCCTTAACGACTGGCGCCTGTCCAAAGCTGCACTACCTAAATTATCGTTGTCACCAGATTTAACAAAGAAATGGTCATGTAAAACAGAGGAAATTACATTTACGGGACAGCGATACGTTATATCTTATCATACTTTGGATACAGCTAAGAGTAAAGACTCTTCAGAAGGAACTGACGACAAATCTTTAACAGCTGATGTACACAATGGTATTTGGGAGGCGACCACTAATTTCATGGAGGATACCGACGGAAGTCCCTTTCCAGTATCTAATTGGTATGGGCTTAAACGATATGTGATGTTATATCCAAATGCACCATTGCTTGATGGAAGTTTGTTGAAATTGGTAATGAGTTCTCTTAACATAGCATTTGCTAATGTGGACTGTGGTGTACCCGTTTTTCTTAAAATAAGAGAACACTGGCAACCTACCTACCTTGGTTTCTATGAGGACAATGAATTCAAAACTAGTTTTGACACAGTTCATTTAAAGAGAATATCAAATCAATGCTCTCACCTTAGTGGATTAGTTAGTATATTTAAATCGAAGATAGCTTCACCTGTCGCCTTAGATGCAGTCGTAGTATCCACAAAGTTTTCTTATGAATTAAAAGACATGGAAGCGTTTGCGTGGAAAAGAGGTTCAAGTACAAATGAATTTTTGTCAATAGATGGATTTGATGTTAAAAAGCTGACAGAACTTCCATTTGGATCAGATAGGAATCCTGTGCAGAGTATACTACTGAATGCTATATGGCCAAAGTTCAGGGAATGTACCATTGTTGAATCATCCACCTTCTCAGAAATTGATCCACTAATGGCCCCAACTTGGACTGTCACACTAAAAATGAAAGAGGATATAAGTTGTCAATTATCTGAGACTATTGCTCAAATGATGGATTTGTTAGATAATAACAATCTGCTTATGGACACATTAGGGCTGAGCCGAAGCCTTGGTATTGTGAATCCTTTGCATAAAATTACAGAAGCCCCAATAACAATATCGAAGCTAGTGAAAGCAGCGATGGGGCAGAGTAAAAACACATCAGATTTTAAAGGTCCTATTCCAGATGACCTTTTGATGCCTCTCTTGTACTATATTTTCCCTGATGCAGTGGAGGATGATGCATTTAACTATCCGGAGCAGCTTGAAGTAGAGTTTAAACAGGTTGGTATTCTACTCGATGTATAATTCTATTAATATTATAAATGTGAAAGTTTGTGAGGATGGATGTTTATTGCTCTTTCAGGCAAAAACTACTGAAGGTATCTGGATGAAATTTGGCACATAGATAGATAATACTTTGGAATGGAAAATAACTATGAGGGTGAACACTGTTAGCTATTCATAAATACAAAGATTTTGTTTTAAAGGAGTTAAACATTTGTATGGAGTTTCAATTGAATGCAGACATTTAGAATGTATGTATATGTCATATTGCCAGACAAACTTACATTAAATTACCCTTTTCTTTTATTTCACACACCAGTAATACCTTCATGTAAACTATTTATTGTAAAATACCTACATAAGCCTGAAGTAATATTCACTGTGTGTGTGGGTGGGTACTTTGTAAATTTTGCTCCTGTAGTTATAATTAGTAACATATTTCAGAGCTGTGTAGTAATATATGAGCATAAAATCTGCAATATTTTTCTTATATTAATACCTACCACCTAAAATATGGGCCCATTCAAATTTGGGACTGATCAGAGCAATATTTTGTTGTTTGAATGTTATTATTATTTTTAGTGTATTATGATATTTTATACAAATAAACCTATGCCCAGCCCAACATTGGGATTAGGGAGGGTGTATTATGAAGATTATAAAAAAAATACACACCTTAGAACAGAGCTTGCTCTTTCAAATACGGTTTTCTGATGACAGATTTTAGAAGTGAAAACTTTTTTAGGGTTTTTTGAGCTCTTTTTAGGTGAACAAAAATCATGGAACTCATTGCCAATGGACCCTTTCCATGAGCTATATGTGTACATAGATATACCTCAGTGTATTATTAGTTTATTAGTACGCCTATACAGGTGATGTATTATTCAACATTAGGGCTATTTAATAATAATAATTCGAACTAAAAATGACGCAATGACGAATCATCATCACAATGAGTAACAAGCATAAGCAGTCCACTAAATGTTCTCAATGCTGGGACTCAGGGCCTTTCTTGAAAGGAGAGATTCTAGGCCATAATCCACAATCGATCTACCATCAAAGCCACAATCCAAT
The DNA here is from genome assembly GCA_963693475.1 of Ectropis crepuscularia. Lineage (NCBI taxonomy): Eukaryota > Metazoa > Arthropoda > Insecta > Lepidoptera > Geometridae > Ectropis > Ectropis crepuscularia. The sequence continues at coordinate 7,459,637 of OY856344.1, read as the reverse complement.
GGCCCAATGTGGGTTGGTGGATGACACGTGGCCTGAAAATATTTAAGGTACATGTCGGTTTCCTCACAATCTTCACTGTTTTAAGTTAGTGGCATAAAAAAAAAAGATAATTGTTATGACAAAGGTCACAGACTCCGGAGTCTGTCGAGTGGCTAAATTAAATTTAAAAAAAAGTTTGTGGCATTAAGCAGTCACTGTTCTCCCGACTAGTCCAGCTGTAACATTGGTATTTGACAAATCTTAGAATACTGTAAATGTCTCAGTATGTAGCCTACGTTAATAATGAGCCGAACACACTGTCAACACCATAATAATTGTTAAATTGGTTTTAACGAAGGTTTCTGTATTTTCTATATACATTCCCCGCTACAGATTGTGTAATTGTATGTAAAGACTGTGGCTTCGAATTATTCGATAAATATTTATCTTGATACTGAAATAACACGCATCTGGTGTGGTTTCCAGGCTGACGGCGGCGAGCCCCGCCTGTGCGGCTACGTGAAGACGAGCCCCGAGGGCGGGCTGGTGTGGCGCATGTCGGTGACGGCGGCGCGGCTGCTGCACGCCGGCGGCCTGCCCTACCTCGCGCACCTCTGGTACGAGTTCACGCAAGAACTGCAGTACCGGTGGGAACATCTCATACTCATACCCGGGTGAGTCACGAATACACATATACTTTTTACTAATGTCACAGTATAAAGAAATTGTATTATAGTAGTTCATGGCCGTTGATCTTGGAAGAACCGCCGATAGTAGTAAATAAATAAATATTGGCGGACAAGTCACACAACACCATCTGACCCCAAACTAAGCAAAGCTTGTACTATATCTATGTATCTATGTATAGTTGTATATATAAGCTTATGGGTAGATAAAACTAAAGTAAAGTGCAATCATTACTGTTTTCCGGTTTGAAGGACAATGTTTCCAGTGAGATTACAGGGCTTAGAGATATAATATCGCAGATCTTTGGGTGACGAGCGCGGTGCAGTGATAGGTAATGATTTGGACTCCGTATGATCCAATAGCTGCGCGTCACTGTGCTGTTATGTGGGAGGCATGTTGGGTACCACTAGGGACATGTCCTGTACATCTCGTCACTCTATACTATTAAAAAAAAAAGGTGTGTGCTTAAGACCACACGGCAGAAGTGAAAACTTCATTAGCTGATTTTTGTATTAGGTAGGTATGTCGTATTATAATAAAATATTATGGATCGTATTAGTTGAATAAACGAGTAAAACAAGCTAGAAATTAAAGTAAATATTTATCGAAATTTTATTTATATACAAAGTAGCTGTTACCCGCGACTTAGTCCGCGCGAAATAAATACTAAGGTTACTCAGGCAGTACTTAGATAGATAGATAGATAGATACTCTTTATTGTACACACCATAAACAAACAAAAAAAACACTTATACAGGAGAGAATAACAATAAGACTAGTGTTACAAGCGGCGGCCTTATCGCTTAAAGCGATCTCTTCCAGGCAACCTTAGGATGGAAATGGTTACTAAGAAAACTTTTAAAAGCGGGGTGTGTATCAAAAATATTTTAGTAACATACACTAAAAAGAAACATAATTACCTATATACGAATACAGATTACATACTAATACTTAAGATACTTGTAAAATATACTAATATATAATATGAATACGAAAAATAAATTAGTAAACCTACATAGAATATACAAAGATAATAATATGTGCAATGATATACATGAAACATATGTATACTTATTCTTAAAAATAACATTGCAGTAGAAAATTGTAGATTTGACAGAAAAGGTAGATAATAAATATAATTAGATTACTGTGACTCCAGCTTTGACAAATAAAACTCTTTTACATTACTTTTAAAAGAATCCAGTGATGGAGATTTTCGTATAGAAACAGGCAACTCATTCCATAACTGGACAGCCTGAAAAGCAAAGGATTTGCCATAATACATCTCAGAACGTGCAGTTGGGGCATTCAGGGTCAAGTTAGTTTTTGACCTCAGCGGCCGAGCATGATAGTCTCGCCAAAAAGTGAATCGTTCTTTGAGGTAGCATGGAGTGGAGGGATTAAATAAAATATTGAATAAAAGGAAAAGAATGTGAGCATTACGACGCAGACGAATGGGTAACCACTTGAGCTTGGCGCGAAAATGAGAAACGTGGTCATATTTACGTAAACCGAAAATGAATCTAATAGAATAATTTTGGAGGCGCTCAAGTTTTTGAATCTGGTCTTCTCTAAGATCAGGGAAACAGACATCAGCGTAGTCCAGGATAGGTAGAAGCAGAGACTGTGCAAGAGCAATTTTAGTGGCAGTAGGTAAAAAGTTGCGAAGTCGTCTAAGAGAGCCCCCTGATGAAAAGAGTTTACTACTGATAGTTTTAATGTGATTGTCCCAAGAAAAGGTTTGGTCAAATGTCACTCCAAGATTTTTGACTGAATCGCTAAATGGTATGCTAACCCCATTAAAAGTTACGTTAGGAATGAGCGTCCAGTCAATTCTTGAGACCCAGTAGGAGCTGCCTATCACTATGACTTGAGATTTTTCGGGATTGACGTTCAAACCAAAAGATTTGCTCCATTTACAAATACAGTCTAGATTGATATTAGTCTTTGCAATCGCTTCGCCAAGTTGATGGAGTGGAGCTTGTGTGTAAATTTGGAGATCGTCTGCATAAAGGTGGTAAGAAGAAGTCAGATAATTTGAGATGGAATTACTTATTATTTGTACTTATTATTTGTATACCCAGATTGTATACACATTTATGGTTAGTAAAAAAAGTGTCCATGTTCAAAAAGTTGTTGGCCGGGGCCGGCTTTTTAAAAGTTACTCCAACTTTGTATGCATTCACACGGTGCACCCCTATGATGCCCCTAACATTGTCCGCAAAAAGGTTGGTGAGTGTAATAGGATTTTTGTTACCGACTTTCTCCTGTTCCGTCGATTCCACATAGGTACACTACACAGTCTTCACTACGATTTTCTGGGAATAGTCTCTTTCTCTTATAAAGGGGTTTTCTAAATAATTTGTAAGAAACATTTTCACTTGGATTTGGCTTCAATAGTTTTCTTTTTCTGGTCTGTTCGACGGGGTCACCCCCGTCGCTAGCGACGCTCATATTTATTTATACTATTGACTATATGTATACAAAACTAAATATTTACACGAAAGAAACGAAATATTTACACAGCAAAACTAATTCATTTGATTGTGAAAATTATAAAGCACCCGTCGTGTTTTCCCGCCCAAAGAAAAGTCTTTTGGAGTTGGTAGCCGTCAGTGTTGCCACTATGATTTTGAGCTTCTCGCCAAATAGTTATGAAACAAAGTCGCCGGTTTTGATTGAATTATTAAGGGAATAACAGTCTGGAAGAATACATAAGCTTTTTCCTTCTCCAACCTTCTACACTACACTAGTATATTCCCCTTTGTCGGTAACACGTCGTCTAAATCCGCTAAAAGGTTTTAAAAATTCGCCAGTTTCAGCGACAAAGTCGCTAAAGTGTCAACACTGGTAACCGGTAGCGAGCAGCGAGAGAGAGAGAGTATCTATTGTCCCATGTCCTTCTCTAACAATTATCTTTCTCGGTCTGGCACGTTTGTTGACCACATTATCTTTCTCGCTCTAGCATCCCGAGCTTACCCGAAATTTCTTATCATATCCGAGCGTGATGATCACGTGATCATCAATCCATTTCACAGCCCACGAAAATTCTGTCCATAGCGCGCCTAAAGAAGTTTTCACTTCAAAAAAAACTGAAAACTGAACCGCGATCACGAAATACTAACATTGTAATGTTCGCAATGGCGGGAGCGCGCTTCCCTCGTCTCACCCCGCACGCCCCACACTATTTCCCCGTCTAGACGCCTTCGTTGAACGACTGTATGATTTAATAGACTGTGCTAATATGCTAAAGCGAATCAGAAGTAACATCTGACCACTTATACACGTACAAAAAAAAAACAGTATAACATACTCATATACGAGTATTCTCTGTACCTATACGTTAAAAATTGCACACATTAGCGTACACATTAACACAAATCAGATAGGACTACCATTACAAATAAATATTTAAATATATTAAAATACTAACAGCGAGCGCCCCCGTTTATCTTCCCCGCGATATCTTGTTGCTGAGAACGTACTACTTTGACCTGATGCATCTGGGGTATGTCTATTATTTATTATCTATTAAAAGTTAATTTGAAAGTCTGGTATGGAAAAGAGCATCAAAGTCGTGTGGTATACTCAGACTCACTAAGGTAAGTAAGAAACATGGCATAGACTGTTTTATTATTAGTATCCAATAATGCATCTATAATATAGTATAAGTTACGGTGGTCTAGTCGGGAGAACGGCGGCTGCCGATCCGGAGACCCCGGGTTCAAACCCCACACGCACCACTGTCTTTTCGAAGTCATGTGCGTAATGCCGCTAACTTAAAACGGTGAAGGAAAACATCGTGAGGAAACCGACATGTACCTAGAATCTTTCGAAGTGTCATGTGTCATCCGCCAACCCGCACTGGGTCAGCGTGGTGGATTATGGCCTTAACTCTCTCCTTGCGAGAGAAGGCCCCGAGTCCCAGCAGTGGGAACGTTTAGTGGGCTGTTGATGTTGAATATAGTATCTAATAATTACCTAATAAATAAAGACAAGAAATAATAAATTTAAGTGTTCGAAAATAAAAAGCAGAAACCAAATTAAACATTTTTATTACTCAACTTATGTAAATAGACTATCATATATTTTCTTTTCAAGAAAATAATTTTCTAACAATCCTGTTTGGTGGTATACCTACCTACATTTATATCTTTAATATGTTACTAAGACATTTGTTTATTCATACATTCTAAAGATATCCATATTTCTTTATCTAAACATCATAGAGAACACATTTTCTATACATAAATATTGTCTTTATAATATTTCGATGTTGATAATAGCACCATGTGGATTATGCTTCTGTGTTTAACAGTTTAACAAAAACCAATAATATTTTTTCCTTAATTAATAAATATAAATAATCTTATAAATAATTAAATTTCCTATACATAAAACTTCTACTTCTACTATGTACAAAATACTTAATGATATTCATAAAAATCTTTTTTAAATATTATTTTAACTGAGACTAACAGACTTGCAATTGTGCATACTTTTCGTTGTAAGTACTATTTTCGTTTACTTATAGTATTAATTTTAGGTCTAGCTAATTTAATTTATGATTATGTTTCTGTACAATATTGTCATTCCATTTAAGCTGTAGGTAACAAGTGTAATTCCAACGAATACCTCAGTCTTGAAAGACACCGTGACAAGGTGCGGTATCCATAATATAGATATGATATACGAACGATACGGACGCAACGCTACAGAAAAAAGCTCGGACGAGGCTCGGATGTGACCATTTTAAGATAATTAGGCAGAAGGGAGAGCTTTAGCATTTACGAATTCGACGTCATAAACGCTGATTACATTTTGTATGAAAAGTCTCAAAGCTTGACACCAGATGTTGCTACTTAAATTACATACCTATGAAACTTGGATTACGTTAACGCGATCGAGGAAGTAAATGTTGGTGAAAAAACTCATAATCGGCAATGAGGTATTTTGAGGTCATTTGAAGCTCGTACGATGCTCGCGTTTGGCCGTCTATTGGATGTTCATAAAAGTCTTGAATGAACGTTCAGGCGTGTGTCTGGCAGCGGGCGTGTGCGCAGGGCCGCGGTGCGCGCGCGCGGCGCCGCGCGTGGCCGCAGCGTCTGGTCGCGCGCTATAACGGCACGAGGCCGCCGCGCGTCGTCGGGTTGCGTGCCATGTAGATGTCCATGTCGTGGTCGGTCCAGTTGTCGGACGTGTCGCAGTAGCCGGGCCCGCCCAGCGAGCCCACGCTGTACCGGCTGGCGGGGCGCGAGCGCGAGCGCGGCCGGCGCCGCGAGCCGCCCGCGCACGCCGCGCCGCCCGCCGCGCCCGACAGCGACAGCCGCGACGCGCGCTCCGACGCGCCTCCCAGCGACTGCCGCGACTGACGAAGGTCTACAACGAAAAACTCATTTGTGACGACATTCTATCTATACGTATATTCGTGTATCAAGCAAAAGCGAGAAAGTAAAGGAAGCGATACGTACCGGTCCGGGATCCGAGCAGGCTGCCGGGGTAGCCGGGCGCGCCGTACCGCGAGTGCGCGTAGCTGTGTTGCGACTGCCCGTCGGCGAGCGAGCGCGCGCGGCCCGGCCGGCCGGGCAGTGGCTCGCCGGCCGGCTCGGTGTAGGTGCGCGCGCGCGGGATCGAGCGTGCGCTGTAAGCGGACACTTGATCCCACTCCCGGGGCTTGCCGAAGGCGGCGGGCGCGAGCGAGGCCAGCGGGCCGCTGGGGCTGGGCGTGCCGGCGAGCGCGCCGCAGCACGCGCCGCCCAGCTTCTCCGGCGCCGCGAGCGTGTGCAGCGTGCGCGCGCGCCGCCGCGACGCCGCCGCGAAGATCAGCACCGCCACCACGATGGTGCCGCAGATGGCGGCGCTCGCGGCGATCGTGATCTTGTCCATGTTGGAGGCGGCCGCGGACACGGTGCGCACCTCGCGGCACTGCGCGTACGGCACGCTGTCGGGGCTCACGTGCGTCTCCTCCAGGGAGATCACGCAGACCACGATGCATTCCTAGAACGTGCGTACCATTTTCACAACACATTCTTCTTACGTTACAAAAACAATAGAAGAAATGTCAATAAAATTGTATCGTTATGGGAATTCATGGCTCACCTGAGAGGGAACGTTCTTAATCTTGAATTCTCGTTCGCTCGCTTCCAAAGGAGGACCCTGCTTGAAACTCTTGTCGCCGAAGAGACGGTACACGACACGGAAACCGAGTATGTTTGCGACGTCCGAGTCCCACTGAATGATGACGGAGTTGTCCTGCCTGTAGGCGTTCTTTACCATGACTTCGTTGGAGTCGTCTATTTTAGGCTTTTGTTGCGGGAAGCTCATGACTAGTGGAGGGCGTTGTGCGGGCGCGTGTCGCCAGGCGGGCGCGGGGGCGGGGGCGGGGGCGGCGGGGCGCGGGGAGGTGGCGCGGCTGGGGCGTGACGTGCTACTGGTGGTGGTCGGCGGTGGAGCTGGGCTCGTAGTCGTGGTTGGAGGCTTCGTCACTAGTTCAATGTTGTTATTGATAATATTGCTGACTGTCTCTCTAGCGGTCGACGATGACGACGGCTTCGTCGACGTGGTCGTCGTGCGAGCTGTGGTAGTAGTGGTGCTCGTCGTGGATGTCGTCGTTCGACTGATCTTCCAGTCGTTGGCCCCCAGCACGGCCGCTATCGGCTTTTCCGAGGATGTAGTAGTTTCCTGATCGCAGACCAGCTCGCTTGGCTCGAAGCTGTAGAAGCCGCGCTCGCGGAAGTGAGCCGGCTGGCCGCAGAACTGTGGGTTTCTTTCTCGGGACGTCACTTGCAGTTCGCCATTCCGTATCCACTCGATGATCCACCGAAGGCGACAATCGCAGTTCAGCACTCTGCCTCCGATGCTCAAGCCTCGCAGCGTCTGATTCAAGTGAAGAAACGCCTGTTCCGGAACAGTCGCCAAAGGATTACCGTCCAACGCCAATAGAGTAACCGATGGATTTTTCAAAAATGCGTCCACGGGTAATTTATTCAACAGATTAAATCCGATATCGAGAACTCTCAAGTCGGCCAGCGTCCCTATCGCCGCCGTGGGAAATTCCGGTAAAAGATTATTCAAGAGGCTGAGCGAACTTAACGATGTTTTTATTCCCTCGAAAGCTTCTTTTTTGAGATTCACTATCAGATTTCTTTCTAGGTTGAGTGCGGTCAATGAATCTAGCCCTTCAAAAGTGCGGCTTCCGTCCGGCCCGGGTAATTCTCTGATGCTGTTTTGTGACAAATCGAGAAAGGCCAGGCTGCGTAGACCTCTTATACAATCTGGAACAAATTTTTGCTTCGTCCCTTTCAAATTAAGATTTTTCAGTGAATTTTCCAATCCGTTGAGCGCGTGCGTTTCTAACGTTACGTTGTTGTCAGAAAGCTTCAACGTCGTCAGTTTACGCAGAGTGATGAACGAGTGATGTTCGATTTTAGTTATGCGATTTTTCGAAATATCCAACAAGGATAAGTTGGTGAGTATTTTCAATGCTTTCACCGGTACTTCGGTGAGCTCGTTGTCTTGTAGGTTGAGGTTCTTGAGATAAGGGGCTTGTCCGCGGAAGGCGTCGACTTCGACCCTTCTTATCCTACATCCCGACATTTGGAGGTTATGAATTTTGAGATTTGCGAACATGCCGTCGGAGAGGGTCGAGATCGTTGAATTATTCACGTAGAGGAGATCGATGCCTGTGTTTCGAGCACTCGAATTTAACTCCGACATCAGCATCGGGAAGTCAACCTGGAATACAGACATACAATCAGTTAAAACATGAATAAAACATGACGCAATTATTGTTTGCTTTAAGATAGGTACGTTGCAAATATTGGGCAAGTTTAATGAAGATTGATATTTCGGAAGCCCTTAGCCAATCAACCCACGTAAATGCCACACGCGTAACAAATGAATTTATCATGCGAACCATAGATTACGTAAATAGTCCTTTACTAAGTTGTCTTTCTTAGTCTATTATATTGTCAAATGCATGCGTTTTAAAATAAGTTTTGTAGTAAACGTATATCCGTAACACGAAGCAGTATATAAACAGTTAAAAGATTATAGAGAATATGAGAGATGATCGGTTAAGCAGTTTTCGCGTGAAAGAGTAATAAACAAATTTTACATTCAGATTTCTAATATTAGGGGCAAAGCTATGGGCAAACGGTATAGTAAAAAAATCTACCTATTTCGCTTTATCAATCAGTTGTTATACAACGGGTGAAAATAAGGGATATCCTTTTTTGCAAATGTCGTTGATATTTGCCATTTACTTAAAAAAAAACAAGTAACACAGTTACGTAATCAATTTAAAATTATGGAAAAGTGACAACTAAAGGTCAACATTATCCTCAAAATTATTATCATCATAAGGTAGACCAAAACGCTGGCTGTTTTTTTTGCTCGTATTATTATTATATGTATCAGCATTCAGAATGTTAATAAACGATAATTTATTTACTCTGAAAAATTAAACCTCCGACTTCAATTTACACATTAAAGTTAACAGTAACACATAAAATAACGACATAATGGGCACAAAAAGCGATCTTATCGCTAAAAGCGTTCTCTTCCAGATAACCTTTCCGACGTATGTGTCTTTTGTAGTTATTACAATACCAGCTAAACCGGTTTTGATAAAATAATACGGAACTCCCGGTTCCGTATTGTTTTATAGACTAGCCCATTCGAAAAAAAAAAAAAAATTGTCAAAATCTGTTCAACCAGTCGGAAGTTAAGAGATGACAAACAATAAAAAAAATTGGCTGTCATAGGAACTGCCGATAGAAGTGAAAACTTATAACTCAGAATTTGATAGGTTACTTTGGCAACTACACGGGTGTAACCGGAGGGCGTGGCCTGGCCATCATGGCATGGCCATCTAGAAATACGTCAGCATTTCCCATTGGCTGATGCATTTCTAGATGGCCATGCCATGGTGCCCAGGCCACGCCCTTTTAACATTTCCCATTGGCTGACGCAATACGGTATTTGACTAAATTTGTAAAACCGTTTAAATGATTTTTGATTACACAATATACAATACTACATGAATATTTCCGCAAGATTCACTGTTTTACCATTAAAAATAAATGTTTAAACTAAAAAGTTCAAAAACCCCGCCAAAAACGCTGTTTCTGGTCACGTGATGCGCGTGACGCCACACGCCAGTAAACAAATCAGTGTTCTTAAAGAAACTGTTTGCTGTAGATTGAATATTTACTGGCATGTGACGTCACGCGCGTCACGTGACTAGAAACAGCGTTTACGTCGTAGATTATAATTCAGTATTTGTCAAATTTTCATTGGCGTATTATACAAAAAATACACACTATATATTCCAAAATAGAGTGAAATATGTTTATTTAATGTGTTATCTGATAGGATGATCATAAATTATGCTATATTTTAAACATTGTCAAATACCGTATTCTAAATGGCCAATGGCCATGGTCCCGTGTTTACCCGAAGGTTTCTTACCATACCTGAGCGTGACGGTAGAATTCAATTCACACCCCACGAAAAATCTAACTAGGCGCGCCAAAAGAAGTTATCACTTCAAAAATGAATCAGGACCTCCTTTGAAGTTTGTTAAAAAGTTACCTGATCGCATTGCACGGATAGCTCTCGCGCCAGGTTGAGTGCGCACACGCACGAGGACTGAAGCAGCGGGGAGTCTTCCCAAGGACAGGTCCCGCGCACGGCCTGCGCCAGCGCACATATCAGGAGCGCCGGCAGCCAAGAGACGAGTCGCGCCATTCTGACCTCCCTCTGAAATGCACAATTTAGTCGATTAATTGATTGAATATTCTGTTCGCTTACTAATTAATGACAAACAAACTGGCTAACGTCAAGTTTTTATAATGTCTAGTAATATGTAACGTTTATCAACTATGTTAATTATAAATGCTACTACGTTGAACGGTGATAAGGTTACAAAATACGTATTGTAACAATATACAAGTGTTATCCAGCAGAAAAACGCAATGTTGAGTTTTAGAAAGGATTCTCTTATAGTATCTCTTTTTAATCACCGATAGGTCAAGCGACCACTATATCGGCAACCATACGGTCTCCGATGAATAGCGTTTACGGATTAATTGGTAACTTGAAAACACTAATATTGAATCTATCTGTAAAAACCCTCTTGGACAATGCATACCATAGACCAGCTGTTGGTACCTATAACGAAAATGACACCATACCTCTTCGTTGGGTCCTTCGGAACGTTAACCATGAAACAGTGTCTCCTGTATCAACAGTGATAGAATAACGGACTAGGGGTAATCAAATCATGTAGATCAGTAACCAAAATGTATCCGATAAGAAACCGATAAACCAACTTAGCATATATCACCGAAACTCGTACTAAATCCGAAATATTTTACCTATTGCAGTAAACAGATCGTTTCTCTTAACAAGTCTGTTTGAAGAATGTTTGCCTTTGCTAATACAAACGTGGATTGCTCAATTGCTCACGGCAACTCCGTCCGACGCTGCTTCGAGTGTAAACAAACAACAAGGAGTCGTTAAAATTCCGTCAATTTGGCGCGCTATTGCATTAAACCTTAGTACCTTAGTAGTTGTCACGAATGTAATCGGAGGTGACGCGTTGATGGCTACTTTGCCCCTTACCAGAATCGGCGCAAAATGACGTTAGCCAATTGAATTTTCTCTATTTTCAAGAGAGACCTTTTGTTTATGTCCAGCAAGAGCTCGGAGCCGCATTTTATCGCGTCGCGTCCCGAAGGAGATTTCTTGTGTCGAGAGACGTAAAAAGGCCGATTTATTAGATCATATATGTATGTGTGTTAAATCTTAGGCCATACATAGATGTCTCTTGTCATCGGGGAGATCTCGGTCAGACGTAGACCCTAAAAGTTATTTTATCTTATGACATAAAAGTTTAAAATTGGCCTCGTTTTGCCGCGTCACCTTAAATATTGATTATTTATTAAATGATATTTAAGGTGTTTAAATGGTGGAGAGAGTGCCTGATATTTCGATGCAGTTTCACTTACCTGTTGCTATGTTCACTGATAATACCTCTAGTGTAATGAAGAACGGATGAGGCTTAAAAGAAATTAGATCAACTTACGATGAACTATGAAAAGGCATAGTGAATATAAAAATAATAAAATACATAAACATAGTCATTAGAGAAGTTATTATGAGCAACTAGTAGAAAGTTATATAAGAATGTTTTAATAGTTTAATTGGCGACCATCACGGCGCGCTGTTGACATCTGAATCGTTTTTCCGCTTGTTTGATGCTACCTATTATGTTTTATGCCTTTTAAACTTTCGCGTTTTCAACTCGTATTAAAAACATCACAAATAGTGTTGAGTGGGGCATACATGAAGTGGCTGGCACATTTGTCCCGTACATGATGTCACCATGTTAGAGCCAGAGCGGTGAAAACGAAACAACATTTTAAAACTAAAACTAGACTCTATCAGACAATATACTCTTTTCGCTTTATTTTGTTATTGGTGGAAATAAGTCAAACATCCAAGAACAAAGTGAGATGCCGGGGATCGTCTACATAATTAAAAAGATTACTTAAGTAGGATTTGCGTAATTGAATTTAGACGAATCAAAAACTTTGTTCCGGGAGTAATTTAAGTAATCCAAGTTTGCGCTAACTTTTGATTTTACTTATTCTTTGCAAAGTTTCCGGTGTAAGTATTATATTGTTTCATTTTTTTTATTTTTAGGAGGAAAGTGCACGAGATTTATGTTATCTTTAAATTCGTTTAAGTTTAGTGCGTTGTGCTAATGAATGAGTGCATAAAGCATCCATTAAATGTATGTATATTTATGTCAAACACACAACTATTCAGAACATGAAGTTAGTATCACTGCATACCGCAGGTTGCAAAAACGATGCTATTACCATTACTTATTTACTTCAGTATTGCATTTCAAACCAGAGCAGTTTGTAAGCATAACTGTGCCATCACTGATCCAAGCGAAAATTTACCAGATTAGGTACCTACCGCCTAATAAAATTGCTCAAATTTTTGCCATCCCTCTGTCTTCAATTTCGAGCAAGGATCTAAGTAACTGTATGACGTAGATAACAATTTGGTACCATAGAGACGCAGGAGTCAGATCAGTCAGGAGTTCAGGACGTCGGATACTCAACTCCAGTGAGGTGCAGTGATCATGTTTTATCCATAATAGATTTCCGCTTGACCGCCATCTCGCTTGATGTTAAGCGACAATGTGGTCTACGATGGAGTGTGCTTATTTAGCAGAAACCGATGTTTAATCTAGATTTGAAGACATTCATATTACATCCGTCAGGGAATATCGACTCAGGAGACGGTAGTTTTTAGGTTGTTATAACGAAGGTGTCAAAACTCTATGTTTTCGTAGCTGTAGCTAAGAGCGAATGATCTCGTTTCCAAGTTCTCTCGTACACCACAAAGTGGCGAGCGAGCGATTAGCTGTTGTTTTCCTTTTGCCAAGCCGCCATCAGAGTGCTCACGGAGCGTTGAAGCCACGGGCTACTAGGTCGGAACATGTGGCTTTCCCCGCGTTTGTTCCATAGACCTAATGATGTCTCCTATACGCTAATATTCCTCCGCGCCGGTAGGTCACTTGATTAGCCACCTTATACGTGAGCGTTTAGCGCCGAAGAAAGTTACGTTTATGACTAATAAAACCTCGCAAGTTTCGCGAATAATTCAGATTTGTGATTGACGCGTTATTACGAAACTGCAGTGAAAGCACACAAATTGACTCGTATTTATTTATGCGTCCGTATTTTAGATTAAGCTGTTTATCAAATTATCGTCCAAATTGGTGTTTGGAATGGCAATGCCGGTTGCAGGTGATTGGTTTAGTGTATTCATAATGAAACAGTTTGTGTGAAATAAATAATGTGTTTATTGATCTGTTTTGGCATGTACCTACCTACTCGTATTGTGGGCAGATGTGCAAAGACAAATTATTCTTTTAAGCACAAGTACGCCTGTAGAAGTTATTTACTTTATAAAATAAATTTACATAGAGATGTTTTGAACATAATATATAACATAATCTGGTACAAGAAATATTAGACGCTCGATTCACAAAATAATCACAGCAAATATTTCGTAATTATCGAAAATATTAAAATCTGCTTCGTTTTTCTTAACTTGATTTTATTTGCTTTAAAAATAAGTTACAAAAAAATGTATAAATTCAGAAAGAATATTTTCTTTAAATATTTTCATAAATTTGCGTGATGGTAAGTGACGGTGTAGTCAAAGATGACGCACGTCGATATTCATATTGATTTGAAAAGTTCTTGATTATATTTGTCAGTAACAAGTACTACAAAAGTGCAAGCTAATATAAGATCTATTCCTCAAAATCAGTGTCTATAATTGAATGCATCTCTTACTCTAACTCTTTCCTGGCTCCTAAACAAACACAACCAATTTCAATGAAGTATTTTGTTGCTGTCATGTCTAATCAAAGTTTTAAGTAACTATTCAGTACAAATCTTTATATTGGCGACTTCCAAATATTGTATCCAAGCACGCAGTCACGGCAAATATTGGTTTTGGTGGATTGTAAACGTTTTTCGGTGTCCAGAATAATCGATGAGCCAAATATCGTGTCGGATTACAGTGTTGCCGTCATACATGTAAATGGAGTATGGTAAATATCCAAAATTACCAGTGAACCGTGTGGTTCTGTTGTACTTTTAATATTTATTGTATGTAGATGTTGGGCTGTTTGTTTCATGTGCCAGTTTCCTGGCAGAGATTGGTTCGAGTGATAAAGTCACTTCTGCCACTCGTTTATACAACCTATTCTATTATTAGTTTTAGTGTGTAACCATAATATCTAAATAACTTTACTATGACTATGACTGATTATGACTATGTCTACTCTATGACCAACGATATAACAACGTCACAGAATAAATATTAGTACAAGTAAATAACACGTAAAGTAGATTAAAAATAATACCTACTCAGATTTAATTTCCAATATTTTATTTAAACTATATTAAGAGCTAGTCTTAAACACTACTCAAGATGAGTCAAACATTTGTCAAAATAAAGAAAGTCAAATCGGCAAAGAAATTTTCGACGTTTTTAGCGTCAAATGTATCGAAAGACGTAAAACTGAGATTAACTCGGATTCTGTAATACGGCGCTGAGCTACTTCATCAAGATAAGCTTATCGCCTCGGATTTTCGGTTTTCTGAATTTATTAATTTCGGGATACATTTATATTTTGCAATTTAAAATCAGTTTCATTATTTAATGGTAAAATTATAAATTGGCTCCACGATTTTTTACGAAACGAAGTATTTATATGTTAAGACTTTTCACCGATACTAATTCGCTGAAAGTAGGCTTTAAATAATGATCCAGTGTAAATTAATTTCCGCGCGTCATCGATTATAATGCTGGCATTGTATCACGGCTGTCAAGCTACGCACAGCCTACAAACTTGACCGTAAACTTGTTACTTACTCATTAGAATTACTCTCGCTAAAGTTCCCTCGCACAATTACAGTATAAGACCGGGTAACCCAGAACAAGTTTATAAAGTAATCGTTACACAGCGTTTACTAACATATGGACAGAGTCGACAAAATCTATTAAAATCAGCTATCGCTGAACTGTTATGGGCAAGAATGTTGCTTAGCATCAGACACATGTCGTGCTCATCTTGTCATTCTATACTAAAAAAAACAACCATAATTCTGCCACCTCGATTTAATTCGATTTGCCTTTGCTGAAAAATTAAATTTTCAAGAAATAAATATTTGGAATACGACTGTAACTTCATTCTTCATATTTTCTATTTGTTATGGCTAGGCAGATATATATAGCATTTTTGTTGCCATCTTTCTTACATAGACTTTTCTACGTATACATACAGCGAATTAAGAAGAGTTTTATCTGTGTTTGTGTATCAGTAAATTCTAGTTGTAACAAAAGGCATTTATTGAAAGCGTTAAAGCTTCGAGCTCAAAGTGCTCCTGTGTAGATCGCATCGTCACCGTCGCTTACCATGCGTCGAGAAGGCGGTAACGTCTATAGATGATTAAAACAAAACGTATTAACTATTCAAAACACGTATTGCCAACAGCTTCTAAGATCGAGTTTTAATAATTTTCCCTTTTGATTTCGTACACCAGCTCTGCTCAGCCTTGTTCGCTGCCCGAGTTGTACCACTGGCCCAATTCCATGAGTTTACAAGTCATCCGATTTCGCTGTAACGGTACCCTGGGCTTATGCTCCGCCGCTGACCACGATACTCGACGTTTTCACTTTCTGGCTTCGAGGTTCGTTGTAGAACCTGTTCCGAACTTTGTGAATGGTCTAGACGTCTTCAGTTAGCTTTGCGTTTTGTAGTACTCATGGCGTAACTCAACTGTCTCTTATCGAAGGTTATCAATCTTAACATCGCACGTACGGTTGATCTTCGAATGAGTGATTTGGGTTAATTATCTAATATGAGTTGCAGTGAAATTGAATCCATAGGATGAAATTGAATTCAGGGTGCATATATTGCTTAAACTTTTGTCTCTAAACTTGATGGTTCCAGGACTAGTGGCTAGTGAGGCCCAATTTTCACGGCGCAGTTTCAAACCGCGCCATTGCGCCGCGCCATGCTCACGTGTGCCATTTTATGAGTCCTTCCCTATAAAACGTTAAGTTAAATCTTACCTATTAAAAAAAAAGTCACTAGTCAGGCCCAATTTTCACGGCGCGGTTTGAAACCGCGCCCGCGCGCGGTTGCGGCACCGCGCCGCGCGACGGTTTGCGGTTTCTACTGCGAAATGCTACTGCGCAAGAACCGCGCGCAGCCACGCGGGCGCCGCGCGACTGCCGCAGCCGCCGCGGCCGTAAACCGCGTCGTGAGTTTTGAATTCAATTTTATTTGGAAATCTGCCGCGCCCGCCCGCGGTCGCGGTTTCAAACCGCGCCGTGAAAATTGGGCCTGACTAGTGACTTTTTTTTTAATAGGTAAGATTTAACTTAACTTTTTATAGGGAAGGACTCATAAAATGGCACACGTGAGCAATGCCGTTGCCCGTAACATCACCGTGCAAATTGAAAATTAAGAACTGACTGCCTAACACCGCGCTACGCTCGTCACCGGGAGATATTAGATGATCTGTGTAGTTTGCTTAGGGACGTACCATACCTTTCAGTTATTCTACCGCCAAGCAGTAATGTAAAAATATTTCTCCTTTGATCGTTTGTTTGTTTCGTAAAATTTTTCCTCAGTAGATACTTTATGCAGGTCGTCACTTCATCCACAGTACTTTTTCCTAAACGCGGTATCCACTACGGAAATCATCTACCCTAGCGGTTATGAGCAGCCTACTTTATATATTATGCTCACTGTTTGAGACTCGGGGCCTTCTCACATAACTCACAAGGAGATAGTCTACGCCTCTACGCCATAATAAATAAGCAATAGATCAAAGTTTATAAAAAGTTTATAACAAAGGTTAAGCATCGATATAAATCAATGAATGTGCCCTCCCATACTTCAGGCGCACGGAATTATGTTATCGTAGGGAAGAAGTGAGCTCACTGTTTCCGTTTCAGTCGAATGTATGAAGCGGTGAACGCCAGACGTTTATACCTATCGCTATTCGTTGTCAACAACCAAAATACGTGGAACCGCAACAAACCTCACCGCTAGCTATTCTTGGCGTCACGTAGATTGGTAGTTGTAAACCATTCACGCTACACACAGAGACGCAACAAACGTTAACAATTTCAAGGTGCTCAGGGCACATATTTCGATTTATATCGGCGGGGTTAAGTACATATATCTGAGGAGACAAATCAAAAAGTTACTGATTTCTGTAACCGTATAATATTTAGATGTATCCAATAACAGAAATGGTTCGTCCATGTGCATACGGCCGTAACAGGCGGTACGTTATACGGCCGACGCGGAAGGCAACGCTGCCAATTAGTTCGGCAACGTATCGGTTTTTATTGTTGTGCAACGAGGTGACTTAATTGCGTCTAGATCTTCGTTCAATCACTAAAACTCGTAAATCATATTAGGAGACGATTTAATATATAGATTACTAGCAGCTTTCCGCTGGTTTAACCGCGTAGTTCCCGTCCCTGTTAGCCTATGTGTTATTCCAATCTATTATTTAACTGTATTTCAATTTTGAACCCGATCATGATTATGTGTCAAGTTTTTAGCTTGCCTCAAATACCTACCCAACATTTTATTTATTTATTTGGCTTTGTATTGATAAATTACAATAATACATTGCTTCTTAAATTAATTATTCTTATTCTAATATCGTTAAGTGTATTTATCATTAAAACAAAGCACAACATGCAATTTACTTTTAAAATGTTTTGTTTAACTATGTGTATTATTAATTAATAATTGAAAACGAGATAAAGTAGCTCTCGGAATATTAGTTTCCATGGTCTACACTAGTGTAGTGAACAACCGTGGCAACTTACGAAAGATGCCTTATCAGACGGATAAAATAGTGGCATTTTGTAGTGGAGGATTCTTTGCAAAGTCCGCCTGAGTAAATATCGTATCTTGTCAGTTCATCTACCGCGAAACAGTTATGTGCGAATATATGTTCCAGTTTGAAAGTCAATGTTTCCAAAGAACTTTCAGGGGACGGAGCTAAATTAACCATATTTTCGGGTAATGAGCGCAATGCATATACAGTGATTTTGACTTGACTATTTATGTTCAAATAGCTGCGCGTCACTGTTCTGTTATGGGCAGACTGTTGTTTAAAATCAGGCTGATGTCTTGTTCACCCCGTCGCTCTATATTATGTAAAAAAAGTCATACACAAGTACATCTTTAATAGTTACTAAATGACTGAAAGGACTATTCCATTAAAAAAAACTAAGCGTTTTGAGCGAACCGTTTAGATGTTTCGACAACAAACAACTGAACGTGCGGACTTTCACATTAGTAACATTTTTGTCTAAGTTTACATCACCATGTTTTGCCATGAGTGGTTTTTCTAACAGTGGACAAGCTGGGACGTACACCTTCCTATTGCTCGCTACTGAACCATCTGTTGGTTTTGACCCCTCTTTGCCCGCTACTCTACGCAGGTCGTCAGTGTTAACTCAAAGACTACTTCACTCAAAGACTACACTTACAAACCATAAACTTTCCACTTTGTTATTAGTGTGACTCGAGCGTGGTATAGCTAAATGCATTAAGGTTATTCAATCTAATCCAAGAAACGGTAACTTTTGACATTTTCTTTTTAAAAAAATGTGCCTTTTAAATTAGCACATAATTTTTCACTGGAAACAAATTGTTGGGTTGATCGCGGCAATTTGCTATTGCCGAGAGTTTGGATAAACTTTGAACATTATTATTTTTCCCGGATTTCTCCATTAATTTTCATCTTAAATCAAAGTTACGAAGTAAATGAATTAAGCATTACGTAAAAGTTACGTATTGACTACGAACAATTCTACTTAGAACTATGAACGATAATAATAGAGTTTTTTCTTAACTTATATTGAAAATATTACAGAAATATAGCATAGCAGCCCACTAAATGTTCCCACAGCTGGGATCTTTGTAAATGTTATTGTTATTAGTTGTAGTGGTAGGACTCTTGGCAGAGTCCGCCTGGGGAAGTACCACACCTTTGTCAGTTATTCTACCGCCAAGCAGTAATGTGCAAACATTACTGTGTTCCGGTTTGAAGGGCAATGTTTCCAGAGAAATAACAGGGCTTAGAGATATAACATCTTAGATCTCTGGGTGACCAGCGCAGTGCAGTGCTAGGTGATGATTTGGACTCTTCATGTTCCTATAGCTGAGTGTCACTGTGCTGTCATGTGGCAGGCATGTTGCTTACCATCATGCACATGTCCTGCTCGTCTCGTCTTTCTTTATTTAATAAATTATAATAATTAAAAAGCAGTGTGCCAAGTTAGACTAAAACATAATTAGTACAAACAAGCCATATTAGTAGTATGTAAGTAAATATTTTGTTTGTGGTTTGGTAAGTCTGTTAAATTTGTTTACTCAGTGTATTTTTCATGTGGTGAAAAGTTCAGCGTTTTGAGTTATTAAAAGGTGCCCGAATACGTCCGCTTCGTGTTCCATTAATAAACCGGTCAAGTGCGAGTCGGATTCTTATGCTGAGGATCCCGTACTGCTACCTAAATAAATATGATGAAATGAATTAATTTATACACTACACTAGTATTTTGAATTACGAGTTTTTATCATGGTTTTGTGAACCTATAGTTCCCGATATTTCACTGCGGTTTTTGCACAATTTTCACAGATAAACATCCGTTTACCCGTAAATGGCTGTACCACATGTAATACCGACAGTAAATGTCTCGTAATTAATAATTATACTAGTGTTTTGTGGCATTTTTTTTATAAAACTGTTAATTAATCGGGCGTAACAAAATACCTATATTTCGTGATAATTT
Organism: Ectropis crepuscularia; assembly: GCA_963693475.1. Lineage (NCBI taxonomy): Eukaryota > Metazoa > Arthropoda > Insecta > Lepidoptera > Geometridae > Ectropis > Ectropis crepuscularia. The sequence continues at coordinate 7,439,540 of OY856344.1, read as the reverse complement.
CAAGTACCAACCTTTAAAGGTTCTCCAAGAAGTACGAGTCCAGATTAAGTCTGGGCAGACAAACAGATGCACATACAAACAACAAGGCATACAATTAATCAAGGAAACCTTGCTATTGAACTCATCGTGAATATAAAATAGTAAGGTTTCCTTTTCTATACAGACCTCTAAAAGTGTATGCTGCGTTAAAATTAAACATTCAAATTATGGACGTGAGCTTATCACACGTGTCGTATTTGCCCGGGTAACCTGTCGTATTTATAACCGGGTGAACTAAATAATACCTTGTTCACGTTGTTGTCCCACATAAGAAAAGTTAAAACTCGGAGACTGGGGAGCGAAATCGGTTTCCAAGCAAATTATTCAAAACGAGTTTAGCCTCTTCATACACTTTCTAAAATGATATTCTGTTAGATTTTGTTGAAAGAGTCATCAGTAGTCGATTGAGACAGCGATTTAGAAATAACCGAATAAAATCGTCATTTAAAATGAAAAATAAATATTTAGCACATTAATAGCAAGTTAATTCAAACATAAATTGATACGTTTGCTTAATATGGATTGTTAGATGTCATTTGTTTTAGCGGAATTAATTACGTCATAGAAATGACTAAACTTAAAAGCTATCTCGTTAATTTAATTTAATTAATTTAATGCCGACCAAAAAAATCGACATCATATAAAATTAGATAATACCAAATATATTTTTTAAAGGTTACTGCAATTATTGTTATTTCCTCAGATATATTATAGTCCGATGGAGTGACAGAGATTCAACTTTTTTAAACTAGGCAAGAAAAGTCGCTTTTCATTGTTTGCCTCATTTAAGATCAACTTGTCACTCGATGGCATGACGTCTAATTTTAGATTAACTTTGTCTAGACAGATCGTAATAACGAGGCGTCAAAATGCGAAAGAGACTGTTTAGAATAGTTCTCTATTGCGCCATGAGTGGCGCTAATGTTTCATTTTGTGAGTGAAATTGGTAAACATATCTACCTACTTCAATGTTTAGTCATTTGACCTTTTTTTTTCACCCATCTAATAGGTATTACTCATTGTTTTCACTTAGGCCTGTTTGCATTTTGATTAGTGCGAGTGCGATTGCGAGTGCGAGTGAGTAATCGCGACTGATTACAATGCACTCGCAATAATCAATCGGTGCCCACACGTGTTTGCTGCTAATCACTCAACACCTGCACTACTCACTCGCGCTCGCGCTAATCAAAATGAAAACAGGCCTTTATTGTCTGTTATTCTGTGACCGCGTCATTGAGCACGAATATATATAATTGAATGAACTAAAAAAAAACAACCGTAGTTCAGTAGGGACCTAGTAAAGGCCAGATAAGTTATATACTCGTAGAGACGTATACATTGTTATAAAATATCTTATACATGTACGAGTATATAAATTCTTATACATGTTATTCATTGAATAAAATACAAAAACATTTCATTAGAACCACAACATACTGTTAACAAATATTGTATGGACCAAAAGGTAAAAAAGGTTGTTAAAGTGCAAGCCAGCTGAAGTTTTAACTGGTTTTCCTTACAACATAAGTATAAGACAGTGTTTCTGCCAGAAACGGTAACATTCGATTTCGCTTATACAAAATAAAAAATATTGTTGGTCTGGTACACAAAACCCATCTAGTTTTAAGGCTGAGAAAATAAAAAATGAGTTAAATACATGTTTCCAATTTCTAACTTATTTGATGCTGATCTGTTAAATGTTAATGGTTAAAGTATAGTGTCTAAAAGTCTAAATTGTTAGTGTTGTGCTAAGCACCTAAGCAGCACAACACTGGAATTGGAATTTGATGTGAAACAATTGCTTTAGACTAACCGTACATACATTAATGTTCATTGTTCAACTTCGATGCAGAAAACCGTTTAAGCTCCAGCGCTGTGTTTCATAACTCATAACCAATATTTTAAACTTTTAAAGGATCTTTCAAAAATTAAGGGTCAGTAGGATTTTAGCCCGTCCAAAGCGTAACATTGGCCGACGGACGTCACGCAGACGCGTGTCAAATCCAATCATCATCCCCCGTTTAACCTTTGGAAAGATCGACGTTTGCTGGAATCACACATTAAGTCCATCCAACGCCGTAATGAAACGCCACCGCCGGCTATATTTTCCCCTAGCGCCATCTAGTGGTTACCACTGATACTGAATAGGTTTTATCAAATATTTGCTAAGTGTTAATCATCAGGCGTGGATGATTGGAATGGAGTGGAGACCGCGAATCGGCAAACGTAGTGGAGGACGCCCTAAAGCCGTGGATCGGACTGAGTTGCGTATTATTGGAGAGGCCTGTGTCCAGCAGTGGACGAATGTAGGCTGATTATGATGATGATAATGAAACATTAAGCAGAGTTGGAAATCGTTTTGTTAGAATATAAGGAATTGACGAAGAAAAGCAAGAAAGCTAGCAAAATAAAATATTATTATGCGTAATATTTTCAAAGTTCAAGCTGAAATGAAGCGGTTACATAAATTAGATACGCGTTCGCATCATAATTTGGTAAGTACAAGAAGTTGAGTCTGCATAATACAGAACAATTAAAGATTCCTATAGCGCCTGCGCTATTACATTCATACTGAACTACGTGACTGAGAATGCAGCACCTACGCGATCCCAATACTTGCTCACAAACGCCACAGCTGATCTAACAGTCACTACACCATATCATGTACCCCACATGTTATCATCAGCCTCAACGCCAGAGATAATATAACAGTTAGTAAGACACCGGCGTCGCAGATGACGCAATAGATACTAACGCCAAATTAATTCAGAACACGACCCGTGTTAGACAGGTCAATAAAGGCTTTTCTTACTTAAGTCGTCTAAATAAATGTCGTGTCTTCTTAAATGCCAAGGAAAGTTCCCTTCGGCAATGTTTTAATGGTCGGAATATTGATTCCTTAATTAGTTATGTTGCGCATGTCTAAAATCTTTGGAAAGTTTTCGTAAATAATACGTAGCTACGGACAATTAACCAATATCTACATAATTTGAACCGTAATAAAATTATGATATAATCGCCCTATTTGTGTCTAAATGTACAATATTATAAAATGCAGGTATTAGCTTTAAAACTTTAAATGAATGCTGTAATCCATAATTGAAAATGCGTCTCATTAATACAATACAAAATACAACCCGGGTAGCATGAATAGCTTCACGCGCACCTGTTCCAATAGTTCTCAACGTATTGTTTAACTCCAGTTATCTCCAGCCAGCTGTATCTACAATGCCCTCGATGTCCCCGATACTCCCTCAGAACCCCTTAACCTCGTTTTTAATCTTTCACTAGTGGAATTTTCCAATGAGCTCGACCTCGAGCCTCTGAAATCCCTATTATTAAGGGAGGAATGACGCGACACAAAATAATTCGACTTCCCCGACCGCTCGTCGTTTTCAATGAAAGTAATTTCACGTTTATTGTTTATGAACGTGTTTTATCGATAGACGGGAAAAATCGGGCTGTGAGGGACCTGTCGAATGCCGGCTTGATGAATAGTGTCCGCTTGCGGCGCGGACCAAAATTGCTTTTTTTGTTATCGCAAATGTTAATTAATCCCCGAGTCATGAACCGCTTCTGAAATTGCGAGCAAAGCGTAACATTGAGCGATTACATACATTAAAATTTCACGTAAAGATCTTTTGCAAATCTCAAGCCGGGTTTCGGCATACATTTTTAATAACTCAATATTGTTGGAATAAGATTTTTGTAATAAATGTCAAGGATCTCAGACAAAGTAGATATCATAGGAGAGTAATTTTTAATTCATATTGCGACCTTTTTCCGACAATTTCACGTTGTTAGCTGTAAAGCCTCGTAGTGAATTATAACAAGTCTCCCCAAGATATACCGTCGCCATTAAAGTTTCACGCTCGCGCCGACTTTCCTCTCTACATTCTACAAATTCAGACTTCTAATTTAATTTCACTTCTCGAGCTTTAACTGAGTACGAACTTGGGAGTTTGCAAGAATCATTGATTTAGTAAGTATCTATATAAACCTTTACACAGCACAGCAAATTGCCATATCAGCGAAAGTAAACGACTCTGATCAAAACGTTGGCGCAACTTAGGGGTCACAGACACAGTCATCACATCCTTTCTCCAATGAATCGTATTTTCTAATAAATTTGTACATTTGCATATTGCATAAAGTTTGTTGCCATACTCTTCACTTTCATTTTCAATACTGCTTACACAGTCGTATAGCTAAGAGGTTAGCAGCATCGTAAAGTTCAAAGTCAAGAGCTGTTTCGCGTTTGATGCGACGGCAATTTGATTATGATCGTATTTATGGGTTAGTGGCGACCCAACTGGCAGCTAACGGGGTCTGGGCCACGGCTATACCAGCAGCCCACTTGCGTCTCCATAGCGATTGACCACAGCACCGAAAAGATAATATGATACTAATTATCTATTCAACCATCATTTTTACTTATCTCAAGATATACTCGTCTGCTTATACATGATCTAATCATCATATTAGGTAATGGAGCCAGCGGGTTCACTGAAAAAATCATTTATTTTTAGAAGCCTGTATTACGCAAACAAAAGCCCTCCACACTGAATGAGTCTGAGCATAGTTATTTAGTTTAGAGAGGTAAATTGGATATTGAAACTGCAACGCATGCTAATTCTTACTGTATTCAATTTTCAAAATAATCAAATCGTGAAAATGCCATTCGGATAATAGACGCATTAGCAGCGGCCCGGAATCACCACCGTTGTTTGCCTTCAACTTATTCGCAGTTATTGTTTTCGTTCAGCTGTCCCTGGCTTTGTGTATCTAACGAGAAATTTCAAGCTCCGGCTGTTTCCATATTACCGGTGCTTTCTGTTTTCGGAGTTTCATTTCTGCCGTATTATCCGTAAATAGATTCAAATTGACAGTTTCTTTTGCACGTTCGCCAATTTGTAGCCCATCTAACCGAAGTGGATAATAGTTATTGGGAAAGTTGTCGAGTGCACGTGCGTTTGATATAATGTCGATATCAAATATCTCGACAACTAGACTCTATTATTGTGAGTGATGTCAATTTAGTGAGCTCGAGTGTTGCGGAGCACACCGCCGCGGTTCGCTATCCCACAAATTGACCGCAACCGCGAGGCGAATGCATTTACTGTTCACAATAAACCAAAATTATATCTAATTTTGGTTAAAGCGGCATTCGTATTATTAGGCGTGAAGTAACAATCATATTTTGTGTTTATTTGTCAAATTGTCACGATCGAGTATTCCGGTTTTATGTCGAAGAAAATCAACCTAACCCCTTTTTTATTGTTATGTCGGCGGGCACTTTCGTTCGGTCCCGGGCTTGCGAATTTTGTGTAGCGAATATTTTAGACACTGTGTTTGACTTTGTTGTTATTTTCCGGCGAATAAGAATTTGATATTACTGCCCTACGTTGGCATCGCATATGGCTAGTATGAATATTTGATGAGCCGCGAGTACTTCGACATGTGAAAGACGATTTTACAAGAATGGCGTTAGTGTCGCGTGGATGTTCTACTTGTCCTATTTTGTTCCTGGGTTCCGTTAGAGGTATGTAGTGAGTAACGTTGAGTCATGCGCAATGTTACTGCTATTTGCGCCTACGTAACAGCAACTCTACCGTAAGCCGGTGGACATGTATGATTTACACTCATGACGCATGGAATCCGAGCGATTTTAACGCGACCGTAAACACGCGATCAAAGTTAGCGTTCCTATTTGAGGTGTGTTGCATCAACGTTGTAATTAATAATTGTCACTCTGCCTTAATAACAATCTTTCTATCTCCTTGACGTAATTGATTCAATTCGGTGATTATCGCGGAAATTGCAATAGTTAAAGAATAGAGAAAGTAGTCAATTTCGCAAATGTCCCTTGGACCAAATGAAAAGCTCTTGACGCAGCATTAAAAGTAGCAAGCGTGGAAAATGATGTACTTATTGAATTAGTGATTGATGTACTGACGTATTGAAAATTGCAAGCACAAGTAATTTAATAAGCATGTAGTATAAATGCAACAAGCTATCTCGCTTCCAACTGGTAGTAGCTTTGATAATTTTAATTATTTCTAGACCTTCATCACTCTATGGATGATTCAGATGTGCTTAGTGTAATTAGTTAGGTGTGTAGTGTTAAATAAAAAAAATGTAAAATTCAGACAACATGAACTTCTAAAAAATATTGAAAGCCAATTTACAAAAGGCATAAATAAAAGGTCCGTGATCGTAGAAGAAAGCACGACTAAGGCGGAAAATCGATCGTTCATCACGAAGATAAATGTTTATTGAATAATTCGAAGCCGCCGTATTTCGTATTTACATACAATTACACACAGTCCGTACGTTTGTCTGTAGCGAGGAACGTGTACAGAAAGCGTAACGTTTTGTCCTAAACCTAGAATTAGTATGGCGCTGGCAGTTTGTTCAATCGCTCATAACTAACGTTGGCTACACGCTAAGAAATTGGCAGTATTCTAATTAGTCTCGATGTGTAGTGAAGTATTCTTGTCAAATAACTATCCTACTATTATAAATGGGAATGTTTGGATGTTTGTTGCTCATTCACGTCGGAACGTCTGATCGGATCGGGTTGAAATTTGGAACACAGATTATAGTCTGGAATAACACATAGGCTACTTCTTATGACGGAAAATAACGGGAACAGGATCTACGCGGGTAAAATCTCGAGGCGCTAATGTATGCTAATAACACCGATATAAACTATAAACCATAAGATGTCCACCCTTCAAAAGTTCAGACGCACGGAATTATGTCATCGTTGGGAAGAGGGAGTTCACTCTTTCCGTCCTAGACGGTTGCAGGAAGAGGGGAACCTCGGACGTTTTTACTTCTCAGTATTCGTTGTCCACAACCAAAATACGAGTAAGTAGAACCACAGCATACCTCGCCCCTAGCGATTCTAGGGGTGAAGTAAATTGGCTGTGTGTAATCCACTTACGATACACACAGATACGCGGTTTATTACCAATTTCATGATCAGGGCACATCCATTGGTTTATATCGAAGGCTAATAGTAAATAAATAAGAAGTAGGCAACGCAACTATTTATATTAATTATTAGCTAGATAAGTAAATAAGCTAAATTGTATCCCAAAACAAAAACCATTTCGGTGAATAGCGAGTAAAGTTGAGGGACGCATACTAACATGTAATAATTTATTCTTTTTGTAAGAAAATGTCTTTAGCTAATTATTTTTCTGAAGTCATGCGCGGGTCCATTAGGAGCACAAGATCAAAGGTATGTAATAAGTTTGCGTGAATACCATCTTATTAACACTGGGGTAATAGAAATTACGTAACGTGACTTAGACGGGAAATACCTGTATTTCCTTCCCAGAGAAAACAAGACTTTACCTGATCGTTTTTATGTATCGAACATAGAGAGAGAAAATCCGATTTTCCGGCGTGATTGAGTAACAAACATCCAAACTTTCGGAGTTGTAATATTAGTAAAATAAAACAGAATTACAGGAATAGCAAGTTTTTTGCAAGTTTTGCATCTGATGGTAAAAGCACGCCTGTACATAAAGTATCATGCAGTTGCTTAGAACATGTAGAATTTAAATCACTAGCAAGCAAAGTGATGGGGGTAGGTAGTGTGATCATGTATCTAGTATTATCAGATTTATAAGGGATCGTAACACAGTAATGTCGTTTGCAACATTACCTTTCCACCTTTGACCATAATATAATGGCTTAATGGTAAATTGTTACTCAAACGCGGACCTATGCATGTGCGTTTAGGTTTGGATGTTCGTATTTCCAAAGTGGTCTTAAAAACCTCTTAGTTGAAACGGTGTCTGTTTAAATAAACTACGAGCCGTGTATTTTAAACGCAATATACATGCCAGGAACAACCGTCAAAACACACGTGCATTAAACATGTAAAATGTAGAGAACTGTTGCAACCTTCCGGAAGTAGAAACACACCGGAAACGGCGGTTGTGTATAATGGCCGCGATCCTAGAGAGCTGGGGGGATGTGCGGCCCTTTCCGCCCGCGTTTCAGTAACTTCCTCTGATTTGTTCGGCATAATTGTCCACGTCATTTGCAGACCGTTGAGAAATCTACTGAATAAAACTCTTACCTTTATCCTTTTATGAGGGTTATTGGCTTATACTTTTTCAATCTTCGGCCAACCTCATTTCAGCTGAAATGTTTTCTGCCATATTTGTGCGAATCAGAGCTTTTAGAATCAAAATAAAATAGTTAAGCAATAGGCGATAGAAAACGTTAAACAGAATGTAAGTGTCAATAATGACTGTGTGTTCCTAAGAAAGGATTGATTTGAGCTGTATATTAGAAGTGCCCCGCGGTTTTGTTCGGGTAGTTCCCCTTCTCGTTATTTAGTAGGATTAGTAGGATTTATAATATTAGTTAATAAATATGATTTTGGAATCTGAGTAGTGAGTAGGTAGGAACCCTTCCTGACTTTTATGAATAAACCCAGAAAGTATATATTATTAATTCTTTTGTATCTCTGGGTGACGAACGTAGTGCATTTGCTAGGCAGTGACATGTACTTAATTTCATGTTGAAATAACTGCGTTACACTGTGCCGTTCTATGTTCTATTGCTGCTTACCACTGTACGATATACGCTTTTCGCGACTTTATTAGCAGTGATATTTTTTTTCCAATATATATCTAAGTACAGTGATAAGACATACAAAACGTGCCCTTGATGGTGAGAAACATGCCTGCCAATAACAGCACAGTGCTTCGTAGCTGTTTGTACATATATGAAGGGTCCTAATCATTGTACTGCGTTCGCCACTTAAGATGATTTCTCTCTTTGCATTGTAAGCATTAGACACATTGCCAAACCGGAACATACTCGTAGTAATGTGCATTGCTAAGTGGCGGTAGTATAACTGGCAAAGCTGTGGTACTTCCGTTCCGAACTCTGCTAAGAGTCCTACCACTACATTGTATCAAGTTTGTTTTTATTTCCAATTTAAGTCAGTCTCAAATAAATATAAAATCAATCGAAATCTTAATAAAAATGATCGCGTTTCATATCGACATGGAAAGCTTTGAAATTCCACCGATTTTCGAGGACCAGAAGTCAATGATGATGAGTATATATACTGGATAAACAGCGCTAAACGCGTACACATTGTTAGGAGTTTTACCTAGTGGCCTGTGAACTTTAATATAATTTCGTCCGCTTTGATGAAGAAGCAATTTAACTAAACGTGTGACGTAATACTGTTATTGATAAGCTTACTCAAGGATTGACAATTTTCAGATGAGTTCCCTTAATACGATTAGTCATGTGTGACCGATTTCCTCCGCGTAGCGACACGAGATCCCAAGCTATGCATACTGAAAGTATGGTTGCTTACTTTAAGTATGCACCTCAGTTTTTTGTTGAAAACGAGACATTTTTATAAACGTTTGGTAATCATTGTACTGTAATACTATCTATTGGATACTACTTCGATTACTATATTAAGATTACGACATTATCAGAGTTTCTGCTTCTTTTTTTTATTATTGCATCTGTCTTTTCGTTCGATATATTTATATTTATCGTCTGAAACACAGGTTCTACCTAGTTCAGGCTAACAAAATGAATATACCTGTTTATAGCTGTAGGAAAATATTGTATAATTAATAGAGATGCGCCGAGTAACACTTTTGCCGAGTAACGAGTACCGAGTATTACTCGGTTCCATTTTTTTTCAACCGAGTACTCGGCCGAGTAAGTCGGTTCAATCAAATTCCCATTTCGCGCGCGTGAACAAGTACAAACAGGTTACTATTACTACTCATTCATTAGTATAATTTTGATTTTATTGATTGAGATTTTCAAAGCTTTACTAAATTACTAAAAAATACTTTTTGATTAACTATTGGTTTAATATCTACCTAAATGGGATACTGCCTTTTCGCCGAAAAGTGATTGGCGGATTATCACTGGCCAACCAACGGTTCCTCTATGTTTCACTTTGACAACTAACGATTGTCAACTTTTTGTATGACAACGTTTGGCAGAATTATTGTTAAACAGATTTTTATAATGACTCAATATTTTATGTTCAAGGCACTTATCATTTGTCAAATCTTTCACTACGCCAAACAACTTTTAGACAAATAACGTTTCGTCTGTGTATCAGTTCCCTTTTGTACATTTATAATTTATATTATATTAGAAAATAAATTATTTTTACATGTAATATTATAACCACAGAAATCTCCAACATATGTACACATTTGCAAAATTTCAAAGTTCGGAATGAAGTTAAGGTGAAATAGAAAGGAATCGGTTTGGTTAGGTTAGAACTGTGACCAACAAGGCACGAGCGAAGCGAGCATTCCGCGGCAGCGGCCGGCGAAGCGCCAGAACCAAATCGCTTTTGTTTCAATACACAAAGCACAAACATGAGAAAAATAATTATGAAAAAAATCCAATAATACCATCAATATATATCATAATATTTGTTCCAAATGAAAATGGCATCCCTGTAAATAAATTTCGGCGAAAAGGCAGATAACCCTACCAAAATATATTGCTTTTCGTAAAACGAGTATACTCGGCATGCAAACCGAGTACCGAGGCCGAGTACGAGTATAAAAAAACCCGCCGAGTATGCCGAGTACCGAGTATCAACCGAGTACTCGGCCCATCTCTAATAATTAAGATCTATTTTTACTGAAATATTTTTTTTATATACTTTGATGAGTAACTACGTAACCCAACACGTGGCCTGCTACTTACTGATAAAACTTTAAGTATTATGTGGAGATCCTTATTGTCTTTATAGATTCCGATTACTTTTATTATTCTGACTTCTTATTTCAAAGTCATCCCCGACGATGGCGGATAGAGCGACAATTATGTTCAAAACGGGACTTATCTCCTTAGACCTTAGCCAATTTAGACTTATATAGGTATGGATTTAATCAAACTTATAAAGTCAACACAAAAAAAAAACAAAAACACGTAACAAACTTGTTATGTATATTTTGTATATTCAAATTGCGTTTGTCTTCTCTAATTATTGAAGCACCACTACACATTTGAATTTTGATTAAAACAGGTTAATTACTACCTATTTCAGTGGTGTTCGTCTCGTCCATATTAATGGGGTAAGTTAGTACCGGATTAACATATTTATTAATAGAAGTTCTGCCGCGACTTCAGTTCGTTTGAATTTCATACAAGTGAAAATATCTTTCGAGGGAATTTGATATTCACCAACTCGCACTTTGCCACGTAAACGTTACGGTCCTGATTCTCTCTCATCTCTCTATAGATCTCATCTCATCAATAAATATTTTTGTGAAGAGTACAAATATTTGATCTCTGTTTAAATGTATTATAAGTAGGTATGTATTTACAATTAAATAAGTATTATATCAGCTACCATAGTATTAGTTTTGCTTAGTTCGGGGCTAGATAAAGTGGTGTGAGGAATGTTCAACACTATATTATTTATAGTGTATAAACTTTCGCGATTATTTGTTTTTTCGGAAAATTCATGATTAAAATTTTTTTCATGCTTAACTTTTATAATTTTTATAGTTTAAATCCTCAGTTTAAACCTCTTCTATAATCTATTACTCCGCAACGCCTTACAAAAATCTTGCGACAAGGAGAAATGATCGAGGGTTGCAACCCCCCCTTTTCAACTGCACTTAGTTGGACAGCTTACAAGTGACGGCATAGTACTGAATCTTATCACTTTATAAACTTCTATCGTCCTAAGTACATACCTAGGTCTCCTGGTCGTTCATTTGACCCATACATCTTGTTCACGGGTCTGTAGTCTAATAATAATCGCCATTTTTGTATTACCTCCTTGACGTGTCGTATCAGCTAAGGGAATGTATAATGGATTGTTTGTGTGAAAACTCTGAGTAGTTCACGTGTGCTCGGATCGCTTCGACAGGCACGTAGTAAAAACACATCGCGACGCGGTGGTGCGTTGCGGACACGACTGGATTCGGTTTGTTAGCTGCGCAACTATCTCACAGCTTTAATTCGACTAAATCAACACTATATCTTAAATATTACAGTAATGAGTGGCGTGATGTACGAGTACTCACTACTTAGCTCGACTGTGTGGAAATTTTTTCTGCAATTTATTACTTTGCATCGAAGAGTTTTCTTTCGGTTTGACACGTCATTCATCATAATTGATCGGCCGGTTTGCGTCAATGCATGTGCACACAGGTGTTCGTATTGGAGATGCTACGGCTGAGTAGATTTATTCATGAAGTTTGCAATAAATATCTCGTCTATTTCCGTCGAGTGTGGAACTAAACCCTGCGCTTGAGATAATTCACTTTTGCACTGTAGAGCAATGTCAATAAATAGGTAATTTTGTCTTGATTTTAATGATTGGATCGAGTGGATCGGTCGCGCTGTGCCGGTAACACAGTTGATTCATTAGGCATGCGAGAGGAGGCGTGCGGACGTCGCCGGTGCGCGTCGCTGACCGCGATGGCAGCTGATGCGAGACTTCGGAGCCTCGGCAGGTGGCAGCCACGCTCGCCGGCGTCCACGCCATTGCCTTACCATACCACCGTAATGAACCAACAGTTACCATCAGATTTCCACCTACATTCATCTTTTCACTTGATTTTTTCACGAGATACAGAAATGAGATTTCGGCTAGATTCCACGGTTGTTGCACGTTTTTACGATATGCGCCAAATAAGGTGGACTTAAACGGAGCCATAAAAACTTACGCATCAACGGAGTACCGTTAGTGATCAGGTCAACAACTGTTAATAAAACTGTCGCAGGTCTTGCTATACGAAACGATAAAAAAAACAAATAGCTTATAATAACTTCAACGTATCTGAGTAGGTACTAACTTTACAGTGAAAATCTAAAATGTGTCTTATCAAACAGTTTATGCGCTTGGTTGTTCGGTTTTGTTATGAGCTTCGGTTTATTGTTCTCAGTTACTACCAGTCCACCAAGTACTGCATTCATCAAATTTAGTTTGCTGTGTTGCACAAAGCGGTTTTTGCACCTGACTGGTAGTATATTGTTGGTAGCGCATCCATCATCGTATTACGTCATAGCGTTCAGCTCGTAACTTGGTCGAATGAAATATTACAGTAGAATCCATTAAACGGACAAGAGCTTGTTGTGGATGTTATGTGCATAGCTGTAAAGGTTGCATTGTTCTAACAATCGACGCATTCAAGGGTTCGTTTACCACGGAGACAGAGCATCACTAATGCATCGGTCCTGCCGTATATCGGAGTATCCATCAATCTTCACATGAGTTACGGACTTCAGGCGTGACTTAGACGAATGGATTTTCAGTTCAGTAACCGACCAGTTCGCTGTCTTCAGTTGGTGTTTTTTTCTCCTGCGAGTGTTTTTTGTTTGTCCAGACATTTGTAAATATGAACGCGAAATGACAGACCAGTGCGATGTTTATGGTAATCGCTGCATCACATAGCATCCCACAGTAAATCCTAATTACTCTAGATCGTGACTCAACTAATAAAACCACATGTGAAATGATATTATTACAACTTTGAAGACGAAAGTTTTCAACCAGAGCTTTCTACAGATTATGACTTACGGTGATAAAATGTGGGCAGTGACAGTCAAGATCGTCCACAAGATTAAAGTCGCACAGCGACGTAAGTAAGAGTTTTGATGACTTTAGTCTTAGATTGAGTACAAATCCTGTACTCAATCTAAGCTCTTTGTACGACGAATTTGCGAGACTATTTTGCACAATATTTTGTGTATCACAATCGCGAACCTTATTACCGAGGATTCAATTAACAGTCTCGATTCATGGCGTTCGATGGGCGAGATTATGCACTGAGCAGCGGTCGTAACACGTACAACTCTTATTACGATGTTCATTCGATCCAATGAGACATTTTCAGAATATCAGCTGAAAGCAAAAAAACTGTCAAAATAATTTTCAATTGCGCTTCAAGGTGGCTTAGCATACGTAAAAAAAATCCGTACAAATTGAAACCAATGTGTTGCTTGCAATGTTTTTGACACAATTTGTCAATAGTTTTCGCCTGTCACTCACCATCTGTCATTACGAAAACTCGAACAAATATTGTAATAAGTGTTCGTGCTACGGCCTCTGATCAGTGTGTAACGTGGCACGTAGAAGCAAGAAGCTTCGATGTACGTTAATAACTGTAAATGTGAACATGACTCCAGGTGGTTTTCAGGCCATACCCTGCAAATATAGGCGAGGGAGCATTACTAATGCACCTGTACTAATGTGTGTATAAGGTAGCACGGAAGCGCGTAGCCGATCCATCTTGGCACACCGTGGGCGTGGGTCGCGACTGAGACAAATGGACCCGCCGTAGGGTTCAGTAACCGAGTGCGTGTCTCGCTGCGTACTCGGCGCTTCTTCCTATTGTCTTTTGTCTGCTTCGATGAAAGCTGAATTTAAATGTTCTCGGTCGCACTCGTTTGCATTTCAGCAATTTGAATGGAAGCGTCAAAAAGTAACAAGTTGTATCACTAGTTCCATAAGTATCGGTTGACAATTACGGGGGAATATCTTCATTTTTCTTTAATGGTACTAGGGATACAAAGTTGAGTCATTTGTACCATCAATGGTACAAATCAATGGTACTACTGACATTAAGGCATACGATAGCTGCAAAATGCAATGGAAATGGTAATTTCGTTCTTACGAATTGTTTAGAGCTATGCAAATGATTTAAAGGTAAAAAAATTACAGTGTTTAAATAAAACTGGTAATACATGGTTGTACAATTTGTCTATCGTTGTAAAGTATTTTTTTTATATCAGCACCTTTTTATTTATCGATAATAGGATTGCATTTGACCACAATTTCGTCTGATGTTACGCGACAATTCGGTCTACGATGGAGCATGTTTACCTAGAAACCGTTTTCAACTCTAGACTTGAAGATATCCAGATTAGATGCATCAAAGAATACCCACTCAGGCACGTATTCCACAGTTTAGATCTTTACATGTTACTATTGCGAAAGTGGAGTCAAACCTCTTCGTTCAAGTCTCTGGAACATTAACTATGAAGAATTAGTTTAATTCTTACGACGTTATAGAGCAACAAACATCCACACTTTCATTACTAGTACTATTTATTGTTCAGTAATAATATAATTATTTATTACACCCATAAAAAAAGTAAACAATAATGTCTTAATGTATACTAAAGGCTGAGATTAAACTTGAGTTACGTCTACGTTAAGTTAGCTTATTTATTAGACGCCGAAGTGGTGTGTAGAGGGTTTGTATTGCTTAAAGCGATTTCTTCCAGACAACGTACATATGTATGAAAAGGTAGCGACAGAAATCGTGCATAAGTAAATTTATTGTTCAGCTGATTAGAACATATTTATCGCAGTAGAGAGTTGAAAGTTTAATAATTAGTTTGCTCGTTGTTCGTAGCAAACTAATTATTATCAACGTTTGAACACATTGCTCATGTTGTCGCGATTAAACTGACTAAAGCACAAGTCGGTAAACTAAATTTTAATTAGTTTGCAAACATTATACTTGCAAACTAATTCAATTGTTCATTATTTTATCAATTCCTCATTTTTTTAGTTAAATTTTTCATCATATACATAATTGATGTTTATTTATTTCTTAATATATGTAAATCTCCTGTCACGATGTTTGTCCGCGATGGATTCCTAAACTACTTAACCGATTTTAAATTAAATTGGGACACCGTGAGCAGTGTGGTCCTACTTGAGAGATAGGATAGTTTTTTTTTCGATTAATAGTCCTTATATGACGAAATCCGAGCGAAGCCGGAACGGGCCGCTAGTATTTTATAATATGTTTACCAAAATATCTAAATTCAAATTTTGCTAATAAGTTAACACACAAACTATAAATGTATTACAATATTATTTTTGAAAGTAATTGATATTTCATCGCTACTGAAGGATAATATCCTACTAATATTATAAATCCGAAATTTCGTATGTATGTATGTATGAATATTTATGTATGTTGTTACATTTTCAAGCAAAACCCAATTCAAGGATATGGATAAATATTTACACATAGATATAAATCATAATCTGGAATAATACGTAGGCTTGTTTTAACCCGGAAAATTGTAAATTACGCGGTTGAAATCGCGAGATGCTACTATTATTCCATATGGCGTCTATTTTAGTTGATTCTTTAAAAAACAATGAACTAAACAAGTAATTATGATGTGGCTGAGTTGGTACGTTGGTAGTAAGTCTGTCTGCGGAGCCGAAGATTGTGGGTTCGATGCCCACACAGAATAAATTATTTGTGTGATGAATACAAATACTTGTCAATGTTTCTATGGGTGTTAGGGTTTATTTTATGGGTATCTATATCATAATGGTGCGTATCATAAGTATGTGTTTACAATTGTATAACCTCTCAAGCAATTGTGGCATACTAGCAGCGCCTCGCGGTTTTACCCGCGTAGTTTCCGTTCCCTTTGTTTTATCGGGATAAAGAGTCTAAAAAGCCTATGTGTTCTTCCAGACTATAATCTAACTGTGTTCCAAATTTCAGCCCGATCCGTTCATACGTTAAGACGTGATTGAGCAACTTACATCCAAACATTGGCATTTATAATATTAGGTACTAGGATTATATTAGCTTCTAAGCAAAGCTTGTATTATTCTCATAGTACGAGCTTTGCTTAGCTAGCTGACTTTGGGGCTAGTTTGTGACACGGGAGAATGGCCAACAAAAATGAATTTCCCCCACACACAACCCATACACAAATAAAGTGGCCAAGTGCGAGTTGGACTCGCCCATGAAGGGTTCCGTTGCAGCAAATAACATAATATACATAGTACACATAGTTCTTGTAGTTCGTTGTAACTTTGATCGAAGTTTTAATCATAGTGTATTTATGACATACTAGAAAAAAAACTACTCATCAGATCGAGTTCAAACCAATTTTCGTTGATAGTTTGCATGGTAATGTACATCATATATTTTTTTTAGATTTTTCATTCTCTTACTTTAGAAGTTAGTTTTGAGTTTTATTTCTCAGTATGGGGGGCCACCCTAATTTTTCTTTTTTTTGTAAAAATCTTAATGCGGGTTACAGAATACATCTACTTACTAAGTTTCAACAGTGTAGTTCTCATAGTTTCGGCAAAAAGTGGCTGTGACATACGGACGGACAGACAGACAGACATGACGAATCTATAAGGGTTCCGTTTTTACGTTTTACGGAATCCTAAAAAAGGAATGTCCAGCAATGTTTATTTATTAAAACCCTTTTTTTTACAAAATCTTTGAACGCAGTATCCTAAAGAGTATCCTATTTATAGTTAAATTTGTTCTAAACTACACTAAAGATGATCTACATTAGTGTCAACCTGTAAAATGAAGCCGCAAACAAAGTAAACCGAACTTGTGGAATCCAAACTCAAAGTTTAAATTGGGCTTAAGTTAAAATATGTAGAGCGCGATTCAAAGTTCGTATCAAACTCATTATTCAGTTCATAAGCTTCCCGTTTAGAGTTTAGACGCGGCACTACTCGAGCTTTACTTGGTATTCAATGGATTCGCGGCTTTTTATGACTAATATGACCGTCTTCTAGCTATGGTGATAAGAGTAAGAGTATCTGCCCGTTTTCCTCTGTACTAAGTTAGAAAACTCACTGAACATGTTTTTTTTTTTTTTTTTTTTTTTATAGCATAGAGTGACGAGACGAGCAGGTCATGTGCCTGATGGTAAGCAACATGCCTGCCACATAACAGCACAGTAACACGCAGCTATTGGAACATGATAGTCCAAATCATTACCTAGCACTGCACTGCGCTCGTCACCCAGAGATCTAAGATATTATGTCTCTAAGCCCTGTAATTTCTCTGGAATCATTGCCCTTCAAACCGGAACACAGTAATGTTTGCACATTACTGCTTGGCGGTAGAATATTTGACAAAGGTGTGGTACTTCCCCAGGCGGACTCTGCTAAGAGTCCTACCACTACCGCAATGTGAACACAATGCTAAAACTAATGTAGTAAAAAGGTTACTGTCTACTAGAGTTACACTGGACTAACTTCTAATTCACTCGTGTATATCCAGACACAATATAAATAGTAAGTACATTTTTTTCTTAAACTTTAAGTACTAACTTTGTAAGTACTTTTTGTTTCTCGTACCCAAACACGTAAAAAATTTGCACACATTCATTTATTCTTAATTTGACCACAGACTTTAAAAATAAACAAAAGGGTAAGAGTATTATGTGTCAAATACATGGTAGTGTGTGTAATGTTTTTTATTGATTTAATGTATTTATATGCAACATTTAAAAAAATATTTGCATTCTTTAGAAATTAAGACAGAGATAAACTTTTTCTCTGTACAAACGATAAGTGTGCGAAACTTTATAAGTAGAAAGGAGTATTTCAATTCACTTATAAATATATAGATAATAATATAAGCTTAGTAAGAGATTCGCACTATATTTTGGAACAAAAATAAATACTTTTAAAAAGAAATTTGATAGCTTACCTTGGAAACTACACGGGTGTAACCGGAGGGCGTGGCCTCGCCATCTTGCCATGGCCATCTAGAAATGCGTCAGCATTTCCCATTGGTTGATGCGTTTCTAGATGGCCATGCCATGATGGCCTGTCCACGCCCTTTCAGCATTTCCCATTGGCTGACGTATTTCTAGATGGCCAATAGCCATAGTCCCGAGTTTACCCGAAGCTTTCTTATCATACCCGAGCGTAACGAATTAATTCAATTCACAGCCCACGAAAAATCTGTCTAGGCGCGCCTAAAGAAGTTTTCACTTCAATATAGTCAGTCCAGTCCGACTCAAGTTTCGATCGCGTCCGGCGATCTATTTCAAGACGAGTGCGCGCGAGTGTTCGCTGCTCGTTTAGCACTAGCGATCAAAGCTTTAGTCGGACTGGACCATAGGTATATTATCTTTGGTCTGGACTGACTATATCAAACGTGAGTTATACCCGTGTATTAATTTTAAAAAGTGTAATAACCACGTTAGTTTTCATACTAAAAATAAATACTATTATTATCATGTGGTGCTAACAACACTGTACGGTTAAGATGAGTCAGCGCAACTCAGATGTCCGAAGTCAGAAATGAAAATCACTGGACAGAATTTCAATGTGCTTTTAAGTACCTTGAACTCTTAGGATCAACCCTTTCACCTTCGTTTAACTGGCGTAGCCGCGGTGATATCTATCTACCGACTCTCTACAGCAGTGTTACAAACTTACAAATCTACAGAAAGAGACTAATACTCGTAGCGTATTATATGTAAGTTTTTTTTAAAATAAAGAGTGACGAGACGAGCAGGACATGTGCCTGATGGTAAGCAACATACCTGCCACATGACAGCACAGTGACACGCAGCTATTGGAACATGAAGAGTCCAAATCATTACCTAACACTGCACTGCGCTCGTCACCCAGAGATCTAAGATATTATACCTCTAAGCCACGTAATTTCTCTGGAAACATTGCCGTTAAAATCGGAACACAGTAACGCTTACACATTACTGTTTGGCGGTAGAATAACTGGCAAAGGTGTGTTACTTCCTCAGGCGGATTCTGCCAAGAGTCCTACCACTCTACTATTTATTACTCGTAGAGGCGTATTATTTGTAAGGGAATTGCTTAGTATTATAACCAGCCCACTTTATAATTGTACTGAGGGGATTCGGGCCTTTCTCACATTAGGGAAGAGTAAAAATGCTTTAATCCACAACGCTGGCTAAGAGCGGGTTAGCAGTTGATGTCCTAAAACGACGTATTGAAATATTTCCAGTTTCCTCACAATGATTTTTTCATCATGGAACAGAGTGATGATAACACCTTTGTTAACATTATGAGTATGTTTCCAAATGTCAATGTCATTTGCAAAAATACTTAGAGATTCATGGCAGGCAGAGATCTACGACATCATAATTGTGAAATAACGTTTTCCTCACTAGGTACTAGGCCATCACAGCTTCTTACCATTTAAGAGAACGGTTTTCCACTTTGAAAACGCTGTACGCAGAAGAGCGACAAAGAACAGTAACAAACAGCAATAATTTTACAATTATATGAATGAAATAAAGTGGCCAAGTGCGAGTTGGACTCTCCCATGAAGGGTTCCGTTGCAGCAAGTAACATAATAGACATAGTACACATAGTTCTTGTAGTTCGTTGTAACTTTGATCGAAGTTTCAATAATAGTGTATTTATGACGTACTAAAAAAAAACTATTCATCAGATCGAGTTCAAACTAATTTTCGTTGGTAGTTTACATGTTAATGTACATCATATATTTTTTTAGATTTTTCATTCTCTTACTTTAGAAGTTAGAGGGGGGGGGGGCACACATTTTACCACTTTGGAAGTGTCTCTCGCGCAAATTATTCAGTGTAGACGAAAATGATTTTAGAAACCTCAACATCATTTTAGAAGACCTATCGATAGACACCCCACACGTGTAGGTTTGATGAAAAAAACATTTTTGAGTTTCAGTTCTCAGTATGGGGGGCAACCCTAGTTTTTCTTTTTTTTTAATTATTCTGTTCAAATCTTAATGCGGTTCACAGAATACATCTACTGACCAAGTTTCAACAGTGTAGTTCTCATAGTTTCGGCAAAAAGTGGCTGTGACATACGGACGGACAGACAGACAGACAGACAGACATGACGAATCTATAAGGGTTCCGTTTTTACGTTTTACGGAACCCTAAAAATAACACTAAGCTACATATGTAAATGACAAATGAGCTGTATTAGGACAAATTTTGTTTACTTTTAACCCCGACGCAAAAAGAGGGGTGCTATTAGTGTGATCGCTGTGTGTATTATAATATGTGTCTGTGTGTCTGTTTGTGGCACCGTAGATCTGAATTGAGTGAACCGAATTAGGTGCAGTATTTTTATTTGAAAAGCGGGTTTTAGCGATGGTTCTTAGATATAATTATCTCATTAAAATCTGTTTAAAGTCTGAGCCATTTGAAAGTTAACCAATCTTTTGTTTTTTGTTGGGTTTTATTTTTCATTTTATGGGTATACCTGTTTTTAGTTTACTAACCTGTTGTTTTCTTACAGAAAATATATATATTCACTGTGGATTTGGCGGTGTTTCGGATTATTTTGATTGAAATGTGGCTCTATGGGTTTTAGAATACCTATAGCTTTAATTCAAAATCAGCGAACCTTATAGCCGTTTTGTAAATCTCGTGAAAGGTCGATATATGATAATGTGTTTACTGGAGTAGGTAATATTAAACGAAGTCATTAGGTCGCTAACCTAGAAATTCTAATGGACTTCCAGTTATAAAAGAGAAGCACATCGTAAAATTAAAGATCTCTCTCGCTCTGTATTGAATGCGATGTAAGAAAATTACTGCCTTCTAGATTACAACGCCTTCTGATTGCTTTTGAGGCGGATAAAGATATGAAAATATGAATTTTGTGGAAATTTTCTATCGACTCGCGTGTACGATCCGAAACATTCTAAACGGATGATTCTTAATGAATCGCTGAATATTGTGATATGGCATAGAAATTATCTTAGATCTACTAACGTAGTTTAGGTAGTTGATATTTAAGCATTAGTAACTTAGCTTTTTGGCTCTTATAATACAAGCGTTGCGTTGCTTAAATGTTGGTTGACTTGGGAAAGAGTTCACTGGGAAGAAGGATTTTGAAATTAAGTTATTTATTTATAGACATCTGGACACGATGTTTCGTTTATCATAGTTTCAGCCATAAACCCGGCTTGTGGTCAACAAGTTTAAGATTTACTTTCAGTTCGGGGATTATGCCGGTTGGCACGTATCGACTCTGATCTTTCGCTAGGTTGAATCATGCTCGGTAAATGGATTTGTTGTTTCTTCAGAGTTTTGTAGCTCCACAAGTTTCAATGAACATCCGCTTATCTAGATGCTAGATTAGTACGTATTTAGGTAGATCGTTTATACCTGGAATTACGCTATATTGTACCTTGATCCTGAATTCCCAGAGGGTAGCAGCTTAGCAGCTAAACCCTCGCGTTGCATCATGCATGTAATTGGAAATAACGTTTATAGAATAGGCTTGTTTTGTTTCCCAGGGGTGCGAATAGATAAATATCTTAAAGTTACGAAGTTTAGAGTTCAATGGATTTATGAGACGATAGTATTAATAATTTATGTTATTAAAAATTACTTGATATATGCATGGGTCAGATAACTCGGCAACGAATCGGGGTCATTAGCGTGCTTTACTAGCGCGTAACAGTTTCTGCTTTAACTGCGTATAATTTCACGCAGTATACTGCTATGTCGATTCCGGTAATCGTAGCTTCGCCTTGAAATACCTCTGTTATTGGAATATCTTGTTAGTCAAGTTTATAATATAGTGTCATTGGCATGCTAAAAGTGTTCCATTTCTTTTGGGACTGTTCTTTATCGGTTTTAAATTATTACCGTTAGCAAATAAAGACATGAAACCATAAAGCATCGCGAGTAAAGTAACTGTAGGTACATCCCTTAAGTCATATTTACCTGTATTGGAGTCTATTGTATCTTCCAAACACTTGAAAATCAGCAGTAATACGTATAAAACATGTCTTACCGAGTAAAATTTGAATTACCCTTCTCTGATAAACATTTCCCTTTAAGTTGTTGTATATACTTTGGCATACAAGTTTAACTACGTAGTTAAAAAGTACTTCCTAAAGTGAAATCAATTTCATCTGTAGAAATTGACCGGTAATGAATAAAACTCATTTCGTGAATATAGCGTGTGAAATTATATTTTCCAATCGGATTCTGGTTTTGTTGGGTTTAGAAAGCGATTTTAGGTAACGTTAATGAGTGGATCGTTAGTTCTATAATATCTAGCGAACACAATGTAAAGATAACTTTTTTCTTCCCTTCGTTCTCCAGACGTTGTCAATAAATCTATTTTACAAGATAACATTTCAAACATCGCATTCTTCGTCGTATCAGTTGGAGTTGATTCTTTTGTATTTGGAGGCGAAACGTTCGGTTGTACGTTTTTTCCTGTTGGTTCATGATATCACAATGGCTCAACAGCTGTATTATGTGGGGATCCCATGTCACTTGCGACTGTGAATTTTCCTTTCTGATATCGACATGTTGCAGTAAACAATTCTTACTCCATTCAACTTTGTCTAAAGAGACTTTCTCACTTTCTGGATCGAATTTTAAAGAATAAATAAATAAATATTGGTGGACAATTCACACACAACACCATCTGACCCCAAACTAAGCAAAGCTTGTGTGATGGCGGCCAGATGTTAATAAACGTCCAGTTCCTATAGATTAGTTTTACTAGATTTTACAGTATACGTTTGTTACTTCAAATGAAAATTTAGATTTTTCCTTGGTAGGTAATATATCTAGGATGCTTTATAATGCTTGCAAGCCTGAATTAATGTGTGTAAAAATTGCAAACCTACTGCAAACGTGAAAGTTTGCGAATATGTATTTTTTTTGTTTTAAATAAAAAAATATGTATGGATGTTATTTACTCTTTCAGGAAAACTACTGAAGGGATCTGGATAAAATTTGGTACCTACATAGATAAATAATTGTCTGGAGTAACACATTGGCTATTTTTTATATCGAAAAAAAATAACGGGATTGTGAATTATGTGGATGAAACGCCTTACTAATTATTTACGGATCGCCGTAAATAACTAGTAAGTCTATTTATTCTCTATTTATCTTTTCAATTAGTTCTTCTAATTCTTTTCAATTTATCTATTCAACGATGAAAAGCATTTGAATGAAACGACCAGGGTTGCCATTATTCGTTACTAGCAGCGTCTCATGGTGTTACCCGCGTAGCTCATGTTCCCGTCGTTATCGTTATTTTTTCGGGATAAAAAGTAGCCTATGTTTTTTTTTTATAGCATAGAGTGACGAGACGAGCAGGTCATGTGCCTGATGGTAAGCAACATGCCTGCCACGTAACAGCACAGTAACACGCAGCTATTGGAACATGATAGTCCAAATCATTACCTAGCACTGCACTGCGCTCGTCACCCAGAGATCTAAGATATTACGTCTCTAAGCCCTGTAATTTCTCTGGAATCATTGCCCTTCAAACCGGAACACAGTAATGTTTGCACATTACTGCTTGGCGGTAGAATATTTGGCAAAGGTGTGGTACTTCCCCAGGCGGACTCTGCTAAGAGTCCTACCACTACTATGTGTTTTCCAGACTATTTATTCATTTGGCATTTATATTGTACACAATGTGCAGTTCTGCTGATGATGGTGGCGATACCATAATTGGCGTTAACCACTTACGATCCGGCTTGTCGCTTGATTGTCGTCGTTGCCGTAACGCAACGGGAAACCGGTTCTTAGTATTATCTTACTAATATTATACAAATCAAAGTTTGGGTATTTGTTGCTCAATCACGTCGGAAATAAACGCATCAGTTTGGAATTCGAAAGTTATAATATAGTCGGAAACAGCACACTTTTACTTGTTATCCCGGGAAAATAACGGGAACGGGTAATCCCATCGATATAAAACAATGGATGTGCCCCGAGCACCTTGAAATTGGTAATAAACTGCGTTTCTGTGTGTATCGTAAGTGGTTTACAAACAACCAATCTACTTGACCCCTAGAATCGCTAACGGCGAGATATGCTGTGGTTCTACTTATTTTGGTTGTTGACAACGAATAGTGATAGGTAAAAACGTCCGGCGTCCGCCGCTTCCTGCAACCAACTAGAACGGAAAGAGTGAGCTCACTCTTCCCAACGATAACATGATTCCGTGGGCCCTGAAGTTTGGAAGGGCACATCTTTGTATTGTGATCGTTGGGCAAACTGGGGAGCGCTTCTAATAGGTATTAAATATGTACTCGTTTGTTATCTCATTCGTCGGCAATGACAATAACCCCGAGAAAAGTTTAATGGAACATTGTTGTTACATTAAACATGATCGGCGCGGATGTGTCGAGTGCCGAGTGCCGAGCACAATCCCGCGGAGACAATGGGCTGTCTCACGGGCGTGCGTCGCCGGCCCACCTAATCAGTACAGTTAGTCCCAGTGACGGATTTAGAAGAGGGTGAGATGGAGTCCACCTTCAAAAATGGCAGTCATAGGAACTGGTGCCATTTGGCTTAAGCATTCCACTAAATGTTTTCACTACTGGGATTCGGGGTCTTCCCTCGCAAGGATATAGTCTAGGCCATAATCCAACACGCTGCTGCTGGCCCAGTGCGGGTTGGTGGATGACACATGACTTCGAAAGAATCTAGGTACATGTCGGCTTCCTCGCGATGTTTTTGTTCCGTTTTAAGTTAACGGTATTGCGCACATGCCTTCGAAAATACAGTGGTGCCTCTGGTTTACAACCCGGGATCTCCGGATCGGCAGGCGCCGTTTTCCCGACTAGACCACCCGTAACTTCATATTAAACATTTTCACTGCTGATATTAGGGGCCTTCTCTCGCAAGGAAATAGTATATATAGGCTTTAATCCAGCACGCTGGCGCTGGCCCAGTGCGGATTTGTGGATGCCACATGACCTAGAAAGATTCTTGGAACAATGTGGGTTTCCAAACTCCGTCCGACGCCGTAGTATCGAAATCGCCTATCGAGAATGTGACTTATTGTGCAATATCAGTGCTGTTTGATACTAAAATTCTAAGTTATAAGTTTTCTCTTCTATGTATAGTAGATACAGCAGCCAGTTTTTTTAAATTGGTAAATGCCCACGTACATCGAAGAGCCGTCGCCGCTGGCACTGTCTACATCAGCTATTGTCTCGCTCCGCGTTCGCCGAGCCATTTTTTGTCCAATCATTGGTACATGTTCGGTGAAAACCCTCTAAAACATTCGAACGATGACGCATTACTTTGTCCAAACATTTCCTACTTTCTTTCTGCACGCAAAAACTTTTATTACCACTCGTCGACTCTACTCCCCAAGCTACACAACTTTGTAGTGTTTCTTGAGGGATGTAAAACTATTCGTGTATGTAAATGAAAAACATGCTAGATGCCGTATTGTGTTACTCGAGAAAGTTAATTTGTTACAAAAAACATTGCTTACTTATGTGTAGTCGTGTGACGAGTCTACGAGTATATGGAGAAATATTATCTAAATAAATAAAATAAAATAAATATGGTGGACAATTCACACACAACACCATATTATTTTGTTATCTTGATTTTATCTTGATATTAATTTGTTATTATTCTGTAGTTTCATCATCATCAGCCGCAAGACGTCTACTGCTGAACATAGGCCTCCCCCCTAGATTTCCACAACGAACGGTCCCGCGCAACCTGCAACCAGTGGTTTCAAGCGACCTTTGTGAGGTCATCTGTCCATCTAGTGGGAGGCCGTCCAACACTGCGCCTTCCGGTTCGTGGTCGCCACTCGAGAACCTTTCTTCCCCATCGGTTGTCAGTTCTGCGAGCGATGTGGCCTGCCCATTGCCACTTCAGCTTGCTCACTCTTTGAGCTATGTCGGCCACTTTCGTTCTTTTGCGAAAATCCTCATTACGGATTCTGTTGCGCAAAGAGACTCCGAGCATAGCTCTCGCCATAGCTCGCTGTGTGACTTTGAGTTTTGTTATGAGGCCCACAGTTAAGGACCACGTCTCAATTCCATAAGCCATCACTGGCAACACGCACTGGTTAATTCTGTAGTTTATAAACTGAAATTTATATAATTATTGTTTGGACATTCCTCGCACAACACTAATTAGCCCGAAACGAATCCAAGCTTATGTTATGGGAGCTAGATAGCTGATATACTCGTAATACGTATTTAATTGTAAATACATACTTATGATAGATAAAACACTCAGACACAGAACAAATATTTGTATTCATCACACAAATATTTGTCTTTGGTGGTAATCGAACTCATGATCTCCTACTCCTAGGGCAGACTTATTAACAACTAAGCCACGAGATCAGTCTGAATTTAACTGAATCCACTTTTTCAAATTATACATTCCTAATAGTATCTTGTTAATATATTTTAAGATTATTCCTAATATAGTGTAAAATCCCCTATTTTCTTAACGAAGGAGGGTGGGTCGGTCCGCGGTCCACTATATATAACCCTCGTCCGCATCGCTTCGGGGGTGCTTCTGTCTAGCCTATAAATAGAAGCTTTCAACCCTAAAGCTATTTTCGATTTACGGCATGCGTAAAGTATTGCGAATTAAATGCTTTTTACGAGAAAAATAAAATTCAGAGATACATATAGGATGTACTAAGCCAAATAGGCACTTAACATTAGGAACATTTTACTACGGGGCTTAACTCTGAAAATCAACCTGTTATATGACTTTCATATATTGATAATAATGGGTTTGCAATTGGCCTCTATTTTGTCTGATCTAAAGCAACACTGTGGTCTACGATAGTGCGTGCCTACCTAGAAGAAACCCATGAAAGACAGACTGCGTTTTCTTATTTATAAGTAAACTCTTTTATTGATTTTGACTGCTCGAAAATTGTAATTTCTACTGAATACGAAGAGGGTTGAATCTAATTTTGTGATAGGAACTACTAGGCTGTAGAATGAGCTACCTTAGTGGGGTTTTCCGATAATTACCTACAATCTTGGTGTCTTCAAATCAAGAGTGAATCAGTTTGTTCTGAGTAAGCATGCTTTATCGACAGCATCGTCGCTTAACGTCAGGCGAGGTGGCGGTCAAGTGTAAAGCTATAATACTCGTAGTTAAAAAAATATTGTTAAGAAAATGACTGAGTTGGTTCTATTACTCGAGTTCGCTTTCAGATCAATTTTAGGTTTCGAAGTATCGAGTCACGATTCTGACTCTGCGTGTCGAAGTTCGTAAACTTTGTTATTAAGCTTGCAATACGCTTACACTTTGCGAACTGTTTGATCGTATAGGGCAATTAAAACGTGAGGGAGGCGTGGAGCCCAATTAAAGGGTATTTGACGAGAGCGGTTCAGGGGCGCGGAAAACTGGAAGTCCCGTGACCGCTGGCACGCGTCTGCCCGGTGCAATCAGCGCCACGTCCGAATCACTCTTGTGTAAAACTGGCCTTACGTTTGCAATTTCGCTTTTTTATTCGGTTTATTTTGTAAAAATGTTATGTGAAATTGCTTTTCGCTGTACCAATTTTTTTAGTAAGTTACGGTGGTCTATAAGTTACGGTGGTCTAGTCCGGAGACCCCGGGTTCAAACCCCACACGCACCACTGTCTTTTCGAAGTCATGTGCGTAATGCCGCTAACTTAAAACGGTGAAGGAAAACATCGAGAGGAAACCGACATGTACCTAGAATCTTTCGAAGTCATGTGTCATCCGCCAACCCGCACTGGGCCAGCGTGGTGGATTATGGCCTTAACTCTCTCCTTGCGAGAGAAGGCCCCGAGTCCCAGCAGTGGGAACGTTTAGTGGGCTGTTGATGTAGGTACCAATTTTTTTAAATGTATGTGTAATTGACAAACTTCGTAGGTATGTCGTCACTGTTTAGGCCTATCCTTAAAAAGATTGAACTCTACTTAAATCACTCTCAGTTATTCCATAAGCGAATAACTGAGAGATTCATCTTATGAATGAATACGTGTATATGTGGAAAATGTATCTAAGATTAAGAATAGTATCCTACATTGTTTTTTTTTTCTTATGGTATCTTAAGAGTGAAGGGACGTACAAGATATACATATGGCTGAAGGTAAGCTACACACTTGACATGACTATGACAGCACAGTGCTCAGTGCTACATAGCTATATGATCACGAAGAATCCAAATTACTGCTTAGCACTGCACTGTCCTTGTCACTCAGAGATGTAAGATTATTAAATATGTTTGTTCTGAAATAAATCTGGAAATAATGACTTTTAAACCAGAACACAATAATGTTTGAACTTTGAACATTACTTTGAATAATTGGCAAAGGTGTGATACGTCCTCAAGCAGACTCTGGAAAGTTCTACCACCAAGAAAAGTTATAAGAATCTTATATCGACAGTCGACAGTGAACCTATATTGATACTATAGTATACCTATGGTGAACTCATATCGACGAAAACGTGTCCTCTTCTTTTTTATGGAAAATAAAGCAATTTTACCGTAACTTCGTATTAACATAAATGAATAGAAATTAAGATTTATAACGCCTAGTTGAAACTAAACAGGTCGCGAATCAGGTCGGCGGCTAAACATTGTTCGCTGTGGAACTCCCGCAACGGCTCTCCATGCGAATAAGAAAATATTTCCGTTTGTTCTCGCATTAATATACATTTTATTACATTCTGTCGACATGAGAGATGTACCGGCTCCTACTGTTGGCACTTGACGCTTACGCTACCTTTATTTGTACTTATATAAGGAAGTAGAATTTGCGATGTTCGACAAAAAAACCTAATAACGATAAGCAAACCTAATAATGATAAGCAACACGCACAGTGTAACGCTGCTATTGGAACATGAAGAGTCAAAATAATTATCTAGCTAGCGGTTTTATCCGCGTCGTTCCTGTTCCCCTAATTTTCCCGCGATGAAAAGTAGCACATGTGCACATGTAGCATTCCTGACGATAAAATGTCTGTGTTTAAAATTTCAACCCTATGCCTTTAGCCAGTGCGACGTTCTTGAGTAACATGGGCATATCCAAACTTTCGCATTTACAATATTAGGAAGATTAGTAGAATATAAGTGGAGTCTTCACTCTGACTTCCAAAAACACTCCCGACTCGTTCCTCTCGTTATCCTATATCCTAAAAAGTTAGAAACGTGCAATGTCACCGTAAAATCCGATTACGTCCCTCTGGATACGAATTTAATTGGCAAGTGTTTACCTTTTATTCGGTTGGTTGTTTGAAAAGCGAAGACCAACTTAAAGAAACTTTTTAATACACGTTCCCGTCTAAAAATACACGTGTAATATAATACGGAAGGAAGTATGTTTTCATAAAGTTGCTCTACGACATTTAAATCGCTGTAAGTGGTAATACGAGATCGAGAGTGGTAAATTATTGTATTAAGTTTTAGTCGATGATATATCAGACGCGTCTACTTACTACTAAGAACATGATGGCTAAAACATTGGTTTTATTAGAAAAACATGGAGTTCTTACGATATTCTTATTCTTTCAGTAGTGCCAAGTCGTGGCTTTGCATGAGTAAGATATGGACTCTGTATAATACGCGTATATTTGCCCTCAGCGTGCTAACGTCCACGACGTCAAATTGAAAACGTGCCTTGGGGGATTTATGCGCCGGGAAAAACGCCGTTTTCGCCTTTACTGCCGCGTTAAACTGAAGTGGAAACACATTCACTCTTTCCATATTACTTTGATAGCGACGAAGAGGCGATGAAGACGCTATCAATGTTATTTATTTTTTATATTCGCATTGCATTATCGTGGCTCATTGTGTTTATTAAATAGCTTCTATTTACTATCATATGACGAAACGAATGAACAGTGAAAATTTTAATATACTCGGAAGGAATCATCTTACAATATTTGTAAGATGACTATTTAGTGAAACCAAATCATGCTACCTGATACATCTGTAAGTAGATCAAGTTTCATAGACTATAGTATCATTATTTTCAGAGAAAATGTTCGCGGCCTGAACATTCTCATTTGTAGTGACCGAAATCTAAACGAGAAGGAATAACGTACCAATTCGCGATAATACGGCAAACAAATGTTACGGTCAAATAGATAAAGTTAATGGGACATCCATTTGCTAAGCCGAAAGTGGAGAACTGGCTCCGAGAGGCTTAGGGGCTGGGGGCTGGAGTCGTGCGCCGCAGGGTGAACGTCCTTGCGTCGTCGCCTCTACAAATAGGTACGCTATTAAGCTGGCACACAAGAAAACTTTGCCAAGTAAACAAACCGAAGAAAACTACCTCTTATTTAAGCAGACTCTACTTGCTTCTGTTGATCTAGTTTCCTGTCCTGTGTGATTCTTTCCTCGAACGAATCAAGTCCCAAACTAAGGCCGCATTTCTGCAAAGCGTATTCGCCAAAATATGAAATTCCATCGGGCGGAGAAAGTGCGCGTTTGACATAGCCACACGATGCGTCTCGCGAGATCCATTGTGACACACATACATACAAATGAATTAGAATTTGATGTTTATGAGGAATGTTGGGTGAGCCGGTTTCCCACTGGATAGTATCAATTAAATAGATATAGCGAAGTTTTTAGGACGGTCATTATGTTTTGGAAATTACTTGCTTAGATCAGGCAAGTAGCGTAGAATAACAGTAGGTATAAAAAAAATATACTGTGGTAGAATGAAATCAGACAGTTAATTTGGTGTGGATATTAACATGCAGCTGAAAATTTGCAAATGTGTGTTTATTTGGTACTCCTTCACTTTGTACTGATTCATGGATTATTTGGATATACCTATTTGGTACTGAGGCTGCCTGCGCCCAGGTTAGTCTACTATTTATCTAAAATGTTTCTATAACCATTCCCGTAGTGTAGGGCTATTTTAGCCTTAGACTATGTTAAGAACAAAGTACTATTTGAACACTATTATTTTAGTTGAAATACATTAAAAATAAATTTTTGACCTAATTTAAAACTAAATTGAATGAACCTGTATCGTAAGAGTCTACGCGTCATTGCAACATTGTTGCTTTGTTCGGAAACGTTTTCTGAAGACAAAGTAGACGAGCTTATTGTTTATGTCAGTCGTTGGAGATGCCGTACGTTGATTTGTTATAAGTAGGTCAATGTACGCGATGAGATTTTCTTTCGTGTCGCACTCGAGTGGCGCCGGTAACGCCACACGAATACTAACTAATCTTCTCTTCTAAATCGAACTTACCATGTTCGGGAGAATCCTGGATATCTGCCGGTTAATCCTGTGTAACTCGTCACTTCTTTCACTGTCACGTTTTATTGACTAGATGTATTAATTAGAGTAATTATCGATTGTCGGTCATGGTAGTCACAAGCGGGTTGAGGGTCAACGTACAAAGTGCACCAAGGTCGTAGTGGTCAGGGCGTGATGCGCGGGCCCATGTCTGCGAGAGTGCGCGCGCGGCCGCCGTCGACGCAGGACTGGGCAGCGCCGGCGCCGCGGGCCCCCACCAGCGCTTCCTGACCTACACCGAGCTCTGGTTCCGGTAAACAAACGGTTCAGCGACCGATTGCAAGAAGCGCTCGCGAGATGCACGCACGCCGCTGCAGTCCGAGGCCGCGCCGCATTTGCCAACCGACGTGATAACGGTGTCCGAGAGTGGTCGTGCGCTTCGATTCTCTTTTGTAGGTCGCGACCGATCGGGCGAGATCGTCCGGCCGTGGCAGGTGGAGCCGCCGATGCCACCGCGGTCGCGCAGGTGCGAATCTCGCGCCGGCACTCCCGGCATTTGCATACGTGAAAGAGAAAATATTTTCTTGTATTGTATCGAGATATTCAGCGGTCGCTTGATTTATTTTATTTGCTTTCTTTTAGAAGGTATAATGATTGTCTACCTAAAATTATCATCGATGTGAAAGTGTGAAAGAACGACTGTGCCATTAATACGTGACGGTCGTTATGAGAACGAGCTTTTGTTAGGTGTACTCTAATAAGATTGCATTAGTTCTTAATCCGCATTACAATAACTTGCGGTCGTGTGTTGTCCACAGGGTGGCCGACGGCGTCCCGAACGCGCGGACGTGTTTGTTGCACCAGAAGCTCCAGCTGTTGAACTGCTGCATCAAGCGCGCCAAGGAAGCGGCCGACAAGCCCGCAGGGAACTCTTCCGATGAAGAGTTCTACGACTGCTCCGAGGGCGAGGGCGAGGAGCAGCCGCCCTGGGACCGGCCCGTGGGCCGCCTGCAGAGGCTCGACGACGCCGCGCTCAAGAACGGAGCGCCGCTCTACATACCGCGGACACAGGTATGACCCTAATGCTCGTTCTATAGCAGATCAGATGCTTTCGGAAGATACTAGGGATGTTTTCGAGAGTCTCACGAGACATGTCGCTCGACAGGACCCGGCGCCGAAAACCGAGGACCAGCTGGAGGAGGACGCCGAGCTGATGGTGCGGCTGGGCGACGACGCGCGCGCGTCCGAGCTGCGCGCGCGCATGATGAGCGCCTCGCTGCTCTCCGACATGGAGGCGTTCAAGGCGGCCAACCCCGGCGCCGAGCTGTGCGACTTCGTGCGCTGGTACTCCCCGCGGGACTGGCGGCCCGAGGGCGGCGGCGCGCTCGGCGACCGCATGCTGCTGCCGGGGAACCCCTGGGCCGAGGCGTGGGGCGTGGCGCGGCCCGTGCCCGCCGCGCGCCAGCGCCGGCTCTTCGACGAGGCGCGCGAGGCCGAGCGCGCGCTGCACTACCTGCGCGCGCGCACCGTGCGGGCCGCGGCCGAGCTGCTGCTGCCGGCGGCGCTGCGGGCGGGCGCGGCGCGCGCGCGGGCAGCGGGTGCGCGGGCGGGTGCGGCCGGCCCCGGCGGGGGCGAGCCGCGCCGCGCGCTGGAGGCGGCCGCGCGCGACCTGGCCGAGGCGGAGCGCGAGGCGAGCCGCGCGGCCGCGGCGCGCGCGGTGCCGGGCGCGGGCGCGGGCGGCGCGCTGGACGCGGCGGCGCGCACGCGGCTGCTGGCGGCGGCGGGCGGCGCGCTGCCGGCGCCGGCGCGCCGCGAGTTCACGCTGCGCGTGCGCACGGCCGCCGCGCCGCAGGTGCTGCGCGCCGCGCTCGCGCACGACATGACGCTGGTGTCCGCGCTCACCGAGCGCGTCGTCTGCTTGTAGCACGCTCACCGCACCCGCGCCGTCCGCGTCGTCCGCGCCGTGCTGGTTGTTCCCGCGTGTGCGTAGACACCGTAGCGGTTCCTTGCGGCCTAAGCGTCTGTACAAATTGTTGAAACTGTAGTTATGTAGAAAGTTTACGTAAGGTCGATTGTTGCGTTCGGGATTGTTGGCGATTCTGAACATGTGATAGAATTCGTGCAATTATACCGGGAATTTATGGGTTTTTGCTTAGTCATCTACGTTACATGGATAAAATAAATAATCTAATGCGTGATTTTGTGGATATTCGTGTAAAATATAATAAATCATCCACAGCATGTATGCGTGCGATGTTTGTTTTTGTTAAGATGTCGATATGTTTAAAACGCTAGTACACATTTATTGTTATTTTTATATTTTATATTAAAAGTTTAACTGAATTAAAATGTAAGTAAAGTATCTGACTATGTAGTTTCATTTGTTACTTCTTGCGATTTGTATATTTTTAGAGGACGTAGGTACACACATAAATGGGTACACGCGTGCCTAAACTAGCGATACAGAAATCATGGATAACAAGAGACAAACGATCTAGCTCCGAAGCATTTAGGACAGGCTTACGTTCAGCAGTGGACAGTTACAGGCTGATGATGACGAGAGCACCGAATTGTCCGAATATACGTACATAGAGCATTAGATAACTATTTCAGCTAATACGTCTGTAACGTCCGCAGTTGAGTTCCGCAGTGTGTCGTGCCTACGACCCACAAGGATAACGGCGCACACGCGGTACGTGTGTAGCGAGTATCTCTGTGTACACAGGCCCGTAGATGTGTGACTTGTGTCCAGCTAGCGATGTCAAGCTTCAAACGAAGCGCCTACCATCGGTCCTCTAACGAAGTGAGATCGAAATCGATCTTATCTCATACCTTTTTCGGAATTTTTGGAATTATAAGCACATTTATTAATTACAAGCTGCACTCGCGGTTTTACCCGCACAATTCCCGTTATTTTAATGTGATAAAAAGAAGCACAAGTACGTGCTATTCCGGAGTGTAATATAACATGTTCCAAATTTAGACCCGTTCCGTTCAGATGTCCCGACGTTATTGAGCAATATACATTCAAAGTTTCGCATTTAAAATATTAATAGGATTTCTAATATTCATCAAATCAAATTGAATAGTTATGAATGAATGTGAGAAGAAGCAGTTATTTGATACACTCATTGCAACAAATGAGATCAATTCGACATTTTTTTCCATCATATTTTTGCACATGCTTTAGCGTGCCATGTCAGAGGGTATTACAATAATTATTAGCCTGTAAACATAAATACAGCGGTTTCCAATGTTCCAATTAAAATTATTATAAAAAGCGAAAAATTGTTTCCTTAATATACAATTATATTTTTTTTCGAAAAATCCTTATTACTACAATGTGGTTAGTCTTTTAAACTATGAAATTCATATAAAAAGATAAAATATAGTA
The DNA here is from genome assembly GCA_963693475.1 of Ectropis crepuscularia. Classification (NCBI taxonomy): domain Eukaryota; kingdom Metazoa; phylum Arthropoda; class Insecta; order Lepidoptera; family Geometridae; genus Ectropis; species Ectropis crepuscularia. Next base: position 7,404,345 of record OY856344.1, on the reverse strand, counting down.
GTTAGTAAATTTAAATGTGCAGATGTTGTAGGTTCACGTGTCGAATGGTTTATCTGTAATGGTCCGCACAGCTGTGTCCAGTAGCGGAGTCCAGTGGTAGCGCGAGTGGCTGGCAGGCGTGGGTGTGTGCCGCGCATGCGCCGCGCCGGCCGCGCGCCCGGCCCGGCTCAGTGGGGCTCCGGGACCGCCGGTCGATTCCACTGCGCGCACCGCCCGCGCCAACCCATGCGGCCCGCACTTCAATAAATCACCCAAATTATAACAACCACGAACCCAAACACAAAACAACCCTGATACAACAAAAAAAAAAACTCCTTCAATTCAGTGTACGCATAACAAAAAAAATAATCGAACCCAGTTAATCGACGCGATATATTGACTGATAAAGCCAGAGTTAAGTGTTCCGTTGTGATATAATAGCTATGAAAGTAAATAAAAGTTCACGGGTAACCGGACAGTGTTGATTGAATGTTATGAACGGGAACTTTAACATGATTGACTGTACTTCGTTGTTGTCAAAGGTAAGGTTTGATGCCGTTTTGATGTTGTGGTTCGTAATTAATGTCTGTTGAATTTGAAAATATTCGATGTCTTCAGCACTATGATTTATCTGTGTTTCCATACGTATTTTAAAAAGCAAGATTTATTTGTTTGTAATTCGTTAATTATAGAACACATTTTAATAATTATACTTCATCGGAAAGCTACATTATTGAGATATAACAAGTGCTTGTAACATAAGTTGTACCTTCTCAATAGAATTTTCTGGAACAACCTTATTTATTAATATATATGTAGGTAGATCACATGTAACGGAAATAAATTGGATGAATTTACCTTCTCTTTTGATTCTTAATAATTACCGCCCGCGGGCTGAAACGTTTTTCCACAGAAAATGTTGGATTTTCCGGCAAAAAATCAACGTAGATGTTACTCGGGGGCGTAGCTATATTTTACTCCAATTCGTGGAGATTTTACTGTCTGATAGAGTACACCAACACATACAAAGTTTCATCTTTACCTCTACAATGTTAATAGTGTGAGTTTTTGTTTGGTCGCTTCAGCGTCTTCGTTCCAGGTAAAGATCCATCTGTTTTAGGATAGCGACAACGTTTTACTCATAATTGTCTATGAGAAAAATATGACCAGCTCTTTAGGTTTTACGGATGAACACGAAGCCAGTTTTCATCGACTATTTATTAGCTTTCGGGGTAAAAGAATTTCTCAGTAGTAGCGAAGATTTTGAACTATATCTGCTATTGGGAGTAACGAATGCTAAGATTCATACTAGAGTCACAGAAATTAAAATAGATGATTAACTTTCCCGTATTCTACAGAAGAAAAAATTATAGACTGAAAAAAAATAATGTTTAAAACATGTTATTTTTTAAACATTTCTTTTGTTTAGGTAATTTATGCATGCAACAAGTTTGTCCTTAGCAGCAGAGTCTCTCGTATTATTGGAAACAAAAACAGTTCAAATCTTTACCAACACTGCACTGCTTTCGTTCCCCCAGAGCTAGATACTTAAAATAATATACGAATTATCTATTCGCTCACTAATTAAGCATTAAGAGTGTCTTGATAAATGTATTCATTTGGACTTAGTAATTGCTTTATCGTGTTACTCACAAGTTAAATCGGTTTATGTATTGTATGTACTTATATGACATGGACAGATAAAAACAAACATATTTACCATAAGGAGTCCACTCCATATATACCCAACGATGGGGCTCGAGGCCTCTCACTCTCAAGGAGAGCGCCCAGGCTATAGTCCACTAAGTCAGACGTCATGTTCCCGAAATATATATTTCCTGGAACATATAAGTTTCCCCACGATATTTTCTTCATCGTTAAAGGTGATGATAAACTTGTAGGTACATATATGAATTTGGAGAGAGAATATTCAGTGGTGTATAGACACAACTCAAATCTTTGACATCACATTTGTAAAATCCGACTTTCTTGCCACTTGACCACTGCAGCTTCCAAAACAGTATATTTTAAAGCTTTTAAATGTGAGCTGGGTGTCTAAATCTAAAGACTACCTCAAAGCTGTATATATACTGGTTGGTGTGCGTGTTGGCTTAAGCTGTTAGCATAGTTAACAATTGTTTAAATAAATAAATAAAGAGGCTTAAGACTACCTAAGTGTTACCTTACCAGTGGTGTTTTGAAATGTTAAGTTGAACTCTTACCACTTTATTTGTGCTGCTGCATCCATTTTGAAGCGGGTGGTACTACGGCACATGGATGCTGTTTATAAATGCGTTATAATCTAATATTCATTAATTTATTTTACGCTAGTTGTGCCTCGCGGTGTTAACCGCAGCTTATTTAAATGATTGAATGTCATATTTATTTGGTTTTCGTGGAACTCTATTTTTTCCAATTAGAAGTAGCGTAAGTTACTCCTTTTATAACATCAGCTGTAACACTTGACCGAATTTAACAGTAAAAGCCCTGTTAAATTCGGTGCAGCTGTTTCAGAGATCAGCCGGAACGAATATAGACTCAAAAATTAAAAAAGTAAAATTATAAATGTTCATAATATTAATTAAGCGAAAATCTGTTACTTAATTTGGAATTACAATCTGCCAGTTCAATTTATTTATATAGATTTAGTCGCTGTCATGCGCTCACATTAAATTCAACACGCACATGTATAAATGTGTATAAGTGGAATATGATACTATGATACTATTTATAAATGTACATATATGTTTGGTAAAGAAGTAAAAAAACAGGAGTTATTCCGGATTCCGATATTCGAAGATGGTTCCGGATTCGATGGTCTACCGGAAAATATACACAAGCACAAAGGCAGGTAGATCTCCGTGGTTGTATTTTTGTGTTCTTCTACACAGGTAAATAATATTTACCTGATAATGCCCGTGACTTTAATCGCGTGAAATTCTAGGCAACAAATAAACCTACCAAGAAGAAAAACTCGACCTTCCAGAATGTACAAACATTAACGCTCATAACACTAGAATCTACCTGCGACTTCGTTCGGGTAGGATTTGGAAAATCTTTTTCTATTATATTATTTACTCGCATTCTCTAAAGTCAGATCTGCATTTTTTTGGAAATAAAAATTTGCCTAAGTACTACTTATACACATTTTTATACCAGGATATAATCTATCCGAGTTTCAACTTTCAGAGAGGCTTTAAAGTTCAGTTCGTATGATATGATTGAGCAACTAACATCCAAATCACATTTATAATGTAGAGTATAATTCGAGGTCCAAATTTCAACCCGATCCGTTCCATTCTTACGACATAATTGAGCCTCAAACATCATAACTGACTCATTTATACCAGGACTAGCTTCACCCGTGGTATACCTACATAAAATATAGCCTATAACACTCACAGAGTAAAACTCCAGAGCCGCCAGACGTCACGTATTTTCTGACGAACGAAATGTGGACGATTGAGTAGAGTTAGTACCTACGTGGTACGTACTATATAAGAACACATGCTTACCCGCTAGCTTGCTTAGACGTCCAATTCCGAGATAAGGGGTTATGAACGTACATAAAAATATTACTTACCTCACGTATTTTCTTAAAGGTTTCAGGTATGTTATAGGCAATATTCCTTAAAAATAAGGCCTCGGTACTCTCTGTATTTGTATACATGATAAATAATGTGTTATTGTCTACTAGTCTAGTCGGGAGAACAGCAACTGCTGATCCGGAGCCACTGGTTCGAACCCTACGTACACCACTGTTGTGTGCGTAATGGCGCTAACTTAAAAACGGCGAAGGAAAACATAGTGAGGAAACCGACGTGTTCCTCCAATCTTTCGAGGTCATGCGTCATCCACCAACACACACTTGGCCAGATGCATTATTTCTTCTTCTCCTTGCAAAGACTTGACCAGAGTATCTGATCTGTGGAGAGATCGATACGAGTCCCAGCAATAGGATCATTTAGTGGGCTGCTGATGCTTGAGCTAATAAGGGGTATATGAATATAAATTTAATATTATTTCAAGCAGAGTTACAGCTTCAACAACATGCCAGCGAGCATGTAATGACACGACCAGACGTGGTGGATAGCCTTGACTCTCTTTGGGAGAGAAGGCCCCGACTCCCAGCAGGAGTAATCTAAAATATGTTACTATGCTAGAGAGATAAAGTCACTTTATTTATTGTTTCTAATTAATTTCCCATAACAATTAGTGTGAAATGGGGGAAAAGGCTTTGCAAAGTGAAAAAAGCAAACATGTTCCGCCCCAACGCTCGGTCCCCAACAAGTCCCAAACATTTAATTGCGCTGCTTCGTATTCAACCCGGCTCGGTTTTTCTAATTACATCCTTGTGTTATTTTCCTCGCCCTCAATTAATCCTGGATTACACAGAAAGGGTATTGAACGGAAAACATTGTTCGCATGTTTTAACACTACTACAGGTTCCTAGAAAATTCGAAAACATGATTTTGTGTAGGTACGTGCCTACATAAAATCATGTCTCGGGTCTATTGTTTGTAAAAGTAAATAATATACTATATATCTATCTAATACCTTTAAACAAACAATTCTTGTAACTAGAATCTGAATCTCGGAAATGGATCCAATGATTTTCATGAAGTTAAGTAAAAATAAATTTCAAATTATTAAGATAATTTGAAACCTCGTTTTAAAACCAAATTGAAAAACCATCCATTTGTGCAGGTCTTTTTTTTTTATTTTTTTATTTTTTTTATTCAAAATTTGCTACTCCACAGACTCCGGGGTCCGTGACTTTTGTTATTTCAAATCTTATTTATTTTTACATATTTCTTGGATAATTAGAAGAAGAGGAAAATAAGGGGGGAGTTGGGAACATTTTAAACCTAATACTAGTTAGTGCTCGTCTGTTGAGCCGATCACTACCGGTTGGGATTCCGCTAGTAATCGACTCAACATCGATTCTTTGCCTTATTGCCATTTGCCTAAGCCGCCTCCTCCCGGCCGAGAGCCTCCACAACGGCTGAATTTCTGTCCCTGATGGCCATCTGTAGGTTGAACTCTCGGATGGTCTTCGGTGATGCAGCCAACGCTCGCCGCACGAACCGACCGATGGCGTCGTCGGTGTCGTCAGCGTAGTACGTGAAAGTCCCCGTGTGCCGTGAGATTGCAACAACCGCATGGGGCACGCTCTCGTGCAGCTTCATGTTTGCCTTGGTTTTTATTGCGATTACCGACTCATATGTCAGTCCCTGAGCTTCATGGATGGTGAGGATACGTGACCCTGTGCCTGACCCATAACCCTGGTTTGTCAGGGTCTCCTTCTCCTCTTGAGTGTGAACTAAGAAGAGGGTGTTTGGTAGGGTGTTGGGTATTTGCGCTCCCTTGTACCTTTTCTGCTCTAGGGACTTTATACGGGGTGCTGAGGAGTACATACCGGAGTATATTTCCCTCAGCGCATATGCGACATCCATCGGATTACGATGTGTGCAGAGCAACTCCTGGCTGATCTTTGTTACCAGGTTTGGGCGGTGATACCTCATTTCGAAGAGATTTTCCCTGTCGATATAAGGCAACTGATTGACATCTCCGATGAGGACAATTTCACCAACACTAGACAGCCTTGAAGCCATCACAATGGCACCAAAATGGTTCATGAGAGCTTCGTCCACCATGAGGCGACTGAAACTCTCTCTTCCGAAACCATTTACCAGAGCAGAAGCCATGGTTCGCACTCTGGTTTTGACCAGGTTTCCGATACGGTGCGATAGCTTTTCTCTTAGATCTTTTGCTGCCTCAGTTGTTGTAGTGATAATGGCGTCCTTGTCCACATCGAAGTGTCTAATCACCCATGTTGTCTTTCCACATCCCGGAACTCCGTTGACCCACTGTATTCGCGGTACCTCCCAGTTTTCCCAACCCGCTTTGACGTTTGAGTTCCTTTCGATAGTCTTGGCCATCTCAAGGATCTTATCGTCCAGCATAATCTTGGTGCATCGGGCAGTAACTACGATTGGGTCGTTTGGTGCTGTCGCATATACAGGCATTCATTTGTGCAGGTCGCGGCATATAATTCTATCGTTGAGCGAAGTGTGGAGGGGGTGGCTGCGCATGAGTTTAGTATGGCGGTCAACATGCGCAGCCCTCCCCTCCACAGTACCCTCAGCGCTAGACTTACGTGCCGCTAGTTGTACTCGTACCAATCTGGAATCGAGCCAAAAGTCTCATAAGAAAGATAACCTTGTTCGATAAATCCTAAAAAGTACCTATACATTGCCACAAAGTCGTTAGCTTATCGGTTTTTATCGGATGCATTTCGTAGAGTATGTAGGTGATCTGCATGATCTAATAAGTACAACCTTGTTTTTTTATATCAGACTGCTGGTAGCTTGAAAAATCGAAATCGATTCATGGTTGACGTTTCAAAGAGTCGAACGAGGAAGTTTAATTAAACTTCCGTATTAAGAACGTCTAGTCTGTGGAATGCGTTGCCTTGTAGGTTTTTCTCTATGGTGACAGACTTGGTATCTTCAAGTCGAAAAGGAATCGGTTTTCGTCAATGCGCTCCATCTAAGACCATATCGTCGCTTAATATCAGGCGAATGACGGTCAAGTGAAAACCTATCACTGTTAAAATAAATGCGTCGGTGACGTATTGGCGTAGTCAAGTCGCGTCGGTGCGATGTCGGAGCAGCGCAGCGCGACGTGCGCTTTCGATTCTTTTTGTATGCGTGAAGTTTCATGTGTTTGCGTTACCTACAGACACTCGTAATATCAGTTTATCTATAGCTATGTGACGAATTGTGCAATATTAGTGCTGTTTAATAGATAGGTAGGTACTTAAATTCTAGGTTAGGTATATGTTTTAACTTCCATTGGCAGCCACTATCACTGCCAATTTTTTTGTTTACGACTGTCGATCTCTTATTGAATGTGAGTAAATATTGAATAATGTTTCACAGTCCTACTTCTAACTAATGTTATCAATTATGTTTGGATGTTTGTTGCTCTATCACGTCTGATCAGATCGGGTGGGTTAAAATTTGGAACACAGATTACAGTCTGTAATAACATATAGACTATTTTATCACGGAAAAATGACGGGAACGGGAAACGTGTGGGGAATAAAACTGCATATCCCTTTCGATTCAGTATAGCCTTGCTGTAGAACCTCGTATTGTCTTGGCTATCGGTCATGTGAAGCATGCGCGTATGTTTAATGGAGCGTCGCTGCGTCCTCCTTGACCACTGAATAGTTCTCAGGCTCTGTATAAATAGACAGCCGGTAACAACCTATAGGTATTATACCTACTCTCTTGTGGCCGGCCACTACCTATAATAATACCTACTCTAGCTAGACGCTAGATGATGGACGTTCCGCTGAACTAACGTAGAAATACAAAACTATGTTTGTTTTCTGAGAACTATTGAATGCTATATTCTCAGAAAACAAACGACTTGTTTTGACATTTAACTAACTTATTTTCTATGAAAAACAAAAGCCGACTTTAATTTAAAATTAAATTCAGATACTTGACTAACCTTTAACAGGCTTCAAAAAAGAGGAGGTCCTCTATTCGGTTATCTTTTTTTTGTAGTGGTAGGACTCTTAGCAGAGTCCGCCTGGGGAAGTACCACACCTTTGCTATTTATTCTACCGCCAAGCAGTAATGTGCAAACATTACTGTGTTCCGGTGTGAAGGGCAATGCTTCCAGAGAAATTACAGGGCTTAGAGATATAACATCTTAGATCTCCGAGTGACGAGCGCAGTGCAGTGCTGGTGATGATTTGGACTCTTCATGTTCCTATAGCTGCGTGTCACTGTGCTGTTATGTGGCAGGCATGTTGCTTACCATCAGGCACATGTCCTGCTCGTCTCGTCACTCTTCAAAAAAAATCTTCTTAATATATATCTTAATATATATAAATCTGTTACGATGTTTGTCCGCGATGGATTCCTAAACTACTTAACCGATTTTAAATTAAATTGGCACGCCGTGAGCAGTCTGGTCCAACTTGAGACATAAGAGTTTTTATTTCGATTAATAGTCTTTAAATGACAATATCCGAGCGCAGCCGGAATGGGCCGCTAGTTTTTTTACACATTTGTATAAGTTACATACAGGTATACATACATATATTATGTGTTATGGGATAGCACCGCCAATTATTGTTCATTTTTGTTTGGATAAATCATAGTTCAGAAGTGGTCATTATTTTTTTTAAAGTCTTATATAATTTTGGTTTTTGTTTTCATTTACCTAGACGACGCAACGTATAGGCCAGTAAAAATATAAGTTTTTTTTAAGACTAAATTTAGTTTTAAATTAAAGTTGGTATTTGAGAAAATGTATATGTTTCATTTATATGATTACGTATACATGAAATAATTTATACCTCTGATATTTTCTACCAAACCAAAAAAACTTCAAATCGATTCACAATTAGCAGGGCTATCGCGTAACGTACATACAAAAAAATACAACAAAAGAATTGAAACCATCCTCCGTTTTTGAAATCGATTAAAAATATCCTATAATGTAACTTGCAATCATAGGTGCTGTACCTACTGAAAAACAATAAAATAATTATTAATTACATAAAGAATTTACAATAGATACATTCATTTGTTTGGCTTGTTCAATTATATAATAGATAATATTGCGAGAATATCTCAAATATAAATAAAGTGGCCAAGTGCGAGTTGGACTCGCCCATGAAGGGTTCCGTTGCAGCAAGTAACTTATTAATATACATAGTACACATAGTTTTTTTAGTTCGTTGTAACTTTGATCGAAGTTTTAATAATAATGTATTTATGACGTACTAAAAAAAAACTACTCATCAGATCGAGTTCAAACCAATTTTCGTTGGTAGTTTGCAAGGTAATGTACATTATACTTTTTTAGTTTCATCATTCTCTTATTTTAGAAGTTAGAGGGGGGGGGGGGACACACATTTTACCACTTTGGAAGTGTCTCTCGCGCAAATTATTCAGTGTAGACAAAAACTATTTTAGAAACCTCAACATCATTTATGAAGACCTATCGATAGACATCCCAAACGAAACGGTTTGATGAAAAAAAATTTTTAAATTTCAGTTCTAAGTATGGGGGGCAACCCTAATTTTTCTTTTTTTTAATTTTCTTTTGTAAAAATCTTAATGCGGTTTACAGACTACATCTACTTACCAAGTTTCAATAGTGTAGTTTTCATAGTTTCGGCAAAAAGTGGCTGTGACATACGGACGGACAGACAGACAGACAGACAGACAGACATGACGAATCTATAAGGGTTCCGTTTTTACGTTTTACGGAACCCTAAAAAAACCCTTCATTTGTTTCATTTGTTTTTTCCCCTTCAACCCTTCATTTGTCTTTTCGAAACCTAGTCGTTCGTAAGTAATACTTGCAACTATTACACAGTACTTTACAACTGCTCTGCACATTTTTTTAATGAGATTCAAATGTCGAAACGAGTAAGACGTGGTCTGGATGCTAAGTGTAACTATGCCTTTGGATGCTATGCCTTCTTGTAAAGGCCGATTTACACGAGACGAGCGAATGCGCATTCTATCCCCACTGTTTCAAATTCATTTGGTGTAAACAAACGTAGAGCATTCCTTCGTTGTTTTGTTTGCGTTCGCAAAGATTCTATGGAATATAATATATTAATATAATATGGAAAACGCTAAGAACGATCTTTCGTTTACACTAAAAGATCGAGAAAGAATGCTCTTGTTCCAGCTCTAGCTCTATGTTCGTTCAGTTTAAATCGGCCTTAACAGTAAAGTACCAACCAAGTAGCTATTTAACAAGTGACGATCGTGATCGAACTTTTGACAGAGCCCACCTGGGGAAGTACCACAGCTCTTCCGTCGTGCAGTAGGTAGGTACCTACCGTGCTGATATTGCTGTGTTCCGGTTTGAAGAGCAGATACATTACTATAATCTTACTAATGTATCTCGTTGACGAGCGCAGTGGAGTGCTAGGTAGCGATTTGGATTATTTGGTGGTATTCCTCAGGCTGACTGCAAGTCTTTAACTGCTACAAAATAAAATCTGAAATAAATCAACCATTAAAAATTAAGTGTGTTATATATATGTGTTTCTGTAGTGGTAGGACTCTTAGCAGAGTCCGCCTGGGGAAGTACCACACCTTTGTCAATTATTCTACCGCCAAGCAGTAATGTGCAAACATTACTGTGTTCCGGTTTGAAGGGCAATGTTTCCAGAGAAATTACAGGGCTTAGAGATATAACAACTTAGATCTCTGGGTGACGAGCGCAGTGCGGTGCTAGGTAATGATTTTGGCTCTTCATGTTCCAATAGCTGCGTGTCACTGTGCTGTTATGTGGCAGGCATGTTGCTTACCATCAGGCACATGTCCTGCTCGTCTCGTCACTCTTTATGTAAAAAAAAAAATAAAAAAAAATATATATTTTATTATTATCTACATACGCTGAGCGCCCTGCAATTTTTAGCGATAGAATCTTATTCAAAATACTACATTGTAATATGCTTGTCGCCTACCATCAGGCGCTTAACTTGCTCGCTTTCAAAATGAGCATTTGAAACGTATCTTTAGTACATTTATGGAGTATTGATAATGTCTCATCAATAGGCGTCGTGAATTATTTGTTTTTTTTTTACAGAAGTGCGTTCATTTTATTAGTGGTCCACTTAGGTTTTGGACCCAACCTAGAAGACGGAGGGGGGGGGGGCATAATTACCCCCATGACCCTCACTGGATTCGACTGTGACTGTATATGCTATCTGGTTAGGTATAAAGTCGTAGATATGAGATAATACGTAACGTCCGACAAATTCAATTGCGCTATAAACGTAAATAATAGTGAACTACCTGTCCGATCCTGGATGTCTTTTGAATATTTCATGTATCCGCTCGGCAAAGTCCATTTTATGAGAAAAGTTTTAACACTTGTTCGTATTCGATTTGCCGCTTTCTTGAAATCTTGTTTGAAAGAGCCTTTACCGTTTGGTAGGTAATAATGCGGGCTCTTCCTTGTTCTGTGCACTCTGGGGATCGGGAATACGGCGGAATATTGTGATTGATTATTAGTCGTATTGGGAGTTACCTATCTGATCAGATAAGCACGAAACATGCAAATAAAATGAATGATTACTTATACCTGACTGTGATATTGTGATATTTTCAAACATAAACAGGAAAATGAATGAATGAAATTAGCTACCTACAGAAAGGAAACTGACTAGGAGGACAGAGGGGGACTATTTTAAAGATACAAAATATGCAAGAGCAAATATTTTTTTTAAATATAGAGTGACGAGACGAGCAGGTCGTGTGCCTGATGGTAAGCAACATGCCTGCCACATAACAACACAGTGACACGCAGCTATTGGAACATGAAGATTCCAAATCATTACCTAGCACTGCACTGCGCTCGTCACCCAGAGATCTAAGTTGTTATATCTCTAAGCCCTGTAATTTCACTGGAAACATTGCCCTTCAGACCGGAATTATGGTTTCGTTAATGCCGCTAACTTAAAACTGTGAAGGAAAACATCGTGAAGAAACCGACATGGTCCTCTTGAGAATCTTTCCAGGTCATGTGTCACCCACCAACTCGCACTGGGCCAGCGTGTTGGATTATGGACTTGACTCTCGTCTTGCGAGAGAAGGCTCCGAGTCCCAGCAGTGGGAACATTTTTAGTGGGCTGCTTATGCTAATACCCGCGTGGTTCCCGTTATTTTCCTGGGATAAGAAGTTACACATGTGTGTTTTTTACCAGACTATAATCTGTATTCCAAATTTCAACCGGATAAATACAAATAATATAAATATTGGTGGACAATTCACACACAACACCATCTGACCCCAAACTAAGCAAAGCTTGTGTGATGGCGGCCAGATAGGTGATATAATACCTACTTATATAGTGTTAAATACATACTTATCATACATAGAAACACCCGTTCATACGTTACGACGTGATGGAGCAAACATGCAAACATTGACATTGACTGGCCTCGTGGCTTAGTGAGTAGTAGCTCTGCCTGCGAAGCCGAGGGTCGTAGGTTCGATTCCTACCCGGTGCAAATATTTGTGTATTATTCGTTGTGTGATGAATTCAAACGTGTCCACTGTGTCTGGGTGTTTCTATGTATAATAAGTATGTATTTAAAATTATATATTACTAGCTGGTACCCGCGACTTCGTCCGCGTGAAATAAATACTAAGGTAACTCAGGCAGTACCTATTTTTATACCCAGACACATTTACGGTTATTAAAAACAGCTTATAATAAAACAGCTTCATACAATTTTATCAAAATCGGTTCAGTTAGTTAGGTGTGAAAGCGAAATGTCTCTTAACATTCGTCCCTCTTTTCAACTCCTATTTCATACCCATACAGTTCGAAATTACAAAATTGCTAGAACAAACATTCGTTTGCTTCGTGCCAAGTGTCTATACACAGAGTTTCATGGTTTTATCTTCAACGGTTGGGATCTTCCATGTTGACATTCATCCCCCATTTACACCCCAATTTCACCCCCGTACAGTTCCAAATTACAAAATTGCTAGAACAAACATTCGTTTGCTCCGTGTCAAGTGCCTACAGAGTAAGTAATACAGAGTTTCATGGTTTTACCTTCAACGGTTGGAAACTTCCATATTGACATTCATCCCCAATTTCAACCACAATTTCTCCCCCCGTACAGTTTGAAATTACGAAATTGATAGAACAAATATTCGTTTGCTTCGTGTCAAATTTTTATACACAGTTTCATATCTTCCAACGGTTGGGAACTTCCATATTGACATTCATCCCCATTTCAACCCCAATTTCACCCCCGTACAGTCCGAAATTACGAAATTGATAGAACAAACATTCGTTTGCTTCGTGTCAAGTGCCTATATACAGAGGTTCATGGTTTTATCTTCAACGGTTGGGATCTGCCATGTTGACTTTCATCCCCCATTTCAACCCCAATTTCACCCCCGTACAGTTCGAAATTACAAAATTGATAGAACGAACATTTAATTACTTCGTGTCAATTGTCAAGATATAAAATGTGATAACTTTAAAACTGACGAATTTTCATACAAACCGTTCATCCCTTGTTTCACCCTCTTAGGGGTTGAATTTCGCAAAACCCCGTCTTAGCGAGCGCCTACGTGCTAAAAGGGACCTCCATGCAAAATTTCAGATTCCTAGCATTTGTAGTTTCTGAGATTCCTTGATGAGTGACCTTTCGCTTTTATATATATAGAAGATAAAATGTGATAACTTTAAAACTGACGAATTTTCATACAAACCGTTCATCCCTTGTTTCACCCTCTTAGGGGTTGAATTTCGCAAAACCCCGTCTTAGCGAGCGCCTACGTGCTAAAAGGGACCTCCATGCAAAATTTCAGATTCCTAGCATTTGTAGTTTCTGAGATTCCTTGATGAGTGACCTTTCGCTTTTATATATATAGATAGATGTATTATATCAGCTATCTGGCCGCCATCATACAAGCTTTGCTTAGTTGTGTGTGAATCTCTCATCTCATCAATCTCATCTGTGAAACTCAGATGGTGTTGTGTGTGAATTGTCCACCAGTATTTATTTATTTATAATGTTAAGAGAAATAATAAATCCGGCCACAGAATATTTTTTGGCCACGTGGTCAAACTTCTCATGGAATAACTAAGCATCAAGAAAATGAGATATCCTCTAATAAACTAATTCATCTTCTGTACAAGACCAACTACGAGTAGTAGAAAGCGTCAAGTCAAGATCAACAATTATTTTTACCTGTCCTTCTGATTTATACATTGCCAACTAATATACTAACTCGGCCACGGAAGTTAGGTTAGGTTTTTTATTTTAATGCAAACAAAATAACAAATTTCGATGATGCTATAAAATAACCACCATGCTGAGTTATATTTACAATGGCTTACATAGAAGAAAACTAGTGGCTGAGATACTTTTATTCAGACGCGCTTTGGTCGTGGCCGACTAAGAATTAGGTACCAATTTTATTTTCAAGAATTAGTAATTTAGAGGTGACTTATATTTTCTTAGGCGAATAATGCGATTAACTAAAAAGAAGCTTTTTTAATTAGCACCCTAATAGGATATCATCATCATCATCATCATCATCAGCCGTAAGACGTCCACTGCTGGACATAGGCCTCCCCCCTAGATTTCCACAACGAACGGTCCTGCGCAACCTGCAACCAGCGGTTTCCAGCGACCTTCGTGAGGTCATCTGTCCATCTAGTGGGAGGCCGTCCAACACTGCGTCTTCCGGTTCGTGGTCGCCACTCGAGAACCTTTCTTCCCCATCGGTTGTCAGTTCTGCGAGCGATGTGGCCTGCCCATTGCCACTTCAGCTTAGCTACTCTTCGAGCTACGTCGGCTACTTTAGTTCTTTTGCGAATATCCTCATTACAGATTCTGTCGCGCAAAGAGACTCCGAGCATAGCTCGCTCCATAGCTCGCTGTGTGACTTTGAGCTTTGTTATGAGGCCCACAGTTAAGGACCACGTCTCAGTTCCATAAGTCATCACTGGCAACACGCACTGATTGAAGACTTTCGTCTTCAAGCATTGGGGTATTTTGGACTCCAAGATGTGCCGTAGTTTCCCGAACGCTGCCCATCCGAGTTGGATCCTTCGCTGGACCTCTTTGTCGAAGTTGGATCTACCCAATCGGATCTTTTGACCCAGGTAGACGTATTCGTCAACAACTTCGAGTGTGGTATTCCCAACAATAACCGGTACAGGTGAGACATGAACATTTGACATGACCTTCGTCTTGTCCATATTCATCCTCAAACCTACCTGTTGGGATACTCTACTGAGGTCCCTGAGCATAGCACCGAGGTCCTCCATCGACTCCGCCACAATGACTATATCGTCGGCAAACCGAAGGTGAGTGATGCATTCGCCGTTGATATTGATGCCATGTCCGTTCCAGTCCAGTAGCTTGAAAACATCTTCCAGCGCGGCAGTGAACAGTTTCGGAGATATGACATCTCCCTGTCTCACGCCTTTCTGTAGCCGGATATGTTTTGTGCACCGGTCCTGTAATCGGACAGACATTGTGGCTTTGCTGTAAATGCACCTCAACACTTCGATATAGCGATAGTCCATGCGGCATCGCTGGAGAGACTGAAGCACTGCCCAGGTCTCGATGGAATCGAAGGCTTTCTCATAGTCCACATACGCTATACATAGTGGCCGATTATACTCCTCGGTTTTCTGTATAATCTGCCGAAGCGTATGTATGTGGTCTACGGTACTATAGCCTTTTCGGAAACCGGCTTGTTCGGGTGGCTGGAAGTCGTCAAACCTGCGTGCGAGACGATTCGTGATTACCCTCGAAAACAACTTATAAACGTGGCTCAGAAGTGAGATGGGTCTGTAGTTCTTCAACAAGGTGTTGTCACCTTTTTTGAAGAAGAGCACCACCACACTTCTGCTCCACGCTTCTGGCGTATTACCGTCAAGTATGACGGAGTCGAACAGCTTCTGGAGGACTTTAAGTACCGGTTTTCCACCCGCTCTCAGAAGCTCAGTCGTAATTCCGTCGTCGCCAGGTGCCTTGTTGTTCTTAAGTTGTTTGAGGGCCATCCTAATCTCATACAGGCTGACTTCCGGGATGTCTTCGGTAAAGTGTCGGGTCAGCTTGGCTCTTGGGTCTTTTGCCATGCTAACGACAGGTCGTGTTTGCGTAGAGGTGTATAACTGTTCATAGAACCTCTCAATCTCCTCCAAAATCTCGGCCCTCGACGAGACGACGTTACCACTGTCGGTCTTCAATTTGGTCAATTGACTTTGCCCAAGAGACAGATTTCTTGCGAACACTTTCGAGCCTTTATTCCGCTTGATCGCTTCTTCAATACACGAAGTATTGAAGCAGCGTATGTCGCGTCGCTCACTAGTCGAAATCTGTCTAATGAGCCGTCTGTATACCGTCATGTCGACCGAAGACTGCAATCGCATATCTCGCCTAACCGCCATGAGATTCAGAGTATGATCGGAGAGCTTTTGGGTTCTATTCTGGCGTCGGCTCTTATAAAATTCCCTGCCAACTGCTTGAACAGTTTCCACCAGCCTGTCGTTTATTTCATCCGCCGTTACGCATTCATCTAAGGCTTCGAAGCGATTTTGAAGTTCGAGTTGAAAGTTGTCGGGATCTTCGATTTGAGCATAATAGGATATGACCATAGAAAAAGTTAAGTAGTATTTTAGGATAGTAGTTAAATAAACACATGTAGGTAACGAAATCTATTTAAATAATTACAGTTTCATGAAGATGTTTTTACTTTTACAATATTATCTGTGTTACGAATATATTTACGGCTTTTTCCGCGTCTACATTGCAGAAATAACAAATTTCAAAAAGGTTGTTTTCGAGTATTATCTGCAATAAACAATCAAGAATATGAACTTTTATGTTCGCAGTATTGCTTGGTACTATTATATATGTATATGCTATGCTATTATGCGCAGGCGTGTTACTTATCATCATAAAAAGAGAATAAGGTGAAGCGGAAACAGCTGGGTCGCATTTTAAAAATTGAACGTAATGGCTAGCACGTCTTACTCGGCGAGTTAGCATTTCCTTTGTTTATGAATAGGCATTTTTGATGGCGTCCATATAATCCACAGTTGTAACATGTCAATACAGCGGTTTCTTTGAACTTTGAATTATGATGTAAATAGGCGTAAAGTCGTAACGGCGATCGTAGACCGCACAGCGAACCGCGAAACGCAGAAACGCTCTTGCCATATAATTTACGACCCAATAAAAAATATCGGTTAAATGCGCAATGTACAATCAGGAGCGGTGTTATTGGGATACTTAATCTTCTTTGTTTGAGCCAGTTTAGTATCGTGTATCAGAAGCCGTATTTCTTACTCCCTCTCAGTTTTGCTGAGTGTTGTGTTTCGTTGATCACGATTCGTTTTTTTTTAATTGTGTTTTTTTTCTCTCGCCATTTTATTTTAATTTACTTAATATTTTTCCCGCGTAGAGAGTACAAAATGGTCACAGACTAAAGAAACTCAGATTAAAATTTCAAATCTGTCAGTGTGTCAGTAAATCAGACATACTATCATGATATCTTAAAACTAATTTTACAACAAAACAACCAAACAAAACAAACAACGCTCAAATTACAACTTATTGTTAAAACCACCCTCTGCATGTTCTGAAACCTTTTACGGTAAATCTTTTGCGTTCCAGGCAGTCACACTATGGAACAGCCACTGTACTTAAGTGTTTCTTTAACTCTATTTAATGTATGTTTTTTTATCTGTGCCTAAGAGTATTCTTTACGAATTAGGGACTAGTCTGACATTGAAAATATGCTACAAGAGATTGCTCACTCACTCTACACTACTGCCAGGTCCAGGTTTAGATCCTAGAATAGGAATTTAAATTTTAATGAGATTAACAATGATACGGTCTATGTGACTGTACGTCTAGTCATCGCCGTGATTTCTCGTATTTTTACAATTTTATACCGTCTCGTAAAGCCGCTGTCGTAGCTGCTATTACACGCGAAACGAGCCGCATGCCCAATCTCACGAAATGTCTCGTCCATTCCCGGTATCAATTTAAAAACCTACGTAATAATAACGTAACATTTCCTAATAATAGCTTGTCTAACCTCCTTAGTCGACTTATGATATGCCTCATATATTTCCTAACGAGTTCCTACTATGCGGTTTTCCTACCTGCATAATCGTAGAATTTATTACAATAATTTAGAGGGATATTATATTATCTGAAGTCATTACGTGGATCTGAATCTGTTCGCGTAGAATCTTTTGGCTGCGGGCCAGCGATTACTACGAACCGTAAATCATACACTGATACTTTACAATCAGGCGAAACGTCCCTGTGAGAATAGAACGGCCATTGTATATTGCGCTAGATAATACCTACTAACGACCGTGACGGTTGCGACACCCGGATTCCATTAATGTTATTAATTTCATCACTGGAGTTAAGAGGTGTTTATATTTTTATACATCATAGGATTCTGTTTACGTTCAGCCGTTAATAGACGGGCAGTAAACGAGAGATGAAAATCTGGTCGTTCTTGAATAAAGCGGGCTCAGCTCATTAGATGACGGTTACTCAGCGATTTTAGTTTGATATTGTTCGGAGAGTGCTCTCGGGCCGCGACGTCCAGTCAATGGAGCTCTTGAGTTTTAGAGAAACAACAAAGTACCCTCAAAGTTAAAGTGGTTCGCGGAGAACCGGGTTCATTAAAAAGTACTGACGCCATGTAAATTTTTCAGGTGACTCTGGCACCGATGCTAATGTTGCAGCGCCTATTTCTCGCCCGAATCGTAGAGCCTCGAAGAATCCGTTTTAATGTGACCTGTTAAAAAGGACGAATGAAGTTTCCTGTGTTTGCTACTATAGTTGCAACCCGCGGTGTAACCCACAACTTTTTTAAACGTTTGAATGTCATATTTATTTATTTTGTAACCGTGGTAAAAAATAAAAATCTGGTTAAAAAAGTGGTAAAAAATATGACAGAGTCATATTTTTTCTAAAATAAAGTTGCTTAAGCTAGGTACTTCTTATAAAATGAACTATATGCCAGCCAAAGACCCGATAAGATTGGTCCAGCCGTTTCAGAATTAGCGGACCGAATAGGACAAACAGGAGGCCCAGGCACAATCATACAAAAAAGGATCTTTTTGGTATATTTACATTTAGAATTTTTTAGGACAATATTGTTTAGATGCATATATAATTATTTAAAAGTGAACTTGTTTTAAATAGATTTTGATCGATCATCGATACCTGAGTAAGTTAAAGTGGTTTAGACCTCCGAAACAATTTGATATAAATCATCTTTGAAGTATAATCGATAGGTATAGTGTTTTAGTAGCAGTTCTGGCAGTAAGCGAAATAAAACTATACGTGACTATCACGTAATATACGTAACTAATCATTATGAGCGAACGCCGAAATTCTTCGCTTACTATTATTTCAAATCAAAAATCTCATAGGCAGAATAACGAATCCCTAAATAAAGAACAGGAAATACCAAAATAATTATCTCATACTTCCTCGTTCCGTTAACTTTGTAGGTACAAACTGAAATACAAACGTTCGAGTTACGCATAATAATGTCGTGATTTCACGGTAGAAGGTGACTCGCGTAATAGCGTTCTAATTGCATGAATTAAATTCGAATAGAAATTGCGCTAGTTCCATAAAACCGAGAATTAAGTAGGAGCGGATTTTCCATTGAATTTCACGCCCGAGCCTGGTGTGTTAGAGCTCTCGCGGCGAGTGGTCC
This sequence comes from Ectropis crepuscularia, assembly GCA_963693475.1. Taxonomy (NCBI): domain Eukaryota; kingdom Metazoa; phylum Arthropoda; class Insecta; order Lepidoptera; family Geometridae; genus Ectropis; species Ectropis crepuscularia. Next base: position 7,385,073 of record OY856344.1, on the reverse strand, counting down.
ACAATGGCTCTAATGAGGTGGAGCTCGCCGCTAAATCAGCCGAAAATTACGCCAAAATGGCGTAAGGCGTCGCGCATTGTGAATACAACCTTCGGGAATCTCTTTGTCGGGTCATTTAACCGTGGGTAGATTACGATTGAGCGAATCTACTAGAGATTCTAGAGTCTAGAGATTGTGAATTGTTAATGTGCGTAGACGAAAGGGAGGATTTCTACACAGACATTTTATTTTTCTAGACACAAAGAGGGTTGATGACCTTTAAATCGCCATTAAATGTAGGAACCTAGGAACGATAGATTCGAATCTTATAAAAATGTCAACTACCTCTGTTGCTTTCACCCACGTAGCTTTTTTACACTTTAGGAGTTTCATGAAATTTTAAATTAAAGTTTTCTGATTGGATTTTGGTATACTTTTGGCCGTTCACGTTAACGAAAATGATTTTGATTGAAAGTTTTGGCAATCAGCAGCTTCCTTTTGGTTTTCGTTTGTTCACTGACAAATTAATTACATCGTAACTAAATTTATAGTGAACCTGCTCACTGAGCCGTTGGTAATGGGTTCGATTCCCACGGAGGACTTGTGTGATAAATACGGATGTTTTTTTTTCTCTGAATCCGGGTTTAATAAACACTATTTAAATTATATAATCATCATCATCATCATCAGCCGCAAGACGTCCACTGCTGAACAAAGGCCTCCCCCCTAGATTTCCACAACGAACGGTCCCGCGCAACCTGCAACCAGCGGTTTCCAGCGACCTTTGTGAGGTCATCTGTCCATCTAGTGGGAGGCCGTCCAACACTGCGTCTTCCGGTTCGTGGTCGCCACTCGAGAACCTTTCTTCCCCATCGGTTGTCAGTTCTTCGAGCGATGTGGCCTGCCCATTGCCACTTCAGCTTGCTTACTCGTTGAGCTATGTCGGCCACTTTAGTTCTTTTGCGAATATCTTCATTACGGATTCTGTCGCGCAAAGAGACTCCGAGCATAGCTCTCTCCATAGCTCGCTGTGTGACTTTGAGCTTTGTTATGAGGCCCACAGTTAAGGACCACGTCTCAGTTCCATAAGCCATCACTGGCAACACGAAATATAAAATATAAATATAAATTATATAATATTTATTATTAACTAATTTATGTACTTATGCTTAGTATGGAACTGGATGTATTGGTATCTTCTGCCATCTAACAGAATATAACCAAAACGAAATCCCAATTTATCGATTCAGTCACTGTGAAAAGCCCCGCGCATCGATCGCCACTTTCATAAAGCTTTTTGGAACTTTTATCGATAAGTAGCTGATACGTATTTTAATTAAGTCTTACCCAGATAACAGTAGATAATTAATCATAGATTGTTCTGTTCGTACCTACTCAGTGTTACATCAACCTATCTGACAAAGCGTAACCACATCTGCGGTAACCGTATAACTTAATATTTTATAATGCAAACATTATTACTAGTGTAGCGGTTTTGTACATATCCCTATAAATAATTCAGGGCTACACAGACAAGGCCTTAGCTAAATTATTAGTTTTCAGAATTAGGTACGCTACTGCTAAGGATATTTTTTATCCATAATAGGCTTGCTTTTGACCGCCATTGTCCTCATGCCAAGTGTTGGTGTGGTCCACAATGGAGCACACCAACTCAGAAAAAAAACAATTAATTTTAAATTTGAAGACACTCGGATCATATTCATCAGGATATGCCCACTGAAACAACACATTATAGGGTTTATTCTTATTGTGAATGTGGAATCAAACCTTTTCGTTTGGGTCTTTGTAGCATCAATCGTGAAACGACGTCGCTTTCTGGAGTTTTTCGGTAGAAATAAGTGCAAGGTAAACGTTTGTGATTTTACTATTTAGCCTACCATTAAAACTTAATTTTGTTTACTGCGAAACATTCGTATTAATATGTTCCCAAACGGACTCTGCAAAGAGTCTTACCACTATTAGGGCACAGATTACAGAAATAAAACCTGTGTATTAGGGATGGAAAGCGAAGATTTGGTTATTTTTTGTAAGAAATCCATGACAGTTGGTCTCAGATAATTATCTGTGTCCGTGTCTCTAACTGTGTAACACTGTACAAAGCTAGATAAGCCGAGTACGGGTACGTCCTCGACGGCGCGGGTCCCTAAGCAAACAATCACCGGAGTTAATTGCCTATATCCGCGGAGCTTCCACCCTGCTAGCCTGTTACTGCTTACATACTCACCCAACACGTCGATTGAGAATCAATTGCTGGAATTAAGCATAAAAAACATTTAAGGATAACAAATAACCTGCTTATTTTATACTAAAATCTACCCGCAACTTCGCCAGCGTGGAATTTAGAGGTGGATGCATAAAGAACTGAACTTTTTCCTTAGTCATATTCCAGATTATACCTACCTAATCTATTTGAGTCCGAACTTTCAGTCTGACCAGTTCAGTTCTGGTAATGTGATTGAGCAACTAACATCGGCAAACGTAGTGTAGGACGCCCTGAGACCAGATGGAGTGGCGATATACGAAAGATGGCTGGTGGCGGTTGGAAACGTGAGACCCAGGATCGGGATGAGTGGCGTATTATAGGAGAGGCCTATGTCCAGCAGTGGACGAACACAGGCTGATGATGATGATGATGAACTAATATTATAAATTTCACATCACACTAATATAGGTATGTATTATATATAATAAAAGAGACAGTTTGTATATACCTAAGTCTATGTTTGTTCCAACGTAACTCCGTAACGGCAGAATGGATTTAAATTACATTAGGTACATTACCTAGCTTAACAGAGCATTTTTTAGTGTTAAATCAAAAAATAAAGCCCGTTCTGCCATTTGAAAAATACTCACTCGATATTATATGTATAATTTAAAGCGACAAAAATATGTACTTTTTTGAAAACTCTGTGTAAGAAATTCACTTTGATATGAATATAAATGAATCTTTCAGTTTCGATCCAAGGAAAGATCCTACAATGTTTTTTTAAATGTTATATCGGGCTTTTTTGTTTTTGAAGACTTGAACTCAGGATTTGTATTTCATCAAATTTAGTAGTTTCAAGGATCTTGTTACTTAGTTTAGTCATAATTTTAATAGGATCATACTAATATAAGAAAATTTCAGCATGATCCGTTATGTTCTTACGCCATTATTATGCAACAAATATCCAATATTTCACATCTATTGTACTCGTTGAACAACGTAAATAAATCAGGGTCCCAATTTAATAAATCTTGTATTTTTGAAACTTGTAAAGGACTCTTTACTGTTTTATTTACTTTTAAAACTTTGTTAATTAAAACCCTTACTGTCCAAGACTAAAAAAATACAACTTAAAATTAGGGTTTAAATTTCCGTCTTGCATAAAAGCGAAAATAATTTTCACTGCTGGGACAAAAGATCTTCTCTTACAAGGAGATTGTAAATATGAGGTTGTAATCCACCACACTGGTCAACTTTGGTAGATGGCACATGTCTTCGACTGATGTTTTCCTTGGAACCCGCTATTATTCTTACTATGTTTTGCTTCACTGTTAAAGCCTGTGATAATATAAAACTCGTACTCGTGCACTTGGGTAAATAGGTAGGTACCTCTGAAATGACGGGATTCGAATTCGAACATACGGCTATACTACTGTGAAATCGGACATTCTAGGCATTGGGTCACGCCTGCAGATTCCTATCTCGGATTAATACACTGCCAGTTCTATTTAAGAACCGTATATTTTGTCATTAAACAGCGAGTATATATGTAAATCGATTTACACACAAAAGAAATCACAAGGTTTCTGTATTTTCATTTATTTTTTTCGATGTTCATAGGCGGGATTTCTTCTTGGAATAGTAGTTCAGTGTCCTTCATCGATGGTCATGACGGAGGTGTCGGGTTCGTAGTGGAAGTCCAGTGTGCGCGTGCGCAGGATCTCCTTGTAGACGAAGGCGGACCTGCGCGGCGTGCGCGTGCGCTCCGGACTTTCGTAGTCCACCTCGTACAGACCGAAACGTTGACTGAAACGATATAAATATTAAATACTTAGTAGCGGTCTGCCGCTGCTTCGCCCGTGGTACACAAAATATAGCCTATAGCCAGGGACCAGTACTTGTCCAGCGGTCAATATATATATTTTTTTTAATAAAGAATGACGAGACGAGCAGGACATGTGCCTGATGGTAAGCAACATGCCTGCCACATAACAGCACAGTGACACCCAGCTATTGGAACATGAAGAGTCCAAATCATTACCTAGCATTGCACTGCGCTCGTCACCCAGAGATCTAAGTTGTTATATCTCTAAGCCCTGTAACTTCTCTGGAAACATTGCCCTTCAAACCGGAACACAGTAATGTTTGCACATTACTGCTTGGCGGTAGAATAATTGGCAAAGGTGTGGTACTTCCCCAGGCGGACTCTGCTAAGAGTCCTACCACTACAATAATCTTTGAAATCGATCCCGTAGTTACTGAGATTAGCGCGTTCAAACAGAAAACCTCCCTGATAATGTAACTGTGTTCAAAATTGAGAAACCAACATCCAAATATCCAAACGTTGACATTTATAAAATTATTAGGAAGTACGGATAACCGCAAAAATATTTTGATGCCGATTGATAATAGTTATTTGTTGTACAAGAGTGCAAAGTGGCTTTTTAACCGCGTGCTCAATTTTGATGACCGAGCAAGCGAAGGATTCTAAAGTTGAATCACGAGCGTAGCGATCTTTGAATCCCTTCAAAGATTAGAATCCTGAGCGTAGCAAGGGAATCAAAAGGGCACAAGGTGAAAAATCTTTGCCCTCGAGTGCAACACGTAATTTTTCATCCCTTACCTTAGCGAGGAAATTACTAAACGCTTTGCGCATTTTCAGTTTCAGTCAATTCTGTTTGCGTCAATTAAACTTCTTGGTCGCTAGAATTACTTATTATTATGGTATTTCGGTTTTTCACTTGTATTCAATTTTACTGTTTTTAACCTAAGTTTTAAACTTTAAGTTTATTTAGCCATGGGTTTAACAATAACAATATGACGGGAAAATATGGAGAGTTGACCGATTGAGGTAAGGAGTTTCATCTGTGTACATGAAAAAGTGTCCGCCCAAATGCATTAAATTATAGTAGCGCTAAATTTGCATCATGGTACATTTTAAAGGAAATAAATAAACGTACTATTCAGAATTCATGAAAAATAAAATTGATAGTCATAGGCACTGCCGATAGAAGTGGTAACTTATAACTCAGAATTTGATTGCTTACTTTGGAAACTAAGCGTGTTAAACCGGAGGGCGTGGCTATGAGCATGGCCATCTAGAAATGCTGACGCATTTTTAAATGGCCAATGGGAAAGGCTGAGGCATTTCTAGATAGTTGGGTATGGTCCCGAGTTTACCCGCAGATTTCTTATCATTCCCGAGCGTGACGCTAGAATTGACAGCCCACGAAAAATCTGTCTTTGGTGCGCCAAAAGAAGTTTTGACTTCAAAGTACCGACATGTTTTCTCAAAATAGTAATTATTTATTTGATGTTATATTTACTACATTATTTTGTACTGCAGAAGTAGTTAAAATTATCTATTAGTTACTATTTTAGTAGTCAATAATATTTAACTCGGCAACTCGGCATACTTCAATCCTATTACAATTGATTCATTCATAGCATTTTAAAATGTTCTGCTATTTGAAATAAAATTCATTATTTCTATCCTCCTTACGTGAAAAGAAAATTGCGCGCAAAGCATTAAAAAAAAAGAAACCAAGGAGGTTCCGAGTGGTTCCGAGTATGCGTTTTTAACAAATTAAAAATAAATGTATGAGGAATTCGGCACCAAGGAGGTAGAAATAAATAGGTTAAATCATGTTTTGAATTCAAAACCTCAGTACACACGATGTTCTAAATTCAAATTTACTTTACCCTCTAGAGGGTAAAAACGACTTTTGCGCCCTGATATCGAGGAGCAAAATAGTACATTGTTCACCGAGAGGAGAAAGTGACCGATTACCGTCGAGGGTGTCGTTTGAAGCCCGAGCCGTAGGCGAGGGCTTTAAAACACCCGAGATCGGGAATCGCACTTTCTCTCGAGTGATACATAGTGCTTTATACTACACCTACGAGGAAAATAAAAAACTAAATCTTTACTAATTGAAATTTACATTGAAATTGTTGCAGTTAGTGAAGCTTAATGTAACACTTTTTACATTAATGTTTGTTTGAGATGTTTGCGACAATGTAGGAGTGTTTCCTTCAACTGCGGCGGAGTTAAAAAATCTTCATCATCACTGTCACTACTTATCATTTTGATAGTTTTATTTTACTTTTCTACGAAAACTGAATCCTCAAACAACACACAAATTGAAAATGGCGCCAATGGCGTCTGCAATTTTCACATGTTCTTTTTTCAAATTGTTTGACACCATCCAACACACAGCTAGTGGCCAGTGTCATTTTGCAAACTTGGAGATAAAAACTCACTGTAAAAACTTTTTGGCTTTTGATATTTAGGTTACCAGCGCATAGTCTTACCCAAAATTAAAAAAGAAAAACCACGTAAGAAATGGATTTTCATACACTTTTCTCTCCCGCTCAGATGCGTTTTCTCGCCGCATTTTTGTTCGATATGCAATGACGTACTTTCTACCGTAAATTTGATAAAGTATCAAGGTACTTTCCGAGCAGGTGTAGTAAAAAAACTCTTTCCGAGCTGGTGGGATGAAAAAATATTTTTCTACAAAGCTAAATACCGGTAGTAACTGACTAGTCAATAAACTGCGGTTTGTAAAGTACGATTATACGATTTTGATCAAATTTATGTGGAACCAATCTACTAGCATCACTATACTCTTTTGTGTAGAACAATAATTTAAACCAGTAACGGTAACAAACATTAACAAAATTGAAGAATAGTAGTTGGTAAAAGTAGGTCTAAAACAGGATTTTAATCTTTAAGTCTCTGTGTTTAATTAAAGTAAGCGTATAGTACCTACCTACGAACGTAATATTAAAAAAAAATATGTTTGTCTGTAAAGTCGGTTTACTGACGATAGAACGTGACAACGTCTTAAGAAAATACTGATGGAATGGTAGCATTTTTCAAAAGAAATTTTTAATTTCATTTGTTTAATAGATTTGTATGTAAAAAGTAATCAGTAGAATTTAGTCATTTTCAATGAAAACAATGCAAAAAAAGCTTTTAGATGCCGGGGATCGAACCCGGAGCATTTCACATGCAAAGCGAACGCTCTACTACTGAGCTACATCCCCGCTTGAACTACTGGTCGAAATAATTAATACAACTGTAACAAACATGCGGCGAGGTAACGACCGACGGTAACGCGGTAACGGTACATGACGTCATGTTTTGTGGGCGTGCAGCCGGCTTCATCGAATTATAAGACGTATCGCGTCAAAAAAAGGTTTGAAGGACAATGTTTCCAGAGAAATGACAGGGCATAGATATACAAGATTATACCTCTGAGTAACCAGCGCAGTGCAGTGTGCTAGGCTGCTAGGTAATTATTTGGCCTTTTCATGTTCCAATAGCTGCGCGACATTGTGCTGTTATGGGAAGGCGTGTTGCTTACCTTCAGGCACATGTCCTGTTCGTACCTGTTATGCAATAAAGACAAAGTAAATCAAATCGAGATATCACAAAGTGCTTACGTGTATCCCATCATCCATTCGAAGTTATCCATAAGACTCCATGCTGTATAGCCGATAATGTCCGATCCCTCTTCGATCGCGTCCAACATGGCGTCCAGGTAATTCCTGTAGTAAGACACCCGGTCGGTGTCTTCGAGCCCGCCGTGGGTCGCGAAACCGTTCTCCGTGATGAACACGGTGGGGTTGTTGTAGCTTACTCTGATCTCAGTCAGTAGTTTGTAGAATCCCCAGGGTACGCTCTGAAAAGAAGAAAATAAATCTACAAAAAACTAAATTAAAATTACACAGTCAACTTTCCTCACGTACAGCTTTAGAGTGGAATAAGTTGCCGGCCTCATTGTTCCCTGAGTGATACAATTTAGAATTTTTCAAGGTCAGAGGTGGATAGGTAGTTTTTATCACACTATGTTTAGACCATCAGGTGAGTTGATAGTCAAACGAGGACCTATGCGCGATAAAAAGAGGCAGTCTCGAACACTGTAAAGAATTTTGTTAGTTGATAATTTACTTATATTTCGGATAAAGTATGTATATACTGTAGAAATACTTATACTTATAAGATCTCAGCCTGCATTTTCCATTCACAACTGGATAAAATGTAAGGCGTCGCATTAGATTACCTATAATTTACGAATTACGAACGAAATTGGTTGAATATCTTTCATTCATTTTTGTATTCCTTGCGAGAATATTTTTATAGAACAGTTTTAAATTTCAAACATAAATATGGATACATTTCGGAGAGTAAGCAACTGCTTACTCTCCGAATTGATCTTGATCTGCATGATCTAATACCACTTTGCCCTTTTTCTATCAGACAGAGCAATCTGCTTCGAAAACTCGACATCGTTTCGTGGATGACATTCCAAATTTCCAAAGACTCTGACGAAGAGGTGAAGGTCTCTCTACTTTTGTGATAAGAACGAGTAGGGTCTAGGGCGTCTAGGCTATGTATTAGTATGTATGAGTAGGGGTTTTCCCTATGGTTATATCTCGGTGTCTCCAAATCGATAGTGAATCGTTTTCTTCTAGGTAAGCACGCTACATCGTAGACTGCATTTTCGCATAACATCAGGCGAGATAACGGTCAGGTGTAAACTTATAATATTTAATACTTAAAAAATGGAGTCTTAAGATTGGTGTACAAACTCTACATCTCAGCTAATTTAGCTTGCATGTGGTAATTTTTCAAAGTCAGTGTAAATATCATAAAATAGTATCATCTTTGATATCAGTGGTCGAACGCGAATATGAAATACACCAAACGCTGATCCGTTATGGTTTACCAATATTTTCGCGTGTCGGTCAATGCGGTCGTCACAGCTCACAGCCAGCGTAGATTGCGTTCACGGCTATGTTAGTGTGAGTAATGTCATGAGTGATTATCATATTAAGTAGTTATTGTAGTATAATCTTTGCATTTTTAGTGCGCCTTGTGAGGCATGATCAGAATGTTGGCGGTTACTTAGATTTACTATCAATCTTATTATCCAAGTCATTAAATTCGGCCTCAAGCCTCTCATAAGAATCAAGCGATCATGTTCAACTATACCTATTTACACTAAATTCGAACTCCTTTTTAGGCCTTTAAAAGAAAAGACTATGTCATTTAACAAACAAACAATATTAAACAATTTGAGAACCTCTGTCTTTTGGCAGTCTTTTGTTTATGGAGACTAAGTAAGAAGTAAGTATGTTTTCTTTTAGTATACGGCGAGAGTGTTATAAATACTACTTACTTTGGTCATGGTCGTAGCACCAGCCAGTGACGATACCCATTCAGCTTTTTGATAGCTTCGGACGTCGACATCATCATAAAAAGAAGGTGACGGGTGAAAACCATACACAGATTCGTTCCGGTAAGCAATGTATGTGGAGTAATGGTTTAGCCCGAAGTAGTCGGAGGTTCCTCTGACATAGGCCACTTCCTCGGGAGTGAACTCAGGCAGCCTGGATCTGGCGAAACCCTGTGCAGCACTCTTAGCAGCCACCTTTTCCTTCATTATTGGTGGGTAGTCACCAGTTTCTGAGAATATAGGGTGAGCATATTGACCCCACTGAAATGAAACAGTTTACTGAATAATTTATAAATAAATTATGGAAATAAGATATACCATTAATTAGTTCATGGTGCAAAATATTCCTAACTATAAATTTTTGACTTAGCCGTTGGCAATATAAACGAATGATTTAAGGGCCTGTTTTTAAAAGAACTATTGCAAACACAGAAAAATCTATTAACTTAAAATTCTTAGAATAGTTAATCATTCATAGACAGTTGTCATGTACGTGTTAGTTTGTAAGTGTATGGAATATGAACTTACTTCAAATAAGTTCATTTCCTTGGCTACATCAGTGTGTTCTTCGCTTTCCGGTTCATGCCATCCGGCGCTCAATGTAATAAAAATGACTCCGCCTTGAGACGGTCTGAATTCCTGATCGTACAAGTGATATACCCTCGCGTGTGCCATAAGCAAATTCTTCGAGCACATATAATCTCCTAGTCCGGAGTAATCAAAGAGAGGAGCTAAAGTGGCCGCCCCGTATCCTTGGTAGCACACTTCTTTTGGTTCGTTTATTGTGATCCAATGTTTTACTCTATCACCGAATTGTTCGAATGCGACTCTGGCGTAATCAGAGAACCAGTCTGCCATGTTTGGGTTGGCCCATCCTCCCAAGTCCTGAAGTTTTTGAGGCAAGTCCCAGTGGTACAAAGTGATCATTGGCTCAATGTTATACTTCATCATTTCGTCAATCAAATTGTTGTAGTATGCTACCCCAGCTTCGTTGATTTGATCAGGGAAGCTGGTCGGTAGGATCCGCGGCCAACTTAGAGAGAACCTGTAGTAATCGAGTCCTAATTCTCGCATCATTTCAACGTCTCTCTCGATCTTATGATAGGAGTCATCGGCTATGTCACCGCTTGATCCATCCAGAATCGGGCTCGGGTCACGGTGGGTGAGTCGGTCCCAAATATTTTCGGACTTTCCTACACGAAATAATAAAGGTGTTCTGTTAGACAGCATTAAGAGAAGGAATGAAAGAATTGAAGGCCATAAAAAGATTTAAATTATTTCACTACAAAACATTTAAGTAGTATTTTTGTTAAATAATCTGTTGAAGTCTACCGTCTCCATTTTGTATCCAAGATCAGAAAAATGTAAATATTTCGTGACTGACAAATATAGCGTTAAAGTAGATATCGCATCAACCAATTTTTATCTCGATGGTCGGAAAATTCAGAATGTAAATATGCATTATAACTAGTTGTAGCGCAGTAATGTGCAAACATTACTGGTGTTCCGATTTACAGCGCAAAGTTACCAGAGATGTTACTTACTGGGCAATGATGAAGACATCGCTTATATTCCGGCCTTCTACAGTCTTAACTAAAACTTAAGTAATGGTAGGTACTGTGCTGTTACGGGTAGGCGTGTTGCTTACCATCAGGTGCACACCTTGTTTGTTCCGTTAACCCTATATATTATTAAAAAAACGATGTAGAATAAATAAGTTCTATAAACATATTTTTTAAACTTTCGCGATTTGCATTCATTTTTAAAAATCATTACAAAGGAATCCATCGCGATACAAAATATTATTTATTTCTACTACGTTTCGGCAGCGCTACAGTAGCCATGAGCACGAGAATACAATAACATTTTAGCTGTTTTAATGTTTTCTAAATAAGCTCTACTACATCGAATCCCTAAACCATAGAACCTAAACCACCTTCATTCAAGCACAAACAGATATACATTGGGAGGCACTGTACACCAAAACACAGGTCTAATCTAAGGTGGAGTTCAGAGTACCGTATATATATAATATATCATATTATATCACACAATACACAAATAATACATAACATATTTTGTAACTTATATAATAAAAAAATTGGTTGCCTGTAAAGTCGGTATACGGGCGAAAGTTTTACGTGACAACGACTTTGAGTGGTAAAAGCGAATCGGCGACTCGGGCATGGTTAGCCCGCCTAAGAGCGAGAGAGACAGCCATAAAAAGTAAAAGGCACGCGTCCCTCTCACTCGCTCTCATTGTGAGCGCATAACGTGAGCGGAGCGTAACGCAGTTTCTTGAAGTGTCACTCGGCAAACCAATTTATAAGACGTTGTCACGTCAATAATAACCATATCATCGCTAACACCCATTCTACATTTAAATTTGTTTTTGCAGAATAAGTTGTACTAAGTACTTACTTCTTATAAAAATGTGTGAGTCTGTATAGCTACGGTAGGTTAGATATGTTAAGTTCGATTCTAAACAGACAGCTTTTACAATTATACGGTAACAAGGTGACATATTCAACAAAATAATTTTATTTCATGGTTGCTAAATTTTATTTTGGGACAACTAAAAAAAAAGTTTGTACGCAATTATAATAACTTACCATCTTTATCCCAAGCCCCTTCCACCTGGTAGGACGCGGTGGCGGTCCCGAACTTGAACCCGGCGGGGAACCTCCGCACGTCATGGCGGCCAGTGCTCTTGCACTGATGCAGCGCAGCCGCGGAAATCACCACGATACTGTATAAATAAATATAGCCACATTTATCCACATAACTAACTTAAATTTAATAAACCCGACTGAAATAAACAACAGATAAAAAAACTTTATGTGAAACAAATACTACCTATCTAAAGACACTTGGGAGATTGAGATGAATCTAACGATGTCTTAATTGTCGAAATCCATCCAACCGTTTGCAAGATACGAAGATAATTCGCTTTGCTCCGAAACCTGTCTGTCTCAATGAAGTAGTATTTAGATGTTTTTTTTATGAAATTTTTTTGGTTTGAAATTTAGTCGAGTGTCTGAGTTTAATTTGAGATTGTTTTGTTTTGGAAAATTAAATTAAGTATTAAAAATCTCGCGCTTGTAACAAAACTCCTTCAAAATGGCTAGACCGATTATTTTAATTTTTGTTTTGTGTATGCGGTAGGTCCGAGAATGTAACGTTAACTAAGTATTTTTAAAATCTGTAGTAATAAGAGTAATCCACGCCAAGTAAGTTTTTTTTTTTTTTTTTTTAATTTTCACCGTTCTACCACCTTCTCTTTTTTTAATAGCGACATTAGTAGGTACGTACTGTTTTATTTTTCAGAGAAACACAACGTTTACCTGTTTAGCTAGTTAGACGGGCTAGTTAGAGTCTTACAAAATATGTTGAAATTAATGAATACGCGGGTCAAACTGAAAGTTCTTAGAACTGGCCACTTATAAACAATATAATAAAAAAATAATTCTATAATTTGAAAATAGAACTCTTTGCCAATATTACTGAGTATATACTTCATTCATTTGTCATTTGTTTTACGATTTGGCGGCAAATTGAAAATTGTCTGTGTCACGTCAACATGAATTTAACACGAGAAAATTTTCGTGCAATGATTTTTTATGACTTTCGATGTCATTTAAGTCAACAAGAAAGTTATGATAGACTACGATTGGCCTTTCACGATGAAGCCCCATCTCGTGCGACTGTTTACAACTGGTTTAATGAGTTTAAACGTGGTCGCACTAATCTCACTGATGATTTACGTGAGGGACGGCCTTCTACGGCGACGACTGAAGATATCATCTGTGTTGTGCGGCGTATGATAGAGACTGACAAAAGAGTGACCTATCAGCAGATTCGGACAAGCTTAGGCATCGGTATGAGTCAAGTGCACAAAATCCTACACGAACATTTAGCGGTCAGGAAGCTTTGCGCCCGGTGGATACCTCATAATTTGACTGAGGCTCAAAAACTCCATCGTGTGGATTGGTGCCGTAAAATGATTGAAAGATTTAACGGAGGTGACTCAAATACTGTGTTCGACTAACAGGTGACGAAAGCTGGATTTACTGTTATGATCCTGAAACCAAAAGACAATCTGCTCAGTGGGTGTTTCCTTTCGAGGAGTTGCCAACTAAAGTGAAGAGAGATCGAAGTGCGGGGAAAAAAATGGTGGCCTCGTTCTTTGGAAGGATAGGTCATTTCACAACAATTGTGTTAGAGGATCAAAAAACAGTTTCTGCAGAATGGTACACTACCAATTGTTTGCCACTTGTCTTGGAAAAAGTTCGAGAGAAACGACCTCGCAGTAGGATCCTCCTTCACCACGACAACGCCTCATCGCACACCGCCAAGCGAACGATCGACTATTTGGCGACATCAAACGTTGAATTACTGGGTCACCCGCCGTATAGCCCCGACATCGCGCCTTGTGATTTTTATTTATTTTCAAAAATTAAAGAAAAACTTAAAGGAAAGCGGTTTATGAATGCTGAAGAAGCGGTGGCTGCGTATCGCGATGCCATTGAAGAGACCCCTAAGGACGAGTGGGCAAAGTGCTTTTCCCAGTGGTTCCATCGCATGCAGCGGTGTATTGACGTGAATGGACAATATTTTGAAAAGATATAATAAAACGAATAACTGGCTAATGTAATCAGTTTTTGATTTTCTAAGAACTTTCAGTTTGACCCTCGTAGCATCGCTGGGCAATTTGGTTGTTTCTAGAATTTCAAGGATCTAAGTAAAAGTAATATCGAATATATCAATACTAGAGGAAAGTCACCAAATATGGAATACCATTTTGTTTTTGGGATATAGAAAAAAAACTTCATATAAATTAGATCAGATTAATGTTTTTACTAATCAGTCATACATTTATATATAAATAAAAGGCTTTAATCAAATATATTAGTTTTCAAATTAAAATCTAAAAAAAAATCACAAATGAGTAACCAAATATGAAATAGGTTAAGGAATAGGTCCATATATGGAATATAAGCATAAATCAACATAACAATAACAAAAATGGATATAAATATCTTTGAGATCAAATAAATGAATATAATATATCGTGATATATGAAAAAAGTTACATAATTACTTGCAAAAGTCATAGATTCAAGTATCAAACTCCATAGTGTCTATATTTGGATTTTTATACTAGTTCAAACTCTTCTAAATATTTTTAAAGTCACAGTATTTTAATGACAAAAGATCACAAAATGGTGAAATAAACATAATACCGATATACTAAATAGTATAACACTTATATAAACAAACATAACAGTTGGTAATACTTGTTTATTACTTTTACCTTTAAAATTTTCTGCACGACAACAAAACAAAACACGCCTGCCACACATGAAGCATTTGCGCAACTGACTCAATGGTGTGGGTGCGATAGTTAGTAGACCGAATGAAACAGAAGATGGTCGAGTGTTGCGTTTCATACTTATAGTCTTAGAGAAATGAAGGTATTCCACATTAGGATACTATTCCATATTTGGTGACTTTCCTCTAATATTATATAGCTGAAGAGGGGTTTTGTTTGAATGCGCTAAACTCAGTAACTACAGGACTGATTTCAAAATATCTTCCACCGTTGGATATACTTTTATTCGTGATCCCTAAGTGCTATAGGTTATATATCTTACACCACGGGCGAAGCCCGGTCGGACCGCTAGTTAATGATATTGTCAATTATGTACTTACAATGTTCCCCAATAAGAAAACATTTTGGCTATTTATTATTCGAGGACTAGTTGTGTTCCTGACGTTCTCCTCTATTTATATTAATGCTTGTCTTATCATTAAGTTTTTTCTTACGTTTGGAGATACTGCATATTTAAGTAATTCTCCAATATACAGGTTGATCTAATTCTTGCCATTGTAGGTGAGAATTCAAAGTTATTTATTTATCTATCCAGATAGATAGAGAGCTCTTTATTGTGACACAAAGAAATTGAAATATTAGAGTAAAACACTTCTGAACTAGAGCCACAAAAGGCGGCCTTATTGCTGAAACCAATCTCATCCAGGCAACCACATAAACGAAAGTAGCCTACATACCATCACACATAATTGCTATGATTATTACAACTTACATACATCGGTAAGAATAATTTTAATTCAACTTAATTATTTTTATTATCAGCAATATTTATTTAATTTTTGCTTATGCATGCTGCAAAAATAATTAATTTCAAAGATTGATTGTGAAGATACTTAGCTTTACCTACTATTTGCAATTTGTAGGTCATTCGGTTTTCTGCAGATTTTATTAGTAGGATTTTGGAATAAACAAAGTTTGTTTGGTTCCAGGGGGTCTACCGCCTAACGAAAAACGCCTTGACGCTTTGATGCTTTGGCATTGCCGTTTCTTTCATTTCAAGCGAGAAGAAAAGAGATAGTAATATCAAAGCGTCAAAGCGTTTTTCGTTAGGCGGTAGAAGCGCGGGTCAAAGCATACTAAATCCGTACTAGTAACCAGTATTATCAATTTATGGGATACTATTTACAGTGGTTAAATCCCGAGGTTAATTGGCAATGTACTCGTGTAGTGAACAACCGTGATAGCTAAAACGAAGTCCACTTTGTTCCCACAGCTGGTATTCAGAATATCTATTCTGTCATAAATAGAGACAAGGTCATAATTGTTGGTGAATTGTCTCTCCTTGTCCTCTTGTCTCTCTGGTTAAGTTCGGGTTGGCGGATGACACACGTTCTTGAAAGAGGTTTTTCTTACCATGGTCGGTTTTTTAAAGAAGGTTCACTGTTAATGTTGGTGTCAATGATAAACTTGTTTCAATGATAAACACAAAATTTCTCCATAAGGGTTGATTCGAAACTATAATATATATAATTATATAATATAATGATTGGTGGACAATTCACACACAACACCATCTGACGCCAAACTAAGCAAAGCTTGTAAAATGGCGGCCAGATAGCTGATATAATACTTATATAGTTTTTAAATACATACTTATTTTACATAGACACACCCAGACACAGTGCAAACATTTGAATTCATCACACAAATATTTGCACTGGGTGGGAATCGAACCCACCATGAACTACATGACAATTATAACCACAGCGCATATATTTTCCAATAAAGATAACTGATTTATTGATAGTCATTTATTGAGTTTCATGCCAGATTTCATGATTAGGTTATAGGTCGACTGGAAGTATCCTTTAGGTTTGATTCCCTTGCGAGTTAGTCCAGTAACTTTGTCGCCTGAAAGTATGGAGTAGTAGGTATGCGTTAAATCCGGTAGTTCTGATTTTTTGTACACTTGTTTATGATGTTGGCCTAATGATTACCTAAGCCAATTTTGTGACCTCGAGCGCCGAACACAACTTTGTCAAAAATCGAAAAAACCACGAAAAAATCGTTTATTTTCAAATTTTGGCGATTATAACCCTAAACGAATAGTTTTTGAAAAACTTTCTTATAGCGTTTGTAAAGTTACTTATAGACTAAATTTGGTACAATATGATACTAGAATTGTCTCTGTACACCCAATAGGTTCCGAGAATAAGTCTTTCAAAGTTTATAATTTTTTTGCAATATTTTAACTCTTACTTGACCACTTTATGTCACAGTTACTGCGCTTTTTAACCCCGACCAAAAAAGGGGTTGTTATAAGTTTGACGTCGATGTCTGTCTGTCTGTCAGGCATACAGACATATAGGTCTGTCTCTCTGTGTGTCTGTCTGTGGCACCGTAGAGCTCAAACGGATGGGCCCATTTCGATGCGTTTTTTTATTTGAAAGTAAATTTCTGGGTTGATATCGATTTTGGTTAATATCGATTCAAGATGGCTGCCTCTACAAAATGGCGGACTAAATATTTCATCACAATCTACCTTAATATGGGTATCAAATGAAGAGGCTTGACTAGTAAAATCTTATACACTATAACATGGGAGTCAACATCTGAACTATGATTTATCAAACAAAAAATAACTATGAACTAAGAACCTCCTCCTATTTCGAAGTGGGTTAAAAATGCGAAGATACAGCGGGTGAAACCGCGGGAGCAGCTAGTCTGCTGTGAATGATAGACAGTTGGATTGAATTTATCTGTTTAGACATTAAAGGTTGTATAGCGGCGGGAGGTCGATAAGAGCTAAGAGGAAACTTGATTGTGTTATGAGTGTTATGATATTCGTTTATCGCAAGGGAAATTTTGTTGATCTCCACTTATGTAATATTACCGCAGTGAAAACAACATGACATGATGGATATAACAAATCTTGATATCATTTTATCGCGGTAACCGGATGCGCAAAGATTCCTAGTAAGTCAATGTCCATTATTTGGGTAGGTTAATAGGTTGTAGTAGTATGACTCCTTACAGAGTCCGCCTCGGAAAGTACCACACTTTTGCCAGTTGTTCTATCGTCCAGCAGTAATGTGAAAATATCACTGTGTTACGGTTCGAAGGTCAATGTTTCCAGAAAAATTATCTCTAAAGTCAAAGATGCATAGTGTGTTTTCACTAGTCTTATGTCGTACACGTAGACTTAAGTGCAATTAATGTTGGATTTTTAAATTTATTTTGTTCAGTTGAATCAAAATAAGAATAATATTTAGTACATAATAATCATTATTAAGTACATATTTTAACATATACGTAAGATTTAGAACTCATATAGGTATGACTTTATTTTTTAGATATTTATGATCAAACAAAAAGTATGTGATCATGAGCATTCTTCCCCTATGTGGTGTTCGTAGACCTAGAAAGAATCACTGATAAAATACCTCCTGAGGTTATGTAGTGTATTTTGAGTGAAATAAAAGATAATATACCTCTGAAATGACTACAACTAATATCAGGAATGTACACCGAAGGGAGAAGGGAGTATGTAAGTTCGGTCCACAGTTGGCAAAACTGGCAGGCTTAGTGGCCTGGAGCTTGCTCTAAGGGTCGGCTTTAAGCCTGTTTTTGTTCCTTCGGACAATATATGTTTTGACGTCAAACATACAGGAGAAGAAACATTGGAACATGTTTTTTGCGATTTGATTGATCTTGTTATCTGGTTATAATCTTGGCGTACAAACCAAGCTGGGAGATAGCTTTCAGAAACTGGAGAAAGTGTGACTAAATATCAGTAGAACTTAGACGGTACATATTTTGTAATTTACTCTTTTTTCCATGTAACCTTACGAACTTGTTCAGGTTTCAAGTATCTTGTATGCAAAACGACGGCAATATAGAGCAAGCCGCAGAAAATTGTTACAGCAACAACTTGAACCCTATGCTTCTCAACCTTAGGCAATCTATACTTATAATAAAACTGTAGCGGGTCGAATTCTGTACATTGAAGATATTTTGAAAAAAAAATTTTGGGGGCACTCCATAGTCGATACTGATGGTGAAACTGCATTTTTTTCTTTCATGTCTGTCTGTCTGTCTGTATGTGTGTATAGGGAACTCACATCACGCCGAAACTACTGATTCAATTCAAATGAAACTTGACATGATTTAAGATCATACTAAGTAGATGGTAGCTGTCTACTTTTAATCCCCAAATTTTGCACGGTTTTTGTGCAGAAAGGAGTTAAAGTCAGAATGTGTTTTTGGTTGTAACTCATGTTTGCGTTGTTCAATTTCGTTAATTCTTATTTTGTTAGAAAGAACATATTTCTAATGTAGTCTCATCAAAATTTCAGCATTATTGGTCGTGTGGTTCGGAAATAACATAGAAATTAAATAATAACGGAATTAATAAGTTCGGCACATACTGATTTCTAAGTATTCTGTGACAATGTAAACAACAGCAGGTCTACTACGAAGTCCGATAAACGATATATCGGCCGAACTTATGAAGTTTCCGACCACGAAAGACAATCGGTCGGTTGATCAGATCGGCCGTTTCGTTCGATCCGACCCTCATCCGACCTAAGCCTATAACTTCCGACCCGAAATGTATCGATCCGAATGTTTTTCGTGGTAGGCTATAATCCGATTCAACTGTCGGTCGGATGCGATCATTCGGAGTTTGTTTTCGTAGTTTTCGTAGTAGAGGTCATTTTATCGGATTCGAAGGCGGAGTCGGAGTTTTAAAATTTGATTTATCGTAGTCGGAACCGAAGTCGGAGGCATAGGCAGGATTAGAAGTGGCGGCAGGAGATACATTTTTATTGAGTATTTTTTTTTGCCAAACACATGGACACGATAAACATTGACGAGCAATTGATTTAGGAAGTTGGGATTTTGTATTTTAATTTCACCACTATTCACCACATTAAAGGATTATCTGCAATATTTGTACACCTTACCTCCGATTATAACCTCCGTTTTAAAAGTTTCGGAGCCGAAGTCGGAACCGAAGGTCTAATAGTAATCTGAAGTTCCGACTTATCGGAATCGGATTCGACCTCTTTCCTGGTACACACACAGTACTCAAATCCGTCATCCGTCATCTATCGTCAGGTAATAATATGACAGTACCTGTCTTATTTTTTTTACAAAATGGCAGCTCATGGTACGAAACACAATTTGATATTTATTAGAAAATGTGTAATGTAGTATTTGTTGTTGTAGCGACAATAAGAATACATCATATGTGAAAATTACAACTCTCTAGCTATCACCGTTCTTCAGATACAGTCTGGTGACAGACGAACGGACGAACAGCGAAGTCTCAGTAATAGGGTCCCGTTTTTACCATGTACATAATAATATCATATGGAAAAGAGGGAGGCGGTTTTTTGAATATTAACAAAAACTGGATGCCAAGATGTTCAAGCCCACTACCATTTGGAAGCGTGCCCAGCATGCTGGCGGCAGTACCACGCTGAATAGCGATGTATATGTGTTGGGCCAAATAAACGCTAGAATTTTGGTCACGCGTTGCGTCGGCGAAGCTCTCGGAAAGGCTTTTGAAGATGAAGTCAGCTCCCGGCCTTCACACGCACGATGTCTCAACTCTCAACCCCAAAAGGCTTAAATATAAAACCACTACCGAGGGTTGCATATTTCCGCCGTTTGAGACGCTCAGCTGAATTAGCCGCCGCACTGGCCCTACCATGTGTCTTTCGAAGAAGTGATGGTGCCAGAGTATCGACACAAGCTGCGTCCCGCACTAGGGGCCGACTCAACTTCCAAGGCAAAAAACTCATGCCGTCAGGTCTTTTGCCATCGTCACGCGTAAGATCACTCCGGTTTGAGTAGGGCTGGGACATGTGTGACAGTGGAAAAAGCCAAAGTTTTGTGTGTGAATTGTTCACCAGTATCTATTTATCTGGACGACGTAGTCATAGCTTCTTAAATTAGTCAAGTGAACTTTTTACTTGACTAGAAATTAGTTAGTTGACGTGAAATGATAATAATTGAAGTCGGTTTTTGTTTTTTCGGATATTATTTCAATCCAAAAACTGTACTAAATTTAGTGTTCAACAAGCTTCGGTGCAGAAGCAGAACCAAAGCATAACGTTGTTTTTCTAAAATTGAATAAAATGTTATCTTACTAAGTATTTTTATGTATATATTATGTAAAGGTTTGATTTGGTTGAAATTTGAAACACAGATAGTTTATATAGTCTCATATACTACCTATCATCTCGGAAAAAACATGGGCCCTAACGAAACAAATATTAACGACAGAATGACATTACCAATTAGATTGACATTTGAAACACACATGGTTTAGAGTCTTAAATATTACATCGGCTAATAAGTCTTTCACCTACTACTTAGGATATCATCCTGTAAAAATGTACAAGTGGGTAAGCATCAGATCACGCACATCAGCTACAGACTCTTTGTAATGTATCCTATAAAAATCCTACAAACTTAACACTGCGGCTATGTTCGATACTCCACAACCTTCCTACGAGTGTGTTTGATGTTGCTTAAAATATAAAATATGAAGTTGCTAAACTTAAATAAATATATTTTTGTGTGGAAAAACAAATTACTCTGTTTGTGTAATTGCCACCCATCCAAATATTTTTAGGTAAGTACTACTAATGTTTAGTACATTAGTAAAGGTAACATTAGTAAGGTCGCAAGATCAACGAACGCGAACGAAGTAGCGGGTTCAGCTAGTTTAAAATAAAATAAAATGGTAGTAAGACCTGACGTCAATTATGCATCTAATGTTGGGCAACCAAGGAATCGGCTGAATAACGATTGAATGTAGCGGAGATGGTAATACTGAGAGCAATGCGTGGTGTGCCTGAAAAAGATAGAATAAAAAAATGAGGACATCAAGACAAGTACGCAAGTAGCTCTAGTGATAGAAAAGTTAACAAGCACAAGGTTATCGTGGTACGGGCACGGTATGCGTAGGTATAAAGAGCACCGGGTGCGTAGCTTGGGAACCTCCACGTGGTGCACCCTAAGCATCAAACAACGCATTTCCTCGGTGTCTACATCTTTGTATCTATATTTGTCACTAGGTTAGGTACAAAGTTGGTAGTTTATAAGTTTATATCGGTAGGGTGGATGAACAAAATTGAAGTTTGATTTTATTTTAGCTTGTTCAGATTATTAAACAAGAGTAACACGACCCTAAATCTATACTAATATTATAAAGCTGAAGAGTTTGTTTGTTTGTTTGAACGCTAGGATCTCGGAAACTACTGGACCGATACGAAAGATTATTTTTTTGTTGGATACTCTATTTATCGAGGAAGGCTATAGGGTATATAACATTACGCTACGCTACTATTTATTTAAAACTCTATCGTATTTTTTCTAGTGCAGATGTATCCTATTAATACTATAAATGCGATTTGCATGTTTGGTTGTTTGATGTTGAATCACGTGAACACCTGAGCGAATTAAAATTTGAAACAAAGATAGATTATAGTCTGGAATAACTCATAGTTAACTTGCCATCGTGAGAGAATACCGGGGCCAGGATTACGGTAATGTTATATACAGTATTGCTACTTCATACAAACGGATGGGACGCGAGCTATACCTACGCGCCTCGATCTCGGTAAGCGCTCGGTATGCATATGCAGACTGTCGCCACCGTGCCGCAGTAACAGTTTTTTTTAACAATAACCGCACGATTTTTTCTCGAAACTTAACGTCAAATACCTACCTACATAATTATGTGTATAATGTGACGAATAGAATATATTGTGCTGTTTTGGTTGCACGAATTCGTCAATAACTTTTTAGGGTTCCGTGAAACGTAAAAACGGAACCCTTATAGATTCGTCTGTCATGTCTGTCTGTCTGTCCGTCCGTATGTCACAGCCACTTTTTGCCGAAACTATGAGAACTACATTATTGAAACTTGGTAAGTAGATGTATTCTGTGAACCGCATTAAGATTTTTACAAAAAAAATTAAAAAAAAGAAAACTTAGGGTTGGCCCCCATACTTAGAACTGAAACTCAAAAATTTTTTTTTCATCAATCGTACACGTGTGGGATGTCTATCGATAGGTCTTCAAAAATGATGTTGAGGTTTCTAAAATAGTTTTTGTCTACACTGAATAATTTGCGCGAGAGACACTTCCAAAGTGGTAAAATGTGTGTCCCCCCCCCTCTAACTTCTAAAGTAAGAGAATGAAAAAACTAAAAAAAATATATGATGTACATTACCATAAAAACTACCAACGAAAATTGGTTTGAACTCGATCTGATGAGTAGTTTTTTTTAGTACGTCATAAATACATTATTAAAAAAAATTGGCAGTCATAGGAACTGCCGATAGAAGTGAAATCTTGTGACTCAAATGTTTTCACTTTTAATTGAATTGAATTGTCTAATATATTTATCACCTTGTCAGAAGACAAATTATTTGTTAAACCATCGTAGGTCTATGTACATTCGCATAATTTCAACACCGCCAGCTAAATCGATGGTTGCGCCATCTAGTTTTATATCATACAGAATATTGCAACTCTTTACTGTTTCTGTTGCCCTGGTACTGGTACCTAGGGGCAAACGCAACTCTTTTATATTTCTGTTGTCCTGGTATCTGGAGATAAACGCTGGGCTGTTGGAGGTAGGTAATCGAAACTCTTTACTGTTTCTGTTACCCTGGTACCTACCTGGCCGTTTTTACCGAGTTTACCCGAAGATTTCATATCCGATCCGATCCATTATCATATCCAAGCCTGACGATTGATGAATCCATTTCACAGCCCACGAAAATTCTGTCTATAGCGCGCCTAAAGAAGTTTTCACTTCAAAACTTCGATCAAAGTTACAACGAACTACAAGAACTATGTGTACTATATATATTATGTTACTTGCTGCAACGGAACCCTTCATGGGCGAGTCCAACTCGCACTTGGCCACTTTATTTTAAATTACCTGGAAACTCTAAAAGGTAAGACTATAAAATAATTATTTTACTTACTTATTTTAATTTTATTAGTAGTAACTAACATAATGTGTGTGTTTTTAATGGATAAGTATTTCCCTTTATCTAAATAAAATAAGAATAAACAAAATAAAAAAGAAAAAAAGAACACACATTTTATTGAACACTTCCTATTCAATTCACAAAGTATTTTATTTGTTTATATAAGAAAAGTATATTCAATCTCAAAACTAAATGGAAACACAAAGTAGGCAAATTTAATTAAAATGCTGGAGGCGGCAGCCCTATCGCATGTTTACGTACAGCGCGGTTATAGGCTTACGGTACACACCGTCAGTTTCTGTCCCTCGAATTGAATGGACTGTAATCTTATTTTAACAAAAGAAAAAAAGGTGAGACGTAATAATTATTATTCTGTCAACAAAACGGCACTGAAGATAGACAGATTTTCCGCCAATGTTGCAAGCATGTTTTGTCACTAATTACAAAAATGTTCATACATTTGAACAAAAGAAGTCACAGACGAAATTTTGCTGAAGTAGTAGTGTAAAACACGGTAGATAAAAAAGCGACGTTGTTTCATGGTTCGACTTAACAAAGACTCGACTTGAGAGGTTTGACTCTACATTTGTATTCTTAACGTCTAGGCTGTGAAACGAGCTGCATGAGTGGATTTTTACTGATGGTTACAATCTTGGTGTTTTCAAGTCGAGAGTGTATATACAGGGTTACTGGTAATCAGCCTGCATCCGTTTAAGGGCATGTTCTGTATATTTAAACAAACAACTTTTGTTCTACAACTTAAAAGGATGCAGGCTGATTACCAATAACCCTGTATAACGTTGCTTTGTATCACACGAGATGTTACTCTACATTTGGGTTTTTACTAACAAATACGGAGGAGGTTAGAAACAGAAATAAGAGTAAAATTAAACTCCTTTTTTGGACAGTTCTTCGAAAAATTTGTGATGGCTCGGCACGAATGTTTTGATAACTGCTTATCTCATTTGAAATACTCTTGTGCTCCTTAGAATAAGGAATATAATACTTGTGCTCAGATGATGTATCTAGGTATTTTATCTACCACTACAGTGGATACATGACAAGATACGATTATAATACAATTTGGGTTTCCTTTAACAAAACAACAGATATACATACCTACTACTTGATAAATGCAAATTCTGTATTCATGGTATTTGGTATAAAATCCTAGCAATTCTATTGCTGCTGCTATTAAGCAGCCTACTAAATGTTGCCACTACTGGGACTAGGGCCCTTCTCTCGCAAGGCCTTAATCCACCACACTGGCCAAGTGCGGATTGGTGTATGACACATGACTTCGAAAGGTTCTAGGGACACGACGGTTTCCTCACGATGTTTTCCTTCACCGTTTTAAGTTAGCGGCGTTACGCACATGACTTCGAAAAGACAGTGGTGCGCGTGGTTTTGAACCTGGGGTCTCTGGATCGACAACGACCTTTCTCCCGACTAGACCAGCCGTATCGTTCTATGAATTGAATCCTACCCTATTATCCTGCTTAACATTATTAATGCGAATGTTTGTATGTATGAATTGGATGTCATATCAGTTACATTTTCAAGAACCACTACTGTACTGATGTGGATGAAATTTGGTACATAGATAGATAGTAGTGGGGGAATAATACATCATCATCATCATCAGCCGCAAAACGTCCACTGCTGAACAAAGGCCTCCCCCCTAGATTTCCACAACGAACGATCCCGCGCAACCTGCAACCAGCGGTTTCCAGCGACCTTTGTGAGGTCATCTGTCCATCTAGTGGGAGCCCGTCCAACACCGCTTCCGGTTCGTGGTCGCCACTCGAGAACCTTTCTTCCCCATCAGTTGTCAGTTCTTCGAGCGATGTGGCCTGCCCATTGCCACTTCAGCTTAACTACTCTTCGAGCTATGTCGGCTACTTTCGTTCTTTTGCGAATATCTTCATTACGGATTCTGTCGCGCAAAGAGACTCCGAGCATAGCTCTCTCCATAGCTCGCTGTGTGACTTTGAGCTTTGTTATGAGGCCCACAGTTAAGGACCACGTCTCAGTTCCATAAGCCATCACTGGCAACACGCCAGTGCGTGTTGTGTTGCGTAAAGACTTTTGTCTGGAATAATGACTGGAATAATACATAGATTACTTTTATTCCAGGACAATGACGGGATCGGAAAATAAGCGGATGAGACTGCGGAATGCCAATATTTATTGTGAAGTACGAATGTAAAAGTTTGGATATTTATTTCTCGAACACGTTGCAAGAACGAATGGGTCTGAAAGGAACTTAAATAGATTATGGTCTGGAATTGACTACTTTTTATCCCGAAAAATTTGAATTTCTTAGGGAATAGCCTTTTTATATTATACTCGACGAAGTTGCGGGCATGTTTGTAAAAAATAAGATAAATATTGGTCGACATTTTTTCATTTGACACCATCTAGCCCCAAATTAGGCAAAACTTGTATTATGGAAGCTGATACAATTCGTAGGTACCTGTATAATTTTAATTACATACCTATAAATGAAACATAGAAACAAAGATACAGAAAAATCATGCGTATTCGGAATCGAACCCACGACATGCGGCTAATTAAACAGACTCGGTACCAACTGAGCCACAAGGCTAGTCATTTCGTGTTAGAAGCATAACATGACATCTGTTAAAAAATTTAAATTACAACTAGCGGCCCATTCCAGCTGCGCTCGGATATTGTCATTTAAAGACTATTAATCGAAATAAAAACTATCCTATCTCTCAAGTTGGACCAGACTGCTCACATTGTGCCAATTTAATTTAATATCGGTTAAGTAGTTTAGGAATCCATCGCGGACAAACATCGTGACAGGAGATTTATATATATTAAGAAGATAAGATTAAGAAGATGATAACTACACTATAATGCAACGAGCAACACGAGGCTAGTTTTTCAAGCTAGGATGGCTAGTTAGTGTTAGTAAGATAGCAAGCTAGTAATTCCAACTTCGTGTAGACAAAACTAGCGCTGCGTAGCGTTGTCTACTAGTTGTCTACGCAACTAGCGTTGCGTAGACAACTAGTACTTCTAGCCTAGCTAGCCTAGCCTAGCTACGACAGCTAGTACTTCTTAGTATGAAAGTACTAGAAGTACTAGCTTGAAAAACTAGCCTCATGTAGCTCGAGCATAAGTATTTAACTACAACTTACATGTAGCTCCTACATTTTAATTATCCATAGATCAGTGAAGGCCTATAGATAATAATAAATAAATAATAAATAAATATTGGTGGACAATTCACACACAACACCGTCTGACCCCAAACTAAGCAAAGCTTGTGTGATGGCGGCCAAATAGCTGATATATACTTATATAGTTTTAAATACATACTTATAATACATAGAAACACCCAGACACAGTGCCAACATTTGAATTCATCACACAAATATTTGCACTGGGTGGGAATCGAACCCACGACCCTCGGCTTCGCAGGCAGAGCTACTACCAACTAAGCCACGAGGCCAGTCCTCAAAATAGGCCAGTGATAAAAGTAATCAAACCCACTACCAGCCGGTCGTACCTAGCATGCTGATGACGACATTACCACGCCGAATAGCAATGCTTAGGTATACATTGGGCCAAATAAATGCCAGTTTTGGTGCTGAAGTTGATATTATAATTAATTTCCGTTATTATTAAAATTAGTTTCCGCGTTATTATAATTGGTTAACACCAAAGCCGTCAGAGTTCAGCAGCTTTAACCTCCGATTGATAAGCAAGAGATCGAGGTTCAAGTACCGCCTACAGCTCTATTTTATTTATTTAAAACTCTATCGTATTTTTTCTAGTGCAGACGTATCCTACTAATACTATAAATGCGATTTGCATGTTTGGTTGTTTGCTGCTGAATCACGTGAACACCTGAGCGAATTAAAATTTGAAACAAAGATAGATTATAGTCTGGAATAACTCATAGTTAACTTGCCATCGTGAGAGAATACCGGGGCCAGGATTACGGTAATGTTATATACAGTATTGCTACTTCATACAAACGGATGGGACGCGAGCTATACCTACGCGCCTCGATCTCGGTAAGTGCTCGGTATGCATATGCAGACTGTCGCCACTGTGCCGCAGTAACAGTTTTTTTTTAACAAGAACCGCACAATTTTTTCTCGAAAATTAACGTCAAATACCTACCTACATAATTATGTGTATAATGTGACGAATAGAATATAT
Organism: Ectropis crepuscularia; assembly: GCA_963693475.1. Lineage (NCBI taxonomy): Eukaryota > Metazoa > Arthropoda > Insecta > Lepidoptera > Geometridae > Ectropis > Ectropis crepuscularia. The sequence continues at coordinate 7,357,078 of OY856344.1, read as the reverse complement.
TGTGCTGTTTTGGTTGCACGAATTCGTCAATAACGCATCAGAGATAACTTTTTAGGGTTCCGTGAAACGTAAAAACGGAACCCTTATAGATTCGTCTGTCATGTCTGTCTGTCTGTCCGTCCGTATGTCACAGCCACTTTTTGCCGAAACTATGAAAACTACACTATTTAAACTTGGTAAGTAGATGTATTCTGTGAACCGCATTAAGATTTTTCCAAAAAAAAAATTTAAAAAAGAAAAATTAGGGTTGCCCCCCATACTTAGAACGGAAACACAAAATTTTTTTTTTCATCAATCCTACACGTGTATCGATAGGTCTTCAAAAATGATGTTGAGGTTTCTAAAATAGTTTTTGTCTACACTGAATAATTTGCGCGAGAGACACTTCCAAAGTGGTAAAATGTGTGTGTCCCCCCCTCTAACTTCTAAAGTAAGAGAATGAAAAAACTAAAAAAAATATATGGTGTACATTAAACTGATCTCGATCTGATGAGTCGTTTTTTTTAGTACGTCATAAATACATTATTAAAACTTCGATCAAAGTTACAACGAACTACAAGAACTATGTGTACTATTGTACATACATAATGTTACTTGCTGCAACGGAACCCTTCATGGGCGAGTCCAACTCGCACTTGGCCACTTTATTTTAAATTAACTGGAAACTCTAAAAGGTAAGACTATAAAATAATTATTTTACTTACTTATTTTAATTTTATTAGTAGGTAACTAACATAATGTGTGTGTTTTTAATGGATAAGTATTTCCCTTTATCTCCCGAAAAAAAGAACACACATTTTATTGAACACTTCCTATTCAATTCACAAAGTATTTTATTTGTTTATATAAGAAAAGTATATGCAATCTCAAAACTAAATGGAAACACAAAGTAGGCAAATTTAATTAAAATGCTGGAGTCGGCAGCCCTATCGCATGTTTACGTACCACGCGGTTATAGGCTTACGGTACACACCGTCTGTTTCTGTCCCTCGAATTGAATGGACTGTAATCTTATAACAAAAGAAAAAGAGGTGAGACGTAATTATTATTATTCTATCAACAAAACGGCACTGAAGATAGACAGATTTTCCGCCAACCCTTCAACTGCTCCCGCCTAGGGCACCACAAATTAGTGACCTCTGGAGATCTCCTCCGTGATCCATGATTGAGTTGAAATTTAGTAGGATAAGTAGCCCGCTAAATGTTCCCACTGCTGGAACTCGAGCCTTCTCTCGAAAGGAGAGAGTCAAGGCCATAATCTACCACGCTGGCGGGTTGGTTGATGGCACATGACTTCGAAAGATTCCAGATACATGTTATCCTTCGCCGTTTCGCCGATTTAGCGGATTCCGGGAAGTCGCCGTTCTCCCAACTAGAGCAGATTTTACTAATTAAAAGTTGAAATTTGGATATAACAGTCAATTTCTACACAGACTAAATCTCAAATTCTATGAGGGCAAAGTCGCCGGTAAGACCGGGTTTATAATTGTTTCCTAAGAAACTATGCACTTTTTGGCATTATTAGACTTATGTGCTACTCCACTACACTATGTATCTGTGATTCAAATCGATCCCTTTAGTCGTTCCGACGCTTTTGAGCTACAAACGTCCAAGCATTGATATCCTACTAATATCATAAATGTCAATGTATGGATGATTGGATGTTTGTTGCTTAATCCCGTCGTAACGTATGAACAGATCGGGCTGAAATTTGGAATACCTACAAGTAAATTATAGTCTAGATCTAGAAGAACACATAGGCTAAAAAGCCGGCAAAATAACGGGAACAGAAACTGTGGGATGTTTGTTGCTCAATCACGTCGGAACGTCCGAAGGGATCAGGTTGAAATTTGAAACACAGAATATAGTCTGGAATAGCACATACTTAGGCTAACACGGGAAAATGTCGGGAATGTGCGGACTGCGCGAGTAAAACCGTGGGCTTTACCACAGAATAAATATTAGTACAGAAGCCTCACTTACCGAAAACAATTATATAAATAGCGACTCTTGCTGGGACACAACAAAGTTCAATTCAGCTCGCAATACCTGTCGCGATTTTCAAATAAACATTTGCGCTCTTTCTAACGCGTAACTCTATCCCTGTCTAGCGCGGAGGGTTGTCGACATATCTAATAACAATATGCGCGAGAAACGTGTTGCGCGAGCGCTCCGCCGTGCGTCCGACAACCGACTGGCACTTGTTCCCTGGGAGGGACGGTCTAACTGTAGGCTAAAACCGCGTGACCGCGAGTGACGATGCACTGGCTTTACCCCCGATTACCTTGGATTAGAATTTTTTTTATAGTATCTTGCTTCGCCATCTTGGAAATTGAAATTCATTAAGTGTACCTATTATTGTGTATAGTATTCTACTAAAAAAAACTCTTTTATTTGATACCCCTATTGAGGGAAGTTGTGAAGGAATATTTTATCCGCCATTTTATGGATTCGTCCATTTTGAACCGATACTAACCTAACAGCTGTAGCGGTAGCTGAAAACTACCGCAAAGAAAAAAATAAATAAATAAAAAATAAATATTGGTGGACAATTCACACACAACACCATCTGACCCCAAACTAAGCAAAGCTTGTACGATGGTGGCCAGATAGTTGATATAATACTTATATAGTTTTAAATATATACTTATTATACATAGAAACACCCAGACACAGTGCAAACATTTGAATTCATCACACAAATATTTGCACTGGGTGGGAATCGAACCCACGACCCTCGGCTTCGCAGGCAGAGCTACTAACCACTAAGCCACAAGGCCAGTCATGAAACTAGCTTTCAAATGAAAAAAAAAACTGCATCGATATCAGCCCATCCGTTTGAAAGCTACGATGCCACACACAAACACACACACACCGTCAGACAGACATTGACGTCAAACTTATAACACCCCTCTTTTTGGATTGGAGGTTAAAACGGGGCGTAATAAAGGTTTGGCACACAGGAGCTTGTGGGGGTCGGCGCGGCCCTGCTTCTATCATCCTACATAGGTCTCCTGGTGGTTCATTTGATACGTAAAGGGGTTTGGGTACTTTTGTATGGGCTCGTGGCGTCGTTTTTTTTTCGGCCAAAGATCCGTTATCACTTTCTTGTAACAATAAAATACCCTGATGCTATCTGTGCAATCAGATTTGCTCTAAGTCATATCGGATGGTGGTTAATTTGATACGTAAAGGGGTTTGGGTACTTTTGTATGGGCTCGTGGCGTCGTTTTTTTTTAGCGGCCAAAGACCCAATATCACTTTCTTGTAACAATAAAATACCCTGATGCTATCTGTGCAATCAGATTTGCTCTAAGTCATATCGGAGCAGAGTTATGGCCTGTCGAAGTTATTTATTTTTTGAATTTTTTGTATGGACAAGTGGCGTCGTAACTTCGTCACTTTTTTGAAACATTACCTTACTCCAAGGGTATTTGTGCAATCAGATTTGCTGTAAGTAATATCGGAGCTGAGTTATGGCCTTTCAAAGTTATTTTTGGGTTTTTTTAAAAGTGCTCGTGGCGCCATTTCCGTTAGCGGCCAAAGATCTGTTGTCACTTTTTTGAAACACTACCTTATCACAATGGTATTCGTGCAATCAGATTAGCTGTAAGCCATATCGGAGCTGAGTTATGGCCTTTCAAAGTTTTTTTTTTGGGGTTTTCTTTATTGGACTAGTGGCGCCATTTGCTATAGCGACCAAAGATCCGTTATCACTTTTATGAAACATTACTATACCTACAAGGTATTTGTGTAATTATTGGCCTATTAGACTCACTTGATTTTGAGCCTTTAACCTTTTGACCGCCAGGGCTTAATTGCATTTCCGTGCCCTGTACGCCAAGCGTACGAAATAGCACAAAATTAAAAAAAATAGTGCTGTCACTATTTGATATCTAACACACAATATTTTGGTATAGTCCGTTTTTTAGTCAACTATAGACGTCGTTGGCGCACAGGGCTCGCTAGCGCTCGTCAAGTATAGGTGACTCTGGCGGTCAAAAGGTTAATAACAAAACAAATGTACAATGAGAACTACACTACACTATGAATGTCCTTTCTTACTTACAAACACTAAGCAAATCCGAATTATCCGTAGACCAATGATGGTGTAAAAATAATCAATATGCTCAAGCCCACTACCAGTCGGAAGCGTGCTCAGCATGCTAACGGCATGTTGAGTGACTATTCAAAACGGATGCGTGTTGTTTTAAATCAAACGAACTGAGCTCTAATTTTATGCAATCTAGCCTCAAATCATGGGTATCTTCACTTTCTTAATGATTAGCCTTAATGACGTCATCGCTATTAGAATGGGATGTTAAGGTAAGATTTTTTTACAATGCAAAACACTTACATAATTATACCAGTACCTAGGTGACCGAGCTTTGCTCGGTTTAAATACTAAAAATACTTTGATACCCACAGATAAAAGGCTCCAAGTAATAGATTTAAAAAAAAAACTTGGAAAAAAAAGAGAAGCCGTCTGGATTCGAACCCGGAGCTACTAATTCGTGACTGCCATGACCGCCCGATTTCCGTCTGACCTATTATGCTGTCGTGCTACGTGGCGCAATTTACCTTCGCGTTCTAATGACTAATGTGACAGTTTTTCATAGTCTAAAAACGCGCATAATATGCGTTTTTTTTAAATGAAACTTAGTTACATCGATTTATCGTCCCCGAAACCCTTTGAATACATAATTTCATCAAAATCGGTCGAGCGGTTTCCGAGATTCAGGTTCTATATATATATAGGTATATACAAGAATTGTTCGTTTAAAGGTATAAGATAATTATCGTCCCCGAAACCCCTTGCATACATAATTTCATCAAAATCGGTCGAGTGGTTTCCGAGATTCAGATTCTATATATATATATATATATATATATAGGTGGGTCTATATGGAGTAGCATTACATTTTTTGTAATAATTTTTGTAGGCATAACGTTTTTAGGACTAATGATAATTTACCATAACAACTATAGCATAGCATAGCTGTTTTCGCATAATGTTTACAAGCATAACCATATATAGCATAACGAAAACTTACCTTAATGTTTAAACACATAACCATATACAGCATAAAAATGACTTAGCATAATATTTAAAGGCACACATCGAAAAAAGCAGACGGTACACCTAAGAAATATGACACTTTTTGACTCCGGGTGGGCTCCCGCCAGAAGTTCAGCGGTCCTCCCTTGAGCTTCTGGCTCCCGCATTTTTTAAATACACTCTAGGGGTAGTAGCGAGAAGACTAGATGGAGTCGGGGTGCTCCGAGTCGGATTTGGGTCCTATGTAACCTGGGTCTATGTTTAGTAGCACAGCAACTAATTAAAAAATGCCTAAAGAATATAATGTGTCTTATCAATATGCCTTTATGCGTCTCATCAATAGTCGAATTTAATGTAGTACAATAGATTGTTATGCTTAAAACACATTATGCCACAAAAATACTATGCAAAAGTTGCATTATGACACTATACATTATGCTACATTTATTATGACAAAGTAAATTAGGAACAAAAAATTATGCGTTTTAATAGGCACCCTATATAGATATATACAAGAATTGCTCGTTTAAAGGTAAAATATTAAAATAATACAGAAAATACCAATTGTCTAAGTTCCTATTTCAACAACTATAAATCTTGATTAAGTATTTGTTTTTAGGCCTTAGTTGGTCCACGTGTAGTGTAATTACGTGCTACAGTCCTCTTTACTTTGCTCTTACATACTTTCTTCGTGTGATTCGTATCCTACTTCTTACTAATATTATACATGCAAAATGTTTGTACTTTTATCACTTTGAAACGGCTGAACGGATAACTTGGAACATAGTTAGTTTATAGTATGGACTAGCACATAGGCTACTTTTTATCACAAAAAAGCAAAGGAAACGATGTTTTGTGTGTAAAACCACGGGCGCCACTACTATATAACTAACTAGCTGTTACCCGCGACTTCGTCCGCGCGAAATAAATACTAAGGTAACTCAGGCAGTACCTATTTTCATACTCACACACATTTACGGTTACTAAACCAGCGTATAATAAAACAATTTCATCAAAATTGGTTCAGTTGTTTAGGTGTAAAAACGTAAGAGACATTCGTCTCCCATTTCAACTCCAATTCCATCCCCATACAGTTCGAAATTACAAAATTGCTAGAACAAACATTTATTGGCTTCGTGCCAAGTGCCTATATTCAGAGTTTCATGGTTTTATCTTCAACGATTGGGAACTTTCGTATTGACATTCATCCCCCATTTCAACCCCAATTTCACCCTCGTACAGTTCGAAATTACGAAATTGATAGAACAAACATTCGTTTGCTTCGTGTCAAGTGTCTATAATTATACAGAGTTTCATGGTTTTATCTTCAACGGTTGGGAACTTTCGTATTGACATTCATCCCCCATTTCAACCCCAATTTCACCCCAGTACAGTTCGAAATTACGAAACTGATAGAACAAACATTCGTTTGCTTCGTGTCAAGTGTCTATAATTATACAGAGTTTCATGGTTTTATCTTTAACGGCTGGGAACTTCCATATTGACATTCATCCCCCATTTCAACCCAACCCCAATTTCACCCCCGTATAGTTCGAAATTTCAAAATTGCTAGAACAAACATTCGTTTGCTTTGGCAATTCATTTGCTTCGGCAATTTTCAACGGTTGGGAACTTTCATATTGACATTAATCCCCCATTTCAACCCCAATTTCACCCCCATACAGTTCGAAATTACAAAATTGATAGAGTAAACATTTAGTTGCTTCGTGTCAAGTCTTCTTCTTCAAGTCTTGAAGAATCTCGTGTCTAAGATACAAAATTTGATAACTTTGAAAATCGCGAATTTTCATACAACTGTTCATCCCTTGTTTCACCCTCTTAGGTCTCACCCTGTCTTAGGGGTTGAATTTCGCAAAACCCCGTCTTAGCGAGTGCCTACGTACTAAAAGGGACCTCCATGCGAAATTTCAGATTCCTAGCTTTTGTAGTTGATTAGTGACCTTTCGCTTTTATATATATAGAATATAGATGACTAAACCAAATAAAAACAACTTTTATTTTTGCTTATTTAATTATCAGTCATTGTTTTAATGTCCTTCGTCGATGGTCATAATGTTGGTGTCAGATTCAAAGCCTAAGTCCAATGTGCGCGTGCGCAGAATTTCTTTGTAGACGAAGGCGGACTTGCGCGGCGTGCGAGTGCGTTCTGGACTCTCGTAGTCTACCTCGTAGAGACCGAATCGCTCTCTGAGGACAAAACAATAGGAAATCAATCATTTTAAGTTTATTTGCAAAATACCTATAATATGTATAATGCATCTTTTCAATTCTTACGTGTATCCTTGTCTCCATTCGAAGTTATCCATGATACTCCAAGCGGTGTAAGCCCTGACATCGGTGCCGTCTTCCATCGCATCTAACATGGCACTAAGGTAAAGTCTGTAGTATGAGATTCTGTCTTCGTCATCTAAGCCACCATATGTAGAGAACCCGTTCTCGGTAATGTAGATTGGGGGGTTATTGTAATCTTCCTTGATCTTAGTTAGGAGATCGTAGAATCCCCATGGAACAACCTATAAATAAAATTTTTGAATACTATCACAGATTTTAACACAAATCCTGTAGTTGTAGGTACTTACGTCCAAAAAAGTTCAGACAAAAATGAAAAATAGTCCACGTTATACCTTAAGGAAACCAGAAGCTCCATGTTCCCATTCAGCTGATTGGTAGGTTATAACTCCTAAGTCATCGTCAGAAGAAGGTGATGCGTGGTAACCCACAGTGGATGCATTTCTGTATACCAAGTACGTGGAATAATGATTGAGTCCGAAGAAATCTGAAGAACCCTTAACGTAGTTCACCTCTTCAAGAGTAAACTCTGGTAATCTAGATCTGAAGTAACCTTGTTCTGCACTCTTTGCTGCTATTTTTTCTTTCATTATTGGTGGAAAACCCCCTGTTTCGGAGAAAATAGGATGTGCGTATTTTCCCCACTGAAACAATGTAATTTAATTGTAAGTATCAAAATGCTGAAGCTGTAAAAGTGTATCTTATAATTTTGTTAATTACATCGAATTGGTTAGTTTCCTCAGCCGCTACAAGGTCGTCCTTAGTCTCAGGAGTAAAAAATTGTGTACTCAGGGTGATGAAAATGTTTCCTCCAAAAGTAGATCTATATTCGTCGTCGTAAATGTGGTAAGCTCTAGCGTGAGCCATCAGTAAATTTTTAGCACACAAATACTCTGCGACTCCTTTCATGTTTAATCTAGGAGCTAACGTCTCTGCTCCGTACCCATGGTAGCACACTTCTCGAGGTTCATTTATAGTGATCCAGTACTTCACTCTGTCTCCAAACTGCTCGAAAACCACACGAGCGTAGTCACCAAACCAGTCCACAATATGCGGATTCGTCCATCCGCCCAACTCCTGCAGTTTCTGAGGCAGGTCCCAGTGATATAAGGTTACCATTGGTTCGATATTATACTTGAGCATTTCGTTGATCAAATTGTTGTAGTATGCGACTCCGGCTTCATTGATTTGATCGGGGAAACTGTTGGGCAGGATGCGTGACCATGAAATAGAGAACCGGTAGAAATCTAGCCCCAGTTCCCGCATCATCTCCACGTCCCTCTTGTATTGGTGGTAAGAATCATCAGCGATGTCGCCATTGGAGAAATCAACAATCAAACTCGGGTCAGCGTGTGTCATATGGTCCCAAATATTTTCTGCCTTGCCTGCAATAAGAAAGTAGTTAATGATAGAGTTTCCGTTCGTAGAGTATAAATATTTTTATTGACTGGTTCTATGCCCACCATCTGCATCCCATCCTCCTTCCACTTGATACGCTGCTGTCGCTGTTCCAAATATGAAACCTTCAGGAAATTTTCTTACTCTGTGTCTTTCTCCAGTTACTTTAGACTCAACTAAACTCAAACAACCCAACAGCAACAATCTACAAATAAATTTTGAAATATGATGTTTTAGTGCGAAAAGTACGATAGGATTGTTATAAATAAGTCAGATCCTTACATTCCTGAGGCAAATAACATTTTTATTTCAATGTTCTGAAGCGCTATCTCGCTCGCCAGAACACTTAAATCTCACTGCCGAAGTATAAATTACTATATTTTTATATACCCATGTGTTATCAGAAGATGAGTTCTAAAGGACATTTCACACTTGAGGAAATGATTTGCTTTTAACTCTTTGGTGGTGAAGATATCTGAGAGCGATTAAATAATGTTTTTCCCTAGTGAATATGATCGTGAAAATCTACGAAAAGTGTTGATACATTTGAGATACCACTTAAATACAGTAACTAATAAAGAAAAGAAGAATATTATTTTGAAAATTGCCAATGGGAAAATAGGTTTAGTACAGCATGGAATTGTTTATCGCTCAAGTTATTGATTGTGCGATTAATTGTGACATTTGGAAGCTTTACTCGACGCTGGTGGTCCTTTCCAGCAAAACAAACACTTGAGGCATTGACGTGGCAGATAATAACAACTATCGCTCGTGCGATCTCATCGAAGATAGCACTCTAAAGAAATACATACTTTCTTTAACGCTTATGATAACCACTTCATGGTACCTACCACTTATGGAACTCGGAATCTTCTTTTAATAGGAAAGAGTCAAGGCTATGATCCACCACGCAAACCAAATGCGGTTTGGCAGATGATGTATGCCCCATGTCCCCAAAAGGTTTTCCGGTTTCCTCACGATGTTTTCAATTGCCATTAAAATCAGTGGTGATGACAAACTCATACACCTTGCACTTGTTAAAATACACAAAGGTTGCAAGCAAGCTTCGAAAAGTGAAATCACGATTGGAAAATCTTTCTTTAGAGTTTGCATGTGTTTTTGCATTTTTATTACCAGAATATATTAATATTGGATGACATTAAATACATCACTTCACTTAACACTCACTATCTAGACTCAAACTAAGCATAGCTTATTGCATACTTTCACGTTCTATAAAATATCAATTTTATAATTCTAAATTCATGAGATGTACTCGTAGAAACATCCAGATAGAGAGCATTATTGATTCCCATTTTCATCGGTTCTCTGCTTTTTCGCCGAAAATTGTTTGGCCGATTATCACTTGCCAACTAGCGATTTGCAGAATTTTATTTCTCCAAATAATCATTTGCCAAACTTATCGCATAATTTTGTTTTATTTCCCAACCTAACAGTTGCCAACTAACTGTACGTTTGGTCTGCCTTTTATAATGTCATTTTTCAAAAGGCCAACTTTCATGTAGCGTATGTTTCAGTTAGAGTAATATTCATTTGTTCGTAAGTGTGTGTTAGATTTCGAAAAAGCTGCTATACTGAGTCTGCGATAAAAATTTCAAGAAATTTATTTACAAGGATCCATTTTCATTTGGAGCAAATTATATACCGGTTGTTATTATTATTGGAATGTTTGTTTCCATAATCATTTTTCAAATATGTGCTACACATATTCAAGTGCCCTGTGTAGTGAAACAAAAGCGATTTGGTTCTGGCACTTTGCCGGCCGCTGGCGAAGCACGCTCGCTTCGCTCGCTCGGCTCGTGCATTGTTTGTCATAGCTCTAACCTAACTGATTACTTTCGATTTTACCTAAACTTCGTTCCGCGTTTTTAAATTTTGCAAATGTGTATGTAGATTTCTGTTGCGATTTGGTTCTGGCACTTCGACGGCCGTTACCGCGGCACGCTTGCTTCGCTCGCTCGGCTCGTGCATTGTTGGTCACAGTTCTAACCTGACTGATTCCTTTCGATTTCACCTAAACTTCGTTCCGCACTTTGAAATTTTGCTAATGTGTATGTAGATGTTGCGATTTGGTTCTGGCACTTCGCCGGCCGCTGCCGCTGGTTGGTTGGTTGGCTACCGTTGGTTGGCAAGTGATAATCGGCCAATCAATTTTCGGCGAAAACGCAGGATCCCGTATTCACCACATAAATGTTTGTCCTGGGTAGGAATCGAAGTTACGCACAGGCATAGAATAGAATGGACATTCCTCACTACCACTATCTGGGACTTCCTCACTCCACACGCCGTGACAGGGACTCGTGAAATAAGTACCTACTCCATTGATAGGGTGTTTTCTAACGACTTGTCAGTAGATTTTAAATGAAACTACGGTCATGGTGTGTTGTGTGTATTTAATGAAATGTAGTGATTTTAGCTAAATACTAGTGCGGCTTTGTCCACATAGAAAGTCCCCGAGGAAGTCTAAATTTTTCAGGATAAATAGATATTTGAGACCGATTAAAACTGAAGGGTCAGTTTTAATACATGATTGATCAACAAACATCTAAACTTGTGCCATTATAATATTTGTAGGTATATCTAATACATTTAAACGAGGAATTTGGAACTATCACTCGGTTTTCCAACATCATATTTGCATCTGGAATAATAACTCTCGGGAAGGTTAATAATAGGTTTTTAAGCTATTGCATAGCTTTTATCGCGGGCCTGGAGACCGAATCTAAGAGATGCTGCATCTCTTTCTTGTGTTCACAAGAAATAGGGATAGAAGACCGTAACGCCTGCCATCCCCGTTCGGTCATTCGACTTTAAATCTTGTTTTTATAAGACTTACAGACTATATTTTTCTAGCAAGCTGTGTTATATACCTACGTCCTTATAGATGTAACGTAAGTAAGAAGTCATGCTCTTAGCAGTGTTGCCAACTTAACGGATTTCCCGTGATACGTAGCGGATTTGAGTACGTAGAGAACGGGAAAATAACTTTGTAACGGCTATTATCATAGCATATTTTGGAATAGGTATATCAATGAAGCAAGAATGTCAGCGTAAAAGCTTACTAGCTGTTCCTATTTGTTGTGATTTACTAAAAGTGTATCATTATAGGTTTTTAACTTAAGTTTAGGGATAAATATTTCGCGGCGTTTAAAATTGTTGTATGTACATTAATTCAGTAAATATTAATAAAAAAAGTGCCAAATATAGTGAAAATCTTCATGTTCCATGAAGCGTGTTATAATTGAGAGATGTTTTGGCTTATTAAAGCAAGCAAAAATGGTAAAAATAGGTGGTTTTCTCGTGTTGATGTCTCTGTGTGTATCGTACCTAAGTGGTTTACAAACATCCAATCTACTTGACCCCAAGAATCGCTAGCGGCGGCTACTACTTATTTTGGTCGTTGACAACGAATAGTGATAGGTAAAAACGTCCGGCGTCCACCGCTTCCTGCAACCGACTAGAACGGAAAGAGTGAGCTCGCTCTTCTCAACGATAACATGATTCCGTGCGCCCTGAGCCATAGCAAGATTGTATCCAAATTTTGTTGTACCTTACGACGTACCTAGTGAAATGCATCTTGTTTTTTTAAGTCTTCCCGGAAAAACACCTTGTGATATACTCGCATTGACTTTGTAGCTAAGTACGTGGGAAATGGTACCTGAAACGTGCTTAATTATTCGTGTAGTTATACCGTCATATCCAGAACTTTTTGTATTTTTAAGATTCATTATGATTCTATGAATATCTTGCGGTACCGTTGGCGTCATAAACAGAGATTTAGTACATCTCGATTTAGTAAATGTTTTTGGTTTTACAGTTCGTTCCGGTACATGGTTTGCAAAAACCTATTGAAAGTACTGGCTACTCCAAGGGGTTCTTTTATGTAATTACCATTGACTTTCAGTTTTATAGCTTCCCTTGATTTAATATTCTTTGTACCATTAATTATTTGCCATATTGCCTTGTTCTTATTTGGAGCATTTCTGATAAAATTGTCATTCATTGACTTGTAGCTCGTAGCTTGTAGCTGTTGGAAGTGTATGCTAACATACTTTCAGCCTTTGATGAAACTAAGTAAACGAAGATAAGGTACGCTCTAACATAAAGACAGCATAATGTAACGAAAATCTCACACAAGTATACGCAATTTGCACACAGCTTCACTTGCATCGTGAGAGACGTTTGAATGAATGACAAAGACATCATGACAAGTAGGCAGTAGGTGGAAATGAGATAGCTATACATCACATTTGTTTAGATATTTTTTTCGACAAGAATAGAAAGACATACAAATGCACTGGCGTGAAAGAGACAAAATAGCCGCAACTAACATATCGCCGGTCGTGTTGCACTCATACGCTGTATGTATATCTGTATCGTTTTAGAAATGGCCAATTGTAAAATTGTTTACAACAGAAAAAACATTTTAGATGTAATAATCATTGAACTGTTATGGAAATAATTAAAGATTTTGTGTACTTACGCATGAAAAGTGATACCATGGAACTTGTTCTTGGTCTTTGAACTGTTTGTGCACCTTGCAAAAGCAGAATAAGACATTATTACGGCTCATATCGGATTTTTTTGAATTGTTAGCGAACGTCCACTCAACTTGTGGCTCCTGTTGCGACTGAGACTCAATCAGGAGACGTCACCTGATTTTACATTGTGATCGTAGATGAGCGCGTGCCGCTTCTTAGTGTTTTAAGAGTTCAATGCTTTCAGCTTTTAAATTATGCCGAAAGTCTTGCAGTCGTGGGCTCCTACTCTAAAAAACTTGATCTGTCAACATAAAACAAAAATCTAAAAACTATACAGTGATATTTTTAGTAAATAACTTAAACACAGTGTAAATAGGGGGATTTCAAGATTGTGTTAGGTACATCTGTCGCTTGCCGGAGTTCGATCGCTCATGTTACATAGCTATAGGCATGCTAACTTACTTACGTCTAAGGTGTCCCCCAAAACGTTAAGATACCTTATTCAATATAATGTAAATATTGAAAAAACACTGATCCTTGTTCTGAGCTAGATGAAGTATTAAATAAAACAATAATTTAAAAATGGTAAAAATAATCTTGGAAAATGTCTGATAAATGCAGTCACAAGTCACAACACAATCAAGACGGCACTTGAGTTCTCTATCGAAACTCCGTGGATCGAGTTTTACTCAGATAAGGTCAAACAAGATATCTATCGGATGAAAATGTTATGAACACTAGACGAAGTAAGGATACGTCTCTGCCAACGACGCGTAATGTTATCAAGTGCATGGAAAGTACATGTTCTTTCACGAGGAAAGTAGGTCCATAATATTTATTTCCTTTTACGTCCGCTAAGGACGCTGTTTCCATTGTTTATGTGGGCCACAACTTAGTTAGTAAATTTCCTGTTGAAGTGAAAACTTCTTTAGGCGCGCCTAGACAGATATTTCGTGGGCTGTGAATTGGATTCTAGCGTCACGCTCGGGTATGATAAGAAATCTTCGGGTAAACTCGGGACCATGGCTATTGGCCATTTAGAAATGCGTCAGCCGATGGGAAATGCTGAAAGGGCGTGGCCTCGGCATCATACCATGGCCATCTAGAAATGCATCAGCCAATAGGAAATGCTGACGCATTTCTAGATGGCCATGCCAAGATGCCCAGGCCACGCCCTCCGGTTATACACTTGTAGTTTCCAAAGTAAGCTATCAAATTCTGAGTTATAAGTTTTCACTTCTATCGGCAGTTCCTATCACAGCCAATTTTTTTTTGCTAAAAGCCAAATGTCTTATCAACACAAAAAAAATGATGATAAAAGTGAAAACGTATAAATCAGTATTTGATAGCTTCCTTTGGTAACTACGCGGGTGAAACCGGAGGGCGTGGCAATGAGCATGGCCAATGGCCATGGTCGCGAGTTTACCCGAAGATTAATTATCAATCCCGAGCGTAACGCTAGACTTCAATTCACAACCCGCGAAAAATAAATAATTATTTGAACTTATCATGTTCCAATAGCTGCGAGTCACTGTTCTGTTATGGGCAGGCATGGTGCTTACCATCAGGCAGATGTTCTGCTCGTCTCGTCACTATATATGTATTATAAAAAATACATATAAAGTTTCTAGTGGTGATGGAATCTCTCGCCGTAAGACTCTAACTATACCCTGAGCTTTTCCAGTGCAGGAAAATTCCGTGAGGAAACCAACATGCTCCAAAAAAAACCGTCTTCCGAGGACGTGTGTCGATTTAAATAGTAAAAAAAGACGTGTGGCACTCGGGGGACTGCCGCGGTAAAGCTATTGCATACCAATAAAAAAAATATGTACACTCAACTCTTTATTAAAGGTAGGTAAGGTAGCCACAGGTAAGTACATAAAAAAATATAAAACTTAAATAAGACTAAACTAATAATAGTATTTTAATGGGCGGCGTTATCGCTCAAAGTCTTTCACGTAACCGTGATAATTCATTACTGTTTCCACTTAACTCCATAAAGAGCTGATGTACATAGCCGTAAGCCCGGATGAGTACTAACCTTAAGCAGCCCACTAAATGTTGCCACAGGTGGGACTCAGGGTCAAGTCTCGGAAATAAATAATTAAGGGCACGCTCCAATCCAATTGCGGGTTGATGGATAACGTATGATCTCGAAAGATTCTGGAAACATTCGGCTTCATCACGATGTTTTTCTTCACTTCAATAGTCACGATTGTGAATAGTAAATTCTAATTATTACAGAAACTACCTCTTGGATAACACCATCATTATGATTATTGGATCTTGTATGTCGGTATTTAATTATCGTATAATATTAGTTTATTATTTTTAACTAAATTACTAGTATTATTGTATATAATTTATGACAGTATCACTCTATAATATATATTTTTTTAATAATTGTTATTTTCATTTCAATATATTTATATGTATGTATATAATTTTACGAAGTTTATTTCTTATTTGCACACCCCGTATACTTGTCCAAATATTATTATCCTTCCTAAGGTTGCCTGGAAGAGATCGCTTTCAGCGATAAGGTCGCCCACTGTTGCACTACTTTAAAATGTATTGTTCTTTATTTTCTGTATTTCTTTTTCTTTGGTGAGTCAATAAAGAGTATATCTATCTATCATCACCAGTTCGTCCACTGCTAGATATGGAACCCTTCTCGGCCGTACCTACATTTCCAACCGTCGGCGGGCGTCGCTTGTCACTCACATCCCTGACTTCCATATACGGTCACACATCTAATTTCTAGGCGACCATTGCTACGTTTACCGATTTGCGGTCACCACTCCACTGTTGCGTCTACCCCAAGAGTCAGTTCTGCGACAGATATGATCGATCCACTGCGACTCACTGATTTATGTCGATGAGTTTAGTTCTCTGACGGATTGCCTATCGAATGAATATCCTATAGATTGAATGTAATCCCGAACAGAGAGAGAACCCCGAATTTACTTTTCTGAAAAACTTTACGTGCCTATGTACTGGGCTTCCTAGAAGTAGTCGTTTTTAATCCTACTAATATTATAAATGTCAATGTATGGATGTTTGTTGTTCAATCACGTCGCAACGCATGAACGGATCGGGCTGAAATTTAGAACACAGTTCGATTATAGTCTGGAAGGGCACATAGCCTACTTTTTATCCCGATAAAACAACGGGAACAACGGGAACGGGAACTACGCCGGTAAAACCGCAGGGCGCTTCTAATACAGTCCGCGAGGTATAAGCTGAGCTTTGCATTAGTGTGAGTGATCACCAAAAGTACAGTCAGACGCAGGACGCTGTGACCATGTTCTCTTAATAAGGTGTTTCTTCAAACCAGAAGTGCTGCCATCTGAATATGATTTTGATGAAGTGTGAGTGGTGTCAATATATGTTTCATCGGTATAAACGATAGGCCTGCCCTGAAAACGGTATTCGGAAATTTTAAGTAAATAAGTTATACGTAGGTGACGGATCTCATGCTTTTCCATTAAAATTTTTCTGTTATTCTCTGTCCTTGACCATTTGAATCCTAAAAGAGATACTTCTTTTCGCAATGACCATATTGATCCTGGATAGTTAATGTCAGCTTGTTGTTTAAGAGTTTGTTGTCTGACTGTACTTTTGGTAATAGATGCGTATGCATGTGATCACTCACACTAATACAAAGCTCAGCTTATACCTCGCGGACTGTAATACATATTTGTTTACCTATCGATCAGTTGAAAATGTAGAAAAACTAAATCTAGAGATAAAGTAAAAAACATTTATTTACGTTGTTACTTATGCCGAGTAGTTTTTTATTTTAGTTCAAAAAATTTGTGACCAGCGAGCTAATGTCCTTCGTCGATGGTCATGGTGATGGTGTCAGGTTCGTAGCCAAAGTCCAGCGTGCGCGTGCGCAAGATCTCCTTGTAGACGAAAGCGGACTTGCGCGGCGTGCGCGTGCGCTCTGGACTCTCGTAATCTACCTCGTACAACCCGAAACGTTCCCTGAAAACAGTTTTAATCAAATCAATCTCTATCAGTAGTCCAGTACCACTAAACAATAAAATTTGACGTTACAAATGTCCAAATTATTAATCACGAAATGACACAAATTTACAGTTTT
Source organism: Ectropis crepuscularia (assembly GCA_963693475.1). NCBI lineage: Eukaryota > Metazoa > Arthropoda > Insecta > Lepidoptera > Geometridae > Ectropis > Ectropis crepuscularia. Next base: position 7,339,701 of record OY856344.1, on the reverse strand, counting down.
CTGCCTCACGTAAGGCTTGATTTACAGTCTGGAGTACTTTTTTTTAATATAAATAAAGAGTGATGAGACGAGCCGGACATGTGCCTGATGGAAAGCAACATGCCTGCCACATAACAGCACAGTGACACGCAGCTATTGGAACATGAAGAGTCCAAATCATTACCTAGCACTGCACTGCGCTCGTCACCCAGAGATCTAAGATGTTATATCTCTAAGCCCTGTTTCTCTGGAAACATTACCCTTCAAACCGGAACACAGTAATGTTTGTAGAATAACTGGCAAAGGTGTGGTACTTCCCCAGGCGGATTCTGCCACGAGTCCTACCACTACAAAACTAGTACTACGGTAAGTCTGGTAGAATATTAAGAGTTTTGTTTCTAATGCTTACGTGTATCCCTCCATCCATTCAAAGTTGTCCATAATGCTCCACGCTGTATAAGCCCTGACATCAGCACCGTCTACCATCGCATCTAGCATGGCACTTAGATACAGTCTGTAGTAGGAGATTCTGTCGTCGTCATCCAAGCCTCCGTAAGTGGAATAGCCGTTCTCAGTGATATAAACCGGAGGGTTTTTGTAATCCGTCTTGATTTTTGTCAGGAGGTCGTAAAATCCCCACGGCACTACCTATAAAGACGAAATAATTTAATGTCATCCAATCAAAATCCAATCATCCAGCAAAGCCATCCGAAACGCTTAACAACTCTAGAATTATTAATAAAGAACCACTTCAAATTACTTTGAGGAATCCTGAAGCTCCGTGGTCCCAGTCTGAGGGCTGATAATTTCTGACATCCATATCATCGTAGTAAGAAGGAGACGGATGATAGCCCATTGTGGACTCGTTTCTGTACACCAAGTATGTGGAATAGTGGTTAAGTCCAAAGAAATCAGAAGTGCCTTTGACGTACTCCACTTCTTCAGGGGTAAATTCTGGGAGCCTTGATCTGAAGTAACCTTGCGCTGTACTTTTGGCTGCAATTTTTTCTTTCATTATCGGAGGAAAGCCGCCAATGTCGGAGAAAATAGGATGAGCATATTGTCCCCACTGAAAAAATTTTTTTTATTGAATGACACTTTTAACTTAAATTAACCATTATTTACTTGAACATAACATAATTTATATTCAAACTTTACTTACTTCGAATTGGTTAGCTTCTTCAGCCGCTATCACGTCATTTTTGGTATCGGGAGAAAAGAATTGAGTACTTAATGTGATGAATATATTTCCACCGTAAGTAGGTCTAAATTCATCATCATAAATGTGATAAGCTCTGGCGTGAGCCATCAGCAAGTTTTTGGCACATAAATATTCACCAACTCCCTTCATATTCAGCCGAGGAGCTTTAGTGTTTGAGCCGTAACCTTGGTAGCAAACTTCTCTGGGTTCATTCATAGTGATCCAGTACTTCACTCTGTCTCCAAACTGTTCGAAAGCCACGCGAGCGTAGTCCCCGTACCAGTCCACGATGTGTGGATTCGTCCATCCGCCCAACTCCTGTAGTTTCTGAGGCAGGTCCCAGTGGTACAAAGTGACCATTGGTTCGATATTGTACTTAAGCATTTCGTTGATCAAATTGTTGTAGTATGCGACTCCGGCTTCATTGATTTGATCGGGGAAACTGTTGGGCAGGATGCGCGACCATGAAAGAGAGAACCGGTAAAAATCTAGTCCCAGTTCTCGCATCATCTCCACGTCTCTTTTATATTGGTGGTAGGAATCATCAGCGATATCGCCATTAGAAGAATCGGTAATCAAACTCGGGTCAGCGTGTGTCATATGATCCCAAATATTTTCTGCTTTACCTGTAATTTAAAAAAATAATATTAGAATGATTTATTTCCGTGTATTATGAAACGTTGCTTAATTGCTTTGTACTGACCGTCTGCATCCCATCCGCCTTCCACTTGATACGAAGCTGTGGCTGTACCAAATATAAAACCTTCAGGGAATTTTCTGACTCTGTGTCTCTCCCCAGTAACTTTAGATTCGGCTATGCTCGTCCCAAGCAAAACAAGTCTATAAAAAAGAGGATTTTCAATTTTATGACGGTGTACAACTTGCAATAAAATACTGTGTTTACAGTGAAAATTTGATCGGTTACTTACAATCCTATGTGAAGTAACATTTTGTACTGGTATCCTGAAACAGAACAAACAAAACAATAAAATCTAAAGTGAGTTATTAAGTCAGACTCGACTAGATTATGTTAATTGTTTTCAGAGCAATTGCAAGTTCCAAAAGTAGCAATTACACATTAAGCATCAAAATTAATTGGTTTATTTTACAAATTTTTAAAACAAAATATTTGTTGGAGCTCGTACTTACAGTCTAACCCTCTCCCTCGCAGACCAGAGATCATTAGATAAATAAGAAAAGATTGGACATTTTATAATTCCGTCTTATCAGGCCGAATCTAAAGGCTCGTTTACAAAGTAAAAATAAAAAAATATCTATTATATCCACAGAAATCTAAATAATAAGGTACTAGAAGTCGCATGACCGCGTGACATTGTCGCCGCACAGGTGACTTGTAGGCCACCAGTGCTCGAATTGTAGTTTAGTCTTGTTCGAACCGGCAGGCGTGAATCATCTTTGAAACTTGTGTTATGGAGCATAAACAACTGTGGAAGTTCTTCCACAACTTGCAATTATACCAATAATGAGATTACATTTCACTGATAGGTATTTTATTTTATTTTAATTGCATTTTTTAATAAAATAAACGGAGCCCAATGATTCACTATGATAGTTATCAATTTTTGGTGTGATCGTCATTTTGCATACCATTGCTGCATACATTAATTAACATCTAAAGTGGTACATGCATAAACAGCAATGTAATGTAAAATTAAAGATATCGTCATAACCTCTAATCTTCCATGGTACAACCGCAGGTAGCGATTGTGAGTTAGTGCTGTGACGGTCCAATTTTACTTGCCCAAAAATGAACGATGAAAATTTTATTTTAAATTTTACATAGTTTTATCGATAAAGTAACATAATAAATCGATAAAAAAAATTGTACGCAATTAACATTACACCCGTACGTACAATCTTTTAATTCGCGGTAAACATTACTTCATAATTCATTAATTATTAACAAAAATAATACATACTGGCTATAACGCGCGATTGTTCGTCCGTGCAAAATAAATATTAAGATAACTGAGGCAGTATTTATCTATTGTAAGCTTTTATTCTTAAGACTTTATTAGTTTTCATACAAAATCAGCGAGCAACACGGAAGGGAGTAGGCATACACAGCGTTTCCCCTCTGTCAAAGTACAAGTCCGCGTGGACCATGGAGTTTGATAATATACTGTGGCGTGGAATACACTGAGGGCGGGGCTAGATTTGTGAATGGTGCTTTATTTTTTATGTGTTAGTGATTTGGCTGTGTGAGTATGGTCGGCAATGGATCGGTACAGGTATGTTTTGTATGTAATAGTGCGGCTTTACGCTAGTGTGCAACTTTCCCCTCTCGCAAGAAATGACAGAAAGATTTGAACAATATTTTTTAGCTAAGGCTACTTCCCTTCCGTGCTTGCGCGGAAGATCGAGTTGCTCGATGTACAAAATATTCAACAACCTTTGTTCTTCAACTATACCCAAGCCCATGTGGTGTCAGAATTACATAGTTCAGTGATCGAAACAATAGTATACCCCATGTGACGCACTTATTTTATAGGTAGGCATATTGACTTTGTTGTAGTGTAATACACCTAATTAATGAAATCAATAATAACCTTTATCGAATGTTAAAGTTGGACCGTACTTTGAAATATCGATATGTTTTAATTTTTGTCAAGCACTAGCGTATATGTGAAAAATTGTTAATTTTTCAATGTATTAGTAGGTTCACTGATAAGCGTTTATGGATGTGTGTGGTGCAATCACAGACCCAGGTTGATAATGTGCAGCTATTGCTGTGTGAGTGAATCTGTATTGGAATAGTACGCGCATGTAGTAGTGACCGCGGGGGTAGGGGAAATGTGGCGACAAGCGTTTTGCAAGTAATTTGAGAGTTATGCCATTTCTATTACCTTATTATTTAGATTTCTGTGATTATATCGAAGGACAACGATCGTTTATGAAAACGAATAAAATGTTTTGTAAGTTGTATGTTTAAAATAATAGTAATTTTATCTATTGCCAATGAAATTGTGAAATAAAACGAACATTTAAATATACCTCTGATTTATTTTTATACAATAACTGTCGATGAGATATAACCTTTAGATGTGCGGTGATGTAATTAGTTAGATAGATAGTTTTGTGATTACCCAAACTGAACTTGGTGGTCTGTTTTGGCAAAACAAACACTTGAGAATTTGACGTCTTTGATAAACGTAAAATGATATCGTCGACAGTGGTAATCATGTTCGTGCATAATGACTGGTAATAGTAGACTACAGGCCCGTAAACAAAATTTACGTAGTAAATGAACCACCAGGAGACCTATGCTATCATCCTACATAGGTCTCCTGGTGGTTCATTTCATACGTAAATTTTGTTCACGGGCTTGTAGTCTATATGCTATATGTAAAAACAGACTTACATGACATTTGCCGGTTTTTACCCGACTGCGCGACGCAAAGGAGTGGTAATGTGTTTAACAGTCTATGTATGTATGTATGTTCCTTTGAAGCACTATACAGACCAAACGCCTTAGCCGATTTTTATGATTCACACGTCAATCGATTCCTCTTAATCTGGCGAGTGACACTAAAGACATGACATTAGTGTAAGTCCAATATGGCGGATTCAGGACGCCATATTGTCCAAATAAAAAAAATGAAAATCACCAAAATATATCAAGAGGGGTATCGTTGAATAGGTATTTAAAAATAATGTTTAGCTTTCTCTCAATGTTTTTCGATTTGACTGACCGTTTAGGATGTATATCGATTTAAAGTTGAGTAACAACCATTCTCACATTTATAGGTTTTTAGGTAGCAGAAAACTTCGTATAACTAACTGTACGTGTGAATGTGGATGAACATTATATACTAATGTATCTAGTAGGCATCGATATAAATCAATAGATGTGCCCTGAGCACCTTGAAATTGGTAATAAACTGCGTCTCTGTATGTATCGTAAGTGGTTTACAAACATCCAATCTACTTGACCCCAAAAACTCAAAAACCCGACTGCGTAAAAAGTGAACCAAACTACGTACTCGCATACTAAAAAAAACTGAAAAGAATAAAACAAGCATTTAGATTTCTGGTGGTCTAGAATTAAATTAAAAAATAATTAATATATTAAATAAAATTAAAAATAAATAAAAATCTAAATTTAAATTTAAAAGTCTAAATTCTATAATATGTTATTGTATTAATACTATAATACTATTGAAATATATACAATATTTTCTAATAAAAGAACATGACAACTAAACAGTCGGGATCCATTGAACAATTACATTGTATGTCGAATAATAATGGATTAGTATTAATACAATAACATATTATAGAATTCTAGACCACCAGAAATCTAAATGCTTGTTTTATTATTTTCAGTTTTTTTTAGTATGCGAGTACGTAGTTTGGTTCACTTTTTACGCAGTCGGGTTTTTGAGTTTTTAAAATATATTTTTTTAACCCAACTGAAAGCAAAAAATGTATTAAAATCTGGTCTCTTTTAGCCATTTTATTTGGAATTGTTAAAGATTGTATCCCCGCCATTCAACAAAGGTACATTTAGACTTTCAACGAAATCACTCCAATCATGTAGGAAGAGGAGTTCAGTGACCTGCATACTACATACAAACAGAATAATTTGACTTTCTAATAAAAAAAATTAAAAACCGTGTTTCAAAAGTGATGAAGCATGTAATTAACACCCAACTATTCGAATGTCGGGAATAGCACCAGTTGATCAGCGATCGTCAATGCGGGTCTATGGTCCGTTATGGGCAATCAACCGGTGATGTTTTGGAATCCATTTATATTCTATCTACCAATTTGGAAAGTCTAGAGCGTCCAGTTCCCTGTAGTCTTTTGGAAAATCAGCATGGACCAAAACGAGTCTCTTCAAATATAAATACCTACATCTCTCTTTAGGTTAGTAAAATAATTGATTAGGAGAGGTATTGAAACTATAAAAAAGGAAACTATGTTTGTTGTCATAGGCTCATAGGGAAGGTAAACAAAACTTTAAAAATTATTAAAATTCCTTAACCTTGATCCAAATTATTTATTTTCAATTTTAGTTCAACTGGCATATGATTGTGACATTCTAGATAATGCAATGATTCTTACACTCTTATCAAAATAGATTAATACCGTCGTTATGATGCAAATAAGCAATCCGAACCGTGATTAACCTTCACAGCGCTTCTACAATGGTATTAATTTTGTAATCAGAATAATATAACTGTTAGTATACACAAGGACGGATCCAAGAGAGGGGATCATGGGAGCCATAACAGGTTCACCTAGGTTATGGACTGGGTCCATAACCTAGGTGAACCTTATCTCACGGACTTATGACTGGACCACAATTATGTTTATGTGGCTATCTAGTTTTGACGCCAGGGGGCCCGGGCCTGGCGCCAAAACTAGATCCGCCCTTGTCTATACATTATGCGAAGTCAGAAGAAAAAACATTTTGAAGTGAAAACTTCTTTAGGCGCGCCTAGACAGATTTTTCGTGGGCTGTGAATTGAATTCTACCGTCACGCTCGGGTATGATAAGAAATCTTCGGGTAAACTCGGGACCAAGGCTATTGGCCATCTAGAAATGCGTCAGCCAATGGGAAATGCTGAAAAGACGTGGCCTAGCCACCATGGCATGGCCATCTAGAAATGCATCAGCCAATGGGAAATGTTGACGCATTTCCAGATGGCCATGCCATGATGGGCAGGCCACACTCTCCGATTACACCCGTGTAATTATCAAATTCTGAGTTTTAAGTTTTCACTTCTATCGGCAGTTCCTATGACTGCCAATTTTTTTATCTAAATTAAAACACGCAACTTTTTTCGTAATTTCAGAGCTTGTAGAAACGAAGTAGCTATGTTCGATACATCCATTCCATAGTTAAAGCTGTTCAATAAAATAAATGTAGGTAATGCATCCCGCCCTTCTACCGTCTAATCGGCTTAACTAAATCGGCTATGGCTATTGCGGTTATGCTATTGCTGTCTCTATCATTTCAAGCGAGAAGAAAATAAAGAGTAATATCAAAGCTAAGACAGTTTTCGTTAGGCGGTAGATCCCCCGATCATCTTAACACTCTTTTTCATTGTACTATTAACTTATAGATTACGTGTTCCTTTTCAGTTCTTGCAGTTTTGGCTACTTTGGCTACAAATAGAGGAATATGTGTTAATTTTAAGTTGTGAACAATAAAGAATCTTCATTCTTCATTCATTCATATCTAGTTTCACGGCACTTGTACTTTGCCTACCTACATGATAAATATGTGTCAATTGCTCGAATCTCGATAGCTTATCTAAAATAGTTAGCCCCATCTTAGCGTTATCGATAGCATATTGCTCCAACAAATCATTAAGAAGTATCCATAACCATAAAATAATTTCTTTCGCCTTAATTTTTTACGATTTCTTCTAGATGGCCATGGTTTGGAGTTCACCCCAAGATTTATTTCATTTACGAGCGTTACGCTTGAGCTCAAATCACAGCACACGATATATCTGTGTGGTGTGCGCCGCAAGAAGTTTTCACTTTAATAAAAAACATACAACCGAATTACGAACCAAAACCTCCTCATTTTTTGAAGTCGTTTAAAAATCGTGTAAATGTTAAATGCAATGTTGTAATGAAGTGTAATGTTCTGTTGCAGCGGAGAGCGTGGTCGCGGCCGCGCGGCCGGTGAGCCATGCGCGCGCGGTGGGCGGCGCCGGCGCTGGCGCTGGCCCTGGCGTGGAGTGCGTGCGGCGCGCCCGCCGAGCCGCGCGCGCCGCCGCCGCCCGCGCGCGCGCCGCCGCCCTGCGAGCCGCTGCTGCTAAGGAACCCGCCGCCGCAACCGCCGGTACGTTACAACAATAAGCCAATACATGGCAAGAATTTTTCGACGCGTTTAGTCCTCGCCTCAGGGAGATCAATTACTCTTGTAAATCAAAACTCCTTTGTTATGTAGGAGACATCAACATTAGAGAGCAAAAAGAAGTGCGCCGCCAATGCCGTCGAGTACTGATTGCTATTGCTTACCGGTGCCCCGCCTTTTGCAAGTCGCCTAATAAGTACTTCTTGTTTTGGTGAAACTGCGACACCCACGCGAGTGCCACCACCCTCCGAGCCACTGGTGCTAGGGAACCCGCCGCCGCAAGCCGCAACCACCGGTAGGTTACTACTGCGCAAACGGTTTAACGGTCAATTTCGTCGCGAACGATAGCCCTAATATCATATACTATAAACGCATATTAAAGGGCAATAAGATCAAGTCGCCAGTACCCTGTAAACGCGAACTACGGCGCAAACAGGCAGGGTCGGTCAATTTCACCACGAATTACGCAAAGGGAATCCTGTATTAGCAATGCACATTAGAGGGCACAGGAAACAAGACCGTGCCGCCGCCGGGCTTATACTTACTGGCGGCAATTGCTACGCGGTAAAAAAGACTATCCCTATGCCTGCCGTCTGCGAAGTGCCTAACATTACTTGTTTTCGTGAGACTGCGTCGGCCGCGAGACCACCACTACCCTCCGAGCCTCTGCTTCTACAAACCGAATCGCCATCTACTATGTCACTACTGCGCAAACGGTGGCGGCGGGACTTAGGCTGTGTCCCCAATAGGCAAACCCGCCGACTGAGTTAGCGACGTATCGGCTTATATTTGAAATTGAGTTTTACTAGTTTTGCGCTCACTCTACGCAGTTTGCGTAAAACTAGCAATCTTTGGACACCCCATTTCACATATTTGGAAGGGCGTTCTAAACCGATACGCTGCTAACTCAGTCGCCCGCTACAGTTACCTTACTGGGGGACACAGATGCACTAACAACCAACCGCGGGGGCGGGCGGCTAATGCGCGGTTAGACACTTTTCTAAGTGGTGATTACTTAGCAGCTTTACCAAATTTACTGCGTAGCTGGCCGCTCAAACGAACTGCCTACAATCTAACTGTATTCCAAATTTCAGGTTGAAACTTGATTTATACAGAAGTTCTGCCGTAATTGAGGAACAAAAGTCCCAACATTAAAATTTACAAAAATAGTAGGAATAAAGTTGGGTTGTGTATTTCCAGAACGGCCGTGAGCATGAAGCGGCCGCGGTGCACATGGCGAAGGCGCTGGCTGAGCTGGTAGAGCAGAACGTAGCCGACGAGGCGCGCGCGGCGGCGCTGGCCCGCGCGGCGGCCCGCGCGCCGCTGGGCCCGGCGCCCGCCGCCGTCGCACTGGGCGCGCCACAACTGCACCTCGGCGTGCTCTACCTCACCGAGCCTGGCAAACTCGTCGTATTCCAACAGAACAACTCCGTGGCGCTCCGACAGTTCTGGAAAACCTTAGCTTCGGCTTGGAACGCAACCAGTGTAGTCTGGTCCAATGCCTGGTTCTCATGCGATAGGTAATAATATCATTCAAAATAGAGATTACGTAATTCGCGCCACAACTTTACCTCGGCGTGACCTCACCGAGACCGGCAATCTCGTCGTATTCCAACAGAACAACTTCGTGGCGCTCCGACAGTTCTGGAAAACCCTAGCTTCAGCCTGGAACGCAACCAGTGTAGTCTGGTCCAATGCCTGGTTCTCATGCGATAGGTAATAATATCATTCAAAATAGAGATTACATAGTTCGCGCCACAACTTTACCTCGGCGTGACCTCACCGAGGCCGGCAATCTCGTCGTATTACAACAGAACAACTCCGTGCCGCTCCAACAGTTTTGGAAACCCTAGCTTCAGCCTGGAACGCAACCACTGTAGTCTGGTCCAAAGCCTGGTTCTCATGCGATAGGTAATAATATCATTCAAAATAGAGATTACATGACCTAATGTGAAGGCGCTCTTAATTTAGAAGACATCCGCTGCAGTCGCACGGCTGCAACAGCAGCCTGCGTTGGACAGCGTTTGCAACACTGGCTCGATGCCGACTGATCGCACGCGGCTGCCGCGCTGCCGTCCGCTATGACAATTACGTGTCGCGTGGTGGTCGCGCTGCTCTTTTTAGTACAGTGAACAGCGTGACTGTCGCGCTGCTACTACCGCGCTGCTGCTGCACTACTTGCGACCTAATGTGAAGGCCCTAAGAGCGCGAACCCTCGCGCTCTTAGACGAAGGTGTGCGCTTGTGGAATTGTAAAATAAAGAAAAAAATTACAATATAGCATAAAATTAACTGACCCAGTAAGTAGCGCGCTTACGGAATTGTAAAATGAAGAAAAAACATAGCAGAAAATTAATTGACCCAGTAAGTCACCTACTCGCACAATAAAAACTATTATTTTTGCTTACGGTTGTAATTCAACCGTAAATCAATGTACTTCAATTTAAAATAGCAAAATATACATCATGTTATGTAAATACTCAGCTCCCGGCGGTTTTACCCGCGTAGTTGTATAAAAAGTGGCCCATGTCTTCTTCCAGACTATAATGTATCTGTGTTCCGAATTTCAGCCGGATCCAAACAAACAAACATCCAAATAGGAAGTAGGATACAAGGATTTGTAATATTTATTTTTCGTTTTGGGTTCTAAGAAAGAGTTTTCTTATTCTATTTCGTTGTTGTGTGTATAGAGACGGCGAGGGTTGGTGGGGCGGCGTGGCGGCGGCGCGCGGGCTGGGCGCGGCGCGCGCGGCGGCGGCGGTGTTCCGGCGCTGGGCCGCGGTGCCGTGCGAGGACGCCATGCACGAGTGGCTGGGCGCGCCGCCGCCCTGCGACGCGCCCACCACCGACTGCGAGGCCACGCCGGCGCACCCGGACTCCGAGCGGAGGATCGACGTTCGTAGTTTTTTCCAACCAAGTTTATTGAAGTGAAAACTTTTTTTGACGCACCGCATACATCATTTTCCGGAGGCTTTAAGAGTGCGCCTAAAGCCAGGAAAAAATCAGATTTCACCCGCGCGACGCGTTTCTTAATGTGATGTACATAAAGTCGAGAATAGCATGACACAGTTTGGAGGAAAAATCAATATTTAATCAGGCGTCCATTTTTGACCAAGTTTTATTTAATTACTCAATAACTAAACATAAATTTAAAAAAGTGTTCGGTTACTTTACTAGAACGTATGTGGCGACTAGCTGGGGAGTCGCTTAGGTAATCAGTTAGGCACGAACTCCCGACGGCTAGCCACTGTTGAATAGAAGGTTGCGAAGTGCAGAGGGTGTTAAAATTAAATGCGAAATATAAAATTTGGAAAATATATGTTAGACAAAATAATAATTAACAGAACACGAATAACAGAAATAAACTATGAGATTAGTATTAACAGAAATAAGGAATTAATTTAGAAATATTAATATAGTGGCGAGAAGCGCAAGACGTCAGAGAGTTTTCGACTGACGCGAGCTCCTCGCATGCGCGGCCTGTATGTCACCTGCGAATCCAATGGAGAAAAGAGGCGCTACACGCTATAGACGATAGCGGTTTTAATCAATATAAAAAGTTGTTCTTTTATGATTTGGATTCGCACGGGTGACATACCAGCATGTACGCCACATATTCCCCCCGACCAGACCGTGACTACGGTCGATAAAAGTCAGTAAACCGCACTCTTCTGCCGCTTCGGGTCCTCATCTCCACGGTTGGTGGTGATGTTACCGGAACTGGGGTCGGTCTGGCTTCTTCAGCAGGTGTAGGGGTAGAAGATGTAGGTGGGGTAGGTGCATCTTTTGCCATGTATGCTGGTTTCAACCTGTCGACACTGACGTGTTTGTCATCTTGCCTTTAACGTCTAGGGTGAAGTACTTGGGCTGCCTTTCGATGACAAGATAAGGTCCAGCATATGGTGATTCTAGAGAACCACGTACATGATCTTGCCGCAGGAACACATGTGATGAACTTTGTAGGTCACGTGGAATGTAGAATGGAGATGAAGTATGCCAAGAGGTAGGACGAGGCGTCATCTTTTGAATATGAGTTCGGAGACGGGTCGCGTACTGAGTGATGTCATCAGAGGTAGGGTCGTCTCTCGGAGATAGGAATTGTCCAGGTAAGAAGAGAAACTCACCGTAGACCAGTTCAGCGGCTGAAGTCTGAAGATCTTCCTTCCAGGCGCTGCGCATACCAAGGAGCACCAGTGGGAGGACTTCAGTCCATTGTGAGGAGTGACACATAATAGCGGCTTTGAGTTGCCGATGCATTCGTTCGACGATACCATTCGCAGCAGGATGGTAAGCGGTAGTGCGGAAGTGATGCGCACCAACCAATGCAGCGAGAGACTTGAAGAGTTGACTCTCGAACTGGCGACCGCGGTCCGTTGTCACACGAGCAGGGCATCCAAATCTGGAAATCCAGCAGGATACAAGAGCAGCAGCACAAGACTCTGCTGTAATTGTTTTAAGCGGGACCGCCTCAGGCCATCGAGTATATCGGTCGATGACGGTAAGGCAGTACCTGAAATCAGAAGACAGGGGTAATGGTCCTATGATGTCGATATGGATGTGAGAGAACCTCGAGGATGGAGTATGGAATGAAGAAAGTGGAGATTTAGTATGACGGGTAACTTTAGATTGTTGGCATCGTATGCATTGCCTAGACCACTCTCTACAATCTTTTCGAATCCCTGGCCAAACAAATCTCTGTGTCACCAGTCGCACAGTAGCTGTACACCCAGGATGGTGAAGTCCATGAAGCATGTCAAAAACTTGTTTACGCAGCTGTGGCGTGACGAAAGGGCGAGGCTGACCACTAGACGTGTCGCAGAAGATAGGTACATTACTGTCAATAGATGGTATCTTCTGGAGCTTCAAACTTGAGCCATTTTTAAGCAAGTTGTTAAGTTCTTCATCTGCGTCCTGGAATCGAGCGAGAGCTTGGTAGTCGATACAGTTTGTGATCTCTTCTACACGAGACAGAGCGTCTGCCACAACATTCTTCTTCCCAGATATGAATCGAAGATCTGTCGTAAACTGGGAAATGAAATCAAGCTGGCGAAATTGTCGAGGAGAGCATTGATCTTTGCAACGCGAAAAAGCGAAGGTCAGAGGCTTGTGGTCGGTGAAGATAGCGAAAGTTCTGGCTTCGACCATGTGCCTGAAATATTTGATAGACTCGTACACCGCGAGTAGTTCTCTGTCGTATGGACTGTATTTGGACTGTGTGCTGGAGATCTTATGCGAATAAAAAGCTAGTGGTTGCCAGTTTGCACCTACTCGTTGTTGCAGCACAGCACCTATAGAAGTGTCTGATGCATCTGTGACAATTGCGAGTTCAGCCGAAGCATTCGGATGAGCCAACAGGGTTGCCTGGGAAAGAGAAGTCTTGCACTCTTCAAATGCGCGCATTAGTTCTGGAGTCATGTTCACAGGGTGAGTATTTTTAACCTTCGGGCCAGATAAGACAGCGTTCAGCGGCGCTTGAAGTTTAGCGGCATTGGGGATGAAACGACGGTAAAAGTTAATCATCCCAAGAAAGCGACGAATTTCTTTGACGTTCTTTGGAACAGCGTAGTTCTGGATCGCTTGAACTTTGGTGTCCAGTGGTCGTGTGCCAACAGCAGAGACGCGATATCCTAAGAAGTCTACTTCAGACTTCCCTAGAACACACTTGGAAGTGTTAATCAGCACACCATACTGCTTGAGGCGATCGAATAGCTGACGAAGATGTCTCATATGATCTTCCATTGAAGAAGAAAAACAGAGTATGTCATCTATGTACCCGTAGCAGAAGTCGAGGCCTAGTAGGACTTCATCGATGAACCTTTGGAAAGTTTGAGCAGCATTTCTAAGTCCAAAAGTCATATACTCAAATTCGAACAATCCAAAAGGAGTTGTCAAAGCAGTCTTGGGCACGTCCTCTGGATTTACGCGCAATTGGTTGTAGGCCTTAACCAGGTCGATCGTTGAGAAGATGGAGCAGCCTGAGAGCTGGTGGGAGAAGTCCTGAATATGGCGAACTGGATACCGGTCAGGAATAGTGCGTGCGTTGAGAGCGCGGTAGTCACCGCAAGGTCTCCATCCGTCATCTTTCTTCTTCACCAGATGCAAAGCAGAAGACCACGGGCTTTTAGAGCGTCGAGCTACACCACTTGACATCATGTCCTCAAACTCTTTTTTTGCAGCTTTAAGTCGAGACGGATCTTAACGTCGAGGTTTGCAAGAAACGGGTGGACCAGGAGTAGTTTTGATGTAGTGTAGCGTATTATGCTTGGGAGAAGAAGGTACGCCTGCAGGTCTAGTAATCTCTGGAAACTCCTTCAGTAGAGAGTGAAATTCCGATTCGCCTGTTACAGCCTTGATTGAAGCTGAGTCATCAGATGATCCAGAATAGAGAGCATTGACTGAGAGCGAAGTGACGGTATCAACAAGTCGTTGATTCCTACAGTCAACAAGAAGACCATAGAAGCTGAGGAAATCTATTCCTATGATAGGCCTGGAAACATCCGCGATGGTGAAACTCCAGGTAAACGCACGTCGAAGTCCTAAGTTTAGATGCATCTGTGTAGTTCCGTAAGTGTGAATGACCGTGTTGTTGGCAGCTGTCAATGTGTACTTCGACTGAGAACAGGGCGTCTTTACTGCTGACCGTGGGAAAACACACAAGTCTGAACCAGTGTCCACGAGGAACTGCATCTTGGAATCACGATCAAAGACGAATAAACGGCCTGTTTGAGTAGTGCGGCAGTCGTTGGCCGCTATGTGCGACTGCCTTGAGCGTTTCCCGCCGACGTCTTAAAGGTGCAAGGCTTACTACATTTCCTCGCCTGGACTCCATAATTGAAGTGATAAAAACAGTGAGGATGGTCTGGAGGAGGTTGACGTAAGCGTGAGCGTGATTGTGAGCGCGAACGATTGTCTCGTCTCCTCTGGTTCTGCGAGCGTGATCGTCCACCGCTGTACCTCTCCTGCGTTAGCATCGCCACCTGCTTAGTGAGCTCACACACTTGCCGAGTCAAATCATCATATGATGAAGATGAAGGTTCAGCCCTGGAAGTACTAGCCACCTGAGGCATAGATGGAGCTATCTCGTACACTTTGTCGGCTAGATCTGATAATTTGTCTAAGTCGAGGTCCACTTGTGAGGCTAATACCGTCTGGATGTTGGCAGGCAGTCGGCTGGACCAGATGGTCTTTAGAAAGTCCTTGGGTACAGTTGGACCAGCAAGGCTCTCCAGGTGACGTAGAAATTGTGAGGGCTTCCGGTCTCCGAGCTCCTCGTACATTAACAGTTGCTTGACGCGCTTCTCTTGTGATGCCGAAAGACGTTTAATCAGTTCAGTTTTTAATTTTAAATATTTGTCTGTGACAGGAGGGTTAGTGATGATGTCTTTGACTTCTGCAGCGTAATGATGATCTAGCTGAGAAACGATATAGTAAAATTTTGTGTCATCAGCTGTCACTTTGGACAAATTAAATTGCGATTCTAGTTGGGCGAACCACAAAGCCGGTTCTTCTGGCCAAAAAGGTGGGACTCTGACCCCAACACGCAGTATTTCTGGGCTTGCGAAGGGCTGGGCGTCGTGAAATTCGCTCTTGGAAGTCATTTTTAGTTTTTATAAGAAAAATAAAATCAAATCGCTCACCGCTCAAATCTTGGACCAAACGTCAATTTTTCAATCGAAAAATCCAGAACTTGATCTGCACTTGAATATTTTTGTCCAAACTTCGGGGTCACCAATGTGGCGACTAGCTGGGGAGTCGCTTAGGTAATCAGTTAGGCACGAACTCCCGACGGCTAGCCACTGTTGAATAGAAGGTTGCGAAGTGCAGAGGGTGTTAAAATTAAATGCGAAATATAAAATTTGGAAAATATATGTTAGACAAAATAATAATTAACAGAACACGAATAACAGAAATAAACTATGAGATTAGTATTAACAGAAATAAGGAATTAATTTAGAAATATTAATATAGTGGCGAGAAGCGCAAGACGTCAGAGAGTTTTCGACTGACGCGAGCTCCTCGCATGCGCGGCCTGTATGTCACCTGCGAATCCAATGGAGAAAAGAGGCGCTACACGCTATAGACGATAGCGGTTTTAATCAATATAAAAAGTTGTTCTTTTATGATTTGGATTCGCACGGGTGACATACCAGCATGTACGCCACACGTACAAATAGGAATTTTATTACCAAAAAATAATGTGGTGTCATCGCTGATAATTTCGAGTACTCGAATTAAAACGGGTTTTTTCGGTGTCATTTTTATTTTTTTATTGTAAAAAACTCTGATCTATTTTTAAAATTCTATTCGGTTATTGTGCTTCTTCTTGATTGTACCCACACGTCAATTTTTTTTTGTCATAGTTTTTAGTTTCTTAACTTCAGTGAGCGGCGTCGAAAATGTCCTTTTTTCGTTTTCTGGCTTTAGGCGCCCCCTTAAGTGAGTCTGATCCGTCACGGTCCGAGGTAAAAGGCAGTGCATTGACCAGGTGTGGATGCACCCTAACGCCTTCCGAAATATTTTTTTTCTTGTATTAGGTATATCACCATGTGTTAGCACCATCAAATTCTAAAATTAAGCTAGTTGCCCGCGAAATGTAGATGTGGGTACTTAAGAGTGCGCCTAAAGCCAGGAAAAAATCAGATTTCACCCGCGCGACGCGTTTTTTAATGTGATGTACATAAAGTCGAGAATAGCATGACACAGTTTGGAGGAAAAATCAATATTTAATCAGGAGTCCATTTTTGACCAAGTTTTATTTAATTACTCAATAACTAAACATACATTTAAAAAAGTGTTCGGTTACTTTACTAGAACGTACAAATAGGAATTTTATTACCAAAAAATAATGTGGGGTCATCCCTGATAATTTCGAGTACTCGAATTAAAACGGGTTTTTTCGGTGTCATTTTTATTTTTTTATTGTAAAAAATTCTGATCTATTTTTAAAATTCTATTCGGTTATTGTGCTTCTTCTTGATTGTACCCACACGTCAATATTTTTTAGTTTCTTAACTTCAGTGAGCGGCGTCGAAAATGTCCTTTTTTCGTTTTCTGGCTTTAGGCGCCCCCTTAATGTTTCCAGTACCGCTGCAAGTGCCGCGATGCGCACTGGAGCGCGCAGGGCGCGGGCTGGCTGGGCGCGCGCGCGCTGCACTCCCCGCTCGCATGCGCGCCGTGCGCCGGCGCCGGCGACGCGCCCGCCTGCCGCTCCGACGCCGAGCGCGCGCCGCTGCTGGCGCTCAACCTGGCCGGAGCACTCGGCTGCGTCTTACTCGCTCTCATTATCTTCAAAAAGAGGAAATGCAAGGTACGTACACGCTGCTGTCTGTCCCTCAACCAAGTGACCATATTTACCTAAAAATCACCATACATGTTGCGCACTTAGTAGATTTTAATTCTCTAGTTTAAGAAAACCACAACGCACTACAACGTTTCACAAGACTCGTTGTACATTACGATAGGCTTATTAATATTATTAGTGTATAACAAGAAATGTAAAAACTGGCCAAATGCAGGTTAGTACAGTATTAATTTTGAACCGTAGAAAGTGGAATTTCATCAATCGATTTTGGAACACCGAAACAATACATCCTCAGCGTGATAGATGGTATCGAGGTCGTGTCATCTCGGCCAGATTCATGTGTTATGCTAAAAATATCACACTTAGAGCATTTAGTATAATTTGTTTGAGATATCACCAGCATAGCTTTTACGCCACTGGTAGAACTGGTAAAGAAACAAAACATAAAATACAAGTAGTGCATAAAAAATATAACTACGACCAAAGTAGAACCAACGAATTCACTGAATGGTTTCTTTTTTCAGGCAGTTGCTGTGGGAATGTGGACTGTTCTAGAAGTGGTTCTACTGGGCGCATTGTTAATATACGCTTCTGTAAGTATTCTTTAACACAACGTTTAATATTTAGTGACTTCCAAAGGCTATGTCATATCCGTCGTGGAACCGATAATCTTTGGAGTAGAGGGGTAAGTTAACTACCCTGATGGTTAACTTACAGCGAGAACGCTTTCGCATTGTCCCGTAAATTTCTACGACACTTATAAGTGGCTAAGTCGCTTTCGGCTACACGTCACCGGGTCGTCCCAGAACACCCGCCATGGCACACCAGGATCACCTCTGGGACTGATCAGTGACAATCGACCGCCTTCCCCACATCTGGATCTCTCTTGATCCCTCTCTCTTCTCTCTGCAAGCCGCAGGCGTGGTCTATCTATATTTGTAGCGGTACCTTCACTACCTTCATGTCTCGCAACCAGTGCATCGCCTGGCCACGCGACAAGCAATGGCGGGCGGCCTCACCTCTGATCATTAGACACATGCTCGACACAGGAAGTCCTTCTGGAAAGACTCAGATCTGTTAATTATTGGACCAGAACTAGATTGATTAGCAGCCAGTCAACAAAAATCTACGGAAGTTGACGACGGTTCCCCAGGAAGTACCTTGGTCCTCGAGGTTCATAAGCTAGCGCTCCTTTGAATCTCAACAACTATGTACTTCACCGTATATCGTTTAAGGGGGCGCCTAGTGCCAGAAAACGAAAAAGGACATTTTCAACGCCGCTCCCTGATGTTAAGAAATTAAATACTATAACAAAATAGTTATTTGTTGTACAAGAGTGCAAAGTGGCTTTTTAACCGCGTGCTCAATTTTGATGACCGAGCAAGCGAAGGATTCTAAAGTTGAATCACGAGCGTAGCGAGGGATTCAAAAATTAGAATCCTGAGCGTAGCAAGGGAATCAAAAGGGCACAAGGTGAAAAATCTTTGCACTCGAGTGTAACACGTAATTTTTCATCCCCCCCTAGCAGCGAGCAACACGGAAGGGAGTAGCCTTAGCTAAAAAATATTGTTCAAATCTTTCTGTCATTTCTTGCGGGAGGGGAAGTTGCACACTAGCGCAAAGCCGCACTATCACATACAAAACATACCTGTACCGATCCATTTCCGATCATACTCACACAACCAAATCACTAACACATAAAAAATAAAGCACCATTCACAAATCTAGCCCCGCCCTCACGCCACAGTATATTATCAAACTCCATGGTCCACGCGGACTTGTACTTTGACAGAGGGGAAACGCTGTATATGCCTACTCCCTTCCGTGTTGCTCGCTGCCCCCTAGCGAGGAAATTACTAAACGCTTTGCCCATTTTCAGTTTCAGCTGATTCTGTTGGCGTTAAATAAACTTCTTGGTCGCTAGAATCACTTATTATTATGGTATTTCGGTTTTTCACTTGTATTCAATTTTATAAGTTTTAAACTTAAGTTTATTTAGCCATGGTTTTAACAATAACAATATGACGTGAAAATATGGAGAGTTGACCGATTAAGGTAAGGAGTTTCATGTGTACATGAAAAAGTGTGCGCCCAAATGCATTAAATTATAGTAGCGCTAAATTTGCATCAGGGTACATTTTAAAGGAAATTAATAAACGTACTATTCAGAATTCATGAAAAAGAATAAAATAATTTTAACAAAAAAAAGAATCGACTTCAAACAGTAAACTAAAAAGTAAAAAATAAATCTCTTTACCACAAAGTAGAACGTATTTTGATAAATTTGAACAGACATGATTAAATAAGTATTTAACAATTCTGAAGTCGGTGCCAAGTAAAACAACTACAGCTGAAGCTAACATTAGTAGAGTAGTAAATCGAACTGACATTTGGAACATAGACAAGTTGTTGGGGACATATGTATGATAGACAGGAAGGTTGTTGCAACATTTACTTGGCACCGACTTCAGAATTGTTAAATACTTATTTAATCATGTCTGTTCAAATTAATCAAAATACGTTCTACTTTGTGGTAAAGAGATTTATTTTTTACTTTTTAGTTTACTGTTTGAAGTCGGTTCTTTTTTTTGTTAAAATTATTTTATTTTACGATTTTAAGTGATGGTTAGATGAAAAATTCTTGAATTAGGTGAGAAAATAAAGAAAAAACTTGACTAGTAGAATAATATTCACTATGATAAAGTGTTCAAATCCAGGATGGTCGGTGTACTCAGATCTGTAAAATGGTCCTCAGTACCCATGTGGGTGCCAAGTTCTCATCAATATTTAAGAGTACATGAATCAAGCACAAACACTAGCTACTGTAAACCGTTAAACAGTTCGCATAACTGTCCTTTGTCTTCATCGTCAGACCCCTAATAACAGTCACATCCCACCTAGGTATGTGTAAAGTAAACTGCTAGGTAGGCAAGGTAACTGCTGTAGATCGTTGAGGAGTAGCCTCGACTGTCTTTCGGCTCCTTCATCGGATCGAGTCCAGACCTTCATTCAATTGAAGTGCTTTAAAATACTTAATTGAAACATTTTCAAATGCACTAGACTACCCTTGCAGTTTTTAAAGGTCTAACGATTAATTAATTAGTTACAATGCGATTGAGCAACAAACATCTAAACATAGACATTTATAATGATGATGAAAGGACTGTCCCAAGACATCTAGACGTAAAGTGCTCATCAATACATATTAATCAAGCCCAAACACAAGATAACTGCTGTAAATCTTTGAGTAGTTCTCTCGACAGTATTTTGGCTTCATCATCAGATCGCTTCCAAATCTTCGTAGTGCCAAACCAAAATAAATTGTAGTGCTTGTAAATACTTAATGAAAAATTAATAATCGCGCTTGTCGCCCCTACAATTTTTGCAAGTTCTCTTCAATTTCTGCAGGATTCCATCATCAGATCCTGGTTTCCTTATCATGGTACCACCCTTGGAATGTCTCCTATCCAACAAAAAAAGAATCATCCAAATCGGTTCATAAACAACGAAGTTATCCGCGAACAAACATAAAAAAAAAAAAAAATATATACGGTCGAATTGAGAAACCTACTTTTTTTTTAAAGTCGTTTAAAAATATTAGCAGTCATAGGCACTGCCGATAGAAGTGGTAACTTATAACTCAGAATTTGATTTTTACTTTGGAAACTACGCGTGTGAAACCGGAGGGCGTGGCTATGAGCATGGGTATCTAGAAATGCTGACACATTTTTAAATGGCCAATGGGAAAGGCTGAGCCATTTCTAGATGGCCATTGGCTATGGTCCCGAATTTACCAGAAGATTTCTTATCATTCTCGAGCGTGACGCTAGAATTAAATTGACAGCCCACGAAAAATCTGTCTTTGGCGTGCCAAAAGAAGTTTTGACTTCAAAATATATTGTACCTACATGTTTTCTCAAAATAGTAATTATTTATTTGATGGTATATTTACTACATTATTTTGTACTGCACAAGTAGTTGAAATTATCTATTAGTTACTATTTTAGTAGTCAATAATATTTAATTATTTAACTCGGTAACTCGGCATACTTCAATTCGATTACAATTGATTCATTTATAGCATTTCAAAATGTTTTGCCATTTGAAATAACATTCTTTACCTCTATCCTCCATAAGTGAAAAAAAAATTGCGCGCAAAGCATTTAAAAAAAAATACACCAAAGAGGTTCCGAGTATGAGTTTTTAACAAATTAAAAATAAATGTATGATGAATTCGGCGAAGGAGGTAGAAATAAATAGGTTAAGTTATGTTTTGAATTCAAAACCTCAGTACACACGATGTTCTAAAATCAAATTTACTTTAACCTCTAGAGGGTAAAAACGACTTTTGCGCCCTGATATCGAGGAGCAAAAGTACTCTTTCTGAGCTGGTGGGATGAAAAATATATTGACATGTGGGTACAATCAAGAAGAAGCACAATAACCGAATAGAATTTTAAAAATAGATCACATTTTTTCACAGAAAAAAAATTAAAATGGCACCGAAAAAACTATTTTAATTCATGTACTTACGCGAAATTATCAGCGATGACCCCACATTATTTTTTGTTAATAAAATTCCTAATTTTACGCTCTACTAAAGTAACTATATTAATATGTTTAATTATTGAGTAATTAAATAAAACTTGGTCAAAAATTGACTCCTGATTTAACATTAATTTCCCCTCCAAACTGTGTCATGCTATTCTCGACTTTATGCATATCATATTAAGAAGGGCCTTGCGCGGGTGAAATCCGATTTTTTCCTGGCACTAGGCGCACTCTTAATATCAGACGAGATCGCTGGCAAGCATATAACTACCTATCAAATGTTTGCACTGTGTCTGGGTGTTTATAAATATGTATAATAAGTATGTATTTAAAACTATATAAGTATTATATCAGCTATCTGGCCGCCATCATACAAGCTTTGCTTAGTTTGGGGTCAGATGGTGTTGTGTGTGAATTGTCCACCAATATTTATTTATTTATTTATCCTATTAATATTATGAATGTCAATGTTTGGATGTTTGTTGCTCAATCACGTTGGAATTTCTGAACGGATTGTGTAGAAATTTGAAACATGATTATACTCGTAGTCTAGAATAGAACATAAAATATTCTGCTACTGCTGGTGAGGGTTGGAGACGTAAGACCGAGAATCGGGCTGAGTGGCATGAGAGGCCTATGTCCAGCGGTGAATAAACACAGGCTGATGATGAATATGATGCTACTTTTTATCAATTATAGTTCTCGCTCTTGTTAATTTCCCGGAATAAAACATAGCCGGTGTCATTCCTGACCATTATCTATCTATGTATCAAATATCATCTAAATTGTTTGTTACTTTTTCACGCAAAAACTACGGATAGTACGGACCAGGGATGTAACGGAGGTGATCTTATCGGAACCGAAGTCGGAGTCGGAGTTTTTAAATTTGATTTATCGGAGTCGGAGTCGGAGTCGGAACCGGAGTCGGAGGTAGGATCAGAAGTAGTGGTAGGAGAGAGATTTTTATTTTAGGACAAATAAAACATTCATTCAAACTTTTCATTGTTTTGTTTCATGAAATATCACAAAAAAAAAATGGAATATTCAAAAATAAACAAAAAATTCAATTAATTGAATCCCAAAGTGCCATATAAAGTATGTTAAATGAACAATAAAAAAAAATCTGATCAATTTTTTAAATTCTATTCGGTTATTGTGCTTTTTCTTTATTGTAGGTACCCACACGTCAATATTTTTTTTGTTATAGTTTTTAGTTTCTTAACATCAGTGAGCGGCGTCGAAAATGTCCTTTTTTCGTTTTCTGGCACTAGGCGCCCCCTTGTAGATTAAATCGACGCCACCAAAAAGGTATTCGCTCGCTACCGAGCCTGGTGAACACGATAATATTGGCGGAATTTTATTTAATTTAATATAAGGTGCCGGAATTTTGCGTTTTTCTATGTTGTGCTCATTTAGTATACTTTTCATTATACTCGTGCGCGGGAGATTCCCTGCGCGACATGTTCCTGCGAAACTGTTCGTTACTATCGGCGCAGGGCGCCGCCGCTAAGTTATGCTTCGACATCCGATTAACCTCCGATTCAAAAGTTTCGGAACCGGAGTCGGAACCGGAGGTGTAAAACTAATCGGAACTTCCGACATAACGGAGTCGGAGTCGAAGCTCCGTAACATCCCTGGTACGGACGGTAGTTTTTCGTGAAAAAGTAACAGACATGACGTTCGCGATCCCGGATATTTCGCGATATAATCTTAGGTGGGACAGAAATAATCATGGAACAAATTTTTGTAAATTGAAATGAAAATAATTTTGATTGTGTTTGCGCAGGCGGGTGTGCAGTACATCCCGGCGTCGCGGTGGCGCTGCCTGGCGGGCGCGTGGCTGCGAGAGCTGGGCTTCGTGGCGTGCTACGGGTCCGTGGTGCTGCGGCTCTGGGTGCTCCTCGCAGAGTTCCGCACCAGGAAGGCGCACCGCTGGACGCCGAGGGACTCTGAGGCACGTTCCGATAAACCTTTGCAATATGTGATATGTACCCCAGGGTCGGACTAGGCAGAAAGCGCCCGGCAGGTCTGGGGCCGTTCAAGTATACCGTAACGCAATTTGGGAGGAGAGGGGTGTCTTGTGAAACGTTACGGTTCGCGTCACGGAAGTATTTTTTTTACTTATAAACATTAAAATATCAGGAAATTAATATCTAGGGACTTGGCAACTAGGTACAACAACTTTTAAGTAAAAACTTTAAAGTTGTTGGTGACTTATAAGTAAAAACGATCATTTGGATTACCTCACCTTATTACCTAACGTTTACGGAGAGTGAGAGGAAGGGTGTTAAAAATGTTAAGATGCATTACGATTGGGGTATAAAAACGTTAAGTAATACTAGAAACTGCCCGGCTGGCAAATGCCACCTCGACTAAATGGCTAGTCTGACGCTGATGTACCCAAACATCGCATAAATAAAGTCAGCCACTTAACATGTAAAAATGACCTTTGTATCTTTTAAACATTGAAACTGTATTGTCGCATGGCTGGAAGACAACCTTCTGAATCTCAATATAGATAAAACAAAATATATGTGTTTCAGAAAAACAAACAGAGACAAAATTCCACCGGACTTCATTATGCGTGCTCATTGTTTTCCCTGTAATCGGAAAGAAATCGAGCACGTAGATTGCAGTTGTGGTGTTTTTACTCGTGTGGAGACTACAAAATATCTTGGAGTCACTATAGATGACAAAATGACGTGGGGACCACACATAAATGTAGTGTCTAAGCAAGTGAGAAAACTGATACATGTTTTTAAGTTGTTGCGACAAGTAGCTGATAAAACACTACTCATACAAACATACAAAGCACTGGGAGAGTGTATAATAGGCTACTGTATTTGCTCATGGGGTAGTGCTGCAAAAACTTATTTGATAGAGGTAGAACGAGCACAAAGAGCTTTACTTAAAGTAATTTTGTCCTTGCCATTTAAGTACTCAACATCTAACCTCTACAAAGAATCTAACGTGTTTTCTGTGCGGAAAATCTTTGTTAGTCAATCAATCAAAAGATACCACAAAGAAATCGTCCCATATTTACCAGCTAACAAAAAAAGACGTAATAAGTGTCCAGTACCCGCCTACAAATCTGCCATTGGTTGGAGACACTATGTGCACATGGCACCAATTTTGTATAATAAATTAAATACTGATGTTTATAACATTATGTTTTCGGACAGACATAAGTTAAAAATAAGCATAAAAGATTGGCTTGAGCAATATGATTATGATACTTTGGAGAAATTGTTTATGAGAGTGGAATAGAAAAAATTTTATGGTGTGGTTTTCGTTTCTTTCTTTTCTTTTTTTTCCTTCTTTCTTTTTTGTAATAATTACATTTTAACTATTATTAAATAATAAGAATAATTTATACACCCAAATTAGTTGCACATTGTTGGGAAGACACTGTTTGCTGTAACACAGCTAACGCTAAAGCAGCAGACAGGGTTACCTATTTTATTCTGTACACATTTTTATGGAAATAAATTATTTGTATTTGTATTTGTATTTGTATAATTCTGAGAATATACACTCAAAAGAAATCCAGTCTTTTAGTAAAATATGGACAAAAGTAGATGTTACAGGGCATCAAGATAAAACATCTTATAAATCTCTGGGTGCTACTGGTAGAGTTCCGCATCAGGAAGGCTCACCGTTGAACCCCGAGGGACTCTGAAGCAGGTTCTAGTGAAACTTTCAATTTGTCTAGTCTGTTTACTATCTCTAGTCTGTTATTTTTATCAAACGCATAGGGAATAGGTACTGAGTATATATGTCTGACGCACATATCCGATATTGAGAGAATGAGATAGGTCGGGTCGGGTCGGGTCGGGTCGGTGCCAAAATAAGCAGCCCATAAGCATGTCCCCACTGCCAGCGTGCCAGGACACTGTCTTTTCGAAGACATTTTAGTAATGACGATACGGTGTAGGAAAAGATCGCGTCAACCGACATGTACCTAGAATCTAACGAAGTGATGCGTTACCCACAAACACGCACTGGGTCGGTGTGGTGCATTATGGCCTTGACTCCCCCTCCTTGCGAGATAAAGTACCGAGTCCCAGCAGTGGAAACATTTAGCGGGGTGCTTATGCACTTTTTAACACTTTTCTAAAAATCAACTATTCAATACATTTTCAGAACGGTAGTATCGTGTGCATTTCAGGTTCTCCGCGTGGTAGGCGCGATGGTCATCGGCGCCGCGTGCTACCTGGCCGCGTTCACCGCCACGGCGGCGTGCGAGGACGAGGCGGGCGCGGGCTGCGCGCGCGCCGCCTGGCACCACGTCACCGCCGGCGCCGAACTGCTGCTGCTCTTCGCAGGCATCAGGATCGCCTACGCCGCGAGGAACGCTAACGTGCCCTTCCAAGTATGTACTTAAACTGGATTCAAAAATATCTTCCCCTGATTTACGCCCTGATCCTTCCCAGTTTGACGCTGCCTTGACGTTGCCTTGACCCTAGCTTGACTCCGCCTCGACACTGACTAGACTCTGGCTAGCCTTGTGCTTCATTCTGGCTTACCTCTGGGCTGATTCGGGCTCGACTCTGGGTTGACTCCAGCTCAACTGCGACTCGACTCCACCTCGACTCTGGCTAGACTTCAGTTAGACTATAGTTTAACTTCGGTTGTACTTTGGCTCGAATGTGGCTTGCCTTCGGCTCGAGTCCAGCTCGACTACGGCTCGACTTCGGTTTGATTCCGACGCGACTCCGGCTCGACTCTGGCCCGGCTAACTTCGACTCTAGCTTGACTAGATTTGGCCGTTTCCTTGGCTATGAAGATCTTGATACATACACATTGTTTGTTTCAGGAGCGTCGGTGGCTGTCAGCCGCGCTGTGGATCGAGGTGATCTGCGGCTTGTGGTGGCGCGCGCTGGCGGCGGTGGCGGAGGGCGCGGCGCCCGAGCGGTGGCCCGTCACCGCCACCGTGCGCGCGCAGCTGTCGGCCGGCGCCGCGCTCGCCTGCGTGCTGGCGCCGCGCCTGTGGCACGGCTACCGGGCTAGGTCGCTCGCACAGGAGGTACATTTACCACAGAATTATATTTATCACAGCAAAATAGTAAATGACGGTAGTTTACAATCCAACGAAGTTACATTTTAAACCAACCTTTTGTGAACACGTGAAACCAGAAAGTGAAAACGTCTTTTGGCGCGCTACAGACAGATTGTTCGTGGGCTGTGAATTGAATTCTGGCGTCACGCTCGGGAACGATAAAAAATCTTCGGGTAAACTCGGCACCATGGCCATGGATCATTCGTGCATCCACTCACGGTTCCGAATTCACCGGGCCCACATTTGCGAATTTTATTTCGTTGCGTATGAGATAAAAAATAAATAATTTATTCTGAATCCTAGACACTTCTCAGTAATCTAAAAAAATACATTACTGCTCATATAGGCTATTAGAATGTGCAGACATCATTTATGTCACTGTTCAGGTGTCCCGTCGCGGGCCGGCGGAGGGTTTCGGCGTCGAAGGTGAAGAAGAGCCCACATCCGAAGAAGTCAGGGCCGAACTCAAGCGGCTATACGTACAGCTCGAGATTCTGCGCAACAAGACCCTACGCCGCGATAACCCGCACATCAGCAAACGCAGGGGCGGACGCAAGCCGCCCCACAGACGCTTCTCTTTACAGGTACTTAGCAACAAACAATATCAAATCTAAAATTCTTCAAAAACAATTCGTATGATGACTGAGTCTAAAATATATACCATTCCAATTAGTCCGTCACGTAGATTATTGAAAAATATGGGATACGTTTTTTTTTTGTTTTATCACCTTTCCCAATTATTCTGCCGCCAAGCAGTAATGTGCAAATTTTACTGTGTTTCGCTTTGAAAGGCAATGTTTCCAGAGACATTACAAGGCATAGAGATAAATCATCTTATATGTGGGTGAGGAGCGCAGTGCAGTGCTAAGTACCTAATGATTTGGACTCTTCAGGATCCAATAATAGCTGCGTGATACTATGCTGTTATGGGTAGGCGTGATGCTTCCCATCAGGTACATGTCCTGCTCGTCTCGTCACTCTATACTTTAAAAAAATATACATATACAAAGACCGACAAAGATATAGGTCAGCAAACTTCCGGAGTGGGGGCTTGTGACGTCACGTCTTTGTAAAAATCATACATTGAAGTGACGTCACTCGAAGCTTCTAAGTACATACTGTATCTTCGTTATTCGATAATAATAATAAAAAAAAAAAAAAAAAAATTATTTTCATTCTAACATTGTGGCCTTATGGTAACTTATGGACTTAAATAAACTAACATGCATATTATTAGTGTCCAATTGTAACCCTAGCTCCCACACTAGGATTCCCTGTGTTTGTGGGAGCTAGAAAATGTTCAAATGAAAAATGAGCAAATCGATGTTTGTGAAACAAAAGAAAACACGTGTACACTATATAGTAATCTAACGGACGGACTATTTTTTTTTGTCATCGTCCCTAGTATGTAATCAGGCTTTCATGAGACAGTCAAGGCTTGGAAATATGAATGACACAAACTAGAATATTAACGATCATGACCTCACGCTTTGTTTGAGCTCTTGAAGCTTATTAACTTATCAATTCAAATCACTTTCATAGTATTCAAAGAGGCTGTAACAATGGGCTGTTATCATTTTCACTAACTTTTCTCTTACTCGTACGTCATGCAATCATAGTTTTTGAGAGTAAATTAATTGAGACATCGTTATTCTATCTGACTTCAAGTAATATGTAGGATAATTTTAGTTACTTCTTTACATTGGTCTATTAACGAAATCGTTTGGTTTTCTCTAATTTTAGTTGTACCCATAGATTTAACGTTAGTTTATCCCTACCTGTTTTTTGTGAAGTTCTTTATGTATATTTTGTTAATGTGTGAGTAAGCTCCGTTCCTGCTATGATTTAATCCCAGTTTTGAGTTGTGTTGAATAACAAGATTGAATGAATGTAATAGTGTGCATAGTCCTTTACGATCAGATGTCATGTCAGCTAGTAAATCCAGAGTGACTAGTAGAATAAACATGTCCATTAGGTATTGAATGCGTCTCGGTATTATTTTCATATCCATTAATTGAATGTTTCATCTTCCATCCCACCCCGACATTAGAAAAAGGGCAGCCGTGACAAGGTAAGGATCCGAGTCAAATATCTGCATGAGGCAACAGCACCCGCATGCCCCTGTGACGTCCGTGGGACCACCCGTCGACCTAGCACCGCCCCTGTGACGACACTTGCTACCCCTATTCTTGCATTTAGTCCACTTTATAGACACACTACTATCAAAACAAAAATCTAAGCATCGTAAAATCAAAGTTTTGTCGTAGATTTGAATAAAAAGTGTGTTTGTAAAGTTAAAAGTTTCAAATGTTTGCTTTCTCTGTTTGTAAATTTTGGGTTTCTCGGAAAAATTATAGAGGCACCAACTATCGCTAGACCTGTCATCCAGTGTCCAGGTTGAATTCTTCTCACGCTGGTGTTTTTTGGCACAAAGTATATATGTCGTTCGTGGCACATTTGAGTTCATCCCAATTTTAATACTTTGTGTGTGCACAAACTGAAAATTGTTTGATATTGGTAAAATTTAGTACCGAAATATAAATTAACAGTATTGTATTATATCACTATTCTTGTCAAAATATCTCTCAATCGATGAGTTTAATAGCTAATTGAGATGAAATTTAATTAAATTGAATTGAATGAAATGAATAAAAATATACCTGAATTTTCTCGAATTTTTGGACAAAATTGCTCTTGATAAATATTTCTAAGTGTACACTTTCAATCAAATTGAATGTAAAGGAAAGTAAGCCTTCCGAAGTTAACAATTTTCCGAGACCCATCACATATAGATAATAATGGAATACTAAAGTTGAGACTCCCTCACAGGCGCTACAAGCTCGCCGCGGGGGCAAAGGCAAGTCTGTGAGTGGTGCCGAGCCCAGCGACATGGGCGGCGACGCCTCTCGGACTCCTGAGGACTCGGTGTGCTCCGTGGAAGGACCCTCGCACTACACAGACGGCGACACTCAAGCATGATGCAAGGACAGGGCGACGACACAAATCAAGCGCACAAAGAAGCAACGGAGATGCGACTATTGCGATGTGCAATTGTAAAAAAACGCGATTTTGACGTTAGCTTTGAGAAATGACGCGTATGGACTTACAGGTTTGATAGACATTGGTATTTTGATCAATGTAGAAGATAACAAGTTTATCGATTCGACAAGGCAAGTTGTTGTAAGCGTCTTGCATTGTACATTTTGTAGATCATGTTGTCTGTTATTGATGTGGTTATTTGACAGAATCGGGTAATTTATCCATGAACATAGCGTATAGCTATTACCTGCTTGCATATAAGATAGAGAACGACGTGACGGGGGAAATTAATGGCGACCAATTTTTGTTACATTTTACAGAAACTTTTTTAAATCAATCACTAATTTATACATGTTTTTTCGCCATTGTTGGGCAGCTAAATCCTTAAAAATAGGTCACTAGTATCAACTATTCATGTACTACATAATATACATATATAGTTATGAGTAAGGATCATAACTGGTTATATTATTTCTCTCTTTTCCAACCACTAAAACTGAGAAGTTTTTATAATATACGATTCCGAATTCGTTGTCTTTGCGGTGATCTTTAGGTTAGATTCGTCTTTATAATTCTGTCCGTATTAGGTAAATATGTTGTGGTATTCTTAGTAATAGAAGTATATAACTTAGAACAAGTCTGGGCCACTTTGTTATTCAAACAAAATACGTTAGTAAATATAAATAAATGCAGTTTTGATGCTACGACTAAGTATATAGGTAGTAGCAGCTCAAAACTGCGTGAACTCTTTACTAGTAACTACTCTATAAGCACGATAAAACAAAATTACTGTCTATTGTCATTATATATTTACTTTTATTTTATAAGACGACAATTATTAAATATTGTATTTGGTTTTGATGCGTTCTCTGTTCATCTGAGATTCTTAGAGCGCCTCATTTTGAGAATGATAAATTGGCTCAGGCCTATTTCTAAAACTTTTTCGTCTGTATCTTAAAGATACAAAATAATTGTGAACTTGGCATAAGAACCTAGATAAATAAATATTATTATTAATTAAATCTTTGCTGTTCTGAATTTATTCCTATGCTATTCTTTGATCGACCTTTTCATGGTACTGTCATAACTCTCGGAACTTTTTCTACGATGTAATAACTTCAAAAAGTGTACCTATTTAATATTTATAAGTATTAAAATGAAAATGATATCACCTAAATAATACAACCGGAGATAGTCAACTAATAGACTACAGGCCCATGAACAAAATTTACGCAGTAAATGAACCACCAGAAGACCTATGTAGGATGATAGAAGGGTATAAAGTAAAAAGATTCAGCACTATGCCGCTACTTGTATTCATCAAAATCTTTTTTTGTATGGTCCGATTTGATTACTCGAATATTTTTTATTGTATAAATATGTTATTTCATCGTAGCAGAATTTCTGGAAACTCCTTCCAGATATTTCGTAATAAATATAATCTAAGGTTAAATAAAAATATACAATGTACATAATATTTTAAGTGTATGTTTATATAAGAAATCACTTTGCTAGTCATTTGTTTTGTTTTTTACAGAATTAATTAATGCGCATAGTACGAATATATACAATACACTAGTAGATACGTACCAAGTTTTGACTGTGTTTTAAAGTAAATTCAGTATTTAAAAACTTTCACCATTATTCGCAGCCGTCAAACAGCTGGATGTTAGCTAACCGCGACAAAGACTATGTCGTCAATTCATCTTAGCGGTGGAAGTCTTGTACTCTGCTTACCATTTCTCCAAAACGTAGGTATTTAACTACGTTACAAACATGGTACATTTCTAAACCAATAGATTTTCGGTTCGGAAAGAAATAATGAAATTTTACAGCCTTTTAAATGTCAGGATTACGACCATTAGTGACATCAAACTGACATTTATGTGAAAGCCGGCCTGGTGGCGAGAACGCAAATTTTGTAAGATCGTGGGTTCGAATCTCGCTTGTACGGTACAAATAAGGAAGTACGAGCAAGCGAGGCACTTGTTACAGTACAGGTAAATAATGTACAAAATAGCCATCATCGTTAGATTCAATGGTGAAGGGAAAATTAACAGGGATGGGCGGGTTAGGCTGCTAATGGCAATACACTATTCAAACTAAATGGGATAGTAAGTACATTGATTGATTGATTGACAACTGAAATTTTAGAAAACCGGTTTATTTCTTTATCTACATTGAATTTATTGCTTTGGCAATAAAGTTAGGATGTGTTTATGACAAATATTTGTACTCTGCTCACAAACAAAAATTACGTTTAATTATTTTTATAATTCAGCCATTGTAAAAAAAATATTTTTTGCATTATCCAAACTTTTTAACTCGTTTTAAGAGAATGTTTTTATTTGTATATTTTCTTTCCAGGGATAGTGTAAAGTGAACGGAATGTGAATAGTAGAGATTTTTAATGAATGTTAAGATACATAATGTTAGTTTCGTTAATTGATATTATTGTATGTTGAGCTTTTTGATCAATGTTCGCGAAGCGTGGCGCTCGACGCCGATAATAATGATACAAGTATCAATAATTGTATATTATTTATTAAATAAACGACAATATTCATAAATAATCCCTTTTATTTTCCACACGTCATAATATAGTAAACGGGGTCTCGATTATCGGAATAATGACTTAGGTCATCCAAACGCCCAATTAATTAGCCGAACAATACATCCTATACAAATAGATTGTTGCGCGCTCAAAAAGGCACACAGAGCTGTTCGATAACGACCAAAAAAGTATACCAAAAAGTATTCTACTTCTTTCAGTTATTGAAAATACTTAAGTTAATCAAAAAACTCACGTTTCTATTATCCAAAGTCTGAGTTTCAGTTGGTTCAGATAACCGAGGTTCTTTGTAGGTATGTATATTGTTTATTTAACAACCAAAAGGATTATCCAAGGATAACCTTCAGCGACATCGCTTACAAGTCTAAATGAAGCATTTTCAAAATGCAAAAATCTCAAGCAAAATTCTAGCAAAAATAGTTCTCGGTAGCACCAAAGGTGGCGTTAATCCTTCGTCTTCTATTTGCCGGATTTATCATTTTGAAGACGTTCAACGGAAGAAGCAGCTCGACGTAGAGCTGCATTTCTCAGTACTTAATCAACAGGCTGAAAACAAAATTGTGAAGTAAAAAATTATAGAAAATATAGGACGGGGAAATGGGTCCAAAGTTTATTTCCATTGAAGTTATCCTAACGTGAAGTACCTAAGTACACGCCACCGTAAAATTGTAAAACCGTCAGATTATAATATATTACTCTAACGACTTCAGTTTACAAATTAACTTAAACTAGCCTACCGGGAGGTTCTAATATTAGTTAGATCATAATCTGACATTTTGTTCTCAATTTTACGGTGACATAGCTACATATAACCTACCTTTAGAGTGTTACAATGGCCACATAAGGTAGGTAAATTCTAAGCGGTTCTACGCCGTAGCTGCATAGCTGCATAGGGGATGATTGCCCTCTTACATTGGTCTATCTTATTGGAAAAAGCTTCAAAATAGTTGTCTGACAAACATATTTACAAATGGAGCATGAGAATTTAAGTGAAGTTAAATTATTATTTTCGAGTTGTTAAGCAAAACGGCCGACGGAAAGTGTCTGGGAGTATTGGGACCTTGTTTTTAAGGATATTGCATACAACATACGTGAAAATCACTTATTAGAAAATACGTGAAGTAAGTAATATCTCATATCTCAAATAATATCTCAAAATTGGCTGTCTAAGCAAGTTAGCGAGTAAGCATGTGTTCTTAGTACTTGATAACTCTACTCAATCGTCCACATTTCATTCATCAGAAAATAGGTGACGTCTGGCAGCTCTGCGATCTCGGACTATTAACCCTTTTACCTACAATACTCCAAAAGTAATCATTGTCAATTTGATTTATTGAAGTAATGTAGGCTTTATTTTTGGCGACTATAAGTTCGATGCAGCACTGCGTCACAATTCAACATAACGAACTAGGGCTACAAAGCAAATATTAAATGATTTTAAACATTCGATATAAAATAGCGAGTGTTATGACATGGCCCCGTGTCCCAGCGGTGAGAACATAAAGTAGACTACTTATGAGGACGAATCGTGTCTAAGGTTATTCAACATTTCATAGTTTTATCCTTGTAAAACATATACTTGGTGCCTTCTCCAAGATCGAGTATTCTACCGATGAAGTCAGGAACTGAGCAACAGATTAACAACTACCTAGTAACACAGTAACCGTAACCGAGCAACGGTAACTAACCTAATGAATAAAATATCGTTATTACGCATTCGGGGCCAATAATTTTTTATATTTTGTTATCATCATGGGTAAAATGTCGCATCGCGGCGTTTCGTGGCAACCCTACAACCGGCTGCAGTACACAAAGAACGGAAAATGCGGCTGATAGTTGCACCATCGCGACCGGAAACGTTGAACGCGTGTTTGTAAACTGAAGGAAGATGAGATGAAAATGTCATCATGTCCGGTGAGTACTGAGATTTATATAGTTTATCTTTTTGAGTTGTGGTTCCGTGACATCCATTATTGCCATTAATTACGGAATATTTATCGTGGTTAAAAGTCGTTGGTAAAGCGAGTACCTACCCGATATTTCGAAGTTCACGGTTAAGCTGACGAATGCCAACACTAATGTAGTTAATAACCGTGAAAAAAAAATGGTCTGTGGAATAGATGTATTAGGTACTTTCTTAAAAAGAAATAGCTTAGGATTATAACCTTACACTGGAATTATAGGTGAGTAGCTCCTTTTGTACAAAAACGAGTTATTTGTTTGTCTTTTTAAATGTATCGCTATCATTGATACTGTCTTGTCGAAGAGGTGGTATGGGTCATAAACACATAAATTTGTAGCCTTTGGAGATGGGTTCTCTCGATACAAACATGCATGAAAGGACCAACGATAAAGATTCACTCGAAACTTCTAAGCACTGTATTTGTATTTGTTTGAGGAACAAAATACATGTAGTACCATATTTTTTTACTTTTTTTTTTAAATTAATAATGCCTATTTTTGTGATGACATAGTGACTCAGCCATCGACTCGAAATACGTGTGTTTTGATAGAGAGAGATGCACAAAACACTCTATTGTTAACGTCAATGCAGGACTCATCACCCCACGTCCAACAAGAGTCTGTACTTATAATATTAAGCTGAAGATGTTTTTGTTTGAATGCGCTAATCTCAGGAACTACCAATTTCCTCTACGAAGATCCTTTCACCGTTGCATATGTACGTGATCCATGAGTGCTATAAGCTATATATTATGTACGGACAAAGCCGATGCGGACCGCTAGTAAATCATATGAGTCATCAGCTATGGCGTAACAATTTTTTAAATCACGCTAAGACGCTAGTGTGCTTCGTGAGAGCTAAAAAAAGCTTTGCTTTGTAAATAATTCTAAAACTCAAAGTAAAAAATAAAACATAAGTATGAAATAGGTATAACCAAAGACGTCATATGAAAAAAAAACTCATCTATGGGTATAACGGCAACGTTTACAGTAACACAACTGCCAACTTCAGTACAGCATTTATTTATATTTACTAATTTTGTAAGATAATGAAACCTTACTGTTGAACTGAATTTGATACAATTTGTTTTAAGAATAAATTTTATTCATAAATAAATTTAATGGAATACTTAGTTTTTTAATACATTTTATAAATAAAAAAGGTAGAAAGAGTTCAGAGTGCTTAAACTAGTTGTTTACTGTTGTGTGTTAGATATACTACTATTTATTATATGAAGTGGTGGGACGTGTAAAAAATGTGCCTGATGGTAAGTTCCACACCTGACTATAACAGCAGTATCACGCAACTGTGATGAAACATAATACATTCAAATTGTTGGCACTCCACTGCACACATCAACCAGAGATATAAGGTGGGTTCCCAACGAGTAACACCAAACGAGTCACACTGTGACTCGTTGGGAATTTTTTTTCCCAACGAGTCACACTAGCGTAACAGTGTGACTCGATGGGAATGTAAACTAGTAAAGAAAGTTGCAACGAGTCACAGTGTGACTGGTTGGGAAAAAAAGTCCCATCGAGTCACAGTGTGACTGGTTGGGACTTTATCATGCGGGAGAAGTGATTATATTGAAATTGGTAAAATAAATGAAAAATGAGTTATGAGTCACATGTATTCTTTTCAAATAACAAAACCAAACAATTTTTTTAACAATAAAAATTCACAAAGTCTTTCTCGACGTACTTATTTTCTTAATAGTTTTTCTGCTTTACGATTTACAATTTAAAACTTTTAGATCGTTTTTGCCTTCAATTTGTACACAAATGGAAAGGAGTAACGTGATGAATCTAATATTTTTTGAAATTGTACTTCTTTTGGTGCGCAAGTGTAAAATGATGAGAATATTTTTTTACGATACGCGCAAACACTGTCACGAAAAACTGATTCCCCGTAGTTGGCTAGTAAACATTGGACCTACCTTCAAGTTAATACTTCTTTGCATTGTAGATAATATATTTATATAATTGAAGTTAGAATTTTTCACACGAGGAATAGAAAGAAGAAGTATTAACTTTTTACGTGCGTATATAAGTACACACACACACACTTCTTTTCTCAAAGCTCGACAGTAATGATTGTCATAAAAGCAACGATAAATACAACTAGAGATCAAACAAAAGAATAAGATATATTACAATCAAGCTACTACTTGGTTATGTCTACGATTTTAAATGTTTTGTCGCAGTAATAATTCATTGTTTGGAAAAAAATAAACATCGGTTTTAGAATATGTAAGTCATGAAAAATATGTGTTGTATAATAATTAACTTGGGTCGAATAATACAACTGCGCAATGCCCAATCTTGGCTGAAACTCACATAATATTGCAACTAACTTCCTATCCTCGAACTTGTATTGTTCGGCCTATTATACATATCTGAGACAAAATAAATATGACAATCATCTCGGTCACTAAACGTCTGAGACTTAATAATTTTCACTTACAACTTTGGTACAATATTTTAGAGATTACATATTTATGAAACATAGAGAGACGAATTTCTTAGCATTCCATGGATTCTCCGTGCGGGTGCCGGGTCCATCGTGTGGCAGAGAGAGAAATCTCGAATAGACCCCAAGACTTGTGACTCGGGCATAGGTTTAAAAGGGGCCCCTTTTGGTGACGTACGTCAACACTCACCTTCACTACTCGTACTTCTCTCCCTGCCCAGCCAAATCCGATATGATCCTACTAGTGCAGCTTTAGATACTCGTTCTAGTATAGAACTTACTGCTCTTCTGGGCAAGCCAAGGTCTTTAAGCAGGTTATAGAATATACCAAACGCGTAAAAATTGCTGTTTTTCTATATCCTTATCCTCTGTACTAATTTTCTACCGTCAGCTTAAAATTCTTCAAAAAATCGGCTCCAATTATTATCGGCAGTTTAACATCGCATAGCACTTTCCTTGAACCGGAAAGGGAACCTGCACAGCCACTCTGGATCACCTGGCGTCCTTCTTTTCCGCGACACAGACCTATTTCTACTCCATCTTTGCCGGCTCCTGCTTTTTCCGCGTTCTCGGACTTGAACCTTACTGCGTAGTGATGTTGCTTCTAACTCCAGCTTCCTCATCTGCCTGACTAGCTCCGTGAGAGGTAAATGGGGTACCTGTTCAACGCTCTCAGACACAGCAGCGACATCGTAGCATGTGGTGTTTTCTACTATTTTGTCCGCCATACTTGCTAAACCGTCCAGCGCCTGGTTTTGACACACTGTAATAACCGCTCTGCCAGAAACTGGCATCCTGGATAGCCACAAGCTCTTCAACGTCTGCTTTGAAACTTGTCCTGGTCTTCTGGAATCGTCGCTTTCCTGCAGCAATCGGTCCTTCAGCACCGTATACTTGTTGTTCACCGGCGGCTGA
This sequence comes from Ectropis crepuscularia, assembly GCA_963693475.1. Classification (NCBI taxonomy): domain Eukaryota; kingdom Metazoa; phylum Arthropoda; class Insecta; order Lepidoptera; family Geometridae; genus Ectropis; species Ectropis crepuscularia. Next base: position 7,301,811 of record OY856344.1, on the reverse strand, counting down.
AATTAGTCTCTCCCCAATTTTGATATTACCCTATTGGACTTTTCTCCATCCCCTTGTTTCTTCTGTGCCATCACTGCTGCAAACTGGGCAAACCATAACCGCGGCAAGTCAACCCAAAAATCTGGAAGTCTCGTTGACACACCTATAGCGGCCAGGGCATAATCAGCGGAATTCGTTCGCTCGCTTTTCATGCCCTGCTGACCTACTTGTCCACTTACTGGCGCAGCGTGCGGAAACATTGTTGAAAAACAATTCACTAACGCAGTAACACCAAAAAAAATCTTCTGAATCTTCAATTTAATCTTCAATCAAATGTCTGGGGTCACCACTGTAACCACCACTAAATCACGTCGGGGTTCACCACTGTAGGTGTTACTGGTACTGGTGAGGAACGAAACCACGTCACTGTATAAACTGCTGACTATATTGATCTTAATTATACAAGTGACGCGGGGCGAGAGACTAATCGCTCTACCGCTGTCATCTGCTTATATACTAAATCTTACCACATAAGTACGTGCTCTTAGGCTTAGGCCCCTACACATAAATACACAAAATAACAATACAGATATATTTAACTTGATAATATTAAAGTATGTAAATATATTCACCAATGCAAAACGAGTCACACTGTGACTCGTTGGGATTTTTTTTCCCAACGAGTCACACTAGCGTAACAGTGTGACTCGATGGGAATGTAAACTAGTAGAGAAAGTTGCAACGAGTAACAGTGTGACTCGTTGGGAAAAAAAATTCCCAACGAGTCACAGTGTGACTCGTTTGGTGTGACTCGTTGGGAACCCACCAGATATAAGATGATTGAGCAAATCATTTTATTTTATTTTTGACTTTGAAACAATCTAGGTACACATATTATTTGTATTCTAAAATAGTAACACCTTATTTATATTTTAAATAATTTAAATTATAATCAAAAAATTGCGTTTTTTGTCCTGAGTTACAGGGGTACATGGTACATGAAATAATAATTATCTGGGAACTAGGCACCAGGTCCCTCTTTAAGCATGCAAGCAAGTTTATCTCTTTGCTCTTAGTTTCTTTGGAAACGTATTATTATTCCAAACCCTAAATTAACTTAAGAATAGAATAGAATATTATTTATTATTTATTATCATAGAAGTAACATTCACACAATATATAATTACAAAAATTAAGTACATAGTATGAACGCCACTACACAGACTCGTCACATTACAATTTATATATTAATTTTCCAAAATTGTAATTCATAATCATTGAAATAGTTTTACAGCTGACACTAAAATTTTCTCGAAAATTATGATTAGAAAATAGTAGTGGTAAGACTCTTGGCAGAGTCCGCCTGGGGAAGTACCACACCTTTGCCAGTTATTCTACCGCCAAGCAGTAATGGGCGAATATTACTGAGTTCCGGTTTGCAGGGCAATGTTTCCAGAGAAATTACAGGGCTTAAAGATATAATATCTTAGATCTCTGGGTGATGAGCGCAGTGCAGTGCTAGGTAAATAAATTAGTTTTGTTTTTGTTTGTTTTGTCGAGGGAAATAAATTATTCGCAGTCTTTAACTGACACAGAACAAAGTCTAACAAGTTGTCGAAGAGCCTCCACATCGGAGGTGTTGCGTGCCGGTCCTGCGAGAAGCGTGCACGTGAGCTGACGGAAACAAGCTCAAAAAGCGATTATATTACACAGAATATAGGTTGCGAACTAACAGGGCGGGAATCACCAGTTACGGTTTTAATTTAGGATATAATAAAGTTATCACTTTATGGTCCTACTGTTGGGATTCGTGACCTTGTTTATTTAATAGGTAAATTGATATTGTTATGTAATATTGATAGAATTAGCAAGGCATGCGCTCGCGTGCAATTGCGCCTGAAGGTAAGCAACACGGAATGTGACAGTGAATCGCAGCTATGGGAAAATGAAGAAATCAAATCACTGCCTTGGACTGTTCAATGTTCGTCACTCAGAAATACTTTATATTAGATGACTTACTTCGTAGTTTAATTATATATATCTATCATTCTGAAAATGCCTTATTGATTTAACTAGAGTTGTAACAATAACTGTAAGTAAGTAACTCTATAATAAATGATCATGATGTGCACCTTGAGGTACCCGTCAATGGTGTACTAGGTTAGTTTAGTTGTAGCTCCTAAATGGCTCGCAAACCCAAACTTAGTTTTGTAAGTTCTATTGCATGGCGCACAGTGCAATTTATCCTCAGCATTATATGGGTAAGGATAGGAAAACTTGGGGCGAGTCTTTCTAATGTGACGTTTTGCGTAACAAATGTAACAGTAATTTTTAACGCTGACTGATCTCAATTAAGTATCCTCGTACAAATTTAAATAATCTTTACATATTTATACATTAATACATACAATATTAAATGTAGAACACATGAGTGTGTCGTTGACGTTACTTAGATCATAGAGTTGCAAATACAATAGCATTATACCCAGTTGCCTACATTTTGTTAGCTTTACCAATGCAAATAAATTTCGATTTTCAGTTAAATCACTGAAGCTATACAGTCAATCCTCGAAACTTGACGATTCAATTGGCGAGGTGGCAGTAAATAAGTCTAAAAGGAATTCAATAGACCGATAGCGTGTCTAAGTAAACGGTTTCCTTGCACATTCTCACATATATGTATAAGCACTACTCCAGGACCGGAATTTAAACCAAATAGAGGCCCCTAAACCCACCCATCGGGGCCCTTAAGTCATGAGGAAAGTGTGCCTTGAAGAACCTTTTTACTTTAATTCTACTAATGTTATAGGTAAATTCGCAAGTTTGGTTGTTTATACGAATCGGATTGAAATTTGGAACACAGTTGTATTATATCGGCATGTGACGATGCACAGCATCTATAGTGAGATTGCGCTGTTCTTCTTTCTGGCAACACACAGGAAATACGTCACACTTCTGGTAACTTTAGTCTATGAAAATGGCATGATGCTACCTGATTTCCGGTTCTGGTCACCTGAGCTCGAGCTAAGGCGATGTACCCTCGATAGCGTCGTATTCTTTCGTTGAAGCAACAACTCAAGCCGAAACTCTCACCGATTCTGAGAAAATTTCGGTAATTCGAATAGTTTAATCTGATTATGATCATTTATTTGTCTAGTGTGTCGCGCGAGTGCTATACTAAAGTGAAAATAACTGATCAAGCGATAAGTGCAATTAGTGATTTCAATTATAGTGATTGAAACGGGTACCTACCTAGTAGTACCGGTAAGAAATAGATTGTCCTCGCCCGCCTTGGAAGTGGGTACTCGAGGATGAGCGAGTGTCACACACTCCCTAACGGCAGGCTTCGTCCGAGGACAAGTCGTGGCCGGAGTAAACGGCAGGGTTTATCGTACGATGAACCACCGCCGCGTGGTCACAAGCGGCTGGCTTCATCAAACTACTATGAAAGAGCAGAGGTAAAGAAGAGAAGCAGGTAAGTGAGATGCACAGCGGTTTTTTGTAAATTTCTTGATGAAGTACGAGCGATTCCGGAGTTTTTGTGGATTAGTGAACGGATGGTGCCTGCTATCTTTTCTGAACAGTAACTTTTTCTACCACAAAGTCCGAGATCGTTTGTGCTATGGAACAGACCAGACAACAATAGAGACATTCTTTCGAAACTCGATGTAGGTTTTACTGGACTGAACCGCCTACAAAATCTTAAATAATTTGAGAGAATAATCCGAGAAAGATGTCGGGTACACCTATGACCAAAGTCAACTTTTGCTACCCCCAGTTTTATCAACATCGAATTTAACGACCGACTTTGTCAACTTTTAAAGGCTAGAGATTGCCTAGATTCTAAGAAAAAGGCGTTAGTAAGAATGTATAATGCCTCTCTAACACTTAATAATATTTTCAACACTGTTTATCGATTAATCCTTTCTTCAAAGTTTCACAAAACTAGCGAGGAAGTTGTACATGTCGTTTGCGGAAAACGAGCCGATTGCAATGAAATTCGTCAAGAGTGAATCCTGATGGAAATCACCATCAAAACTCTTCAGGAAGGTTTGCATAAAATCTCAGCATCCTTTCATTTTAGAAGTTTTACAATATTTTACAACAGTGTCACACAATGTATGTGTAATTAGACTGTGTTCACAACTGTTAAGCTTCACATCAAAGTATTTCAAAATTTGTGAGGAAGTCGTGCAGACTATTTGCGGAAAACTGTTGCTGAAAATGATATGCTTATAAATATCATGATAGAAATTACCACCAAAACCCTTTGAGCAAATCTGCGTCAAATTCCCCCGAGTACTAAGCATCTTGTCAATGACAGACTTACTTGAAAAACATAGGTAGTATTGACGGGCGGATTTGGCTGTGGTTTAGCCGAAAACAAGGACCTAAGAAGTTCCGGTCAAGGCCCAAGACTTAAATTTACTGCTTTTCTTGACAAAAACAGTTCTTCACTTCAAAACCCTGACACAGCGCGCCCCAAAACCGTTGAGCGCGACTTATAACTTCGCTGTCAAGAACGCTGCAAAGGACGGAGAATCCGTCAGGAAAGAAAGGGCATGACCGCAAATGAATAGCACATCCTCACACGGAATTTTGAAGGAGGCTGTCTCTGAGCGTATCGGAGACAGTGGCAGACGCCTCGGGCTCCGTAGGCCCTACTGCAGGCGTCTACCATTTACCTCCAAGCCTGTGCTTGTATAACCCCACACACAAATTTCAAGGAGGCTGTCCTCTCGATCTTATCAGAGGCAGTGGCTCCGGGCTCCGTAGGCCCCTCAGCAAGCGTTAAATGCTATTATCTCCAAGCCTGTGCTTGTTCAACTAATTATGCCACTGGATCACTCATGGCAGATGCCCACCGGAAGTTTCTTCGGCTGATACACAAGCACGAGGTTCTGCAAATGACCAGCTTTCCATTCGGACTGTCATGTGCACCAAAAGCACTTCGCCGCTCTCTCAAATCGGACGGCGCCGTTTCTTCGGAACAGAGGTATGTGGGTACTGTGTGTGTAGTGGGTCTATAAACTATGAGAAATCGGTCCTGCGACCATCTCGATTCCTGAAATCCGAATACCTCGATCTGGTTTAGGACACGTGTCAAAATACCAAACCGGTCCCTGTACGGACTATCGTACAAAGGTGAAATTATGTGGGACAAATCGTCTCTGAAAGAAAGCCAGATTCTGCAGAGCTTTTGAAACTTCACAACTTTCGAAACACCCCGGCTGCACTGTCGTCACATGCAACAACTGGGGATGAGGCGCTTAGATCCCAAGCACAAATCTGCCCTGCAGCAGATGCAGATTCCACCAGCAGTAAGAACGGATCTATAATGGTGAATTAATGTAGCCGAACAATCGCTTACAACAGATTTTGTATCAATCTTGGCCGCCGATGCAGCAGACAACGGTTAAAAGCTCTCTGATATACGGCAGGTGAGACCAGTCTCAACTCCATTGGTGTTGCATAATATCGCACTTCATACACAAATTGAATGTAAGGTAAGGTAAGAATGTCATGTAATTCTATAGACAGACAAGCAAACGATTGCGGCGTAGGGATGGGAGGAAGCCCGTTGTTCTACAAGACCTAACCTACCAACTTGATGCACCTTCTAGAGAGATTGAGTGTAACTCTCTTAGCCACCTGGAGAGTAACCTACCAGGCAGACTAAACTTAGTTGCCGACGGGTTGTCCCGAGGGAAATATATATATCAGAATGGCAATTACTATGGCCAGCTCTAGTTTCAGCGTCTCTGAAGTTCAATGTACATCACCCAAAATTGTGAGAGATTATGTCACCAAAAATCACTCGGACAAAACAGCAGTGTTTCATAATGCGCGTGTATTTCTTCCACCGTATCGGACTCTCCACGTCAGAGAACATCACTTGAAGTCTGCGAAAAATATGCGCCAAGCGCAGGTGCAGCCTTATAATTCAGGGGCACCAATAATAGGACAAGATGTGGAGTACAAAAGATTTTATTGGTGGCGCAACACGATTTTGCCTGTAAGTTTGCCGTTCCAGTTAAGTTAAACGTTTTTAGGGGGGGGTCATGTCCTCGGACCGTGCCAGCACGCACCGCCGCCGAGTTCTCACAATCTGGCCGAACCCTTATTATTGGTCTGCCCCGCCTATTTAAGTCCTAGTAGACGTGGATCATCCGCCAATCCGCACTGGGCCAGCGTGGTGGATTATGGCTCTCTCCTTGCGAGAGAAGGCCCCGAGTCCCAGCAGTGGGAACGTTTAGTGGGCTGTTGATGATGAGACGTGGATTGTAGAAGTGGACTCTTCCACATATACTTATAGAATTACAGAATGTTGGCGATGAACTAACTTACTAGAGTCTAGGTCCAACGTAGAATGAAACCTACTTAAGAGCGAGATGGCGAGATTCAACTCCTAAAACTTATGTACCTGCTTATGACCTTTGCATAGAGTAGTGAGCAGCTATTAATTTCAACTATAATTATAAACTCGCGGATCTAAACTCGTTGGGAAGGTATCTAGCACAATTGCTTAGCCAGTCACAACACTCTGATCTGGGTGCTCATTTGCTAAACAAACATGTTTTATGAGGAAAAGTTTTGAAATTTATTTTCTTAATAGATAAAAGGAAAAACTCTTAGCTAGCCTAGATAGCTTGACAAAAGCCTTTTGCGACACAACTTAAGTTGGAACCCAAATGACATGTTCACATAGTGATACAATGATCTATCGTGTATCATTACTCTGTTTGAAGTATCGCATGCATAGTTGTATCATTTTTCAGCATCGGGCACCGGGTCACACACACGTATGTGACTCTATTTGTTTAATGCATGACCTTACTCTTTTTAGAATATCTTCAAAACAGAGAGACGAGACGAACTTCTTAGCATTCCATGGATTCACCGTGCGGGTGCCGGGTCCATCGTGTGGCAGAGAGAGAAATCTCGAATAGACCCCAAGACTTGTGTGTTGGGATGGGGATGGGTAAGGCTGTAACATCATGGCCAGTTTTTTGGTTCAAAGACTGACACCGATACATGTATATTCAATCAGGTTGGGAAACTTTTGGAACATCCCAATTCTGTTAAAAACGTCTGTCCTATTTTGGAATAAGAAAATTTGAATTGAGAAAGATAGACACACAGCTGATGGTAATCATTCCCTTTTCGTGTCAATTTGCCGGTAACTGGGTAATGATAATTTATTCAGATGCCAATATGAAGGCTTCTCGTGGAAGTTTTAGTTCAACGGTAGCGCCTCCTAACTATTTCATCTGAGTGAATACCGAATCATTTGATTCGAGAAATTCCTGGTTTCTAATATATACATGATTTTCAATTATTAATAGTTATAATGCAAAGTTAACATTTTATTCTGTTTGTAAAATGAATTATAACCTAACTTAACTTATTTTTTACTCTTTTCTACACATAGCGTCGTCGTGGTCACCAGGAGCTAATAAACACATCTCTCACTATAGATGCTGTGCATCGTCACATGCCGATATAATAGTCAAGTTTTACATTAAATAAAACTTGTATTATTGAGCAGAGACGATGCACAGCATCCCTTTCAGGCCTCCTGTTGAGTGAGATACTTCTATGAGGGTACATCGCCTTAGCTCGAGCTCAGGTGACCAGAACCGGAAATCAGGTAGCATCATGCCATTTTCATAGACTAAAGTTACCAGAAGTGTGACGTATTTCCTGTGTGTTGCCAGAAAGAAGAACAGCGCAATCTCACTATAGATGCTGTGCATCGTCTCTGCTCAATAATACAAGTTTTATTTAATGTAAAACTTGACTATTATAGTCTGGAATAGCACATAGGCTACTTTTTATCACGGTAAAATAACGGGAACGGAACCTACCCGTATTAATTTAAAAAAGGCCCTAGTAAAACTACAGGAACTTAAAATAATTATGCATGTGAAGTAAACGGATAAAATGAACGGACTAAATACCTCTTCTAATCCATTATTTCGCAATGCCGTACAAAAATCATGCACAAGGAGAAATGGTAGAGGATTGCAACCCCCCCTCTTCAATCACACTCAGTTGGACAGCTTACAAGTGACGGCATAGTGCTGAATTTTAATACTTTACACCCTTCTATCATCCTACATAGGTCTCCTGGTGGTTCATTTGACCCGTAAATTTTGTTCACGGGCCTGTAGTCTATAATCTATTAGTAAGTAACCCGTCAATTTACCAAAAAAATTGTAGCAACCGCGTTTAAACAATGTTTAATTATTTTTTTGCAAGGACCGTGGGGCCCCCCTATTCGGCCCTGTTTCCATCGGTTACATGGTACCTCTATGTAGGTATAATGCACTTACTAACGATCTGCTAGCAATCTAGTGCATACAGAGGTCTGAACTAGTGGTGCCTTAAGTCGGAACCTGCGCCAAAATGTTGGATCAAATGTTTGCTAATACCGCTGAACTCGATCACACCACTATTTACAGTCGAAATCTTGACGGTAACAAAAGTATTTGTTAATTTGTACTGATAAGTTGTTGTGTGGTAAAATTTTTGTGAACTTAGCCGAAATATTCAAGATAAAAGTAATCTGTGTCATGTTCCATTTTTTTGCGTTGTGGAAATGCATTTACGTTTACGCTTACGCGCCTTCCACCGGTAGAGACGGTCGGGTTATGACGGACTCGACATTACGGGACGGACGTGGTACTCACCTGCCGCTGCCGTCTAAAACCTTTACGAGTTTCACCTTTGTCCAACCAGTATCCCTATACTGCCAGAAACTCCCGCGTCTAGACAATTATGTGTACCTATATATGTTTTTTTTTAAATAAAGAGTGACGAGACGAGCAGGACATGTGCCTGATGGTAATCAACATGCCTGCCACATAACAGCATAGTGACACGCAGCTATTGAAACATGAAGAGCCAAAATCATTACCTAGCACCGCACTGCGCTCGTCACCCAGAGATCTAAGTTGTTATATCTCTAAACCCTGTGATTTCTCTGGAAACATTGCCCTTCAAACCGGAACACAGTAATGTTTGCACATTACTGCTTGGCGGTAGAATAATTGACAAAGGTGTGGTACTTCCCCAGGCGGACTCTGCTAAGAGTCCTACCACTCCAAGGTTTCAAGGTTATTAATGTAATAAGGTGTAGTTTATGACCTCATCCAAAAAAGACACGTTTCGATTATCTGAACTTTTAATTATCGCAATTAGTATTAGTCGGGTTCAGATAGTCGAGGTTGTACTGCACCCAAACAAATTCCCCAGTGAATAACACCGTTCAATTGAGATGATATTTCACAAACATCGTGGGTGTGTTCTAAGAATCGTACCTACGTAAACGGCTTATACATTTTGTTCAACGGCGTTATGCGAATGTTTCCGATTCCATGAACTTTACCTGTAAATCTACTTATTTCTTTGATGGTACGACCTTTGAAGGCGAAAATGTTTACGGGTATAAAAAGAAAATTCGTGGCCTTAAGCTGTTTTTGTTATCCAGTTATTTATTTCTGAATTACAATATTTTCAGTTATTCGTTCATTGTGTGATATCAACAATGGTCTACGCGAAAACGAACGCAGAGATAAATATAGATTCAAAATCAATATCTCCAAAGACGTCACAGGCAGCGGGATGTTATACCTATACGTTTTAGTATGACTCAGGAACATAACAGTAGAAATTTGAAATGAGATATACAAAACTCTATTTCCAAATTGCCGTCAAGTTTAGTTTCTTGCCAAGTAGAATATATTTTTAATTTACTTGGCATTGATACGTAGCGTAGGTACCATTTTAACCGACTTCCAATTGATAACCTCCTCAGGTTTTCAACTCAACCATCAGGTCATCAATTCGATCATTCAGGTCATCAATTCGACCACCAACCATATTTAATTTTTTTATACAGCACCTTCTATAAAACTCTATAAAAGAAATGAAATGAAATTGATTGATTGAATGATTGAAATGAAAAAAGCAACCATAAAAAGATCTCATTTGAAACCCGCCGTATTCTAATTGAGTAAGTAGACCAAGGTCAAAAAGTACTTAAAAGTACAAAGAACTCCTTTTTCATTTAAAGATTAGCAATTCTACAGACATCGGTCTATAACCTTTGTAATTTGGATTCTATTTTTTAACATGTGTTAGGAGAAGAAAAGGAAAATAGGGGGGAGTAGTTTTGTAGTAGGTAGACTCTTTGCAGCTTTCACATGGACATGTGAAATTTATTATTCTACTGACCTGCAAAAATGTAACTTCACATGGAGATGCGAAATTTGCTAGTTACTGACGTGCAAAAATGTGACAACATCACTGTCTTCCGATTTGAAAGTCAATGATTCCCGTTAAATTACAGGGCATAGAGATAATAGAACAATAAAACAAGTTCTATCTCTGGCTGACGAGTGCTGTGCAGTGCTAGGTAATGATTTGAACTCTACATGTCCCAATAGCTGTGTGTCACTGTGCTATTTGGGTTTGACATATTGCTTACCCTTACATGCCCCGCTCGTCTCGTCACTTAATACTAAACAAAAAAGAGTAGGGAACATTTTTACACAAACCTCTAATCATTATAACGGTAAACAATATGGTTCAGATAGCGAAGAGAGCGATGGCGAGGGAGGTTTGGGCAACTTAAACCGTCTGATCGTGCGTCCGCCGGGGCACAGCGGCAAGGCGAAACGTGGCCAGCTGTGCTTCGACGCGGCGTACGAGTGCGGCAACCTGGGCCGAGCTGACCACGTGACCGACCTCGAGTACGACCTGTACGTGCGACCAGACACCTGCCGGCCCCGGGCGAGGTTCTGGTTCAACTTCACCGTCGAAAACGTACGCCAGGATCAGGTAAGATTCTAAACTTCCTATCGTCGCAGCTCACTAAATGTTCCTTCTGCTGCGACTCGCGGTGTTCTCTTTCTATCACAAGGAAAGAGTTAATGCCATGCTGCTATAGTGCGGGTTGGGGAATAACGGATGACCTGGAAAGATTCTAGGAACATGTCGGTTGGCTCACGATGTTTTCCCCCACCTCAAACGAACAGCGGCAGTGGACACGCGCGTGTACTCACGTTGAAAAAGGCCGCCGGTTGCGGTTGAAACTGAAGTCGGACTAAACTGACTTTATAGCACACGTTTTATATTTTTAGCTAGTTAGCGCAATTATTAAATACTGTGAAATGCCTTATCTCATTGATTCTCTGTTATATAGAAAATGATGTCTTCAAATTGAGAGTGACCTAGGTAAGATAGATGGACCTTCATCTACATATGTATTTATTTAGTTTGTATTTAAAACTATATAAGTATTATATCAGCTATCTGGCCGCCATCATTCAAGCTTTGCTTAGTTTGGGGTCTGAAGGTGTTGTGTGTGAATTGTCCACCAATATTTTATTTATTTATCTATCTTAGACCACATCGTTGCTTAACATCACGCGTGATAAAGTTAACCTACGATTAATTGAGTTGGTAAACGATCTAGCACAAAAGTTTAGTAGATAAATAAAACTACATTGTATTTTATTTGGAAATAAGTATAAAACATGCAAATCATTTCCTATATTGTGAGCTGCGTCTAATATCAATCTGTTTTGCAGAGAGTAATATTCAACATGGTGAACTTAGGCAAAGAAGTGACGCTGTTCGACACCGACATGACTCCTTTAGTCCGATCTACTTCACGAGGGAAATGGTAACTATATAAACAATCAAGTATATTTTTCTTTAAAGTATAGAGTGACAAGACGAGCAGAACATGTGCCTCATGGTAATCAACACGCCTGCCACATAGCAGCACAGTGACATCTCTATGCCCTGTAATTTCACTGGAATTATGCCCTTCAAACCGGAACACAGTAATATTTGCACATTACTGCTTGGCGGTAGAATATAACTGGCAAAGGTGTGGTACTTCCCCAGACGGAGGCAAGGAGTCCTACCACTACCCACTACAATATAATGTGTGTGTATACTTCTGCACGGACACCAGAAGTCTTCTATAAGTACTTCTTTAGTCTTCTAAAATACTACTAAACCGCAACTGACGTTTTAGACGTCCCTTGAGGCCATATGTCCCTTTAAACAAATCGAGTTAAAACTAGATTCAGTATTGTAAACATTAACTCTGAAAAGATGTCAGCCAACTTCATCAGGTTTCCGCGCTCTACGTAAATATATGGACCGCAAACTGAGATGGCGGTCCCGTGAAAACACATTAAAAAAAGTAGACTACATACATATGATCGGCACTGAATTCTTCAGACATCCTATTCCTACTAATATTATAAATGTCAATGTTTGTTGGTAAATCACGTCCTAACGTATGAATGGATTGGGTTGAAATTTCGAACACAGTTAACACAGTCTGGAAGAACACATAGGCTACCTATATACATTTATCCATTTATATTTTTACATGTATAAATACATTTATCCCGATAAAACAACGGGAACTACGCGGGGCGCTTTGTTAATTTATAAAAGTAAACATATAACTCTTTGTCTGCCTGCACTGAAAACTTTGCGTTTGCAATTTTTCAGGGTGCGAATGCCGAGACGCCACATATTCTACCATCGGTCCATTATACACAGAGGCAGAAAAATCTTGAGTCTTGCGTTCGCTTTCGACAAAGAAGAAGACGTATATCAGTTCACGGCAGCCGCTCCTTATTCCTACTCTCGACTTCAGAAACATTTGGCTATTTGGGAAAAACGGGCACAGGCTTTCGCTAAGAGGGAATCTATAGCTCAAACTACCGTGAGTACTAGTTTTGTTGAATTAGGTATTGATTTTAAATCTTTCGCGGAGTTCGCATCATTGATTTATCCGTCTAAACACCGCTTTAAGGTGTAAACCGCTATAAGGTATCAACGTTGATAAAAGTCATGGAATTATTGCCTTTTTGACTGTTAACAGTACGATATTTTAACAAAATATTAAGCCTAACATAAAGCCTCCCCGTTTTTCAAAGTCGGTTAATGAAATTGCAGTACATAAGTAGGCATTATGCCTACGTAGATCACAATAAGCGTCAATAGCGTTGTATTCCGCTTATACTAATCTTTAAGCAGTTTAATAGCACCAAATTACTCCAGCTATTGAAGTTTCAGTCTAATTAATACCTTACAAATCCTTATTCCTACAAATATTATAAATGTGAAAGTTTGGATCTTTGTTGCTCAGTCACGTTGGAACTGCTGAACGGATGGGGTTGAAATTTGGAACAATTATATTTTAGTCTGGAATAACAAATTTGCAACTTTTTATTACAGGAATATCAAGGAAACGACAACTACGCGGGTAAAATCGCGGGGCGCTGCTAATAGATAATATAATAATAATACACATAATTATTTTTTACAACAACTTAATTTCATTATATGTGATTAAATTATTAGTAAATACATATCAAATAATCTGATGTAAAAACAATTCATTAATGTATTTTTTTCGAATATTCCAGCAAAAACGCAGAATAGATCTCATCACCATAGGAGATTTGAGTTTTCTTGATAAAGTGCCAGAAGAACATTCCCACAAACCAAAAGCAAATGAACCCAAAAAACGTGTGGTGATGATCCTGGCGCGGACCCACGGAGGAGAACCACCTTCGTCTTTTATTTGTCAAGGTAATATTAAGGGTACCGCAGAAAATGGATAGGTAGAAATAAATATGTTTCCTATAAAAAAATCCAAGCTAAAAAGCAAAGAGGAAAATGTTATGTCTGAAATGATGCAGAATTGGTATTTTTAACTTCGGAAAACTTGGCTTCTCCTATTTTATTTCTAAACAATGCCTCGGGACATGGCGCAATTATGTTTCGAGGGATTAATTTATTTTTTATTCGAATTGCATGCGCTTACCGCGAAGCTAGTTACAAAAGCAGCAAACATGGTTATAAAAGCAGGCATATAAGTGTTTGAATCGTAACATCGGCAGCGCTGGAGTCAGCCGAGCCATAAGCTAAGTTTTTGGTATAGGCGCCAGGTACCAGCGGCGGCCCCGTCACCCTCGCCGACAAGGTTGACGACCTCCCTCGGGATCTTTAGCAAAACTCATTAGTTTTTCTTCAATATAATAAGTCCACTGACACTATACCAATAGTATTTCAAACAAAGCACCTATCGACCTTTTCTCTAAATTCCTAGACTATAAACTATAATAAGCCAGACAACATCAGTTGCACTCGTAGTTCTAATAATCAGTCAGCCGTGAATATAAGTACCCCTAACCAATAATAAGCAGTCAGCACAAAGTCAAAAGTCAAAGACACAAGTCAAAGACACAAGATTTGTCCTAATGAAGTCAATCGATATCAGATAATAATAATTAGATTAAAATAGTATATGAGCTTTATATTCCGATTACAAGTCGGTAGGTGCTAGATTCTTCCCGCTAAGGCCGCAGAGCACCATCAAGGATGCCAGGTTGTTCCATGATCTTCCTTACCAGCGGTGAACAAGCCGAGGTCGTACCCTTCGAGGCGCCCTTGCGCTAGTCATCCCGTCGTCCGCGATGTTATACTTTTTGTAAGTGGTGTGTTGTTGGTAAGAGAGTGTGGCAAATATTTTCAGGTATGGTCCTTATACTATACTTACGAATATACATATTATGTTCGTAAGCGTAGTATAGTCTGTTAACAGATCAGCTTGGTTACCCTGAATTAATTGAAAAATGTGTAACAACCAGGGTTACTGTGTTCCGGTTTGAAGGGCAATGTTTCCAGAGAAATTACAGGGCTTAGAGATATAACATCTTAGATCTCTGGGTGACGAGCGCAGTGCAGTGCTAGGTAATGATTTGGACTCTTCATGTTCCAATAGCTGCGTGTCACTGTGCTGTTATGTGGCAGGCATGTTGCTTACCATCAGGAACATGTCCTACTCGTCTCGTCACTCTTTATTAAAAAAAATATATACTAAAATAAGGTTTTATTTACAGGTTTTTTAGATTACATCGTGAGCTCTTCAGAGAAAGCTTGCGCCTTGCGCAATGGTATTATAATTCATGTGAGTGATTTTTGCTATCATAATAAATTAAATGAAACTATGAATTTCGATGTTTGATTCTGGAAAAAATGATAAAAAGTAGCCTGCGTAGTGTGCTAAGTATTCTATAATATATTATAATCTAACTGTATTCCAATTTTTTACCCGAGTCGTTAAGCCGACTAATCCGTTACGACGTGATTGAGCAACAAACATTCAAACTTTCGTGTTTATAATATTAGTTGGATTCTCCGTAAAAGTATGGTGTAGTTTGATGCCACTGCTAATAATATGAATGTAATAAACGTTGCAGGTTGTGCCCATGTTGAACCCCGACGGAGTGTTTCTAGGAAACCAGCGCTCGGATCTTTTAGGGTCAGATCTTAATCGATGCTGGCACAGAGCAACCACCTTTGCCCATCCGGCGCTCATTGCTGTTCATGATTTGATTGAAAAAATAACAGCTGAAAAGGTACCTATAAAAACTTACAAAAGTAGCAAAATTAGCTCTACATACCGGCTACAACTCGGCAAGTGCCAGATACTCCCCGCTAAGGGCATAGGATCATTCGGGGATGCCAGAACGATTCTTGACTTTTCTTACTGGAGACAGCCCATGTCAGAGGCCATCTGAGATGCCCTTGGGCTCTCTTTGAGTGGTCTTTGAGTGGCGGTACTGCGGTATGACAAGTGTATGTGGAATGCTTTCATAAATGTATTTCAGATATGCTTCGAGTATGCTTTATATTTTTTTCAGACATGCTCTACGTACATATATGTGCTTGAGTAGGTTGGTATAGTTAGTCAGTGTCGAATAGCAAGGCCGTGTGTCTTCCACGCTAGCGTCGCTAGCGGAAAGTTGGATAGAGCGCCAGAGGTTATCTCAACCAATCAATGGGTTCCTTGTAAACAAAACATAAATATTGGCTGTAAACATAATTTGCGTAATCTTCGTAAACTAAATCATTATGGTAAAAGTATTTACATAATAGTATCATAACAGTCTACGCCTGATATTATCGCATGATACTGGACCGAATAAACAAATAGTGAGATACGTAGATCGGCATAACAATAAATAAACCAAAAATGTAATGGTAATAGATAAAAATGGCGATTTATTTCCTGTTCCAGGGATTGCAGTTGGATTTCATAATAGATATTCATGCTGATATCAGTCACGAGGGCGTGTTTGTGCGCGGGAACTCTTACGATGACGTTTATAGGTGAATACTGTTTAATGTTTATCATAATAATATACGTTTCCGGAGCTAAATTAAATCTATTCAAATAATGTAAGTAGGTTATACAAATAGTAAAATGCTCTAGCAATTGGGACGATGGCTGATGACAGGGTCTTAAATATACCATTCTAATTAGTCCGTCAGGTAGAATATCGAAAAATACGGTTTTTATTTAATTTAATTAATAATCGACAAATGTATAGATCATCAAACTTCCGAAGTGGGGGTTGGAACCTTGTAACGTCACGCTTCGTAAAACTCGTACAATGAAGTGACGCAACTCGAAACTTCTAAGCACTGTATCTTCGTAATTTTTGAAGTGAAAACTTCTTTAGGCGCGTCTAGGCAGATTTTTCGTGGGATGTGTATTGAATCGGCCGGCCTACCGGCACGCTCGGGTATGATAAGAAATCTTCGGGTAAACTCGGGACCATGGCTATTGGTCATATAGAAAAACGTCAGCCAATGGGAAATGCTGAAAGGGCGTGGCCAGGGCATCATGGCATGGCCATCTAGAAACGCATGAGCCAATGGGAAATCCTGACGCATTTCTAGATAGTCATGCCAAGATGGCAAGGCCACGCCCTCCGGTTACACCCATGTAGTTTCCAATTTCCAAGGTAAGCTATCAAATTCTGAGTTATAAGTTTTCACTTCTATCGGCAGTTCCTATGACTGCCAATTTTTGTTTGTTTGTGAAACATAAGAAAAAATACGCGTACTATATTTTTTTAATAATCTAACTGACGGATTAGTTTTTTTAGACTTCATGCCTATTTTTTACGCCTCACGTGTGAGTGAGTTGACCGTTGATTTATGGTCTACTTAAGGTCGGTTCAATCCGACTCAAGTTTCGGCCGCGTCCGGTGGCCTTTTTCAATGAGAGTCCGCGCGCGTGATCGCTGACCGTTTGGCCGGACGCGGCCGAAACTTGAGTCGGATTGGATCGACCATATCACACATGAGCTACGCGTTGATTTAATCAAATATGTGTAGCAACACGGTGAATAGGTGGACCAGTACTTGTAACACAGTTTTGTGGCTTGATCCGTGTGGATCCGCGCTTGGTAACAACCACGGTAGTTTTCATACTAAAATCATGCCTGTTGTACCAGGTTCGAGCGCCACGCCGTCCTGCCCAAGTTCCTGTCGGGTCGCGTAGAGGCGTGGCGGCAAGAGGCCTGCATGTACAACGCCGACGCCGGGCTGGCCGGCACGGCGCGGCGCGCGCTGCCGGTGGGAGCCGTGGACGCGTACACCCTGCTGGCCTCCCTGGGCGGACGCCGCATCAACGGCAGGGGACCCTACATACATTACACTGAAGATGTGTGTATCCTTTTACTAATTATGATAATTAAACAACCTATTTAAACTTTAAAATAAACATTAAATAAAAAAATTGGCAGTCATAAGAACTACCAATAGAAGTGAAAACTTAGATATCATTCAGAATGTGATACTCGTACCGCGTAGTTTCCAAAGTAAACTACTATGGAAACTACGCGGGTGAAACCGGAGGGCGGGGCCATGAGCATGGCCATCTAGAAATGCTGAGGCATATCTAGATGGCCAATGGGAAATGCTGACGCATTTCTAGATGGCAAATGGCCATTGTCCCGAGTTTACCCGAAGATTTCTTATCATTCCCGGGGGTGACGCTAGAACTCAATTCACAGCCCACGAAGAATCTGTCTGTAGCGCGCCAAAAGAAGTTTCCACTTCAATATTGATGGACAATTCACACACAACACCATCTGACCCCAAACTAAGCAAAGCTTGTATGATGGCGGCCAGATAGCTGATATTAAACACTTATATAGTTGTAAATATATACCTACTTATTATACATAGAAACACCCAGACACAGTACAAATATTTGAATTCATCACAATTCATTCATCATCACGTACAAATATTTTCACTGGGTGGGAATCGATTCCACGACCCTCGACTTCGCAGGATGAGTTACTACCCACTAAGCCATGAGGCCAGTCAAATACTTAAACCACTTATTTAACATTAAAAAATTACATGCTTTGTACCTTTTTGGTGAAAGCTTCTTTAAAGCTCGGCCTAGGAGAAATACCACACCTTTGCCAGTTATTCTAACGTTGAGCACGAATATGCATTGCATACCTACTACGTATTGCGTTCCGGTTTGAGAGGCAAAAGTGTTTGAGAGCCATTTCTGGGCAAAGACACAAATCTCAGTCTTTTATCTCCAGATCACGAGCACAGTGTTAGACAACAGTTTGAATTTATCACGTTTAAATAGCTGCCACCAGGTTACTTACCATCACATACACGTCTTGCTCGTATAGTAACTCTATACCTATTCGAAAAGTTATACTTCTTAGATTTTTAACAAGTACCTAAGTACCTGATACTAACACCGACGCGCAACTAACGACCCATCTACACTAGCCGAAAATTAACCAGACAGTTGAAGCCATAGAACCCTCTAAAAAGTGCAACTACCTTCATTGTGTCAGATTTGTCCGTCAGTGTACACGTCCATCTTCAAAAAATCAGTATTATATTTTTTTCCAAACGTGCCAAAAGTAGCTAAAAAACAGAAAAGGGAAGTACCTATAGCAAGTACCTATAGCGAGTCTTACTGGCTTACAGTCTGAATAACGAGTAGTGTAATAAGACAAAGACTATTAGACCGACAAATACATGACACTGACATTGAATTGACGTATAATCTTAAAAGGTTCATTGGTATTCGCGGTAATTTCTAGCTTTGGGTTTTGGGTATTCGGAGTTCGAATGCCATAATTTTAATTTTAATCTCGCTGTTATTACCTATAAATAAAAATAAAATAAAATAAAATGAGCCTTTATTGCCAAGTTTACAATAATTTTTTTTAACCAACTATATTTTTACAAACGATTGGAATCTTTATCCTCAGCTTGTCCTTCGACAAAGGCCTCCTCTAGAGCTTTCCAGATCTTCCTGTCTTTTGCTATTCTCATCCAATTTGGACCAGCGATTCTTTTTAACTCGTCTTCCCATCTTTTTTGTTGACGTCCTTTGCTTCTTTTACCATCCTACCTAGGGTACCATTCCGATATACTTTTTGTCCATTTTTCAATCGGTTCCCTTAGCATGTGTCCTGTCCATTGCCATTTTAATGCCTTGCATATTTTTCTCGCATCTTTGAATTTTGTTATAGTTTTTATATTTTTTAACCTAACTTTATCTCGTCTTTTGACGCCAATTATACTTCTCTCCATTCCGTTCTGGCATGTCATTATTTTGTTTGTTAATTTTTCTGTTAATGCCCATGTTTGACAGCCATATGTTAAGCATGGTAGAATACACATGTTAAACACTTTTCTTTTTACCTTAATTGACATATCTGGGTTTTTCATAATTTCACTTAGTGACCAAAATCTTCTCCATGCACTGGCTATCCGTCTGTCAATTTCTTTTTGCATTGTATCACATGGCGCTATTAACTGTCCTAGGTATATGTATTCTTCTACATATTCTATAGTCTCGTTATTTACTTGGATACAGTATGTTTGTGAACTGTTTGTCATTATTTTTGTTTTGTGTGTGTTCATAAAAAGTCCTGCTTTTCCGCTTTCCTCGGACAATTGTTGCAACATTTGCTCTAGTTTTTTTGGACACTCAGTAAACAGGACCAGGTCATCTGCAAAACGCAAATGATTCAAATTTTCACCATTTACGTTGAGCCCATGCCCCTCCCAGTCCAATTTTCTAAATATCATCTCCAGGGACGCTGAGAACAATTTGGGTGAAATCGGATCCCCTTGACGAACGCCTTTCTCTATAGGGAACTCTTCTCCAGTTGTTTCCAGCCTCACCTGGGCCATACTTTTTGAGTAGATGTTTTTAAGTATTTGTATGTACTTATTTTGAATTCCTTGAATATTTAATGCTTCCCAGATGTAATTGTGTTCCAAAGAATCGAAAGCTTTATTGTAATCGACAAATCCCAGGTAATATGTTTTATTGTACTCGTTGTATCTTTGAAGAACTTGTCTTAGTACGTGAATATGATCTATGGTCGCATATTTACTACGGAAACCTGCCTGCTCTTTTGGTTGATTTAGGTCAAGTGTTGATGTGATACGAGATAATATTATTTTTGAAAAGATTTTATAAATATTGGACATCAGACTGATTGGTCGATAGTTTCCTATTTCTCTTTTGTCACCTTTTTTGTGCAGTAATATTATTATTGATTTGGTCCATTCTACAGGGATGTCTTCAGTCGCTATAATGTCATTGAATAGATCTGTTAGTATAGGAGCAATCACCGTTGCGGTAGATTTTAACAATTCATTTGTAATTTGGTCTGTTCCGGGTGTTTTATCTCTTTTCTGTGTGCTGATTGCTTTCAATGTTTCTTTTATAAGTATTTTTGGTACTGACTCACAATTTTTATCATTTATTTCACCAGTATATACTTTTGGGTTCTTGCTGTGGTATAGATTTCGATAATAATCTGTTGCTAGTTGAATTATTTCTATTCTATTGTACGTAGAGTTACCATATTTGTTCTTCGCATTTAGCATCCAATCCTTTTTCACATTTAGTTCTTTAATGGCCTTTTTTATTCCACCGGTTCTTTCAATATGCTTTTTTAATGTTGTTTGCCTTTTTACTTTTTGATCTTTTCTGATATTATTATTTATCTTTTTGCTTATTTCAGATATTTTCATGCGACTGTTTTTGTCCTTTTTTTTTGTAATAGTTCTTTCCTTTCCTGTAGCAACTGGTACGTGTGATCAGAAATAAGTTTCTTACTTTCAAAGTTCACTTTTTTGGTTTCAGTAATTAGTGCATTCACAAAGTTTTCATATCTTGATTGGATTGATTCTGAATCTTCTGTCTCTTTCCTTATTACAATTTCCAGGTTTGTTTTGAGCTGTTCAGTATTACCAGTGCATGTAATGTTTTTATTTTCATTTTGGAATCTTCTGTTTTTCTTTACAGGTGTACCCGTTAACTTAGCACGAACCATTTTATGATCCGAATGAAAGTTTAGGTTATGTATGACTGATACGTCTTGGAAGATCTTAAAGTTGTTTGTCATTATAAAGTCAATTTCATTTTTATAACGCCCGTTTGGAGAAATCCAAGTCCATTTTTTTGACTCTTTTTTTTTAAAGAAACTATTCAAGATTCTTAATTTATTCTCAAACGCAAAAGTAACTAGCCTGTCTCCATTTTTACTTCTTTTACCACGTGCATATTTTCCTACAATGTATTCTTCTCCAGTACTATTACACTTTCCTGTTTGTCCGTTGAAGTCACCCATTACTATAATGTTCTTATGAGATTTTTTAATAGTTGACTGTAATTCTTCATAAAAAATTTCAATCTCTGCTATGTCTTCTTTTTTATTTGATTCTATCGGCGAGTATGCTTGTATTATAGACCATTTTTCATTTTTGTATAAGGGTAGCGTTATGTTTAATGTTGTTATTCTGCCGGATATTCCTTTTATTTCTTCAATTTTATGAGCAAGTTTCTTTTTGATCAGAAAGCCGACTCCATGCATCCCTGGTATGTCACCTTTGTAGTGTAGAATATATTTCCCGTAGTCTTCAATCCCTTCTCCGTATCTTCTCATCTCACTGATTCCTATTATATCCCATTTCATATCTGCAATGGCAAGTTCCAATTCAAGTAGTTTCTCAGGAGTTCGTAATGATCTTGCATTAAATGTAGCTATGTGTATATCTGAAGTACATTTGTTGAGCTTTAGAGGGTCATGGTCTTTTTCCCCCACGAGGACCAATCGGCTTGGGGGAGGTTGATTAGTTATAGTATTTTTTTTTTATTTTGCTTATTTGGGTTTTGTTTCCGATCGCCTGTGTTTAGTTGCTATTCTTTCTTATCAGTTGAAGTCGTTGTAAAGGAGTGGGATCGTGTTCTCATCATGTCGAATACGTTTTTTCTATAATTTTTTGACGCTGTTAGTGTTTGCTGTTTTCTTGGCTGTGTTTCCGCTGGCGGAGATGTTGACATTTCTCTCTTCCTTCTAGTCTTAGTGATTAAGTGGTTTTCTTTAATGATGAGTTTGTCATATTTTAGATAGGCGAAATTTCCTTTTTTCCTTTCCTCCATGAGCTTGGGTTGTAGTGCTTTCCTCTTTTCTAATGTTTCTTTTGAATAGTCTTCCGTTATATACAGCTCTTTAAGTTTCTTTTTGTTCTTCATAATTTCGCCTTTTTTCCATCCACTTGATAAGGCAAGAAGCAAGGGTCTCGGTTTGACGTTGTTTGTTTTTCCGATACGATATATTTTATTTACGTCACTATCCTGCAAAGTTATTTCTAAGTCACCAAAGAAACACTTTTTCAATTTTTCAAATAGCTGTCTAGTGGAAGTTTCTCCTTCCTCTAGTCCATGGATTATTATATTATTACCTTTTTTCTCACGCTCTAAGAACTCCACCTTTTTTTCTAAACTTTCCATTTTTTGTTTTAAGATATTATTTTCTTCTACTCTTATTACCTATACCTATCTTAAATGCTTAAAATTCTTTTTTTAATATAAATTAATAAATACCATAACAGCGTGCAGTAAAGAAAAAGAAATAATATTAAAAGTCTTAAAAGGCGCGCGTTTTTCAGACTGGTGTAGGTAATAGCAAGCTGACAAGTTAGACTCTGAGACAGTCTGCATAACGAGTGGTGAATAACGCGTAGTCTAATAGGCGCTTTATTCTTAATAGTAATTTCTTAACAATAACCTTCAGATTCGAAAATAGGGCGATCTCTAGCGAAGGCATTTTGTGACTACTACCGGCACATCGGCGCGATCCCGCCGCGCGTGGGGCTCGCCAGCAAGAAGAAGGACCCGAGGGGCCGGCGGCGGCGCCGGCGCCCCGTCACCGGGAGAGAGAGGTCGGACAAGTTTACTTTTTAACTACTAGGTATTGGTTTACTAGCTGTCCACCCCGGCTTCGTCCGTGGTACATGTATGTAACACTAGCACTAGCAGCGCCCCGCGGTTTTACCCGCGTAGTTCCCGTGCCCGTCATTCCCGTTATTTTCCCGGGATAAAAAGATGTGTTCTTCTAGACTATAATCTAACTGTAATCCAAATTTCAGCCTGATCCGTTCATACGTTACGGCGTGATTGAGCAACAAACATCCAAACATCCATACTTTGACATTTGTAATATTAGTGGGATGGAATTCAGGTTTCACGTGCATATCCAATGGTGAAAGATTTTTTGAATACTTGAAAGCCATCTTGTCTAACGGTGTAGAGCTGTACGATGAAACGTACTTATCTAGAAGAACCCGATTCACTTTCAATTTGAAGACCCCAAGACAGTGACCATCGAGAAAAACCCACTCAGGCAACACATTCCCACGGCAACGTTCTCATCACAAAATTAGAGTCAAGTCTCTTCGTTCGAGTTAACCATGAAACGATGACGCTTTTTTTTTTTTAGTCCGATTCGATTATTATTATTAGGTATACCTACGATTCAGGCTGCAGAGGCTCCAACACTTTATAGAATACAGAACACCTTGCAAATAAGAACAAAATGTTAAAAATGTTGAGTTACCCTCGATGCAACGTCGCAACGTCACTCAATCATATCGAAACGGCTGAAAATTTGGAATACGGATAGTAGGTAACTATAAAGAATAGAATAGCACTACTACTTTTCATCGCTACCAAGTTAGGAAAATGGGAACTACGCGGGCAAAACCGCGGAGGGTTGCTTATACAAATAAATACTGGCAGAAATGTCCTTCTTGAAACCTCGGTGACCTAGTGAAGAGAATGTGTGATTTCTCAAGAATGGGGTCAGAGGTTCAAATCGCGCCTGTACCACTGAGTTTTTTTAACGATAATAGGTTTGCACTTGACCCTCATCTCGTTTAAGAAACTTTTAATCGACTTCAAAACAGAAGGTTTTTAATTCGGCTGTATGTTTTTAGGGTTCCGCAAAACGTAAAAACGGAACCCTTATAGATTCGTCATGTCTGTCTGTCTGTCCGTCCGTACGTCACAGCCTTTTTTTTTCGAAACTATAAGAACTATAGTGTTTAAATTTGGTATGTAGATATATTCTGTGAACAGCATTGAGTTTTTACACAAAAATATTCAAAAAAAAACAATGGGGGTGCTCCATACTTAGAAATAAAACTCAAAAAAAAATTTTTCATCAAACCCACACGTGTGCCTATGAATAGGTCTTCAAAAATGATATTGAGGTTTCTTAAATCATTTTTTTCTTCACCGAATAATTTGCACGAGAGACACTTCCAAAAAAACACACGTTGTAACTTTGATCGAAGTTTCAATAATGGTACTACAAAAAAAAAACTACTCCTCAAATCGAGTTCAAACCAATTTTCGTTGGTAGTTTACATGGTAATGTACATCATATATTTTTTTTAGATTTTTCATTCTCTTACTTTAGAAGTTAGAGGGGGGGGGGGGACACATTTTACCACTTTGGAAGTGTGTCTCGCGCAAATTATTCAGTGTAGACGAAAATGATTCATGAAACCTCAACATCATTTTTGAAGACCTATCGATATACACGTGTAGGTTTGACGAAAAAAAAATTTTTGCGTTTCAGTTCTCAGTTAGGGGGCAACCCTAATTTTTATTTTTTTTGTTCAAATCTTAATGCGGTTCACAGAATACATCTACTTACCAAGTTTCAACAGTGTAGTTCTCATAGTTTCGGCAAAAAGTGGATGTCACATACGGACGGACAGACAGACAGACAGACATGACGAATCTATAAGGGTTCCGGTTTTACGTTTTACGGAACCCTAAAAACGATGTGTACTATATGTATATTATGTTACTTGCTGCAACGGAACCCTTCATAGGCGAGTCCAACTCGCACTTAGCCACTTTATTTATATTAGCAGGGTTTTTAAAAATGGTACCTACATTGTTTTTTTTTTTTTAAATAAAGAGTGACGAGACGAGCAGGTCATGTGCCTGATGGTAAGCAAGATGCCTGCCACATAACAGCACAGTAACACGCAGCTATTGGAACATGAAGAGTCCAAATCATTACCTAGCACTGCACTGCGCTCGTCACCCAGAGATCTAAGATGTTATATCTCTAAGCCCTGTAATTTCTCTGGAAACATTGCCCTTCAAACCGGAACACAGTAATGTTTGCACATTACTGTTTGGCGGTAGAATAATTGGCAAAGGTGTGGTACTTCCCCAGGCGGACTCTGCCAAGAGTCCTACCACTACAAAATCAATAGTTACGTCTTTAAAAAAAAACTTGCCTCTCTATCAGTACCTACCTACCCAGTTTTATAGAAACAAAGTAGCCTGTCTAGACGTGGATGAAGCAATATCCACTAACTATCACATGCGATAGAGCCATTAGCGTCGCAATAACTTAGTAGGTACGTGGTAGGTACTAACGCTGTGGCTAATTAAGAATTTTAATTAGAAAAAAAACATTGCTACCTACTATATTATTTAAGTTACGGCTGGTCTAGTCGGGAGAACGGCGCCTGCCGATCCGGAGACCCCGCGTTCAAACCCCACACGCACCACTGTCTTTTCGAAGTCATTTGCGTAATGCCGCTAACTTAAAACGGTGAAGGAAAACATCGTGAGGACCGACATGTACCTTGAATATTTCGAAGTCATGTGTCATCTACCAACTCGCACTGGGCCAGCGTGGTGGATTATGGCCTTAACTCTCTCCTTGTGAAAGAAGGCCCGAGTCCCGGCAGTGGGAACGTTTAGTGGGCAGTTGATGATGATGATGATATTATTTAAATCTCGTATATTTTTGATGCAAAGTTCTTTTGCGCGCAATTTTTGATAGATGAAAATCTTATGGTTACGTGTCACGAATGTCACGATGCTAATGTTGGGCGGCGGAAGCAGGAGGTGCGCATTGGACGCTTTTTGGATAGAGGAAATCTTGTGAGTTGGCGTCACTGACATGCGTAATACAGTATATCTGTAGCTATGCAGGTGACGTATTGTGCAACATTAGTGCTGTTTATCATACTAATATCCCCCTAATATTATAAATGTGAAAGTATGGATGTTTGGATATTTGGATGTTTGTTGCTCAATCACGCCTTAACGTATGAACGGATCAGGCTGAAATTTGGAATACAGTTAGATTATACAGTTATATAACACATGTCTATGTGATTATAGACTGCAAGAACACATAGACTTGTTCCATGAACAAAGCAATGGAACTAGTGCGAATGACCCACTTATTGTTATCCCGGGAAAAAACGGGAACGGGAACTTCGCGGGTAATATACCGCGAGCCACTGCTAGTTTTAACTAAATGGATGAATGGACCGATTTGTATGATTTTTTTCGTATACGTTTGGGTAGGGCCCTGGATGGTTTATATTCACAAATCAGCCCGGCAGATGGCGCTGTAGTTGGTATCTAGCTTATCATCCGAGCGAAGGCGGAACGGGCCGCTAGTAAAACCATAATTTAATTACCTCGACGTTTCTTCGGCAGCGTTACAACCGCCGCGCGCCGCTCTGTGGTCACGAGAAGAATCAACGTAACGCTGCTGAAACGCCGCGGTAATTAAACGATAGTTTTCAAGTCCCATAAAGTGGTAACCAAGAGAAGTAGTCAGTGAATATGGAGCTTAGATAAAGAATAAGTACCTAAGTAAATCAGGGTTTTCCGCAAAATTCCTTTGTACCGATCGTTAGCAGATTACACCTTATGTTAGCTATGGAAACAAAGTGATGTTCCGCGACAATAGTAGGTATGACACTTCCACAAGAGCGACAAGGCAAGAGCGATCAGACCCGTTGCCCGTGCTTTCGGTGTAAAGCGTTTGTTCTAACTCACGTAGTATATGTAGATTATTTGTATGGATATATTCTTTAATGTGTTTCTCGGCAGGTCTCCAAGCTCGTCCCCCGAGCGGCGCGTGCTGGCCGCGCGCGTGCTGTCGCCGCCGCTGCCGGCCGCGTCCCCCGCGCCGCGCGTCTTCCCCCCGCGCACCGCGCGCCACCTGCGGACCGCGCGCCCGCGAACCATGCCCGACATCGACCACGCGCTACCCGTCATCACTGGTCAGTCTAGTTTTGGAGGGAAAACTCTTGTTTAGTCGATTTCAGCAGTTTTTGGTAGATGAATCTACCAAACCCTTAGGTTTAAGGGTTTATTTTTACAGTTGGCTAAATTTAGCGACTAAATTCAGAAGCAATCCTCGCTTCTAACGCGTTACCTGTCATTACTGGTCATTGTTGTTTTGAAGGGAAAACTCGTATTTGGTCGATTTCCGCAGTTTTTGGGAGAGGAATTAAGGTTTAAAGGCTCATTACACTGGCTAAATTTAGAGCCGTGGGCCGGCAGAGTAGAATAGCGGCGTTTCCCTCGTCCCCCTAGCGGCGCGTGCTAGCGGCGCGCGTGCTGTCGCCGCCGCTGCCGGCCGCGTCCCCCGCGCCGCGCGTCTTCCCCCCGCGCACCGCGCGCCACCTGCGGACCGCGCGACCGCGAACCATGCCCGACATCGACCACGCGCTACCCGTCATCACTGGTCAGTCTAGTTTAGGAGGGAAAACTCTTCTTTAGTCGATTTCAGCAGTTTTTGGTAGATGAATTAAGGTTTAAGGGTTTATTTTTACAGTTGGCTAAAGGAGACGGCTCATTTTCCATGGGCATTTGCCCCACAGAAAAAGTGCAAGAGACTTGACCAAAATTGGATCATTGTATAGGATTTTTAACATATATTGAGGAACCGTTTATGTTTTTATCCTGCATAGCGGGGTTTAAAAGATATCAACTAAAACATTGAAAAAAAATAACGCCGCAAGTAGGTAATCAAGAACGTGATTATGTACTTACTACTAAAAGAAGGTAGTAAATTCATAACTTTGCGACGTACCTAGTACCTACTGTGCTCAGAATAATATCGACTCAACACAGAGAAGGACCGGAGGTTCGGCCAAACCACAAAAAAATTACAAAACCTTTGGAAAAATAAAGAAATTCCATGTGTTGTGTGAGTTTCGAACGAATTTTTACTGTACGTAAACTTCAACTGAACCAAAATGAGAAAAACATGGCTGATTTTGACTATAGTCTGTACACATAGGTACAAATGAAAGGAGTGTTCACCGTAGTACTTATTTATTGGGTACTGACCTGAAGACAAACCACGAAGTAAACCTTAACAGGCTTATTTAAATTCACATAAACTTCGCTAGCGTGTTTTAACGCCGTACAACGCCATCTAGTTTGGTTTTATGGAACTACAGTACCTTAATACAAAATTACTTATGCATAGTCATTAAGGTACTTTTTAGTCACTAATTTGCAATCCCCGCTTGGCAGGTTAGTATTGAATGTACAGTTTGAATTATTTAATTATATGTTATTTTAATTAAATAACTTGTTTAGGTCTCCGGGGCTAATTAAGTACCTAAACTTGAAACGACTTGGGGCAGAAATGAGCCGTCTCCTTTAGCGACTAAATTCAGAAGCAATCCTCGCTTCTAACGCGTTACCTGTCATCACTGGTCAGTGTAAGTAGTTTGTTTTGACTTCAAAAATAGGAGATTCTCAATTCGGTTGAATGTTTTGGAAGTGAAAACTTCTTGAGGCGCACGACACACTTGTTTCGTGGGATGTGAAGCTCAGCGTCACGCTCGGAAATGAAAGAAATGTTCGGGTGAAGTCGGGAGTCGGTACCTAACGCATTTCTAGATGACCATGCTTAGAAGACTTTTCAAGACGACCATGCTTTGAAAATTTATTCCAGACTAGCAGCCCCCTGCGTTTTCACGCGCGTTGTTTCCAAAGTGCACTCATACTCCACCTACTGCGATAGGAATCGATTTTAATGGTTATTTTTTTGTTTGGTAGATCATGTTTCAGAAACATGTTTCTTACCTGAGTCGGTGACGTAGGTACCTTACATTTGTATCCAATGGTGAATAAATGATCTGAATCATGTATAATTTATCGAAATCGGTGTAGTGGTTTTGAAATTTCAACAGAAAACTAAAATTTGATTACTTTTAGAGGACGTAGGTAGGTCCTCTAACAGTAGATTTCACAAAAATAATACAATTTTGTCAAACAAATTATACAAGTGCCTGAGTTTAATTGTAAATTGCAGTCGGTTTTTGATTTTTCGGAGAAAATTAAATTATTTAAAGTGAATACTTCTCAAGCCGCGTTTTAAGCACTTTTCGGTAAGGGAAAACATATCCGTTCGCATCACCTACACGCTAACTTCGGGCGCGGTGGCGGTGGAGCAGCGGATCGGACGTACCCGTGCGCAAAATCTTGCAAGTTCACGTCACTGACGCGCAATAGCAGTGTATCTGTAGCTACACCGGTGACATATTGTGCAACATTCGTGTTATTTAATACTAAAATTATAAGTCATAAAAGGTTTCACTCCAATCGGCCTGTTTTTGAAGTGAAAACTTATTTTGGGGCGCTACAGACAGATTTTTCATGGGCTGTGATTTGAATTGAGCGTCACGCTCGGGAATGATAAGAAATCTTCGGGGAAACTCGGGACATGACCATTGGCCACCTAGAATTGCGTCAATATTTCCCATTGGCCATCTAGAAATGCGTCAGCGTGTCTAGATGGCCATGGCCACGCCCTCCGGTTTCACCCGCGTAATTTCCAAAGTAAGCTATCGAATTCTGAGTTATAAGTTTTCACTTCTATCGGCTTTTCCTATGACTGTCAGTTTTTTTTATTTATTATAATATAAAGACCATCAGATATGACAATTTCCAATTTACATAGAATAAGAATTTTGAGAATACACTTCATCCGCCATCTGACCACTCAATCTCTATTCACGGTTATCGTCTTAACAAAGAATTCATTGCCACAAAAATTTTCAACAATTATTTCATACAATCGAAATGACAAGATTTATTGTCGTTTCGGATTATTTAGATTAGATACATTTTTAATTTGAATAAAATAAAACTTTAAGAAAAAACCCCAAGTAAGTTACAGGTTACAGTTACGTATCACAATTAGTTTTCTATAAAAAACATAATTTTTAAATTGAAGTTGTAAACTATCAACTATGTAACTAACAAAAAATTATATTCACACACTAATTTTACTAAAAATTTACCTAATTTGAGAAAACTAATCTCCTTTAGGTAGGCATTAAAGCCGTACCCCGAGCAAATGACCTTGAGTATTTCTTACCTCATCACACACCGCAAGAAAGAACAAGAGAGAGACAGTAGGATTTGTCGTTGTTTTACGCTCAAATTTTATAATAAGCTCTTTATAAAATCAGATGTTGGTCTTTTGAAAAAAATATTTCTACAAAAATGTTCGAAATGGAATTGCCTATCCGTTGGCGTAAGTATTAAATCCAAAAAATGTTTTTCGAGTAGATGCATGATAATTACAATTATTTCTATTTTTTATGGTTTCGTTATACAAAAACAAAACAAACAAAACAAAAAAAAACTAAGTACCATTTTGAAGCCAAGAAATTGTAGAAATTTAATGTATTTTTACCAGTTGATATTTGTTTTGGCTAATGAGTAGATAGGTCTGAAAACTGGACAAAAAACTCGTTTTGCTGGGGGACGCACCTTAACATCTTTAGGCCAAGTAAACAAACACAGTGCTTCAATAAGACTGAGCTGAGTAAACAAAAAACATCATCGATGTATTTGTCACCGTAAAATTGTGAACTCCGTCAGATTATAATCTAACGCGTGAGATCATACTAGTTAGGTTTTAAAATAGAGATTATAATAGTTAAATATTGGTGGACATTTCACACACAACACCATCTGACCCCATACTAACCAAAGCTTATACTATGGAAGCCAGATAGCTGATATCTTAATATATATAATTCTCCTGTCACGATGTTTGTCCGCGATGGATTGCTAAACTGCTTAACCGATTTTGAATTAAATTGGCACACCGTGAGCAGTCTGGTCCAACTTGAGAGATAGGATAGTTTTTATTTCGATTAATAGTCTCTAAATGACAATATCCGAGCGCAGCCGGAATGGGCCGCTAGTACATATATAAAAATCAGTGCCACTTTTCGTTGTTAGCGAACTCCAGCTAAACAGCTGGATCGATTTTAATAAAAAAAAATGTATACGTTTGGGTAGGGCATTAAATGGTTTAGATTACCAAATCAGCCCAGCAGATGGCGCTGCAGTTGGTGTCTAGGTTTTTATTCGAGCGAAGCCGGAACGGGCCACTAGTAGGTACTTATATTTTTTTAAATACATACTTATTATACATAGAAAAAACCCAGGCATAGGATGGGGATCGAACCCATGATCCTCAGCTTCACAGGCAGACTTACTACTAAGCCAATAAGGCCAACCACATAAATCTTTTTTAAATCGCACAACCTCTTTCGAAACAATGAAAACGGGAAGTATACGCTTTGAAACAGAAAAAATATATTTCGAAATCGGTTAAGGCGTCTCAATTATTATTCATATGAATTAAACAGTAACCTACAGAGCTATTGTGCAATCGACGACTTTAAATAAGGTTGTTGATTTCATCTCCCATTCTGAAATGGTCTCAATTTTATTTAAATAAATTTGAATGAAGTGTTTTCAGAAAATTTACATAAGTACAACAATACGTCCACATTAAAAACTGTCATGTCGTATTCTTGTATCGGGAGATCCACGGGAGATAGCATTGGTACAATAAGACCAAGTTATCTGCAGAATATAGTGATGGCGCCACAATCGAAACCTATTACAAAATTAGACAACTTCTGTGACTGTTCTGTAGTTCCACTTTTGACCGTTCTACAGATAAGTTGGTGGCACTATACGTTACCTAAAGGTACAAGTACATTATGGAATTGTATTGGTGCCGCGACATGTGTCGCGGTCTTGACGTGAACTGGCGCCCATGCAAATCCATAATGTCAAGTGCCTGTCGCGCTCTCAGCGCGAACTTGTAACTTGTACCTTAATGTTTGTTAATTTCGTAGGTACGGCGGTCCGTACGCCCCGGTTGTCGGTGGTCGACATGTCAGCGTACATCCGTCCGCTGGGAGGACTGAGCGCAGCGGGCCGGGAGCGCGGCGCAACGGCGCGGCTCGCGCGGCCACCGCGCGTGTCGCACGCGCGTCTCACCAGCGACGAATACGATACGCATGATTCGGACCGGAGCTAGCTGTCACAGATGTCAACTTCGGAAGAAAATCTGACCATAGACAATATCGACGGACGTCCAGATACATCAGCTATACGATACGTCCAGATATATCAGCTATATTATACGTCCAGATACATCAGCTAAATGATACGTCCACATATATCAGCTATATCATACGTCCACATACATCAGCTATATGATACGTCTAGATACATCAGCTATATGATACGTCCAGATAAATCAGCTATATGATACGCCCAGATACATCAGCTATATGATACGTCCAGATACATCAGCTATACGATTCGTCCAGATATATCAGCTATATTATACGTCCAGATACATCAGGTATATGATACGTCCACATACATCAGCTGTATGATACGTCCAGATAAATCAGCTATATGATACGCCCAGATATATCAGCTATATGATACGTCCAGATACATCAGCTATACGATACGTCCAGATATATTATACGTCCAGATACATCAGCTATATGATACGTCCAGATACATCAGCTATATGATACGTCTAGGTAAATCAGCTATATGATACGCCCAGATACGTCAGCTATATGATACATCCAGATACATCAGCTATATGATACGTCCACATACATCAGCTATATGATACGTCTAGATACATCAACCATATGATGCGTCCAGATAGATCAGCTATATGATACGTCCAGATACATCAGCTATATTATACGTCCAGATACATCAGTTATATTATACGTCCAGATACATCAGCTATACGATACGATAATATATACATCAGCTACATAAAATATAAATATAATAAATAAATATTGGTGGACAATTCACACATAACACCAGATACATCAGTTACATAAGATATGTCCAGATATATCAACTGCATAAGATACGTCCAGATACATCAACTACATATATAAGATACGTCTTAATACATAAGGTATGTCCAGATCAGTTATATTATACGATACGTCCCGATATATCAGCTACATGAGATGCGTCCAGGTGCATCACATACGTCAAGATATATCAGTTACATAAGATACGTCCAGATACCAGCTCCAAAGGAAGCTAGTATGTACTTGGACTACAACTAGCTTCGACGTACGTCAAGATCCAATGAACACTACGATTCTTGGCGCAGCTAAGTCTACGTATAACCAAGCAAATAAGCTGGTTTTCATTCAATCGACGCTTTCTTGCGTAGTCTGTGTTACTGATTATTAATAATTCTAACATGACGTCTGAAGTAGTAGTAAAATAGTTCCGAAAAACTATACGTATTGTAATTTGATAACTACCAGCTACACCATAAACAGCAGACTCATACTAATTGTCGAAACTAGCTGCGGTAAGAATCGCCGTGATATGATTGATCTCCCATGTTACAATGATACAGAACTCATTTATTTAAACAACTTAATGACGTCGACGAATCTTGTCAAATCTGCCAATCTCTATAAAATTATAAAGAAATACACCAAGTATGCTTCAGACTGCAAGCACCTAGCTTCAAATACGAGGTCTCCAAGAAACCCAACATTCAAAGTACCTGTGTCATCGCCTATTGCAACGAATGCCATGGATATCGCCCCGTTTCGTATACTGTAGATTATTTCACTTATTATGTACTCTTTCTACGTACTTCTTCTATTGTACTTTAACTATTTCAATAAAACAAAACTTATTTATTGAAACATTTTAATGTCCAAGCTTCGTATGTACAATCACTAACATCTAATCGTTCAGTCGTCTCGTTTTAGAACAAACTTATCGAACACTATTATCACTAAAAATCATCAATCATAACTGCAAATGAAAAACGAGACTTGAGTATCGTCACGAGATTTATCATCTGAACGTCGTCTGAACACGACGAATTCGGTAAACGGTTCGACTACGCGTACTAAGAGGTCACAGGCATCACAAACTGTTGGATGTAGGGTTTTGTAGCGCGGGCCCGGGTGCGTCGGCGGCGGCGGGGTTTTGGGGGGCCGCGCGCGAAGCACCTCCCTAATAAATTATCTTTGGCATGAACCGAAGGGGTGCGGGGGGTGTTGCGGGCGTCACTCCCAGGCGTCCGCGTCGTCGTCCGAGAGCGTGACGAGCTGGTGGGGGTTCGGGTCGGGCGCGCGCGGGGCCGCCGCGGCTGGCGCGGCCGGCGCGACGGCGCCGCCGCCGCCGTAACCGCCGCCGCCGCCGCCGCCGCCGCCGCCCCGCGCCGCTCGCTTCAGCCGCAGCTGCTCCTCATCTTGAGGCGTGCGAGGCTTGCGAAACTCGTAGACTAGCGGGAAGATGCGCTCCACTGCCGACTGCACGTCGTTGACGCTGCGAGCTGCCGACAAACACACACGATACAATACCATCTCAGCAATTATAAAATAAAATCCTACTAATTATAAAATACGAAAGTTTGGATGTGTAGATATTTGTTGCTCAATGACGTTTAAACGAATCGGGTTAACATTTGCAACACAGGTTAGGGTCTGGAATAGCACATAGGCTATTTTTTATAACGGGACCGGGAACTAAATTAAAACCGCGGGGCACTCCTAGTTCTTAGATAAGATCAATCTATTACAAGAGGAGAGTTGGAGTCAAAAGAACAACCATACGGAATGGTCACATTTGTGCGGTGCAGACAAAATGTTACTATTCCATTAGCGCGGCCCAGCCATATATTCCGTGTGATTCGTTATTCTTTGCAGTAAGCGGATTGAACTTGTTTAGAATAAACGGTCACATTTCTAGCATTTTGTCGCGTTCGATTTTTCGTATTAACATAAAATCGTGAATTTATTACATTCGTATCGTTTCGATTCAAGTTTGTAATATTATAATCTATGGTAAAAGTTAATATTAGATAAAGTGGGTGGCAACACAAATCGATGTGGCTTTTGGAATGAAGTCGCCTTTTTAAACTCGCGGTCGAGTGACGTGTCTCGTATTAGAAATATAACGGAAAACTACGAAACTACCCTTATGTAATAATAATTTTGTGCGTTTTATAACGGAAAATAAGTGAACTGTGTAATTAGTGCTGGACCGAGTTTGTACCGGCTACAAGCGGCGGCCAGCCAGCGAGGAGGTTTCGTTGGTTCTACACATGTACCCTTATTATTTTACAACAGACCAAGGCAATGTTTAGACATCAAAAGGTTTTTACTAGACTTCAATTTGAACAAATGAAGTGAAGACTTAGAAGTTTGAGAAATGTATATCTGTCCATCATTCATAAAACCAAATGACTCGTATTATTTTTACTATAAATAATTGAAGAGTTACAGATGAAAAATGCAATCCACATCATAAGGTAATAAGTACAATCCACATCCTGTCAGAAGGCTAAAATATGCTAAATGTAGGTATTTGAATTGGCAATGTCAAATCGTTTCTGGCGCCCATATTCCACTGCTGATCTTTTAATCGTGCAAAGGTCGGCGCAATTATCTTGTTAATAACCCGTAGCAATGTTCATATTTGTATGATTTGGATTCGGTTCCTGAAGTACTTTTGAAGTGAACATTTTTTTGGCACACCTCGCACAGATTTTTTTGTAGGCTATGAACGAAGCGTCACGTACGAAAGTCAAAAATTCGTTCGGGTGTACTTGGACCGCCGAGTGTGACTGAGGAAGAAAGATATTCAGCTGCTGCTGTGTGTTTGCTGTCACTGTCGTGTCGTGTCGCTTTTTTCATTATTTTAATTATTAATATTCAACAGTTTTAACGGTTATTTCTTATTTTAGTTTTTTCTTTTGCTGTGCGGTCTGAAGCACACACATTTTTTCTATAAATCAAAATTATTTTTATAACAGACTTCTGGTAACATGCCAGCCCATAGCAGTACACAACCGTTTTTGTTCTGAAAGGGTCATAATATAGTAGTTGGGCTCAGTAAGAGCAGAGCCACAGATTAATAAAGTTACTACGTAACAGATAAATCACTCCAAGGAAAAATGACAATACCTACTGCTATAATAACCTACTCCCTCTAGTAGCTAGACATTGCAAGCCAAAATGAACCAAAGCTTACGAACATAAAGTTGACTTTGCTCTGTAGGTGCGCGCCGCCACGTGCTCAGCGTAGATTGTCAGGGCTGCCTCTTTCGATATATAGTATGTCAGTAGGTATTTGCAGTAAACTTTATAATTGAAAGAAAAAGAATTTCTTCTGTTTTAACATGTTTTATTTTTTAATTATCAAGAAATTATACATAACTTACAAATGTTTTATTTTGATGTAATGTTTAATAAATTTTTTGCCTTGGCGAAATTCTCGGTTATTAAACTTAATTGTGGAAAATATTCTGAATCGTATAAATAATTTAAGTAGGTATTCTTGTGGGAAACAAGGGCAAGGGGAGTTAAAAGGAATATTTTTTAAAAGATCAAGGAGCTTGCGACCGGGTTTTTGTCTCATGTTAATTTCAAAATTTTTAACAAATGTGATTTCTAGATTTTTTATATAATCGTAAAAGGAATCTGAAGGTACTTTTAAACTTCCATAAAAAGACGATGTTTTGTTGAAAGCTTTAAAATGAATGAACATTCTGGATTCATCGACATTAGGAATATTATTTAATTCTGAGGTGAACTCTGGGCAGGTATGCTTCTTACTGCATTTATAAAGTAAGTATCCGGATATGTATACTAAAGCATTTTCAGTAGGCAAGTCGAAACGATAGTCTGTTTCACCATTTAAAGCGACTGCTGAAGGTGCAGTACGACGGCGGGTAGGTTCTCTGGGTGTAGACCTATCAAAAAAATCATTTTGTTTTTGAAGTAGTTCGCAAACGTCTTCTTCACAGTTTGTGTTTGGAGAGTTCTTCAACATATTTGACAGAAACAGTTTTAAAAAAGCTCTCTGAAACTGAATTGCCGTAGGATCGCGGCAGTTTCCCCCCTGCTGTCTCACGGTGCCAAAAAAGTTTTCAAGACTATCCTGATTAAGACGTCTTGTAAAAACGTAATTAAATCCTTCTTTTTTCATATCATTGCATAGCATTTTTATGGATTGGATAGTTATTTGTAAATTTTTAAATGTTTTTATCCTGTTTGTATTATCAGCACCTTTTTTTGAATCGATGGCTCTTAAATGTGTGAATGTTGTTATAGCTTCTTCTAACACATCGAGTTCGTATTTTTTGAACGAAAAAGCTCTTTGAAATTTACATGTGGCATTGACTGAACTTGAATTTAAAACATCGAACAAATTGTTAATTTTCTCTACAAATTCTGCCGTTGGTCTTGCTTCTTCAGGTAGACTTTTGAGACGTATAAGGGCGTTCAATGACGTACTCGCGTACGAACGCTCCGCGCGGCTGTCGGCAACCCACTGAGAAATAAGCAGTCGACTGCCCGGCGGCCGGTAGGCACTTATCGCGCGCAAGTACATGAAGTGAAAGAGGCCTGGCAGAGCTAACTAAAGTAAAACTAACCTAACCTTATCAACTAACTATATACCTATAATCCTATATAAAAGAGCACTATGCAGTATTTATAGCACAATGAGTTTAAAACTTGGTAGCTCATAAACCGCAGATAAGATTTATTATGACAGAACTCAAAGGGTAGTTTAGTTGAGTATGATTGTAAATTGTAAGTAAGTAAGACAAAGTAAGTAAGAGAACAATGCCTATTCCTAGGGGTGATTGGAGTAGAATTTTAAGTGAAATCTACTGTAGGTTGGATAACAGTTATGTTTATAATATTAATATTCTATGATAATTATATGATTGTACAGTCCCAAATGCCAAGATGGGGAAAGATGATAAAGACTAAAAATGTCTATGTGGAGAATTGGGATGATGGCTCGGTCAAAAATATACCGTTCTAATTAGTCCGTCAGGTAGATTATGGAAAAATATGGGACACGCATTTTTTGTTTTATTGAAATTCGACAATTGTCATCAAACTTTTGTGACGTCATGTCTTCGTAAAAATCGTATAATGAAGTGACGTCACTCAAAACTTCTAAGCTCTGTGTCTCCGAATTTTTTTGTATGTGAAACAAAAGAAAAAATACGTGTACAATATTTTTTTATAATATTTTTAATTATTTATTTATATTATTTTGCAAAGGGGCCCCTTAAACCTACACCCGTGTCACAAGTCTCGGGATCTACTCAGGATTTCTCCCTTTGCCACACGATGGACCCGGCACCTGCACGGTGAATCCATGGAATGCTAAGAAGTTCGTCTCGTCTCTCTAACTGACAGACTAATTAGATTTTTAGACCTACGAATCCAACAAACATAAAATCAATAAGTATGAATGTCATAAAATTTGCATGTGTAAGTTCACATAGGATTAAGGTCATCTACATTCAAGAGATGGGAAGAACTTTAAATTGCAGCGAGACTGCGTATAGCAGTGTTTTTTCAAGGTCTCAATTCTGAGGAGGTCACGAAACATGATTAGAGAAATGCGGGCAAAAAAAAGCGCGGAAATGGACAATTTTCGAGTCCTGTGATATTTGTTTAATTTTGGTACCCAGGAAAGAGCGTTAGTTGTCATTTTTTACCTTGTTATATCTATTGTGTAGAAAGTTTCAAGCAAAATTATTGTACCTGTGATTGTAACACCTCCCGTTGAGAATATCTTCAGTGTGGCTTTAGGGTTATATAGCTTATATGTAACTCCAGGATGAAGCTCTGGCTCATAGCTGAAAAATAAGAAAATGCACATTAGTCTCAAAAGGAAACAACTTCTTCGATGCTTACACGTGGAGTATAGTACAGAGAGTCGTCGCTATGATGAGGTAAGTCTGGCAACGAAGGCTTTAGCAGAAAGAGGGGTTGACGATATTGATAGTGGTTCATTTCCATCATCCTTGTATGTACCTATATCCTATATCTTGCTTCTGTCGTTGCTAACAATCTTTTAGCGATTTCGCTCGAATTTAGAGATAGAGTATATGTACATACTCTATCTTTAAATTATTTTTTTGCTGGCCTGGTGGCTTAGTTGGTAGAAAGTCTGCCTGCGAAGCCGTGGGTCGTGGGTTCGATCCCCACCCAGGGTAAATATTTTTGCGGCTAATTCAAATATTTGTGCCTGGGTGTTTTCTATGTACTAACAATAAGTATGTGTACATGTTTAAAATACATAAGTATTATATCAGCTATCTGGCTTCCATAGTACAAGCTTTGCTTAGTTTGGGGGCTAGGTATTTCATAGGAAGCATTTCAAAACAAGGCAGAATTTCCTACTAAACAAGATAGAATACTCTAGATTTTACAACCGCAAATCCCAGTAAGTTCGCTCATTTATCTAATCAACATGTGTGAAACCCACGTCAGTTTCACACAGTAATTCTAAAAATAATGTTTTTAAAAGACTAGATGATGATAACTAAGTGTATAATAATAATCTACTATGGGAAGGTATTCCTACACGCTATCAGTTTTATCTCTTTGCCTACATGCGATGATTCAACTCTGGTGATATGATATGACAAACAAAACATAAACAGTACACGGTACAGGTAGGGCACGGACACTGTATTTATTAGATTGTTTTATTTTATTGAACATACTCAGTAAAAAAAAAAAAATATACGGTCGAATTGAGAAACCTCCTTTTTTTTAAAGTCGGTTAAAAAGACGACCAATACGTGCGGTGATCGTAGGTAACATAACACCACAGATATCCATAAAAGCACAGTACAACGACTTTATTTGAACATGAAGCTTTCAAATCAGTACGCGACGTTTTCGAAGATTGGATCGTGGGCATACGAACTAATTAGTTTTTTGATCCGTGCAGACATCGATATAAATCAAAGGATGAGCGTGCCGTGAGCACCTTGAAATTGGTAATAAACTACGTCTCTGTTTGAAGCGTAAGTAGTTTCCACACAACCAATCTGCTTCACCCCTAGAATCGCTAGTGGCGAGATATGCTGTGGTTCTACTTATTTTGGTTGTTGACAACGAATAGTCATAGGTAAAAACGTCCGGCGTTCACCGCTGCCTGGAACCGACTAAAACGGAAAGAGTGAGCTCACTCTTCCCAACGATGACATAATTCCGTGCGCCTGAAGCCCTGATCGATTCAACACTATAAAATATTGAGTCGATATCCAAATTCCTAAGATCCACACCCCTATTCAACATTCCTGTTTACTTACCCTAAAAATTGACGACTGGCATCTTTAGAGTTTTCAAGACGGGTATTATACAAAATTATTTAAATCATTCTATTTCCTTTATGAGTTTCTTTTCGATCCATCTTTTGGAAATCAAATCAGATCAATCGATCTGCAGAGCCGATCGAGATATTACGATCCACAAAATCAAATTGAGTAAAAAAAGCATATTCCTAGTATTTTAATATATTCTATTCTAAGGGTACGAGACTGACATTCATAATATTTATGAGGATTCAAGGTTTGTTTGTTTAAAGTTGGAAATGTGCCTAGGACACAGTATCGACCTATACGTTCTAAGTTAAACTACCTTAATTTAGCAGTGGCAGCAAATCAATAGTGTTTAGATCACTGAATAATTCAGACCAGTCTAGAAGCTCAGTCCCGAGAAATATTACAACGCAAAAGTGCATTTCAGTAAAAAAGTTGTATTTGAAGATGAAAAATGAAGTTACATGTTTATAATTCACACACTTAACTATGTCTACCAAAATTGTGTGATACCAAATAATATTAGTCATCTAGCCAACCAGACGCACTGCCTCAATGAAACTGAGGTTTCAGAGTAAAGGAAAATAAAATATTATCGGTGTAAAGAATTTGCTCTATCGATTCGGTTAAAATTTAAATGACCTGTGATTAACTTAAACAAATAATAATTTTCCTAATCGGTTCAGGCATTTTCGAGTAATCAGTGAACACGTGTATTTAAAAAATCAACAAGTTGATATTTTATTAAGACTATTAAAAATAAAGAGAACGTTAACTATTACAAACTAGACACACAGAAACGTTGTGCATTTTAATTTATTGACAG
Organism: Ectropis crepuscularia; assembly: GCA_963693475.1. Classification (NCBI taxonomy): domain Eukaryota; kingdom Metazoa; phylum Arthropoda; class Insecta; order Lepidoptera; family Geometridae; genus Ectropis; species Ectropis crepuscularia. The sequence continues at coordinate 7,260,498 of OY856344.1, read as the reverse complement.
TTACGCATTTCATACCAGTCAGATAGACATTTGAAAAAAAAATAGTATTAAGATTAAATTAAACTTAACTTTTTCTTCTAGTGTAGCTAGCTTAAGCTGAAGTCCTAGCTTAATACGTTCTAAAAGAAAGTTGATCAAAATTTCGTGAAAACGGGTGCCCTGCACCATTTAAATGAGATTTAACCTATTAGAAATGTTTACTGGTGCAAAATCGTTTTCATTAACAAATCAGATGTAATGTATTTTAAATTCGACAAATATGTGTAGATTATCTATTATAGAGAAATCGTACACAATTTTTTGTGTTTTATTTTGATGTTTTTGGTGCTGAGCTCACAAAATAATGCAGCTCAGCTAAGAACATTAAAGTAGGAAATTATCGACACTCATGTGTTCATACAAAACATGCATAAAACCAGAATGTAACGAGCGAACTGTACCGACGACCTCACAAGTTTGAGAAGGTCGAGAGCACGTGTCAAGCGAAGGGTCGCCGCTACTTTATGGATCGATGGCGTCCGTCAAAATCACCACATAACTTACGAAATATTTCCATGGTAATCTATTAATATTAATTTCATCAGTACTTCCTAATTAATTATCTTTGTGATAATAAGAGAAGCAAACATTTTTGATTCCATTTTATGAATACTAAAACAATTTTTTTTTTTTTTTTTTATAGCATAGAGACGAGACGAGCAGATCATGTGCCTGATGGTAAGCAACATGCCTGCCACATAACAGCACAGTAACACGCAGCTATTGTAAATAATGTGAGTTTTTTGGCATAATTAAGTTTATCAGTAGGGTATAAAGAGGAGGGTCTACCACCTAACTAAAATAATTTTGTCTTTACAAATACTCTGTCTTACTTTATTTTCGACTAGCGGTCCGTCGCGGCTTTGGCCGTGGTATATACTATATAGCTTATAGCACTCTGGGATCACGTACTATATATATATTTATGCAACGGTGAAAGAATGTTTGAAATCGGACCAGTAGCTCCTGAAATTAACGTGTTAATAAAAACCTCTTTATCTTTATAATATTAGTATAGGTTAAAATTAAAGATACCATAGAGGTAACCACAACCGTATTAGATCAGATATCGTAGGGAACTCAGTCGCGCGCGCAGTCTCTCTAAAAAAGGCTACTAAATGGAGTTACATCTAAATTCGCATCTTATCGACTAAATCACAGTTAAATAAATAAGTATTGGTCGCCACTTTTTTCACACACTGTCCAGCCCAAAAGTAAGCAAAGCTTTCTTAAAAACCAGATAGCAGATAAAATACATGATACATAGAAATACGGAAAACAGAAATACCTAACATCCGTATTTACGATACAAATATTTGTCTCGAGTGGGAATTGAACCCGCGATCTATCACAATAGATTTTAGAGGTGATTTAGTGGTCTCTGTGAAATTTGCAACAATGGAGTTATTCCTTTAGCGAAATAAAGTAACGAAATGCTCACTCTTTCTCTTTTTCCTTATTTTCGATGAATATTAGAGAGACCATAGAGCTAAACACAACCGTATTAGATCGGAGATCGTAGGGAAGGACTCGGTCGCACTCGCAGTCCCTCTAGAAAAGGCTACTAAATGGAGTTACATCTAAATTCGCATTTTATCGACTAAATCACAGTTAAATAAATAAGTATTGGTCGCCACTTTTTTCACACACTGTCCAGCCCAAAAGTAAGCAAAGCTTTTATCGTAAAAACCAGATAGCAGATAAAATACATGATACATTCTTCTTCTTCTTCAAGTGCCTCTTCAATGTTGAAGGTTGGCCGTCAGCTTCTTGAATTCGTCTCTGTCCATTGCCATCCGGAAAAGCTGCTCGACAGAGTTAATGCCGGTCCACTCCCGGATATTACGGAGCCATGATTTTTTCCGGCGTCCCGCGCGTCGTCTTCCTTCCACTTTTCCCATCATTATTAGTTGGAGCAACTCATAAGTATCATGCCTAAGCACGTGCCCGAGATATTCAATTTTGCGCTTCTTGATGGTGGGAATCATTTTTCGAGGCATGAAGACGCGCTGCAATACAGTTTCATTTCTGACCTTTTGTGTCCAGCTAATGCGTAACATGCGTAACATGATACATAGAAATGCGTAAAACAGAACTAACATCCGTATTTACGCTACAAATATTTGTCTCGAGTGGGAATTGAACCCGCGCTACAGATCGTAGAGCAGATTAACAATTAAACACTATTAAAAGTAATTAATAGTGTTTAATTGTTAAGAGCACTGTTTAAAAAGACATGCAAAACACCCGAAGCTGTCTATAAAATGTTAAACTCTATTTTAGGATAGGCCCCATAGTAAAAGTTGTTTATAGAGGTAGTCAAGAGCACAAAGCGTTCCATTTGTCTGCAGAAGCGATTATCTTGCATCTGTGTTATCTGACATGCTGTTAAGCTGCGTAAATATATGCATTGTCGATTTAATTATATTTTAGAAAATTCATGTCTAAACTAAACTTATACAATGATACAGATCTCTTCTCCTGTTTGACTGAAAAGTACACGCACACATTTTCGGAAGAGGTTCTTAATTTAAACGTATTTTTGATTGGTTAAATGTTGCCTCACAGTTCTGTCATTTATAGATCGATTTGGAAAATACTCCTTTGTCTAATACTTTCTGATTGCAAGCTGTTAAACCATCAAGTCACTCAGTAGTTTATCAATTGAAAGTTGTTTGTAAGTTCGCGAAAAGGTAATAATGAGTCCAAAACCCCGTCGAAACGACTATTTATATAAATAATTATGTAAGCATCAACTCGAGCAAGTTGCTTTTCATATTGTCAACTCGCCAAGATCAGCTTTGAACATAGATGGCACAATTCACGGTGTTACCGTTACAAGCGACTTGTGTAAAATTTACAACTAAAATTTTGCAGTAAGTAACCTTTACCAATTAGCTTAGTTTACATATGGCGTCGCTCGCCAAGAGTAATGTGATGTAAATTCTCTATCTATCTATGTAATATCTGTTTAACTAAACTAGATGGTCAAATTTAGATCATACAACAAATTTAGCTATTCTCAATTTGACCACAGACTAAAACAATAAACAAAAGATTATTTATGCGTATGTGATATACACGGTAGTGTGCTAGTGTGTGTAAAGTATTTTTTTATTTAATGAATTAATGTATTTTTACTATTTTAATATGAAAAGTGAATGTATATTAATATTATAAAGCTGAAGAGGATTTTTGTTTGAACGCGCTAATCTAAGGAACTACTGGACCGATTTCAAAAAATCTTAGTGTTGGATATGTACGGGATTTTGCTTATCTGTCCTTCTGATGCAGACACAATAAAAGTAATCTGACAGAGAATACAGACGTAAGATAATCACTTCGGCAGACAAAGGCATGCTTATGTGCTCTTGACTCAACTTTTAAGTATTTTTAATGAAGAATGTCCTTCAATTATCCTTTTTTTTTTCTAGATACGCCCCGTGGTGTTATTTTTTGCCAAATAATGTTCAAGCAAATTAATAATTTCATCAAGTTTTCCGCGGGACACGAAAAAGTGTTAAAGTCTATTTTTTGTTAAGGGCGTACCCTGAGCAAATGTCCTTCAGTATTTCCCACCTCATCGCACACCGCAAGAGAGAGCAAAAGATATGTATCATATCTTTATGAAATCAGATTTTGGTCTTTTGAAAAAAAATATTTCTAACAAAATGTTCGTAAAATTGTCTATCCGTCGGTGTAAGTACAAATTCCTAATAAAGGCGGCTTTTCGAGTAGATGCATGATAAATAAATTATTTCCAGTTTTTGTGGTTTCGTTCTGAGAAGATTAATTAAACAATATATTCAATAACAAAAAAAAAATAGGTACCATTTTGAAGCCAAGATATTGCAGAAGTGTTTGTATTTTTACCAGTCGATATTTGTTTTGGATAAAAAATAGTAGCTCTGAAAACTGTACAAAAAACTCGTTTTGTTTTGTGCTCGGGGACGCGCCTTAATACAGGTAATTTACTCACTACGTATTTAATTTCATTTAAATTAGTTCAGCCGCTTAGACACGTAGGAACAAAATCACGGACTTACAAAGATACACAATTTCGTCTTTACAGTACTAATGTGAATTAGGTGATGCGCAACCCTCAGAGACGATTCACACGGCGCGGCTGCCAACCGCGCCCGCGCGCGGGCGCGGCAGATTTCCATATAAAATTGAATTCAATTCACATGACGCGGTTTACGGCCGCGGCGGCTGCGGCAGCCGCGCGGCGCCCGCGTGGCTGCGCGCGATTCTTGCGCAGTAGCTTTCCGGAGCAAAAACCGCGAAAACCTGCGGTCTCGTGAGTATTAAAACAAAACCGTCGCGCGGCGCGGCGCCGCGCCCGCGCGCGGGCGCGGTTGGCAGCCGCGTCGTGTGAACCGGGCCTCACACCCTCGAATTCCAAGTATTCTATGCCCTGTCTGTCTAGACGTGTGCCCTCGAGCTAAGCTAGTGTCTCAATACGAAGCCTGTTATTGATATAAATAAGGATAGAAACAAAACGTTTCAAGTTGCGTAGACTGGGGCTTGACCTTGCCTCAGCAACATTTGTTGCTCGGGCAAGGTCTAAGGTCACACTTTAACAGGGGATATTCATTTGCATATTAATTTGAAAACTACAACATACTTGTGGAGACAATAAAATCCAGGGGAATTTATTTCTAATAATAGTTTAAGTTTGGTATGATAGTCCTGGAAGTCTGGAACATTAGTCAAATAAAGGTAAGAATCTCGGCATGAGAGATAGTCGCCTATAAACTTGTATAGGTAAACCATTATTTTGGTACCCTAAAACTTGTCTCAAAACCTACCTATCGTAGGATGTTCGCGTCTTCTTATATCCCAACGTCAAAGGTCAAAAAATCGTTTTTTTACAAATTTATTGCAAATATCAAGTTCCCTATGGGTTTCATTCAGAGGTGAAATCCTAATTTGCCTGTACTATGACTTTGAATTTAGCTTTGACTTTGATTTGCGCTCCGCTGTTCCACCTGTATATTCGTGGTTTATTTATTATTTTTGATTTATTGATTAGGATTTCCGTATAAAACGTAGGATTAAGAAAAACTATCAATTTGGGAAGGAAAATAAACATAGCTCTAGCCTTCTCTCTCCTATCTCCAACTCATCTGTTTTTATGTAAAAGCATTGTTTGTAGTTTAATCTGTCATTTACTAGTAGTTATCTAAACATATAATTTATCCTTGTTTCAATTTGGATAATATCGCTGTTTAATGCTGATTCGAATACATACGTGAAATAAATCAAATTTATTTTATTATTTACTAGCGGCGTCTCGCGGTGAAATCTACAGCTTAACGACCATTAACATTGACGGGATAAAAGTAGTATGTTCTTTGTGTTAATCCAGGAAATTGACTAAATGCATTTTTAATTTCACTGAAATCTATTAAGTTATTAGTGATACGTGAGCACAAACATACACACTTATGATATACATATATTTTTTTATTTGTAATAGTACTATGATTTACAGGCATTCATTTTTTAAAGACGATAACAACGAATCGTTTTAGATCCTCTGTCCTCAAACCTGACCATGGAAAAAAATAAGCAGATCAAAGATCACCCCCAGTAGCGCGTACGTAACATTAAAAGGTCTATACGACAAAGATTAACTTCATTTTCATTTCATTTATTAAGTTGATAGTGAATAATTAATTTAAAAGTCATTTTAAACATATGTCATGATTAAATTACAACATTACAATGCCACCTTGGTCTTGATTTTATGTCTTGCTATGGTAATTCATCATAGGTCTCATTTCGTATCGGCCATTTTATCTTTCTTGGTAACCAAAAATGAACTAAGATTTAAAACATTTAAAATGTTTCAAAGACTAGGACTAAGAAGTTTGAATTAAATAAGAACGTATGTGGAATGCGTTGCCTGAGTGGGTTTTTCCCGATGGATACAATATGCGTCTTTGAGTCGAGAGACGATCGGTTTCTTCTTGGTAAGCTACCTGGTAGACCGCATCGTCGCTAAACATCAGACGATATGGCGGTCAAGTCCAAACCTATGTATTATCATTACAAATAATATAATATCTCAACAGATTCTAGATCTCACCTTTTTATCAAAACAACTGTCTCACAAAAATCTCAAACACCTTGTTCTTAATTCATAGATACCTGTTTGTCTTCAATATCAAACAGGTAGTAATCCTAGAAATTGTTCTGTATTCATTATAATATATGTTAAATACCCACTTTTGAGGTAAACGAACTTAATCTAAAACTAAATATGCACGCAGCTTTACACTGTGTACTATATCCCGGGGTAAACGAACTTAAGTCTATTATCTTAATGCTGTAATTGAGACAAATAAAATTGAGAGCGCCTGTGCGAAATAATTTCCAATCTTTTCCGTGTTTTAAGAAACTTACAAGTATATTTAAGCATAAGCATCCGTATACGTAGCCCACAAAATGTTCCCACTGCTGAGATGCGGGACCTTCTCTCACAAGGAGTCAATCAAGGCTATTATCTCGTTGGTGGATGACCCATCACCTCAAAAGATTCTAAGAACATGCCAGTTTCTTCCCGATGTTTTCCTTTATAATTTAGTTCGTTGTTATGAATTATCTTGCACATATTATGCTGATCATGCAGTTGGAAAAATACTCGAGAGATGCAGACGGGTCAAGTTCAAAGGTAAAAAAATATGTTCAAAATGGAGTATTCTTTACGTAGAGAATTGAATTAATATCGGTTGTAATTTTTTCACACAACACAATCTAGGCCCAAACTGAGTAAAGATTTTGTATGCTTGTAGATATGTATATGACATCCTACTAATATACATACATGCGAAAGTTGTTTGGACATTTAGACATTTGGATGTTTGTTCACTCAATCACATCTGAACGGATCGGATTTAAATTAGGAACCCAGGGAGATTATAATCTGGAATAACACTATAGACATGCTTTTCATCGCGGGAAAATTATAGGAACGGGATCTACGCGGGTAACACCGCGGGGCACTACTAGTAATGCTAATATTTAGCGTGATAGTACATATTGTATTAAAATTGGTTATGAACAGATCAATCGTAATTTTTGCAAAATAGAATGTTCTATATTTTTGTTTTTTTTTTAATTCGGTAGGTACAGTAGATATTTATGTAATTAAGAAGATTAACACAATATAAAATAATCGTAATCAAAAGAAAAGTATTACTTCAGTGGCCAGTGTTATGATTGGTTACATTTTACCTTATTTATACCCCATGCTTTAGGGCCTAAACTAGAAATATATTATGTAGCTAAGTTAGCGCTAAGCTACCGCCTAAAGCCAAGCTAAGCTTGTGTACAACAATCTAAAATGTAGAATCAGAGCTAAATATGAAGGCTAGCACGCATTTGGTACGTTTAGCGTTGCTCGTACATCTCATATGCGCGTGCGCCCCGGCTCGAGTATTTCCACATTGATACGTGCTATACTACGGATGCGTTTGATATCCACCAATCAAATTCATTGGTTCACATGTTCACACCACTGTTTCACAAGTGCAATGTTATTGAAGTAAAAATTTCTTTTGGCGCACCACGCTGTGAATTGAATTCTAGCGTCACTCCAGGGAATGATAAGAAACCTTCGCGTAAACTATGGACCATGGTCGCTGCCCATCTAGAAATGCGTCAACTTTTCTAGATGGCCATGCTCATGGTCACGCCCTCCGGTTTCATCGGCGTAGTTTCCAAAGTAAGCTATCAAATCCTGAGTTATAAGTTTTCACTTTTGTCGGTAGTTCATATGACTGCCATTTTTTTTTACAGATATAGAAGAATGCGTGCTATAGATGCAAGCCGTGTTATGTACTATGGATGAGAACAAGGATATGCGTATGGTATAACTATTGACAGACTCCCGTCTCTCTGTCAGGGCAGGCGCTCGTCTGCCACCGAAAGTAGACATGGCGCGGAGCATCTTCATAGAAGATCTGATAGCATCTGCATGGCACATCTTCGCTTTCTCACTCGCCAAGCTACAAAGCTTTAGTGGAAACGGTCACATAGTTTCCGAGCTTAGCTTTCGCATCCTCGCGGCTTTGCTGCATAGTACATATCTAGTGAAAAAGCAGCCCTTATTCTCAAGCCAAAGCTGTGGTGGACCCAAACCATCTAATTGTACAAGCTTATAATCTTAAGTTTGGAGGGAACAGAAGTATCCATGGATCCACCGGTGGATTCAAGAGGAGATAAAAGTATCCGCGAATCTACATGTGGAGCCTAGCTGTGGATTCAAGTGGAGGGAAACAAGGGGCCTTTGAAAGTCGCCTGCGACGCAGAGTATTTTACCAAGTGCAGATGTAAAAGGTCTCTAACAAACCGATAGGATAGAGGCTATCGGAGACCAAAAGTAAGGCCCACAACAGACGGCGCAACGCAAGTGAAACGAAACCCTTTTGAAATTATTAGTTTGAAACCAGTTTCAATAGTTTTCCACACACGCCCTGCAATTTCTGCCCATGCTTTATCAGTCTCAGTCTTACGAGAGCAGCTTGATAGTGTTGTATTGTACAAGTAGGGATGCTTCTCAACTTCTAACACAAATTGAATGTTTTCATTTTTGTCGTCGGCCATTTTGTTGTACCTACCGAAAAAAAACGTGTAAACACCAGTTTCCTGCACGCCGGTTTCAACGCAACGAATTTGCAATGCGTTTCAAACCGGTTTCAAAATGATTTCGCCATGTGTTGTCTGTCTTAGGAGTCTATGGCAGAAACTCAAATGAAACTCTTAAAGTAACTAGAAGTTGCAGTTTCGTTTCATTCGCGTTGCGCCGTCTGTTCTGGGCTTAACTGCCATACCCAGATAATAAAGGTCCCTAACAATAAAACATCGTGTATGGTGTACGATGTTCTAAGAAAGATATCTTTCGAGGCCTGATATCCGTCAAGCCACTCTTGACCAGCGTGGCTCGACGTGAATGAGTCAAGGTCATCCATCATCATCATCATCATCATCAACAGCCCACTAAACGTTCCCACTGCTGGGACTCGGGGCCTTCTCTCGCAAGGAGAGAGTTAAGGCCGTAATCCACCACGCTGGCCCAGTGCGGGTTGGCGGATGACACATGACTTCGAAAGATTCTAGGTACATGTCGGTTTCCTCACGATGTTTTCCTTCACCGTTTTAAGTTAGCGGCATTACGCACATGACTTCGAAAAGACAGTGGTGCGTGTGGGGTTTGAACCCGGGGTCTCCGGATCGGCAGCCGCCGTTCTCCCGACTAGACCATCCGATATCCGATCCGATAAGGTCATCCACCATGACTTATTTCGACATCGTGACAGAAGTTCTCGAATCCCATCAGTGGGGAACATAAAGTGACCTGTTGTAATCGTCACGTGTGAAAACGGAACTAAGTAATCAAAATGTTGCAATATCGGACGTTTACAGAAAAGGCCATATTCAGTCAGCAAAGTAGTGGATAAAGTGAACGTGAATGAATTATAAAAAAGATTCTTCTTTAATATTATCTTAAGTAGTACCCTTATTTAAGGGACGTATAAAAGCCGTGGTGGCTTAGGAGCTAATACGCCACGTTTCATAGTCGAAAGATCGTGAATTCTAATCATCCGAATATTTTCCCAAATGCAGATATAAAAGTTTGTGAACACGTCATGAGGAAACCGGCATTTCCAAGACAACTTTCAAGGACATGTGTATCATTCGCCAACCCGCACTTAGCCAGCGTGGCAGAGTCCCAGCAGTAGGAACATTAAATAGACTGCTTACTTTAATCCCACTAATATTATAAATATCAAAGTATGGATGTTTGGATGTTTGTTGCTCAATCACGCCGTAACTTATGAACGGATCGGGCTGCAATTTGGCATACAGTTGATTTTAGTCTGGAAGAACCCATAGGCTACTTTTTATCCCGGGGAAATAACGGGAACGACGGGAACTACGCGGGTAAAACCGCGGGGCACTGCTAGTATTATAAATGTCAATGTATGGATGTTTGTAGCTCAATCACGTCGTAACCCGTAAACTGATCTTGTTTAAATTTGGAATACGGATAGATTATGGTCTGGAAGAACACATAGGGTACTTTTTATCCCGGGGAAATAACGGGAACAGGAACTACGGGTAAAACTACGGGGCGATGCTAGTGTTTACATGCAGGGAGGGGAAGGAAAGTATTATATTTTGAAAGTTGAAGTAGAAAAGTTGCTGATTAACACTACATAGAGCATTATAAATAAATCCAGGCTCAGGCGTAGCTAAACATCCGTAAAATTAGCGTTTCCATTCAATTAATTTAATTTGCGCGTTATAATATACAACTGATTGCGACATAATTATTAAATTATTATTAATATTGAAATCGTTTATTGAAGGCGGAACGTGCGCGTTAGGCGCTTCTTGGGTGGGTGAAATCTTGCGAGTTCGAATAATCAACATGCGTAATAGTAATATATTAGGTATCTATTACTGCCTATTTGTTTTTATGAAAGGGACCCATGACAGTCGGCCTAAGACGGCACTTCGAACAAGAGCAGAAGGCGAAGGGACTAAGATAGACACTTTATTATTACACTTGACCGCCGTCTCACCTGATGTTATGCGACGATGCGGTCTACGATGGAGCGTGGTTATCTAAAAGAAACCGATTCACTATCGATTGGAAGACACCAAGATCATAACCATCGGGAAAAACCCAATCAGGAAATGCATTCCACAGCCTAGACGTTCTTATCGCAAAAGTAGAGTCAAACCTCTTCGTTCTTGTGTTTGGAACATCAACCATGAAACGGTGTCGCTTTTACGAGCTACGAGCATTTCTATAGAAAAAAAAGGCAAGGTGGTATTATTAGATCATGCCGATCAGTTGCATACCTACTCTCTAAAGTGTATCCGATAAAAACCCGATAACGTAGCAATTTTTCGGTGATGTTCAAGACTTTTGTGTCTGTACGACACTCTTGTGTCGTAGCCTATGATCTTTAAATACACGTCCAATTAAAAACCCCTTCCTGTTACTTTACGGGTTAAAAAAGACAAAAGAAAATCTATAAAAATTGTATGAACGCGTGTCCATCACAATGCGTTCTTATGCCACTGTTTTCCAACATCAGATCATTGTTAGAATATGTACCCGTACTTCAGAATTCCAAACAACTGAGGAAACAAAATGAAACCATTCAGCGACTGATAAATCATTGCTTCATAATAATAACGTTTGTGTGTTTGTGTGTAACCAGTGACGAGAAATGGGAACTATGCTGCTTGCAGAGACAATACTCTTGAGTAAGCCATATGTGGCGCCCCGCGACTGACGACCTTGGATTTGTTTCAGAAACGTAAACTAGCATGTCATATATATTTTTGCTGATGCTATAAAAATGCAAACCTAAATCGAACAGTTTTTGATACGTTACATTTACCTCTATGTTACAGAGAAATTATCATTGCATTGCATTTTATTTTATAAAATGGCAATTTATTATTTATGGAGCCCAAGTAATAAATAAGTGACCATTCGTGGACGGGTTGCATATTCGACCGAAATTTAGATTTTTTTTTTTTGATAGAAAATTTAAAATAAATAAACCAATTCCAAAATGTATTGAACACAAAAAGTAGATAAATAAACGATGCTACTCGAAGGAAATCTAAGTTTTACACCCACAGAAGATCAAATTTCAAATAACTGACGAGCCTTGTGCGCGTATTATTTATAATTTGACCACAGCGTCAGTTCTTTGAGGATATAAAGCACTTGCTACATGAACAATTTGCCAACCTCTTTACAAGGGGCATGACCACCTCTGGCTGGTTCTGGAGCCAGCCTAAGTGGACCACCAGGTGGAGGTAATTGAAACGCACGCATGCACTTATCGCGCGGTCTTGTTACTACGACTATGTGCCACCCCCTGGGGCCAAAGCTGGATCCACCCTCTTTTCAGGTGACACTGGTAGATCCTAGATGCTACCCATTGTAGGTATTGTACCTCAGTATTCTTGAAAGTTTAGTAAACTATTTGAAGTAAAAGAGAACACAGATATATATATTTTACATACATTTTTTTGTCTCACATTCAACGTCAAATTTTACGTATAGTATGTGGCAAACAACCGTTCTGCATCATTTTACACAAAGCACTAAAATTGCGTAATTCCATTATTGTTTTTGATCAGAAATTAGCATGTTTGTTTTCATTTTCAATTAACTAACGGGTTACTTAGAGTTACGTGTACGCGCACTTTCCTTGGAAAGGATCGCCGAATGCAAATGCGGCTGAGAATTATGTTGGGTTGGACTGATCGAATGTATCACATGTGAGTATAATGCGACTGAGAATTATGTTGGGTTGGACTGATCGAATGTATCACATGTGAGTTAATCGTTAGGACATTAAATAACCGGGCAAGTGCGAGTGAGACTCGCGCACGAAGGGTTCCGTACGATATTATATGGGAGCCCCACTTAATTATTTATTTATAATAATTATATTTAAAGAGAACATAAATAGTTAAAGCTTCTACATGTCACCGTTATTAGTATTGAGCAAGAAACGGGAAAAAATCAAGTTTGTTGTATGGGAGCCCCCCTTAAATATTTATTTTATTTCTAGTCTTTGTTGTTATAGCGGCAATAGAAATCATCTGTGAAAATTTCAACTATCTAGGTATCACCGTTCTTGATATACAGGCTGGTGACAGACATAAGGACGGATGAACAGCGAAGTAGCAGTAATAGGGTCCTTAGGGTTAGTAGAGGTTTTACTCTTTGGGTACGGAACTCTAAAAATATCGTCTATTTTTTCAATTGATTTCTGCTGTATAAGATAGTATTTATGCATGTATCACACACGTCAACGTGTGTCGCTACAACGTACGTGGCAGAAATCTATCAAAATCACCTGCACAAAACCAGGCAGATCGCTCGTGTAGCTTAACTTAAACAAAGCCAGAGTACGTACAGTTTTCTGTTAAGTTACTCGATAGGAGACCTTAAAAATGTCTAAATTTCGCATGGTACAATGTCGATACTCGAAACAAAGCCTCTTTGAAGAAAGTTAGTCAACTCGTAAGGTCAGACGACGATTTCAGCTCAACGCGTAAGTGAAGGACATTTGTAAGTTAGATGTATTAAAATCTTCCGAAATCGGTGGTCTGCGCCATCAATATTCTATTGAAAACCTTGATATATATAATTTTTAGAAACATAAAAAATTTAGTATCAGATGACGCCACTCATAAACAAACAACCTTTACTATGGGACTAACTTTAGAACATTGAAATTATTGACATACATATTATGGTATTCAGTTTCAACCGCAGAATGAAACCCACGATACGAGCGTCCTTTATCTTCGACCGCATCATCACTTGTCAACAAGCCACTTAGTTAACTACGACTTGAATTTCTTGATATTTTGATTCGAACGAGAAAAATCTGCTGTTCCAGATATTTGGTCGAGTCCAGAATCCCTTTGTTTGTTATAGTTGATGTTATTGTTATTTCAGTGTTGATATTAGTAAAAGCAGTTCACAATGATAGTAGAATGCGTCTTGCTTAGTACAGATGTTTTATGTAGCTCTGTATTATACATATATCTCTATATGTTTGCAGTAGAGCTAGCACTCAAAGATGACACCGACCCCTCGGTGCCTGACAAACTCGACGAAGGGTTGACTTATATTAAATAGTCTAAAATATTAGATTAGATTATATTCTAAAATAGCGCACATGCTACTTTCTATCGCGAGAAAATAACGGGAACTGGAACTGTGCGGGTAAAACCGTGGGGCGCTGCTAGTACAGATATATTGACAACTCGGAACATACATATAAGACTGGTTCCCCGAAGCCCGAAGTAGACGAAAATGTGCGCAAAACTTTATGAGGTCTGGAACTTAGAGCGAGCAACCTCGTGGAAGTTTATCGAGGGGACACCGGTGTCGCAAAAACCCGTTCGCGTCTTTTATTAACGCCACGTCACAATTGAACATTATGTTCGTAAATACACAGACAAGTACACGAAAGCGCAAGCGCAGTTTGACGGTGCATTGTTTTTGTACTCTTAACTTTTGAAAGTTCGTAAAATTTTGAATGTGTGCAAAATTTTAAACGAAACGTTAACGAAAAAAAAATTGGCAGTCATAGGAACAGCCGATAGAAGTGACTTATAACTCAGAATTTGATAGCTTACTTTGGAAACTACGCGGGTGAAATCGGAGGTCATGGCCATGAGCATGGGCATGGTCCCGAGTTTACCCAAATATTTCTATCATTTAAAATGAGAATTGAATTCTAGCGTCACGCTCCCGAGCGTGACGCTAGAATTCAATTCTCATCCCACGAAAAATCTGTCAGTGGTGCGAGAAGAAGTTTTCACTTCAAAAACTTATGGAATTAAACAAAAGGGAAGTCTGTTACTTCCCTTTTGTAACTATGGTGTAAGAAATTGAAAGGTACTCACTCTGCTTCTTTATATTTCTTGGAGAAGGATATGATTCGTATTCCGAAGGGCATTCTACAGGTTCCTAACACATTGACTACACGGAAATTCTGGAAGCGAGTTTCGAAGCCGAGTTTCTGGAGCGCGCGCGCGTACCGGCGCGCGGCAATCTTCGCCTGGTCTTCGCTAGTGGCCCCGGTGCATGTGACGCGCCCCGACGACCAGATCGATGCCGTGGTGTACGGTCGGCGCAGTTTCATTGTCACCATCCCGTTCTCGCGGCGAAATTCTACGTTCACACCCTTCAGGGCAATCTGTCTCAGGTTCAGGTGACACTTTACACTAAAACTGCACACGACATTGTTTATCATAATATCTATTTCGGGGGTTTCTTCTTCTTCGGCTGGATCGGCGGTCGCGGCGGCGTCGGGCGCGGCCGGGGGCTGCGCGCCCGGCTCGCAGTACTCGTGGTCGGGGACCATGTGGCTGGGCACGCCGTGCGACATGCCATGGCTGGCGACCACGTGCGCGCCTTTGCTTAGCTCCTTGATACCATTCTCCTGGATCAGCGTAGCCATGTCCGCCACGGCGTTGGCGCGCGCTGGAAACAATCACCACATTATGTTATTATAGAAAACTAAAGGTGCAAGACCGAGACCGGAGACCGCGACAGGCACTTGACATTATTGAATTGTATGGGCGCCAGTTCGCGCCGAGACCGCGACAGGAGACCAGGCACGTGTCGCGAGACATGTGTCGAGGTCGCGGCGCGAGCTGGCGTTCATACAATTCTATAATGTCACGTGCCTATCCCGGTCTCATCGTCAACCTGTACCTTAACGTGGTTACTACACATTTTAAATAAATACACGGGTAACTCATGTTTGACATAGTCCAGTCCGACTCAAGTTTCGATCGCGTCGATTCGTGCTAAACGAGCTGCGATCACGCGCGCGCACTCCCCTTGACAAAGGTCGGCCGGACGCGATGGAAACTTGAGTCGGACTGGACTGATTATCAAAGGGGCTGTCCATTAATCAGGTGATGTTTTTTCAAATTTTTTTTAACCCCTACCTCCCCCTTGGTGATACGTGGTGAAGTTTAAAACTACCTCCCTCCCCCCACCAAAAATCACGTGTATTTTTAGTAGGTACCTACAAAGAATCTTATTATTTATCTATTTTTTTTAAATACTGGTATAAAGTATATTCTTATCCTATTCTAGGCGCGTGAGGACTTCGTTCGGCAACGGCGAGTCAAGGTCACACTAAGTCGCTTTTCGATTTAAAAAACACGCGTTTGACGAAAAAGTAAATACACGTGATATCTTACTATACCCCCCTCCCCCCTTGTGACATTTCGTGATTTTTGCCGAACCTCTCTCCCCCCCCCCCCCCCCCTTTTGAACCTCATGTGATAATGGACAGCCCCAAACGTGAGTTACCCGTGTATTTATTTCAAACATCCAGTTTTTGCTGTTAATTCTGACTTTTAACAACCCAGTGTACACATTTATGACGTAATTGACCAGCGTAGCGATTCTGAACCTAGTCGGATTGATCTGGACACGGCATCAGACCTCTCGGCCTTTGTCTTATGCGTTTAGAATGACAGATACAAGGATTGTCATTCTGAATTTGATTCGTTTATAATCAGTACCCAGTATTGGTCAGCGAACGTGTAAGAAAATACGATGCATTACCATAAACGACATTAGACATGAGAAAATTATTATATCTCCCCACATAGATCAGTATTTTGACTTACAATATGTAAATTTTTTGTTATAATTGTTACAATTCGTATTTTATTACCCTGCGATCACAGCGAACATTGCGATAGCGTATATAAACGTTTCACATACAGTGTTAAAATTACGGTTATTTCTGAACGTGAAAATATGACAATGTTTCTTTCTTTTATTATTGATTCTAAAAGTTCAAGTAGCTACTTGATCAATGGTAAAAATATATCTTAAAGAAATAAATGCTAAGTGACATTTTGAGACTAGGTCTTTCTTCTTTGGTCTTCATTTTAAATAGGTTGTTATTCCTTGCAAACATAATGTAGGACACACTGAGACTAGATGGAGGAACGATTTACGAAAGCCAGCTAGCAGGCAGTGGATATGGAGACGTAAAGCTGAGGAGAGGTCTGAGTTGGGAACCATGTCCTATGTCCAGCAGTTAACCATAGGCTGATGATGATGATGATGTTTCCCAGTAGGCTGCAAGTTAAAAAAACAATATTTTTGTGTATTTATTTCTACTACATAACCAACCTATTGATTTATTTCAGATACCTAGATACTTTTGTTACCTTTTTCATACAAGAAAATATATTTTCTGAAAGGCTACAAAAGTATCTCAGTCAGCACTAACCAAGAACAACTAAAAGAGATACTGTGAATTGACTTATGATGTACCTGTTATGATACAGTATCAAAATAATGTAAATAAATAATAACCAATACATGAATCAATAAAATATTGTTGTGTACTTAATAAATACAAACATAGTAATGAATATGAAACAATCATCCTAATAAATATCATTATTACACAATTGTGCTTCTAACGTTACTAGTCCTAACGAGGTAACTAAGATTTTAGACCTTATAGAAAAAAATAAGCTAAAATTTTATAGAACTGTTTGTGGAAATTGGCTAGTCTGTATAACCTAAATGAAGGAATGTGACATAACACATTCTAAATGATGAAGGATGTCAATGGCTCATGACTCATTTTGTATCAATATATGAGATAGCAGTAAGTTTTAAACACTAAATTTAGTGAATAGGACATCATAATCAATACTATCCTACTAATATTATTAAATTAATGTTTGGATGTTTAGATGGTTGTGGCACAATCGTAATGTGTGAACGAATCAGGTTGAAATTAGGAACACAGTTAGATTATAGTCAGGAAGAGAGACGAGACGAGACGAACTTCTTAGCATTCCATGGATTCACCGTGCGGGTGCCGGGTCCATCGTGTGGCAGAGAGAGAAATCTCGAATAGACCCCAAGACTTGTGACTCGGGCGTAGGTTTAAAAGGGGCCCTTATATTGACGTACGTCAACACTCACCTTCACTACTAAGAGACGTACTTCTTAGCATTCCATGGATTCACCGTGCGGGTGCCGGGTCCATCGTGTGGCAGAGAGAGAAATCTCGAATAGACCTCAAGACTTGTGACTCGGGCTGTAGGTTTAAAAGGGGCCCCTTACATTGACGTACGTCAACACTCACCTTCACTACTCGTATTTCTCTCCCTGCCCAGCCAAATCCGATATGATCCTACTAGTGCAGCTTTAGATACTCGTTCTAGTATAGAACTTACTGCATTTCTGGACAATCCAAGGTCTTTAAGCAGGTTATAGAGAGATTTTGCTGGTATACCTCTCGCTCCTACTTCTACAGCATATAAATTAACTACATAGCCATTTTTTGTTAATTCATTTTGTAGGTCGTAATACTTATTTTGTTTCAACACGTGGTCTTTAGGTATATTAGTTTCCCACGGTACGGTAAGTTCTACCAGGACTATGCGTTTCGTAGCCCTAGAAAAAAGGAAAATGTCCGGTCTGGATGACGAAACACCCACATCCTCTGGGATTTTGTAGTGCTTTTCATACGTGTCCATTAAAATTGTCCAATCAGGTGCTGAACCCAGGATTGAGTAAGGCTTGTTCTTGGAGTTTGAAGTTGAGCCCTCTTTTACAAAGTTAATTTGTCTTTTGTTCATCGTCAATCCCTTTTGGGCTCTAGCTACCGAAAGGCTTACGGCTTCACGTATGATTTCAAGTACTCTGTCATGGCGTTGTGAGTAATGACCCCTATTAAGGAGCACCTTGCATCCCACCAATATGTGCCTTGCTGTACATATCGCCTCACCACAAGTATAGCAACATTTTTCAGAGGCTTTTCCCCACCTTACCAAGTTACTCTGGTCAGGGAGGGTCATTTGGAAAGCGTTCAGATAAAATTTTAATAAGGCAGGAGACCAGTCATATAGCAAGGTGCGCCACTTTAGAGCTAATGGGATACAAAACTCACCTATGGTTAACCACTCACTTTGCATTTCTAAATTCATAGCGTAACTATCATTTTCGTCTTGTTGTAGAAAGGTTTTTACCATGTCTCGGTCTTCCCTTTTCTTTCTCGCACCCAACCCAGCTGTATTTACTTGCGCACCTGCCATAAATTGTTTGTGGAATTGAAGTCTAGATTCAAGGTCCGAAGCGCTTTTGTCTTTTGGGAGAGATGCGATTAATTCGTCTTTCGACTTTCCCAAAACATGCGTTTTTGTAACTCTTAGGTGTTTGTAGAGTTCGGATGGTTTTTTTAGTTTCAGGCCAAAACTATTGTGATCCCTAAATAGAGTAGAGGGATCAGCCGGATGTGCCAATCCAAACCATGACTTCAATATCTTTATGACATTAGCGTCTAATTTTGCGAGGAGGGTTTTACCGATGTCATATACTAGGAAAGGCCAAGTGAGACGTGATGTGAGATAGTTGTCATATATCCATGCTTTTTTGATATTGCTGATAGGCTGTTGGTCTACCTTACTGAGGTCATTCATGAAATTTCCAACAACTACCTCTAATGATGGTGTACGTCCTTTGTAGTCTATCTTTCTACCAAGAAATTTGAAAGGCACTGCCTCTGCTATTGTGGCAACTCTTTGGCCACTTATGGAGAGTCCCGGATCGTAAGAAGTATATTTGGTATCTCGTCTACCCAGACATAAACAATGACATTTACTTGGTTTTGCCCTCATTCCCTCCGTCCATGTACAGAACTCATCAACATCATTCAACAATTGTTGACACTGTTTGGGATTTCGTGTAAGTATTGCAAGGTCGTCCGCAAAGGCTAAAATTGACTCAGTGTACTTATTGTTGATTTTAAACCGGTAGCCCCATTTCTTCTCACGGGATATTAATTTATCTACTAGAATATTTATAACTATATTAAATACTATTGGTGATAAGCAGCACCCTTGGAATAGTCCCACATTATATTTAAGTGGTTTTGAGTATTCTTTGTTTACTGCTATAACAAATTTTAAGTGATTATAATATGAATTAATTATGTCAATAATTACAGCAGGAAAGTTATACCATTTTAGGGCAAATAACATAAGTTCATGCTGCACGGAACCATATGCGTTCTCTAGGTCTATCCAGCAGACTGTTATTTGTCTCTCATGTGTTCTGGCATCTTTCAAACTTTCCGCTAGTAATGTATTGTGTTCCAGGCATCCAGAAATACCAGGCAAGAAGCCTTTCTGGTGGTTGGGCCTGAAATACCTATTGCTAGCCATAAATGTGGTCATTTTTGTTTGCAATATACTGAAAAAAATTTTAGAAATTGTATTGGTTAGGGCTATCGGTCTGGTGTCTTTTGGATGAGTTACTTCTTTCATTTTAGGAATCAGGACAAAAATTGCTCTTCCAAATGATTTTGGGATTTGCTTTCCTGACCAGATCTTACTGAATATATTTAAGATATGTTTACGAACTGATGGACACTTTTTATACACTATGTAAGGAATGCCATCAGGGCCTGGAGCTGATTTAGTAGTTTTCTTCTTAATTTGATAGTTTACTTCCTCTTCACTAGGTGGAGTGCTTTGAAAGTTTGTTAGAGGATCATTAGGTCTTTGGATGTTTGGTACTACGTACGAGCTCCCGCGTTTAGGCACTTCGTATGTGCTTAATAGGCTACTTTTCATCCCGAAAAAACAATGGTAACTGGGTAAACCCTCGGAATACATACAATTGTTAAAATGATGAAGAGACTATGTTTGATTTTTTGTTTGATTACACTAATCTCTGAAAATGATACTTTAATAAAATTCAGGCCTAATGGCCTGAGGTGAGGTAAGTTTTAGGTAAAACTTTTCAATACAATCCTAAGAAACCACTTTCAAAGTAAGCAAAACAACAGGGAACATCATTTACATACCTAAAGCCACACCCATTATTCACTTGGAGCTGATATAAGCCCTTGTTCCCACACAATGTTTAGACGATCAAATAGACAATGTATGTTGGTTCGTAGCAACCATTTTTCTGTCCATACCTACAATTTACCATCCTAACATTTTTAATTTTTACAGTACACCTAGGAAGAAATTGGCATATTCCATATTTTCCCCAGCATTGAAGATACTGATTAGATATAATATTGTCATACATTTCATTCTCGTGTCATTGTATTGTAATATGCAATAGTTGTTTATGTTGGTTTGGTATCGGATATCCTGCAATCTCCTTGAAGCTATTTTTGGATCTGTCAATTCTATACATACATACAATGTTACACAATTTACTGTGGCAGAATTATTTCATATGAATTCAAATCTAATTATTTTCCAAGTGTTGCCTAACAGTTTTAGTGTGATTGTGCGCTTTATCAAGAACAAAGGGAAATGAATAAATATTTTTAATCAAGCTTTGATTAAACGGAGTATGTTAGTGCAGAGTGTTATCGTTAGCTCGAAGGAAACCATGCAAAGAGTTGGGTTTATTGAAAATTGTTGGTTGCACAACAATCACAAACACTACAGTCTTGTAACAATGAAAACATCTAACATTAGGCTTAGCTGTAACCACTGATTATGCAAGGTCTATCTTAAATTTCTCTGATTTGAATTTCATTAACAGCATGGCTAGGTATTTTACTGCTTGGCTGACACTAATATTAGAAAGTCTTCTAAAGGAGCACAGATTAGATGTGGCAAAAAATTTGAGTATTATGAATTGAAATAGCTTATGCAAGACCCCCATAATATTTATTACAAATGGGTCAGTATATCAGACTTTTTTTTAGGTTTGATTATGCAATCAGTCACAGCAACTTCAAAGAGAAGAGTTGATTCTTTTATGAAGTTGAGAATCTTACTCCTAGCGGAATTTGCCCAGTCTCTTACAACATGTTGCATCAGTCAAACATGTCCCGTCTCTTTTTGATGGGAAGTATACAAGACATGAAGAATAAAAAGTATAAATAATTTGTCTAATGATTACATAGGCTTAATGACCTCTTGTTAATAATGTTTATAAATGGGTAGGTACAAACATGCTTCTTTAATAGTCCAATGAACATGTAAACTTAGTGTTTTAGTGATAACACTTAAGATAGCAAAAGAAGTAAGTCAATTATAGTTATTTAATTTTACTCTGTAAGCATACTTCAAGACAACCTGATGATTTTGATAGTTAGGAATAGTATTTTATGAGTTTGTGATATCTTCATTATCTGGTTGAAAAGTGTGAATTGCTTGACTGAAGGTAACCCTGAGTCTCGATTACATTAGTGTTAGCATTTCAGCTCCACCTAGCCACAACTTTAAATATTTTAAAATTCTATGAATTAATGTGTTCTACTTTAGTGTCCTACTAAATATAAGCCTGAAAGTTGATATGTGACTCCTTAATACTATCTATAGTAGTTCTACAAATTTGCCTGACATTTGGTATGGCAACAAAGGAAATTATTCTGTGGGTTTATTTTGATACCAAAAACGTACAATCAAATTTTTATATTTTGTGTAGTTTGATCCAACTATATAGCTATATATATATAGATTTTATTTCGATTAATAGTCTATAAATGACAATATTCGAGCGAAGCCAGCAGAACAGGTCTCTAGTATACAACAAGAAACATGCAAAAACCATTGCTTTTTGATAAAACTTTTAGATAAAACTGTACCATACAATACATAACATAACTTATGGAAGGAGGCCTTTGCCCAAAATTGGGGCATTGTAGGTTCTTAGTAATTCATGCAATATCATAAATGTGAAAATTTTGATGTTTAATGATGTTCAAATGTTTAAACAAAGGGGGTTAAACGTGGAACTCTGATTATAGTCTGAAATAATGTATAGATTATTTTTTATACTGGGACAATTACGGGGTCGGAATCTAGTCAGGTAAAACCACATGGCACTACTAGTAATGAATAATAGCTTCCCTGTCAGAATAATTCATAAGATATTTCTTATGCAGACAAATTTGACTGAATAAGTGTAAAATCACAGACCACAGGTACTTGGGAATAAGCAGTTAAAGTTAAATTAAAATATTAAAGGATTGGTCAGAATTAAAACTGAACTCAAGTCCTTGATAAAGAAGTAAGTATAAACTACCTTCTCTTACTTTTGCATAGCCTCTCATATCACCTGTTAGTGATTCATACAATTTTGGTCCTGGATGATATTTTAAAGGAATCCAGCTGAAGATTTATAATTTGTCTTCAATTTGTTGTGAAAATGATTTGTTACATTTATGTCATAATTGACCTTACATTGCAAAAAACTAATTCCTTCTTGACATCCTGAATAAAACTGAATGACTAACATACTATAACAGAAACTATGTTTTAAAATATATTTAAATAACTGATTCAGTTATTTAAAAAATGCTTTATAGAAATGAAAAAATTGTAACATCTCATAAATGATTTTAAAAAAGCTTGGTTTTAGATAACTTTTCTTTTCAAGCCTAAGGGTTCACATTTCTACAAACTGATAATCTCAATGGTTACCCATTGATCACCAATCTGTCATCTCAATGTTAGATTGATAAGATACAAGATGTACTCACAGCAGTCAGTCAGTTCTTGCACACACTGAAACTGAAACATGCCATACATACTATCTGCACATTACACAAAGGAAAGCATGAATCCTGAAACAATGAACTATTTATCAACAGTCACAACTCTGAGGAGTAATCTCTGATTCCACAACAAAAATATGCAAGTTTGGTGTAGCTTAAAACCATAGGAATTAATTTAGAGATTCATTGGAGGGGCGCGATTTAGGGCACTTCCCACGGCGCGACGCGGCGACGGCATGTCACTTTGCACAGCTGACTGCCGGACGGACCGCGCCCCGCGCACCGCTCCGCACCCCCGCCTCCGCCCGAACGCCCCTCGAGCCTGCGCCCTGCGTGCGCCCACCTTTGCATTTCATGCACATTGAATGCACTCATCCCTCTATACTCTACTGCGCATTTGAGCGACTCTAGGTACATACCCTGCCTCTAATAATGTCGATCGGTTCGCAGGTTCGACTAACAGCTGACCCCTAAATGCCAAATATTTCCGGAGAATAAAGAAAGGACTATAGAAGGTTGTCTAAAATTTATATAGTACCGAAGCAGTGAGGAAGTTATTGACCCCATAACGACCTGAACCACACGTGATTCACTGCCAAAAAAAATCTAGGGTTGAGGGTGGAACTGAATTAATTGTACTTGTTTACTGATTCAATTAACGTATAAAATATGAATGTAGAAAATTGCAAACTAAAAATAAGTTAGCAAAATAATACGAGAGTGAACTTGAACCAAAATGGGGCACACAGATTCACTCTCGTCACCTCTTTATTGAGATCAAAGGAAGTCACCTGTATCATAATTCTAGGAGTATATTTAAATTATCTTAATGATTAATATTTAACACATAAAACAACGATTTACCTGATTGAAGTGCTATATTTGTCACAATTATTTTTACACCAACGAAGTAAAAATTTTCATTGCAAAATCGTAGTGTCCAAAAGCACAAACGAAGCTAATTAACAACTTTACACTGTTACAGTCTTTATGTTATTCAATTGTAACAAAACAGTGGACAAATTATGCCAATTTTTGCAACGTGATATTGTGATATGCAAAAACCAAAAATTAAATGCACATCCTGTCTAGCACCGCCATATTCCATTGAACTTCTTTCAGCAAGGATGAATGGTGACTGACTGAATGAAGAATGAATGAAAGTAAGAATGATTCCTTGTTTCTGACTGCAGTCTTTCCTCTTAGTCTTTGGTTTTTGTTGTCTATTGTAAAAAAAAAATCTAATACGTCTGCCGTCTGTTACGACCTCATAGTGCTGCATCCAAAGATGTTTTACCTCGCTGCATAGGTCGTACAGTGCTGGAAGGATCTATGGCACGTGGCCAAAATGGGAACTAACGATGCCTGTCAATCCATCCAAGTCTGCGGATGCCCGATTCCAAATTCCCCAAAATTTTCAGGAAAAATCAAAATTTGAGGTAAATTTAATTCCAGGGTTAAACCATTCGGTTGCATCCGACACGGAATCTCATCTCTCGGCCTTTGTCTTATCTGTTTAGCATGACAAAGACCGACAGATGAGATTCCGTGTCGGATGCAACCGAATGGTTTCAGAATCGCTACCCAGCCGCAGCATGTCGCAAGTCGCAACTGCAACAGATACGTACTACCATACCATACCCCGTGAGTATAGCCAAATTAATGTAAACTTTTCCCTTCAAATTTGTCAATTGAAATAGACATCGCAAATTTTGTACCGAGTTCCGATACCTACTCGTCTCGGTGGGTGTCGTACACCCTCTCTCCGCTTAGGCATCTTCCGGTGGCAGCCCAAGCCGAGGCAGTAGGCAGTTGTCCGTTAGGTAGTAGGAGCACCCACCACCAGCTCCTATAGGTGAGGCAGAAAAAAAAAGTGAAACTATGACACATATTATTTTGTTTATTTTAACTCCTCCCAAAACAAATGCAATTGAAAATGAAGGAAAATTGGCTGAAGTATCAACTTAAATTGCTACTCCAGAAAAAATATGTTAAATTATAAATCGTTACTGGTAATCAGCCTGCATCCGTTTAAAGGTATGTCCCTGGTCAATTACGTAATAAATTTTGTTTTTAAACAAACAACTTTTGTTCCACCACTTTTCTTACAACTCAATACACATATCCGCATATCCCAAAAACAGTGTTTATTGCGATTTCTAACACCGTTTAGCGGCAGTTTAAAGATTATTCACTTCGGCACGTCATTTATCGAGCGTTAAAGAGTGGGTGCGCTCCTGTTACGAGGAGTTCAATGCATTTAGACTGAGAGATTACACTTTTTAAATTTTGGATGGGAAAACATATCTGCGAATTTTTTTAACTGTGGAAAAAAATATGATATACTTAATGTATTCAACATCGCTTTAAAAAAATGCAGGCTGATGATGAGGACATAAAAAATGAGGCAGACCAATAACCTTGTATAAGGAATCCACATCATCAATATATCCTTAAAAAAACATAGTTTTACTATAAAAATAAATATTTGTATACAATTATGCTCCAAGAGCGAAGAAAGCAGCGATAGTAATAATTCTCAAGGTGAAGATGATGAGATTTTAAATATCTCTTATGCGAAACTATTGAATTAAACCAATTAAATCCTAATTTTGACAACTTGAATAATATTATAAACTAGCTTTTACCCGCGACTTCGTCTGCGCGAAATAGGTTTTTATTTATGTAACTGAGGCAGTATTTGTACATCAATAGAAATCATATTTACTTAAATCAGCTTATTTCAAAACATTTTTAAACAATTTCATCAAAACCGGTTCAGTGTTTTAGGCGTTAAAGCGTAACAGACAGACAGACAGTGTTAGTTTGACATTTATACAGCTAGCAGCAGCCCGCAGTTTCTTCTGCGTAATTCCCTTTCTCATTATTTTCCAGGGATAACAAGCACATGTGTTCTTCCAGACTACAATCTAATTGTATTTTAAATTTCAGCCCGATCCGTTCAAACGTTATGACGTGATTGAGCAACAAACATCCATACATACATAATATTAGTAAATGTAAATATATACATTTATTTTATTAGGATATTATATACATTGACATATATAATTTTAGTAGGATAGTACCTATGGATTTCAAGTGTCTAGTTACAAAATTTTACGGGTTTATCTTTAACATTGACGAACTTCCATATAAATTACAAAATTGCTAGAACAAACATTTAATTGCTTTGTATCATCAAGTGTCTAGATACGAAGTCTCATGGTTTCACCTACAACAATTGGGAAGTTCCATAAAAACTCACATACTCCATTTCAACCCCAATTTTATCCCCACACTATTGGAAATTACAAAATTGCTAGAACAAACATTTATTTGCTTCGTGTCTAGTTGCACATACAAAGTTTTATCTTCATCAATTACAAACATCTAAACACTCATCACTTTTATCCCCCATTTCAAGCCATTCAACCTTTGAACCCTTTTTCCGTAATAAAAAGTGGCCTATATCCTTTTCTGGGATCTAGTCTATATGAGTAACACATTTTCATTAATATCCGTTCAGTGGATTTCATGCCTATAACTTTGGAAATTACAGAATGTTCATACAACCGTCCATCCCTTTTTTCACCCTCTTAGGGGTTGAATTTCAATTTCGCAAAACCCCGTCTTAGCGAGCGCCCACGTGCTAAAATACACCTCCATGCAAAATTTCAGACTCGTAGCATTTATAGTTTTTGAGATTTCGTGAGAGTGACCTTTCGCTTTTATGTATATAGATGACATGAAACATAAATATGATAGGTTATTGACATATATACAAAATTCAACTACTATTCCAATATGATCGAGAAAAGCGGGAACTCCTGTAAAGCAATGTGGAATGTAGTGAATATGGAGAGAGGAAAATACAATTCTACCGATCTAGACTATATTACTATCATTAAGGATAGTGATGACACCTTGTTTGAATCCAAAATAGCTGCAGTAAACTGTCTGAACGCGAAATTCCTCAACGCGTCGTCCGCGGCGGCGGCGCCGCGCGCCGACGTCGGCGGGGCGATAGCGGGACTCTGCGCGGCGCGCGCGCCCGCCGATCGTTCGCTGCGGATTCGTTCATTTACAACGGATGAGGTCTACCGACTAATTACAACACGGATCCCTCCAAAAACTTCCAAGTACGTGTATGGGCTGAATATGAAGTTATTTAGAGTAGCGGCAGCTCCGCTCGCACCGATCCTTGCTCGATTGTTCAACCTATGTGTACGTGAAGGAAATTATCCGGATGTGCTAAAAGCTGAAAAAGTATCACCTATATTCAAGGAGAAGGGCAGGCGGGATGATATGGACGGCTACAGACCCATTTCGATAATCCCCGCAGTACCTAGCGAAAATTTTCGAGAATGGCCTAAGTGCACGTCTCATGGCCGAAATCTCTTCTCTGAAACCGAGCAGCTCTCTAACCGACAGCACGCGTACCGAGCAGGACGATCCATGACCACCCTGACCCGGGACCTGGTCCGGTCTATTGTCCAAGCTCGCAAGGGGAAACAGCACGTCACTGTGATCTGCTGTGACCTCTCAAAGGCATTTGACGTGGCCGACCACGACGTGCTCGCGGAGAAGCTCTGTCATTACGGGTTGCGGGGAGCCGCGCTGTCTCTCGCCACGAGCATTTTACGGGATAGATCCCAAATTGTAGTTGGAAACAGGGGTGAAGTGAGATCAGACCCTCTTTCCTCATCAATGGGTGTCGCGCAGGGTTCCTCAGTATCTAATGTCTTGTTCTCCTTACTGTTAAATGACCTGCCGGATGCGATAACATCGGCAGATGTTTTTATGTATGCTGACGATGTCGCCGCGTTAGTCACTGCGGCTACGGTAGACGAATTAGAAATGAAATTGATTAAGGCTGCGCACTCACAGCTCTACAGGTCTGGTGGTCCGGAATCAACGGCTTGGCGTTGAATCTGAAGAAAACCCAGTTCACTCACATCAATCCGTCGGGAAAAAAGTATAAACACCTGGCAGTGCGGCGACGCGTTGAAACAAACAAATGTCACAAATTTCCTGGGATTTGAAATTGACTCGGTACTAACCTGGGAACATCACATACATAAACTATGTGGAAAAGTTGCTAGTGCATGCTATGCACTGCGCCGCGTGGTGCGGGTGGTACCAGCGCCGGCGGCTCGCGCGTGCTACTTCGCCACAGTGCACTCATTGCTGCAGTACGGCGCCGAGCTGTACGGGAGCACCGCGGAATAGGAGCGCGCCTTCCGCATGCAGAAAAGGGCCGTGCGAGCAATAGTAGGCATTGGCAGCGATAGATCCGTGCGACCGCTTTTAAAAAAATTAGGCATTCTTACGTTGCCCTTCATAGTAACTCTCCAAGTAGGCTTGTATGTGAGGGAAAACCTACACTTGTACGCCGCGTGTGGAGACCGAACTGCATACCCTACACGACGCGCAGGGCAACTAGAGCCAGTTCCCCGGCGATTGTGTCTAGATCGAAAGTTTCATAGTTTTATCTTCGAAAATGGCGAACATCCAAATAAATTTTCATCCCCCATTTCAACCCCTTAATTTTTTGACGTGATAACGTCTTATAATTCAATGAAGCCGGCCGCACGCCCACAAAACATGACGTCATGTACCATTACCGCGTTACCGTCGGTCGTTACCGTCGGTCGTTACCTCGCCGCATGTTTGTTACAGTTGTATTAATTATTTCGACCAGTAGTTCAAGCGGGGATGCAGCTCAGTGGTAGAGCGTTCGCTTTGCATGTGAAATGCCCCGGGTTCGAGCCTCGGCATCTAAAAGCTTTTTTGCATTGTTTTGATTGAAAATGACTAAATTCTACTGATTACTTTTTACATACAAATCTATTAAACAAATGAAATTAAAATTTTCTTTTGAAAAATGCTACCATTCCATCAGTATTTTCTTAAGACGTTGTCACGTTCTATCGTCAGTAAACCGACTTTACAGACAAACATTTTTTATCTATAATTAAAAGTGGCCTATTTTCTTTCTTGGAATCTAGTCTGATCTGCGTACCAAATTTCATTATAATCGGTTCAGTCGATTTCGTGCTTATAACCGAGAAACGGTCGGAATTTCCAAAGAACCATCCATCCCTTGTTTCACTTTCGTGATTTATTGCACTCTTATGATTGGATACGCTGCACATATTCCGATAAACAAAAAAAATATCTTTCTTCGTGCTAAAGAAGTCCCGGGTCCCAGCAGCGGATACATTTAGTGGGCTGCTTATGCTTTAAAAGTAGGCAATGATATCAGCAACGTTACGTTTCGAATAGTTTTAATTGAGAACCTGAGAGATACCTTTAGTGAAGGCGACTGAAAAAATAAACAATACTTTTTTGTGTGGGAAATACTTTGTATGCCCACCATGCAGGGCCATGGTGGGTATGTTGCCATGGGATACGACATGGTGCCCCTACCGACTAAAACCCCTACAGATTTCTCCTGCAGGGGTTAGAGTCGCGGGGTCGCTTATCGCACTCTTACGACGGCCCTGACCAACCTGCCACTGCTCTTGCGAACTCGCCTCCCGGGGGGCGTTCGTACCCCTGCATTTGGCTCTAATAACGCACCGGAAATCAGGGGCGCGTCACCTCCTCGAAGGCTTATCCCTAGGTGGGGCGTTAGACGGCCCTAAACATCCAACACCCCAGGCCTTCTTGTGGAGACGGGGTGCGAACCTAGAGTTGGCGACTCTCTAGTCTCGCCCCCGTGTCCACTTCCGCCTCTCACACGACCTCTCACTGTCGAGAAGGTTTCATCTCACCTCTCATGGCGAAGATGATCAGCAGCGAGAGGTCCGCCCTCACAACCGCGGCTAAGGATAGCCGCGGATCTGCCTCTACGGCGTCATCGCGGCCCTTGTCATTCCACTGAGCACTCTGCTAATCAGAGTGCTGTTGGAGGACCCTCATCTGAAAAAACTACCTCGACTACTAAAACTACTTAACTACCTCGACGGGGAGAGTAGTTTCATCCAAAGCGGATATTTTCTCGGAAGTGGAAGACTTTCACAGCCAGCTGTACGCATCGCATGCTCTACATCTCCCACATAACGAGGACAAAAGAGCTACTTTGACTCGCCACTACACTGAAGAACTGCCAGAAATAAGTAAGGACGAAATCGTGATGGCTCTTGGGCAACTTAAAAATGGAAAAGCCGCGGGCGAGGACGGGATTACAACAGAGCTCTTAAAGGCTGGTGGTGCTCCACTTATAAAAGAGCTCCAAGAACTGTTTAATGCCGTCCTCTTTACCAGGAGAACTCCACAGGCATGGCACAGACGTGTGGTCATCCTATTCTTTAAAAAAGGATATAAGACCCTGTTGCAGAATTATAATAAATATAATAAATAAATCGATAAGTCGATGAGTTTCAGCCTCCTGAACAGGCCGGTTTTCAAAATGGGTACAGTACCATAGACCACATTCACACGGTACGGCAGATTGTACATAAGACAAAGGAGTACAATCGGCCACTTTGCTTAGCGTTTGTGGACTATGAGAAGGCGTTCGACTCGGTCGAAACCTGGGCTGTTCTGGAGCCCTTACAGCGATGCTAAGTCAATTGGCGATACATCGAGGTGATGAGGTGTTTATACGACGTCGCTACGATGGCGGTTCAAATCCAACAGACAAAACATATTCCTCTGCATCGAGGTGTGAGGCAAGGGGATGTTATTTCCCCGAAATTGTTCTCAAACGCACTAGAGGATATTATGTTTAAGAAGCTGGATTGGGTTGGACATGGCCTAAACATCAATGGCGAATACATCGATCACCTACGATTTGTTGACGACATCGTCATTATGGCAGAGTCGCTGGAGGATATGCAGTGGATGCTGGACAACCTGGCTAATGCTTCTCAACGTATCGGCCTTCGGATGAATTTGGATAAAACCAAAGTCATGTGCAACGAGTTCGTTGCTCCGGTGCCGATTGCCATAAGTGGAACCACTCGCGAAATTGTTCGGAGATATGTCTACTTCGAAGAGTATAACCAGCCCCTATGTTTGGCGTTTGTGGACTATGAAAAAGCCTTTGATTCGATCGAGACCTGGGCTATGCTACAGTCGCTCCAGCGGTGCCAAATTGACCATCGGTACGTCGAAGTGTTAAGGTGTCTGTATGAAAACGCCACTATGTCAGTCCGTCTCCAGGACCAGAACTCGAAACCGATCCAACTGCAGCGAGGTGTGAAACAGGGGGATGTCATATCCCCGAAACTGTTCACCGCTGCACTGGAAGACGTTTTCAAACTTATGGACTGGAACGGACTCGGCATCAACATCAATGGCGAGTACATCACCAACCTCCGATTTGCCGATGACATTGTAGTCATGGCTGAAACCCTGGACGACTTAAGCAGGATGCTGAATGACCTCAGTAGAGCCTTCGAAAAAATGGGTCTAAAAATGAACATGGACAAAACGAAAATCATGTTGAACAACCATGTTATACCCACTCCTTTAAAAGTAGGAGACTCTACGCTCGAAGTTGTTGACGAATACGTCTACCTAGGACAAACGGTCCAGTTGGGTAGATCCAACTTTGAGAAAGAGATCACTCGTCGGATCCAACTTGGTTGGGCAGCGTTCGGGAAGTTATGTAATATCTTCTCATCCAAACTTCCGCAGGGTCTCAAGACGAAAGTCTTTGACCAGTGTGTGTTGCCAGTGATGACATATGGAACAGAACCGTGGTCGCTTACTATGGGTTTCATAAAAAAGCTCAAAGTTACCCAAAGGGCAATGGAAAGAGCCATGCTCGGAGTTTCCCTGCGTGATAGAATCAGAAATGACGATATCCTCAGGAGAACCAAAGTAACCGACATAGCTCACCGAGTTGCCAAACTTAAGTGGCAATGGGCGGGGCACATAGCTCGCAGAACTGACGGCCGTTGGAGCGGAAAGGTTCTTGAGTGGCGACCACGTACCGGAAAACGCAGCGTTGGCAGGCCTCCCACAAGATGAACCGACGATCTGGTGAAGGTCGCCGGGAATCGTTGGATGCGGGCGGCGCAAGACCAGACTTTGTGGAGATCCTTGGGGGAGGCCTTCGTTCAGCAGTGGACGTCCTTCGGCTGATATGATGATGATGATGTCTACTTAGGACAGATGCTCGAACTAGGTAGATAAAGCTTTGAGAGTGAGGCATGAGAAGAATCCAGTTGGGCTGGGCAGCGTTTGGCAAACTTGGTCGAGTCTTCTCGTCACCCATCCCACAAAGTCTCAAAACAAAAGTGTACAACCAGTGCGTCCTACCCGTTATGACCTACGGTGCTAAAACGTGGACACTGACAGTCAAAATGGTCCGAAAGCTCAAAGTCGCAAGGACGCCCTGAGACCAGATGGAGTGACGATATACGAAAGATAGCTGGTGGCAGTTGGAAACGTAAGACCGAGGATCGGGCTGAGTGGCGTATTATAGGAGAGGCCTATGTCCAGCAGTGGACGAACACAGGCTGATGATGATGAACCTTCCCAAGTCTTCCAGTCCCCCAACCTCTACACGAGGGGGGTGAGGAGCGCGTGTAGAAGTTCCCAGCCCCGGCCGGGATTCACCATCACACAACAAGATGCCACCTAGGCAAGTTATTGGGTGATGCCCAGGGTGCACCACGTGGAGGTTCCCGAGCCACGCACCCCAAAGAAAGAATACTGAAAGAACATTGTTCAAACTCGATTATCTGTGGATAACATGTTTTTGATAAATTGATTTAGTCAAAAAAAAATATTTATTTAAGTAAAGAATTATCATCCATTATTTTAGTACCCAAATTAATAAACTAAAGTTCATTACAAAAATATTTTAATGAATATTTTCAACCTCTCAACCAATTCAATCGTCAGCTTTGAGTAATATCGATTTTTGCCAATTTAATCTTTAAATTGATACAAAAACTCACATTTTGACAATTGTACATGAATCAAACGATTAATATCATATTTAAATTGTTTTTCGTCGCACTTGCTTTCACTTCACTTCTTCAATTCCAGGAGAAGCAAAACCATCTAATGTCAATCTAATGTTAAATAAATAATCATCTTCAAAAGCCTTTCCGAGCGCTTGGTCGACGCGGCCACGCGACGCGTGTCTAAAAGACTGGCGTTTATTTGGCCCAACGCATAAGCGTTGCCATTCAGCGTGGTAATGCCGCCAGCACGCTAGGTACGCTTCCGATCGGTAGTGGGCTTGAATATCTTGATTATCTTTTTAATTCAGGTGTGCTTAGTGTAAGTAGTTAGTTGGGTATGTAGTGTAGTGTAGTTCTCATTGTATTTTAGTTTTGTTAATAAAGGCTCTGCCCGTAAATAAATAATCCTATTAATATTATAAATGTCAATGTCTGGATGTTTGTTGCTCAATCACGTTCTAACGCAAAAACTGCGTCCTAGCAGCAAAAATCCGTGTGGGGTGAGTGAAAAGAAGTTTTCACTTATAAAATTACTGAAAATAATTTTGTTTACCCTACCGCTGTTTAAACGCTCGAGGATGGTAGGTGACGTACCATAATATTTGCAATGCACTGTACTGGGTCGCTACCCAGGGTAGCGATTCTGAAACCATTCGGTTGCATCCGACACGGAATCTCATCTCTCGGTCTTTGTCTTATCTGTTTAGCATGACAGAGACAGGGATTGTCAATCCGATTCCGAACCATTCGGAATCGCATTTAGAATCGCTACCCTGATTCTGAACGCAATTCGAACAACAACCCTTGTCGTTGTCTCTGTCAATCTAAAGGGATAAGACAAGTAAAGAGAGTTTCTATTCCGTGTCGACATGAATCCGGCTAGGTTCAGAATCGCTAGGCACTTTACACAGTACCCTGATTCACAAACACAATCGGATTGATCCAGACACAGAATTAAGCCCCTCGGGTGCCCTCGGTCTTTGTCTTATCCGTGTAGAATGACAGAGACAAGAATCGTTCGGATTGCGTTGCAAATCAGCAGCTAGAATATTTTATGTCAAATAAAAATAGTTAATATAATGTGGTAAGAGCAAGAGTGTGTGAGCATAGAGCGCACACGTTATTCTGGGTAGCGATTCTGAAACCATTCGGTTGCATCTGACACGGAATCTCGGTCTCTCGGTCTTTGTCTTATCTGTTTATCATGACAAAGACCGAGAGATGAGATTCCGTGTCGGATGCAACCGAATGGTTTCAGAATCGCTACCCTGATACCTATTAGTTTGCTATGATATATTAGTCTATCGGATAATTTTTGGAACATTTCTATTATCTATTTTTTTGAAGATCGTTCTGAGAAAAATAAAACTATCTTTGGAGAAAAACATTTTTTTTTAAATAACCATAGAGGGAAGAGTTTGACGGGTAACATTTCTCATTGTTCATTCATTGCAGCTAACTTCAAGTTCGATGTGTTCGATCATCCATGTCCATCAGTCAAGCAAGCGGTTTTTAATCTCAAATAAAACATAAATTTTGCTTAGTTGTGTCAGCATCCGATTTTTAATGGTGTTTGTGCATAATTTACAATCCCAGTGTACCACTACATATGACTTAGTAACCGATCGCGTGTACAACGTTGCATATGCTTTGTTGTGAGAACCACCTTTATCTGCTGTCAGTGTAGTAACAGAATTTTTACAATGAAACATAAGTCGCCCGTGGAATCATAGTTTTCCAGTGCGTTGCGGAGCGAGAAACGAACGGAGCGTCGTTGATGTTGCGTGATGATATCGGTGTTTTCCAACGAAGTGGTATTGGGGAGAATGCTCGGTGTTGTTTAGCCTCAGTGGCAGTGGCAGCAGACGTGAGTGTCGGTGAGCATGGAAGCAGGGAAGGACGAGGAGCGCATGCGGCGGCTGCGCGCGTTGGAGGAGCGGCTCTGCGACCCGCGCTCCGCCGGCAACGTGGACTGCTTGTTGGACACGGTCACGGCTCTCGTGTCGGACTGCGACCACCCAGCGATCCGCCGCATGAAGAACGTCGAGGCATACACTAGCAGATGTGAGTCCTTCACAACAATACCACTCCTCAGCTGCTTCTAATTTACAAATCTGCTCATATACAGTAGCATATTTCAAAACACTCCAAGCTTATATTTTGTTTACACACCATTTTATCAATTGGGATTGTGTTTGTTATCAAAATGTTATCAGCTATTTAAAACAGTACAATGTTTGCAGGGGGAATGTGATGGTTGATGCATGTTATGATTCAGACAGAGCAGTTACCTATGTAGGTTTCTGTGCAGGTTATAAGTAATTGATAAAGATTGTTCTCTGCTGTGTATAACATGACACCATTGAAGTGTCTACAGTGACCATCTTTAAGAAATGGCTGTGTAGGCTACACCACTTGATTCTATCAATGAAGTCATATACAAGCCCATCATACATTAATATACAATAATGAAAACTTTAGCATACATGAGTCTTCAAGTAAACTTTGATGTTGTAAAATAAGTGATTATGACAATGGTTTAATAACAAAGAGAATTTATAAACTGTTTACAAGATCTTACAATTAAATCGACACCTTAAATAGATTGATTAGGCATTGAAAAAAATCTTTTAGTGACATATCATTGTAATTGTAATAATAGGGTACAATCCGCAAAAAAACTAAGTAGCCCGTTAGTTAGATTGCCAAAAAATATTGTACACATTTTTTTTGTTTCACAAATGAATAATGACAAAGATAGAGCACTTCGAAGTTTCGTGTGACGTCACTTCTGAGCACGATTTTTACTCACGAGTGACGTCGCAACCCCCAATCTCTAAGTTTGATGGTCTATATCTTTGACGATTTTTAATATTATGAAAAAAACAAAAAATATGTGTCCACTATTTTTCCATGATCTAGCTGACGGACTAATTAGGATGGTGTATTTTTGACCCAGTCCGGTACCGTATTGTAATCTTGTATACATTCAATATAATGTCATACCATGACTATTCTCTGTTATATTCAGTATATTATGTGCGTTTAGCTGACACTACATACTATAAAATTAATATGTATTTTAGGATCAACTGAAGCTTAACCTATAACCTATATCTTTATGGACTGTGGGTAGTT
Organism: Ectropis crepuscularia; assembly: GCA_963693475.1. Taxonomy (NCBI): domain Eukaryota; kingdom Metazoa; phylum Arthropoda; class Insecta; order Lepidoptera; family Geometridae; genus Ectropis; species Ectropis crepuscularia. The sequence continues at coordinate 7,224,302 of OY856344.1, read as the reverse complement.
ATTCTCCAGTCGGTTATGATACAGTATTTGTTATTGCACTCTTTAATTTGTAGCGGTAGTAAAATGAGGGAGAGCAACAACCATACCATAAGCAATATACTATAAGGAAGAACCCTAAATAATTTATCTTGATTGAAACATTATTTACATATTCTACCGTCAAGTCGTAATGTGAAAACATCACTGTGTACCAGTTTTGAAGGGGGCAATGTTTCCAGAGAAATTACGGGGCATAGAGATAAAACATGTTATATCTGTGGATGACGAGCGCAGTACAGTGCTAGGTAACGATTTTGTTATGCAGAAAAACAACAGCTGACGAAATGGGAGTGGAACTAATGTGCCAGCGACCCAGGACCATGCTCTGCTATTTTAAGGAGTTTGGCTGGTTTTGGGTACCCCTAGTGGGATGTATGTCAGTGCAGATCGACCACCCCCGCCTTAATTAGAATTAGGTCATGATTTGGACTCTTCATGTGCCAATAACTGTGTGATACTGTGCTAGTATGAGCAGATGTGTTGCTTACCATCAAGCTCATGATCTGCTTGTATTGGTACTTTATACGACTCTCACTCGTCACTACTTAACTTATTTTTTTTCAAAAACTGGTAAATATATATACCTACTGAGGTTTCTGCATGTCTGTTTGTTTCCAAATAAAAAATATGACTGATTTCTGTGTTGTACTACTGTTCAGAACTGTGTGTATATGTGATGAGGTCTCTGACGTTGATTAATGGTTCACATTTATTTGTTACTTTGCCCTTCTCCCTCTGCTCATAGTTTGGGAAATTCACAGAAAACATTGCTACTGCACTTACCTTAACAAGTTGTGGTGTATATAACAAGCGGTATGTTTTGATGGATTTCAGTTAATTTTATGTAATAAACATGCTCCATCATGGACCACATCAAGAGCAAGTAGCAGCTTGCTTTGACTTTCACTAGTTAAAATAATCAATTAAATACCCTACTACAATCACTCAAATAAAAGTGAACTTTCAAGATGGCAAACATTTTTCCTATACCTAGGTGTAATACTTCTGGAGATTAGCTTAAAAATATAAATATACTTACTAAATTAGTGCTCTCTAGTTACTATGTTATTTATTTGATTGTATTTCTAGATCATGTAACTTAATAATTGTGAAAAATATTGCAATTTGTTCAATAGTAAATTGTTTTTTTAACAAACTTATGCTTCTATTGGCACATACTGGATGAGTTAGTATGTTTTGACAATACTCTTAATGATCTTCATGTTAATACTTCTTGCATTGAAGATATTGTCTGTTTTATGGTTGAAGTTAGACATCTTAGCATGAAGAACTTCTTGCTTGCATACATAAATACATGCACACTTTTTATCATCTATCTATGTATATAAAAGCGAAAGGTCACTCATCACGAAATCTCAGAAACTACAAATGCTAGGAGTCTGAAATTTTGCATGAAGGTTTCTTTTATATTTAAAATTTAAGACAAAGATAACCTTTATTTATTTATTTCTTGAGTATTAGACTACATTTTTACAATATATAATACATTTATTCTAATTTTATAATTTACACCCCAGTTTGCCTTTTGACATAGTCCTCCTCCAAATTTTTCCATTCCTCTTTTTTGTCAATTTTTATCACTAATCGGATTTAACTGGATTACCATCTCACGTGATGTTGAGACGCATGGTAGAAGAAACTGATTAAGTCTAGATTTGAAGACACCTAGATTTATTCCAACAGGGAATGCTAACTATCCATGTGTATCCATTTTGTAACTATCCATGAATCTTTATGATGTTTAATGTAGATGGCTATAGCTAGTACCATTAACTTTGTTTCATAGTATGGGATATTATTTTCTTATTCATTAGAACCACATTAGAAATTTAAGAAAAAATGTTACATCAGCTTAATAAATATATTAAATTGGTAAACTGATGAGTAATTAATGGAGGTAAATATATACCTATAGGTAGAACTTCAATAATCCCACAGGCCAAGCTACTCTAAATTTTGGGGTTCAACTTCAAATTTGTCTCAAAAAAATATAATAGTCCAAAATTAGAGACGTACTTCTTAGCATTCCATGGATTCACCGTGCGGGTGCCGGGTCCATCGTGTGGCAGAGAGAGAAATCACGAGTAGACCCCGAGACTTGTGACTCGGGCTGTAGGTTTAAAAGGGGCCCCTTACATTGACGTACGTCAACACTCACCTTCACTACTCGTATTTCTCTCCCTGCCCAGCCAAATCCGATATGATCCTACTAGTGCAGCTTTAGATACTCGTTCTAGTATAGAACTTACTGCACTTCTGGACAATCCAAGGTCTTTAAGCAGGTTATAGAGAGATTTTGCTGGTATACCTCTCGCTCCTACTTCTACAGCGTATAAATTAACTACATAGCCATTTTTTGTTAATGAGGATCAGTCATGTTTTTTACTAAGTATGTAGATTGATAACAAAAAGAAAACCATAGCACACTGTGAAAAAAATATCTGAATCCGACAAGAAATGACGAAAATACACCGATTTTACTGTAGCAGTTCAAAAAACGCCCGCGAGTATGAGCCCCGGCCGCGTGACGTCATTCGACACATTCCTGCCGAGCGCACTCACTTTACTTTAGGTTACTCCGTACTCCGTATACTACACGTGATTCCGTGCAGTTTTGACCAGTGATTTATCTGTTTAATAGCGTAAAAAATGTCCTATAAGTATTGTATCGTGCCACAGTGCAAGAGTACAACTAGTAATACGCCAAACAAACTATTTTTTCGTGTTCCGATGGACCAAAAAAACTAGAAAAAAGTGGTGTAGCATTATGAAGAGAGATCATCTTCTATCAAGCAAGAGTACTCATTACTGTTGCGAGGATCATTTCGACTTAAGTATTATATATATTACTACCACATTTACGACTATTACTTAACTACACAATGTGTAATTTAATATTTGCATCGATAGAAGTAGGTAGGTGTAGGCATATAGGTTGGTACCTCTTATCATTACTGCTAGTTTTAATTCAACAATAGTGATAGATTCCTTATAAGATATAAGCCACGTCGGCTCAAAATATAAAAAAAAAAAATTTGTCTTGTGGTCCTTGTGGGTTAATAAACACATACGTATATGCGTTTCATAGTCCAGGAGACAACCGTATTTTAACCAGCGATAACGAATACCTAAGATTAACTTACCATTTAATATTTTACACGTATTCTGTTTTCAAATCAAACCTACTCATACAGTCAAAATTTTGCTAAAAAGATTATATTAAAATATACAAAAAAATTGTAAAGTAGCTCTATATCAACATACATTTTTATACGGTTGTTACAGGTGGAAAATGACATGGAAAATTATATAAGATACCGATTGATGGGTGGACAACTTAGGCTAAAAAAAGGAATTCTGCCGCACAAATTTAACTGTCAAAGAAAGGAAAATACTGTTGTAGAACGGCCTGGATATAAAAAGCGACAGCAGATTGAGTACTTTGAAAGAGTACTTAATTCAGAAGTTGATCATGAAAGCCTGGTAACACAAGAAGAGTTCGTGGCATGTGAATATATTGATATAACTGCAAATGACGCAGAGGTTATAGACCTATTTTAACATTTTACATTAGCTACTGAACCTGACATGTAAATAAGAACCTAGGTGTAATTTAAACTAACTAACAAATATTAAATTACCTACTTACCTTTGAAGCTTCCAACCGCGGATTTCAGCGCTGGTATACTTCAAATGATTATTTAAATATTCGAAAACCATGAAGGAATCCACTTTAGGTAGATTGTCGGATTGTTTTTTTGTAAATCCATCTTCCAATTTGTTGCTCATTATTAATTAGAGAACACACAGAACAGAAACAATCCGAAAAACCGATAAGTACTTACTTTACGTCACGACTAAACCACAAATGTATCTCCTCTGCAGTCTGTGCCACGAATATTATGTATCGGACGAATGCGATTGCGCGCTGCGCGCGGGCGGATTGTGTCGAATGACGTCATCGGTATATCGGTAGGCAGACGACGTGTTTTTAAATCGGTCCCAGAAAATATTAAATAACTTTGGCATTTTTGAACGGATTTCAAAAATTCAAAAAGTATCGTACTCTGTAAATCATGACGCATACGAAATACTAATTATAATTGGATTATCCTGTAATGTGACTGATCCTCATTCATTTTGTAGGTCGTAATACTTATTTTGTTTCATCACGTGGTCTTTAGGTATATTAGTTTCCCACGGTACGGTAAGTTCTACCAGGACTATGCGTTTCGTAGCCCTAGAAAAAAGGAAAATGTCCGGTCTGGATGACGAAACACCCACATCCTCTGGGATTTTGTAGTGCTGTTTATATGCCGCACTTTTGAGCCGAGAATAAATTATAAAAAAAAAAAAAAAATATTTAACACCCTTGCGGGCCGCACGGAGTCAGGTCGCGGGCCCTGCGTTGCCGACCCCTGTGTTGTATATAATATATATATTATTTAATGCGCTAAAACAATGTATCTATTTCTAAGAACACTCCATCATGTAATGAATTAATATTTCATTGTTTCTTTATGTATACTATTTGTAATATTAGTTCAATAATATACTATCAGTAAATGTATTATACTTAATTTTTTTTACCATGGCTAGTCTTATGATCGACTGCCATTATCCTACTAATATTGTAAATGCAAAAAAATATATATTTGTTGCTCAATCATGTCAGAACAGCTGAATTGGTCTGAATGTTAAAAAAATATGGAACTGGAATAGGAAATAGGATATCATCATCATCATCATCATCAGCCCGTGTTCGTCCACTGCTGGACATAGGCCTCTCCTATATTTCGCCACTCAGCCCGATCCTCAGTTTTGCGTTTCCAACCGCCACCAGCCGCCTTTCGTATATCGTCACTCCATCTAGTCTCAGGGCGTCCTACACTACGTTTACCGTTTCGCGGTCTCCACTCCAGAACCCGTCTACCCCAACGGTTATCGGGTCTGCGACAGATGTGACCGGCCCATTGCCACTTCAGTCTGCTAATACGCTGAGCTATGTCGGTGACTTTAGTTCTCTGACGAATTACTTCATTGCGGATGCAATCCCTCAGAGAAACCCCAAGCATAGCCCTTTCCATAGCTCGCTGAGCGACCTTGAGCTTTCGGACCATTTTCACTGTCAGTGTCCACGTTTCAGCACCGTAGGTCATAACAGGTAGAACGCACTGGTTGAACATTTTTGTCTTAAGACTTTGTGGGATGGGTGACGAGAAGACTCGACGAAGTTTTCCAAATGCTGCCCAGCCCAACTGGATTCTTCTCATGGCCTCACTCTCAAAGCTACTCCTACCTAGTTCGAGCGTCTGCCCTAGGTAAATGTATTTCTGGACAATTTCAAGAGTGATTGCATTTACGACAATCGGCCCCGGTGCAACGAACTCGTTACACATGACCTTGGTTTTATCCAAATTCATCCGGAGGCCGATGCGTTGAGAAGCGTTAGCCAGGCCATCCAACATCCACTGCAAGTCCTCCAGCGACTCTGCCATAATGACGATGTCGTCTGCAAACCGTAGGTGAGAGATGTACTCGCCGTTGATATTTAGGCCACGTCCAATCCAATCCAGCGTCTTAAACATATCCTCTAGTGCGTTTGAGAACAATTTCGGGGAAATAACATCCCCTTGCCTCACGCCTCGATGCAGAGGAATTTGTTTAGTCTGCTGGTCTTGAATTTGAACCGCCATCGTAGCGGCGTCGTACAAACACCTCATCACCTCGATGTATTGCCAATCGACTTGGCATCGCTGTAAGGACTCCAGAACAGCCCAGGTTTCGACTGAGTCAAATGCCTTCTCATAGTCCACAAACGCTAAGCAAAGTGGCCGATTGTACTCCTTTGTCTTCTGTACAATCTGCCGTACCGTGTGAATGTGGTCTATGGTGCTGTACCCACTTCGAAACCCGGCCTGTTCAGGAGGTTGAAACTCGTCGAGTCTTCGGGCGAGACGATTTGTGATAACTCTTGAGAATAACTTATAGACATGGCTCAGAAGCGATATTGGTCTGTAGTTCTTTAAAAGGGTCTTATCTCCCTTTTTAAAGAAGAGGACGACCACACTTCTATGCCATGCCCGTGGAGTTCTCCCGGTGAAGAGGACGGCATTAAACAGTTCTTGGAGCTCTTTTTTCAGTGAAGTTCCACCAAACTTTAAGAGCTCTGTTGTAATCCCGTCCTCGCCCGCGGCCTTTCCATTTTTCAGTTGTCCAAGAGCCATCACAATTTCGTCCAGACTGATCTCAGGCAGGTCTTCTGTGTAGTGGCGTGTTAGAGTAGCTCTTTTGTCCTGGTTTTGTGGGAGATGAGAAGCATGCGATGCGTACAGCTGGCCGTAAAAGTCTTCCACTTCCGAGAGAATATCCGCTTTGGATACAACGACTCTCCCCGTCGAGGTGGTTAATTTCGTCAGGTGGCTTCTACCTAGTGACTTGACGAACACTTTTGACCCCCGATTTTGCTCAATTGATTTTTCAATCAAGAGCGTGTTAGCTAATCGGAGGTCACGTCGTACAAGTTTGGTAATCTTCTTGTTTAGAGCCCCTTGTTCTGACGAATTTAACGTGGGATTTCGTCGTTCCTCCATGAGATGCAGAGTTTCCGTCGAAAGCTTTGACTTTCTGCCTTTGCGCCGCATTTTGCAGAATTTTGTGCCCTCATCTCGTAGGACATCCACCACTCCGTCGAGCTTCTGGTCAACGCTGTCTGTGGTTTCCAAGGCAGCAAATCGGTTCTCCAGTTTTAGCTGGAATGTTTCAGACTCAAGTATGGTTTGGAGAATGTTCGGACGGAGCGTTGACCTCATCAAACGGACGCGTTCAAGCTTATAATTGATATTCAGGGTGCCTCGTACAAGCCTGTGATCGCTCCCGGTAGCAAACCTAGAGATCACTGAGACATCCCTGAATATACGTCGTTTATCCGCAATGATGAAGTCAATTTCATTTTTCGTCCGTCCGTCGGGGCTTCGCCAAGTCCACTTCCTCTGGGGCTGCTTCTTGTAGAAAGAGTTCATTAGAAACAGCCTTTCCTTCTCAAGGAAGTCGACCAGCATTTGGCCCCTATCATTCCTACGTCCCAAACCATATGGTCCTACTACCGATTCACTGCAAGTCCGTACTCCCACTTTGGCGTTAAAATCCCCCATAACAACGTTGAAGTGGGCTTTGGAGGTATGGTGCAGTGCCTTTGATATGTCCTCATACAAAGCCTCAACTTCTGAATCTGGGTATGCCTCCCAGGGTGCGTACGCCATGACTACTTTGAGAGTATACCTCTCGGTCAACTTCAGCACAAGGTACGCGACCCTCGGAGACACACTTGCAATTTCCAAAACGTTGTTACGGAGAGTCTTGTGAACCAGAAACCCGACACCACCTTGCGATAACTGGTGACCTTCACGATAGTACATTAGATGGCCTGATTCCAAGGTTACGGTGTCCTCTCCCGCTCTTCGGACTTCACATAACCCAAGAATGTGCCATCTTATGTGGGTCAGCTCTTCTTCCAGCTGCGCAAGCCTATCGTCGTCGCGAATCGTTCGTCCATTGTGTACAGCCAGGGTCAGTTGGGGTTGGCGGCCTACGGTAGCCCGGGGATTCTTCGCACCCCCTGCCCTGCCGTTACCATGACCGCCGCCTTGGCCAGGAATAGCAGGGCGGCCGGGAACTAGGGGCCTTTTACTTCTTGGACTTTTCATAGGAGGTATTGCCCATAGTCGCCACGCTGGGCATGCGGGTTGGCGACCGCAGGGCACAATTTCTTGCACCGGTGACGCTGCTGCCCGTCACCGCCCGAGATTTAAATTGTGCCATTTGTTGTGATGGTTTAACCGCCATCAGTCGGTTTCCCCATTTGTGGGCTTTTACCACAGGCAGGGGGGGACCGATGCCACATTCTATGCCCGGGCACCAGGGCAGAAAGGCAAAAAAGGCAGGGCAAATAGGATATAGGATACTTTTATCCTGGGAAAGTAAAGGGAACTATGGGGACAAGACCGTGGGGTGCTGCTAGTGCTTGTTACTAAGCACTGATGTGGTTTATGACATAACATAACACACTTAGCACATTTACCTATAACATACCAATAGGGTACCGGACTGGGCCAAAAATGCACCAATCTAATTAGTCCATCAGCTAGATGATGGAAAAATTAGGGACACATACTTATTTTTTGTTTTTTCAAAATATTTAAAATCGAAAAACTTGATGTTCAGGCATCGCCATTTTAGTTTCATGAACATGAGTCTGAAAAGGATAATACTTTCTAGCTAGGCATGATGTAGCTTCAATGACAGTAAGAAAAAATACAGTTTGTATGTTACATCACATTACTGTCCACTTTTATGTTGGAACTGCAAAGGTAGACTCTTATGTAGCAGGTGTCCTCATAGGATCTCTTTCTTGAAACATAGCAATTTTATCATAATGTTTTCCTTCACCATTAAAACCATTGATACTGACAAATTCGTATATCTACCTGCCATTGGAAACATACAGAGAGTGCGAACACCGCCTGTGTTCGACCTTGACCTTATGCTTAAAAATCTGATGTACTTACTACTAGCTACTACATTTTTTAATCACAGCTTAAAACCATTTCTTCAGGGAATGTGCCAATATTCAATTCAATGATTCATTCTTTTCAGGTGTTGTTAAATGGTAATTACACAAAGAGTTTGCAAAAGCGTTATCTATTGAAATTAGTTCAATGGGTTTTGTTTATATGAATCATGACCATATAGGTCATTCTCCTTTACCTTCTAACAAATAATATACTGTTATTTGTACTCATATTTATTACTGGCCATAATATAACTAATTAGAGTTTTATTTGCATTGTTATAGATGAGCACTTTGCATCAGAAATAGTAGATCTTCGCCTGAAGGCAGCAGACTTTGACCTCATAAAGGTGATCGGTCGTGGGGCGTTTGGTGAAGTACAACTAGTCAGACACAAGTCCACTCGACATGTTTACGCCATGAAGCTGCTCAGTAAAGTAGAAATGATTAAGAGGTCAGACTCTACCTTCTTCTGGGAAGAACGTCATATAATGGCACACGCTAATTCCGAGTGGATACTGAAACTACATTTCGCTTTCCAAGACCACAAATATCTATACATGGTGATGGACTACATGCCCGGCGGGGACCTCGTCAGTCTCATGTCCAATTACGACATACCCGAAAAATGGGCAAAATTTTATACAATGGAAATCGTTCTAGCTTTAGATGTCATACATGGGATGGGCTTCGTACACCGAGATGTGAAGCCAGACAACATGTTGATTGACAAGTATGGCCATTTGAAACTGGCTGACTTTGGCACTTGTATGAGGATGGGACCTGATGGATTAGTGCGAGCCAGCAATGCAGTCGGTACCCCTGACTACATATCGCCTGAAGTGTTGCAGTCTCAGAACGGCGAGGGTGTGTACGGCCGGGAGTGCGACTGGTGGGCTGTCGGAATATTTTTGTATGAAATGCTGGTAGGCGATCCTCCATTTTATGCCGATAGCTTAGTAGGAACTTATGGAAAAATAATGGACCATAGAAATTCATTGCAATTTCCTGATGACGCGGAAATCTCTAAAGAAGCAAAAATTTTCATTAGAGGATTGCTCACAGACAGAACTAAGAGATTAGGAAGAACGAGTGTAGAAGAAATCAAACAACATCCATTTTTTAAAAACGATCAATGGAGTTTCGAAAATCTCCGAGACTCGGTTCCCCCGGTGGTACCCGAACTATCCGGTGACGACGACACTAGTAACTTTGACGATATAGAGAAATCTGACGCCTTAGACGAATCTTTCCCCGTCCCTAAAGCTTTCGTAGGAAATCATTTACCGTTCGTCGGTTTTACATACAACGTAGATTATCAGTTGTGTAGCCGATTTTCGAAAGAGGCTGACGTAGTGGACACCATCCCCAATAATCACATAAATAATGTTGGGTCCGAAGCTATTCTACAGTTAGAAAAATTACTCGAAAGAGAACGGGACGGAAAACGAAAACTGGAAGACGCCCAGGTATCACTGTGTGCTCAACTCGAAGAGCTCGCCCAGAGAGACGCCAGGAACAAAAAAGTGATAACTGAAACCGACAAAGAGATCGCACTTTTGCGACACGACCTGCGCGAGTTACAGCGGAAGGCCGAAATAGAATGCGATTCCCGAAAGAAAGCAGAACTGAACCTGATGGAAGCGAAACGCCGACTCGAAGAGGAACAGAACAAACGATCGAAAGAGATGAGCCACTTGCAGAATTACAACGAGAAATTCAACGCGCTCGAGAAACAATTACAGGAGTTGCGTGAGAAGCTGAAGGCGGAATCGGAGGCGGCGGCAAAGTCGCGGAAACAGGCGGCCGAGTTATCTGCAGCGCAGGCGGCTGCGGCGGCTGTGACCGATGGTACCGTGGCTGGGTTGAGGGCGCAGAGAGACGCGCTGGAGCGGGAGCGGGCTGCGTTGGCGGACGATGTTGCTGCGGTGAAGGCGGCCAAGCAGCGCTCGGATGCGGCCGTCGCAGAAGCCACGACGCGCCTCAACGCCGCCCACACGGAGCTAGAGCGCTCATCGGCGCGCCTCGCGCAGATGATGTCCGACAACCGACAGCTAACCGAGCGCGTGCAAGCCCTGGAGAAGGAATGCGCCGGCCTGGCGCACGAGATGCGCTCCGCACAGCACCTCTACCAACAGGAGCTGCGCGCGCATCAGGATACGCAGCGCTCGCAACTCCTCTCCAAGCAAGAAGCCAACCTCGAACTCGTCAAGGGTAAGACATTCACATCATTTCGCTTCCGACGCTCGCGCTAATATCCTCTCTCGCCCGTTTGCTAACATGTCTGTGGAGTATCCCGAAAATACATTCCGTAATCTTCACTTTTTGCATGCCTCAGGAGTATTGGAAAAGATATTCAAAGGTATTGTCCACTTCGCTAATTTATCTATTACCCATCTTCATAGTGTTTGAAATTCTGTATCCTTCATCTTCATTTCATTGTTTCGGCACTCTGTCGTGTCTCAGTTTTTCATGTAGTGTTTGGTGTGTTGTTAATGTGGGTGTAGTGTGAGTGGTATTGACGGGTTGTGTCGCCGACAGCGCTGCAAAACAAACTGAACGAGGAGAAGAGCGCACGGCAACGGTCGGAGGCGGGGCTGCAGGAGAAAGATCGGCAGATGTCGATGCTGAGCGTCGACTACCGCCAGATGCAGCAACGCCTGCAGAAACTAGAGGGCGAGCACCGACAGGAGACTGAGAAGGTGACGTCACAACACACTTTTATTACTTATCTTAGTATTTTGGTTGCGGTATTAGTTACTGAGTACATTGATTATGAATGATGGAACACCACATCAAATGTTTTGAACCTAACAATTTCAAAGCATGAATGGAATTGGTCAGTTTTCAGTGACTAGTCCCACCAACTCGACAAAACACCACCCTTTTTGAACTCGCTTAAACACACAACTTATTTTCAACTCAGCAACCATAACTTATCTTTATTCAGTAAAGCAGTTGATACTCACAGTTTTTTTAACTATTAGGCATAGATTTACACTTGACCGCCATCTCAGCTGATGTTAAGCGACGATGCGGTCTACGATGGAATGTGCTTACCTAAAAGAAACCGGCTCACTCTCGATTTTAAGACACCAAGATTGTAACCATCTGTAAAAACCCACACAGGCAATGCATTCTACAGCCTAGACGTTCTTATCACAAAAGTTGAGTCAAACCTCTTCGTTCTAGTCTTTGGAACGTGTCAACCATGAAACGAACAAACAGTTACATAAAATTGTTTTTGTATAAAAGTTCGACGATTAAAAACGCAGAAATAATTTTGATAGTTTAGATGGCTTCCTGTCTTTCTTTGCTTAAGTTTCCTATACTGTAGGTGACTTGAGCAAAGAAGCTTTACGAAAAATCTAATTTAAATTCTTTTTTAGAGGCTAATGTCACTTAACGACAATGTCGGTCCCGTAATTTTAGATCCTTAAAATGAAATGATTTGTGATTTTACGTGCTGCGTGATTTACGTGGCACAAAAAACAAATTTGTAGTCATAGGAACTTCCGATAGAAGTGAAAACTTATAACTCAGAATTTGATAGCTTACTTTGGAAACTACGCGGGTGAAACCGGTGGGGAAGGCCATGAGCATGGCCATCTAGAAATGCTAACGCATGGCCAATGGCCATAGTCCCGAGTTTACCCGAAGGTTTCTTCTCATTCCCGAGCGTGACGCTAGAAATTAATTCACAGCCCACAAAAAATCGGAATAAAAGAAGTTTTCACTTCAAAAAAGGTATTGTAAGCAACAAGATTAACCGTGTGGGTTCAAGTTGCGTGTAAAGCGTTCGCTCACGCTGATCGTTTTTTTTTTTTTTTTTTTTAATTTTTATTAAGTTCTAATATCCCTAACAGGAGTCAGGGTTGAATACAGGGCTCACGCTGATCGTTGGTTACAGGTGATAGGGCTGGCCGCTGCGCTGGAGCAGGAGAGGTCGGCGCGCGCGGCCGCCGCGGGCGACACGGCCGCGGCGGAGGCGCTGGCCCGGGGCGCGGCCGCCGACAGGGACGCGCGCGCCAGGGACCTGCTCGCCGTGCGCGCCGCGCTGCAAGACGTCTCCGAGAAACTGGCCGCTTCCGCCGCCGAGAGAGACATGCACCTCGCTAGAGTAAGTCACACACTCACACTAGTTCTACGGGCGGGGTCCAAAGGGGGGGGGGGGGGGGGGGGGTCACAATGGATATGATAACAAAAATTGGCAGTCATAGGAACTGCCGATAGAAGTGAAAACTTATTACTCATAATTTGATAACTTACTTTGGAAACTACGCGGGTGAAACCGGAGGGCGTTTGACCATCTAGAAATGGACGATGAATGACGCATTTCGAGATGGCCAATAGCTCCTTTCGATACCTCTTCTAAGCTATTATTTCGCAATGCCGTACAAAAATCATGCGACAAGGAGAAATGATCGAGGGTTGCAACCCCCACCTCTTCAACTGTACTCAGTTGGACAACTTACAAGTGACGGCATAGTGCTGAATCTTATTACTTTATACCCTTATATCATCCTACATAGGTATCCTGGTGTTACCATACCATTAATGATTAAAATGAGTAAATGATTATTTACACTGCTATACGGAATTATTATTTATAATTTATTCAGTATTAGTAGATGATTTTGCTTCTTGTGGCATTGTGAAGTGAAAGCAGTTGCGATGAAAAACCATTACACAAAAAAGGCTAGCTACAGTGTTGCTTAAAAACCACTTAAATACGATATTAATTGTTTAATTCACGCATAGTTGTTAAAATATGACTTTATGTCGATTGAAATCAATATTATTCAAAGCATAAAAGACTGGCAATACATTTGGTTGAGAGATCAGAAATAAAGATTAAAATACTTTTATAATGAACTTTTAGTTTATTAATCTAGGTACTAAAATAATGCACGATAATTCTTTTAAAAAATAAACGGAAATTTTAACCAAATCAAATTATCAAGAACAAGGTGTCCATGGATAGCCCAGTTTGAACAATGTCCTTTGGAACTAAAATAGACCAGAAAAGCAAATCGGCAACTTTTTTTGTTTAGAAAAAAAAAAAGCAGTTACATAAGGGACAATAATCCAGAGTTCCTTTTCTAAATCCTTTCCGGACAAAGACGCGGGTAGGTACTTTTATGTAAAAAATAAATGTATACTAAATACCTATGTATAAATGTTTTAAAATGTATCACATCGGCACAAGGGCTTGGACCGCGCTAACAAATAACACGTACTTTAAATAAGTAAATGGTATATCATTGAAGAAAAATGCCGAAACATTGCGAAGTGGGTTAAATATTGTAGCTGGCTGTTTACATGTAAGTTTTCACGGCGATCTCGCGGCGAGTACCGTTTGGCGTGACGTGGCTCGCTACCTACGTCGCAGCCTCGTACATAGCTTGTTATTCGAGAGCCAATGTATGACTGACTATTCGTAGATGGAGTCATCGCGCCGTCATTGCGCCGAAGATGCTGAGGTCATGTTTACAAACTTATCCGTTGACCTACCGTAATCGCTCCCATCGGACGATAACGATCTCAGTAACTTTAAAACGAAATGTAAAGTGCTAATCAAAAAAATGTTATCTAAAAAAATGAATTGCGTCGCGTTATCGGGACGCTGAATGAAGAAACCCCTAGCACATCCGTTGTATCTTATCTAAGTAAATTACAAATATGTACGCGATGGTATTGCTCGAACAAGTTCCCGGCTGTTTCTTGTGAATTAATCATAATCTCATCGCGCCGAAATAGACTGTCCTCCGGCATTACGACATAGTGAGTCATTGTCGGCAAACATGCACACATTGACGCGCGCCGCAACATTTGCCTTATACGATACCTGCGCGTGCGACGCTCACAGACCTCCCAAACAAATAAACACCGCTTCGTACCTATCTACAGAAATAATTTTACTTGGGTTCTAAATAACAGTAAACCGCAATTAGTAACACCTAATCGTAATTATAGTAAACAAAGTGTACTTACCTCAACCCTGAAATAGCAAAAAAAAAATAGGTGTTAACATTTAACATTAAATGTGATTTTATCAATTTTTAAAAATGACCTATGACAAATACCGAAGTAAGTATATGTCTTTCATACAATTTCATGACATTTCATTCACATCTTGAATTTCGTACCCATTGAAATGGTCAATGGGATTCCATTGTTATTTACCCATCGAAAAGGCGTGTACCTTCCCCATAGGTATTGTCATCTATTTTGTACTTGCATTTTTCACTTGATCTTTTGCGTGATAGTTAGCAATAATTGGCTTCACCTCAGTATGTTATATAGGCCTCACTATGGATATTAGATCTAGAATTTATTTTTTGTCAAACAGCTGTTTTTGTTTCATGGTAAAAGGTGCGATATACATAATAACAATTGTAACACTACCCTTTAAGCTTATTAAATGTGTTCTCTGTTATCCTGTATTGTAGGTATAATATGTCCCTGTCTCTACACTCGTTTGCCTCACTCACAACAATGTTCCGATTTAGTCAATTAATAGAAAATTTATTCATACCTTTTCAAGGAAATAAACAGTTTCAATCGTCCACGCACGTAGGGTTTCATACTCATTCTATGATCGAGTTTTAGAATTACCGTGAACTATTTAAAAACGTACAATTGTCTAATTGTTCTCCAGAAAAATGGTTATGAATAACAAATTAGCCAATCGTGACAACAGCGCTGGTTCGCTGTGAGCGCTTACATAAATTAAATTTATGTTATGACCGCTAGAGTAGGCATATTTCTAGATGAAACACGATAAAGCGTTTTAATAATTATTGTATTATGTTTATTGCAGTCTCGCTACCTCGCGAACACCAACTGCGAAAAGTATTCATTACTGACCTTGATATTTATGACACAAAGTTTGAGATTCCTTCTACAGATAGAACTTACTGTGTACAAATACATAATAAAACATTTTCAACGGGTTATTGTTTAAAACCCGCGTGCCTATGCTAATGAGGATTACAGAAAAAACTCAATATAACGATCTTCTGATTTTATACAATTCTATTGATTACATAAGCGGACTAATCACTGTTCCGAGTCTAACCGCTTTACCTCACGAATATCGCATAGATCTAGACACTAACGATTTAATCATCATTTTAGTATTCAATACACTGTATTTATGAAACATAAGTAGAAGGTTAGATATTCTTTCCTAGAAAAGTGTACACAGATGCTCTGTCAATACCTGATAAATATTCTTGGAAGTAAAGGGGTCTTGTTGTATATATGTATGTATCTGGGACTAGTATTTCAAAGGATGATAAGTAAAATATATATTGCAGTTTGTAACTTTGTGCTCTTTTTTAAGTCAAGTAAAATTGTAGATGTCTTCTTATGTAACATTGATAAATGCTGTCTAAATCGAGATTTTCAAGATAGCAAAGACAAGATAAAATATTTTTATTTTGTTATTCTCGTCAGCCTCTTACAATATTTATGTAGTTCCTTGGATTAGCGCGTTCAAACAAAAAACCTCATTAGCCTTGTAATATTAGTATAGATAACTCAATATGGAGATAAATAGTCAGCACCATAGGTTTTCATTGGATCTCCATCTCTCCTGATGTTAAGCGACGATGTCTTGCGATGGAGCGTAGAAAAACTAATACCCCGTTTACATGATTCCAGTCCAGCGACCGAATCCAGCGCTGGATTGCTTACTGGAATAATGGAAACCGGCACTGGAATGCATCAATCCAGTGCCAATTCCAGTGCATTCCAGTGCATTCCAGTGCATTCCAGTGCCGGTTTACATTATTCCAGTAAGCAATCCAGCGCTGGATTCGGTCGCTGGACTGGAATAATGTAAACGGGGTATTACCTAGAAAAGAAAACTGATTCACTCTCTTCTTGAAGATACACAGATTATATCCATCAGGGAACGCATAGTACATTCTAGATTTTCTTATCTATTACGAAAATGGAATGTAACCGCTTCATTCGAATTTTTGGAACGTCAACTATCAAACGGCATCGCTTTTTCGAATTACGAGAAGTCCGAAAAAGGGCAAGGCTGTATTAGATCATGCAGTCGCAAATTCGAAAAATATCCGACAAAAATACTATAAACAATTTTATGGCAATATAACTTCGAAGTTTCTTTCTAAAGATACCGATAGGTGCATGCGGGATTCGAGCCTGCTTGCTACCTTACGATCGTGGAGACGGACATTTTGGCCTCTAGGTCTTTCTGTCCGTCTTTGAAAATACAAAATAATTAAGCTGTGAAATACTTAAAATTACTATTTACCCAGAATCGTATTGCGCTCGTCACTTAGATATTACGATAACTACTACTACTGATACTTCGAAATGTATATGATTTATCTCTGCCCATCCCTCTGGATACATTGCTCTCTAAACAGGAATACAGTATTGTTTGAATATCACAGCACAGTAGAAATACTACTGGCACTGGTATGGTACTTTCCTAGGCGGTCTCCGCAAAAGATTGCATTGCGTTCAAAACCGGAACACAGTAATATATTACTTGACGGTGTAATAACTGAATGCCTTCTTAGAACTCTAACAGAGATGTATTTATTAATTCATTAGAATACTGTTTTATTGAGTGTAGTTCTAAGGAAACGGCGCGACACGTCTGATCGAATCATAAATGTCACATATTATTAACTTAATGACATACATATATTCAAACTTGCTCCGCCCCTTACTCACTCGCGGCTTACCTAAACTATTAGTAGGGATATAACCCCTATAAGGGTAAAATTGTTACAAACTTTAACTACCCTAATTTATTTATTTTTTATTGCGGGGCGAGGCTATACGGCGAAGCGTTAACTTTAACCGATGGAAAGTGGGTGAATGTAACAGTGTGCTAGCGTGCCCACTATCGGACAAAGCCAGGATACTATACCAGCTTGGACGGGTGTGATTCATCTACGTAGTTATTACTGGGTGGAAGAATCGCACTCGGGTTCACTCTTTTTTTTTTTATATACAAAAGTGTAAACATTTGTATTAGCTTAACTTTATATATTTTCTTTTACTATAGTATATTTTTTAAGTACTTAATTGTTTTCTCATAGGACGACATTATCATGTTGTGATAAAGTCCTTAAATAAAGATAAAAAAAAAAAAAAACATGCGGATCGTTCAGACAGGAAGATCGGGCCTTGGCGCTACAGACACGCCAATAAAACACTCCCGTAATGATGTTGACACCTATTAATACAGGAATGCGATATAGTTGCTCCTCGCTTCCTACTCCTCAAGTGGCGCTAATATTGTTGCACAATTATATTGTACGCGATATAATCTACGATCATTGTCGTTTTGATTCTTAGAAACTACAAACTAGTGAGCATAGCGCTTCTTTATGCATACAATCAAACTTAGGTATCTTGAGATTTTTCTCTCTTTCTCTCTATAATTATTGAACGTACGACCCTGATGGTATACGACACGCTTGCCCATAACAGCACAGTGCCACGCACCACGCAGCTAGTTGAGCAAGAAAACTCTAAACTACTACCCAGCTTTTGTGGCAGGCATGTTGCTTACCATCAGGCACATGTCCTGCTCGTCACGTCACTCTTTATTAAAAAAAAAGCTATGCACTGGGTTCGTCACTCAAACACATTACATGACTTATCTTTTTGACCTATATTTATTTTGACCTGAGAATTCTGTTCAAACTGGAACATACTACCTATAGATAGATAGATAGATAACTCTATCTTGAACTTAATTTAAAAAATCTAAAATTAAGTATAAGTGGCGACCTCTGGCAACAGTAGCATACCAACCAACGCTAACTTGTACGCCGATTAATATTGATTGCACATTACTGATTGGCGTTTTTGGCCTCTAAAACCTTTATTACTGAGAAATTATTTCCTCTATAAGTGAGAGTCGTTCCCTCAAAGTTTATATGCGTGTGAACCTTTATAACTGAGACTTCTACTTGCATCTCCATAAGCAACATCCAAGTGTTTTAATAACTGCTATGGTGCAATGTTTGGCGCTATTACTCGTAGTATTATTAGAGGTAGGTAGTTATAATGTTGGCTCTATTATTGTAATTCTGACATTTCGAACTTAGTTCACGTACATATTTTGCAAGGAAGGAAAACTTCAACCTTTTTCATTACTTAGTTAATTTAAATAATTTTAGTAAAGGCAGTGTTCGTAATTTGGGACATGAGTGTTCTCTTCATGCGTCACTATAAATTACTTGTACTCACTTGTAGGTGGGTACTTACTTCATTCTCCGCGGTTATTATTTGAACTCGTACTAAGAAAGAATGTGTGTCTTCTTCACTACCTCCATCAATATGGGTATCAAATGAAAGAGCTTGACTAGGAGAGTACTATAATACACTATGACAAATTTCTAATCCACCACAAAATGGCGAAACACATTTCATTTTTCACTACTCCTTCAATATGGGTATCAAACGAAAGGCCTTGACTATTAAAATGTCGTACAGATTACAAAACCGAGGTAGTCGGGGGTAAATCAAAATTTATAATTTTGTTCTTGTTTACTTTGACTTGTTCATTGAATTACAAAGACTGTCGTGAAAAGACTGAAAAATGCGATGGTCGCATGCGAAGTGATGAGGTGTGTCGCCATCATTACGTATAATACAATAACTTTTTTCCATAAAGCCACAAAACAGAGAAAATAAGTTACAGAACAAAAATAAAACCTAATATTTAACTCTTATCGCTTAGAGCGATCTCTACCAGGCAACCATAGTATAGTGCAAGGACAGATGACGTACCAAAATGACCCTTAGTTTACTGATAAAAATTAAATAACCTCTATAAATAATGAATGTTTGTCTGTATGTCCTTTATCGAATCGTAAACTATGCATTTCATCATATGTCATTTCATCATGTCATGTCATTATCAAAGTTTTGGTGCGTTAGCCAAAGAAGGTTTCTGAGTTGGTACAACAAATTTTCGACAGGTGTCGTAGCAATGCGCGCTGGGTACAGGTAGTTTAAAATATTAGTAGAATACCCTAATTTGGTCTTACAATTTAGAGTAAATCTGTTCTTTCCAAAGAGTACGTATACAGTTAAAACAAACGCTCTGTCGCGGCACATCACTATGTCGCCATAGCTAACATACACCTCATCTGCTACGTACAAAAGAACCGTGCGGAAAAACCTGATCCATTTAACTCTTCAATTCCCATGTCAAAAATAATGAAGTTTTTATAATTTTTAGTTTAGTCATCAACTAAATATGTGTTTAACAAATAGAAAAAAAAAGAAAAAAATACTAAAAAGCACCCCCCTCCCTTTTTATAGGGGGGTCACCTGTAGGTGACACTGGGCATTGTACTATACGATTTATGAGGTATGAAGCATCATTTTGACAGTAATGAAACACCGGTTTTGTTTACAAGTACCAAATTTATTTATGAAAGTATGGTAACAAAAAACAACAGAGTACTGTACTGTCCTGTTACTAGTAATATTCATACATGTTCCACAATAAATAAACCTAGATCTAGGTTTTGTTTACTGTGGAACATAAGGATACCAACACTTGAGATGCAAACGAATGTTGCATTTAGCGCACATTTTTCTAGTGTGTTGGTGACAGTTCCCACATAGCTGCTGAGAACAGTCGACTTCTGCGTGATCATCCTCTGTTCCTGCACTCCTCACCTCTTTAGACACTGTAGGATCCAGTGGAACGCCACCATCAGAATTGCGATTTGGAGGTTTCCTGATTTTTTTAGATAAGTGGTGGCAATATTTCGAGGGAATTACTACGTCTAATACTATGATGTCACTATAAAGCCGTTCAAAGTATTGAACAGGAACTAGAACCTTCTGACAGTCCTGGGTGACAATATCTTCGTCACAATCACCTTTGCCCCAAGTAGTAAACGAAGAAACATTATTGAACCATCTCTTTACTGTGTGATACTTTTTCTTTATTGAGACAGGTGGAGGTACTTCTTGCAAATGGTCTTGTTCTCTAGAATCTGATGGTTGACCAAGTAATTCGACTTGAGAACGAAAAACGAAAGAAAAAATATTCGTGTCGTTTTCTTCTCAACTGTCTTCATCAGTAATTTCACTATATTCAGGAGGGAACATAATGACATCACCTAGGTTTCCACCGGTCTGTAACACCTCAGCAACTTTATCTAACATCCAACATGTAAAATAAACACTTCAGTAACAATATTTTCATAAACAATATAACAGTAAGTGAATAAAAAATAAATTGGAATTCATAGTATAATGCCCAGTGTCACCTGTGGGTGACACGGAACATTACAGGCGCTACAGTTATAAAACTATCAGTTATTTTTAGAAGTAAATATGTGTCAAGTATAGGTACCATATATAACTATAACATATAATAACAAAAATACCAATACTTACGGTCTAGATATTTTTATAGCACTTTTTATCACAGTAGATAGCACAAACTAAGTTTCTTACCAATTGCCGCTAAATAACCAAGTGATATTGATAACTAATAAGTGATGTGTGCTACCACATAGAAAAAATATAAAGTTATATTCCATGCCATTACTAATTATAAGATAAAATCAAAAAAATAATATTTTAAATAGTATAAAATCGTAACTATACATATGTCACCTACAGGTGACACTGGGAATTGAAGAGTTAATTATTCTTTATCTTAAGGTTCTTTATCTTGTTTCAGTGCGAAGAACTCCGCTCGCAGTTGGAAAGCGAGCAGCATTACGCTCACGTGTACCACGCGCAAGTGAACGAGCTGCGCGCGCAGATGGAGGAGGGGAGCCGGGCTGCCAGGGACCTGGAGCAGGAGCGGTCCAAGCTGCTGCATCAGCTGCAGCTAGCCCTCGCCCGGGCTGACTCCGAGGCCATCGCCAGGTGACTGACCACTCTCATACCACTGGGGGACGGGAACTACTCGCAGGTGGAGGAAGGAACCCGGGCTGACTCCGAGGCCATCGCCAGGTGACTGACCACTCTCATACCACTGGGGGACGGGAACTACTCGCAGGTGGAGGAAGGAACCCGGGCTGACTCCGAGGCCATCGCCAGGTGACTGACCACTCTCATACCACTGGGGGACGGGAACTACTCGCAGGTGGAGGAAGGAACCCAGGCTGACTCCGAGGCCATCGCCAGGTGACTGACCACTCTCATACCACTGGGGGACGGGAACTACTCGCAGGTGGAGGAAGGAACCCGGGCTGACTCCGAGGCCATCGCCAGGTGACTGACCACTCTCATACCACTGGGGGACGGGAACTACTCGCAGGTGGAGGAAGGAACCCGGGCTGACTCCGAGGCCATCGCCAGGTGACTGACCACTCTCATACCACTGGGGGACGGGAACTACCCGCAGGTGCAGGAAGGAACCCGGGCTCCCAGGGACCTGGAGGTCCAAGCTGCTGCACTAGCTGCAGCTGGCCCTCTCTCGGGCTAACTCCGAGGCCATCGCTAGGTCACTGTTTAATCCAACTTTTAAGTTGGAAATCTCAGTCTCAATATTGTCAAGTCAACAATAGTTTTTGCCTTGCCTCATTTAATATCAAATGACGGTGCTGTCTACGATGAATTGCATTTTCTTAGAAGAAAGAGATTTACTGTCGATTTGAAGGATACTTACCATTTAATCTATAGTGTAAACCCATTTAATATAAAGGTGAATTCTCATTCCAGGTCGATAGCGGAAGAGACAGTCGGCGAGCTAGAGAAGGAGAAGACGATGAAAGAGCTGGAGATGCGCGACGCGGCGGCGTCGCACCGCGCGGAGCTGTCGGCGCGCGACGCCATGCTGCAGGGTCTGCGAGACCGCGACCACGAGTCGCGCGCCACCATCGACCTGCAGCGGAAGGTAGCTATACCCGGAGATGCTCACCAGATAGTGAAGAAGATGATGGAGGAACTAGGACTGGAGATACGAGCGACTTCGTATAAGTTGTGGGGTTGAAGGTAACTAGAAGTGGAGGATACCGTTGGTTCTGGAGAAATTCTTACACCACCGTCGACCTGTAGTGGAAGGTAAACTATACCTGCTGTCCTAGCCAGAAAAGATGCTCATCAGCTAGAAGAGACGTCGATGGAGGAACTAGAACTGGAGATACGCGTCACTTTGGGTATGCGGGGGTGGAGGTAAATAGATAGTGGAGGAGACAGTGGGTAACTTGACAGACAAATTCACGCTACCACCATCGACCTGCAGTTGACTGTAACTATTATACTCAAAGATGACGTTCACCAGCTAGACAAGGAGAAGATGATGGAGGAACTAGGACTGGAGATACGTGTCATTTTGCATATGCTGCGGGGCGTGAAAACTTTTTTAGCGCGCGTATAGAACAGTTTTGGGTAGGCTTCAATTTTATAGGTTCGCGTCTCTGACATACGCATGTCGGTCGTCGGCGGCGTAGCAACGTACCGTCGGAGCGTCGGCGGAACAGCAAAGCGGGACGTGTGCTTTAAAACGTATTTTAAATCTGTGAAATCTTTTAAGTTCGCGTCAAAGACATGCATAATAGCAGTACATACTATAAAGCAATAAAAATCACGTATTGTACAACATTAGTGCTGTACGAAAACTAAACTAAAAAAAAATTACTCGTGTCGGCAGTGTATAGACTGCCAAAATTTTTGTTATAATACATTGGGCCCTAACACGAATACTAATTAAGTATATATATTTGCCCGTGCAGGAAGTGGACGAGCTACGTCGCAGCGGTCTACTGCTAGCTGAACGCGTGGCGACTCTCCAGCGACTGCAGGAAGAAGTGGACCGACTCAACAAGAAGCTCAACTCTGAGATCATGCTCAAACAGCAGGCGGTCAACAAGCTCGCCGAGATCATGAACAGGTATAGTATTTTATTTTTATTAAGTTAGAGAATCTTACAGCTAGGTTCAAAAATTTACGACATAATAGGTCCAAAAGGCCAATTAAAAAAAAAATTGGCAGTCATACGAACTGCCGATAGAAGTGAAAACTTAACTCAGAATTTGATAGCTTACCTTGGAAACTACACGGGTGTAACCGGAGGGCGTGGCCTCGCCATCATGGCATGGCCATCTAGAAATGCATAAACAATTAAACTTTGTAATTATCCTACATACGAGGGTCAAACTGAAAGTTCTTAGAAAATCAAAAACTGATTACATTAGCCAGTTATTAGTTTTATTATATCTTTTCAAAATATTGTCCATTCACGTCAATACACCGCTGCATGCGATGGAACCACTGGGAAAAGCACTTTGCCCACTCGTCCTTAGGGGTCTCTTCAATGGCATCGCGATACGCAGCCACCGCTTCTTCAGCATTCATAAACCGCTTTCCTTTAAGTTTTTCTTTAATTTTTGAAAATAAATAAAAATCACAAGGCGCGAGGTCGGGGCTATACGGCGGGTGACCCAGTAATTCAACGTTTGATGTCGCCAAATAGTCGATCGTTCGCTTGGCGGTGTGCGATGAGGCGTTGTCGTGGTGAAGGAGGATCCTACTGCGAGGTCGTTTCTCTCGAACTTTTTCCAAGACAAGTGGCAAACAATTGGTAGTGTACCATTCTGCAGAAACTGTTTTTTGATCCTCTAACACAATTGTTGCGAAATGACCTATCCTTCCAAAGAACGAGGCCACCATTTTTTTCCCCGCACTTCGATCTCTCTTCACTTTAGTTGGCAACTCCTCGAAAGGAAACACCCACTGAGCAGATTGTCTTTTGGTTTCAGGATCATAACAGTAAATCCAGCTTTCGTCACCTGTTAGTATGTCGAACACAGCATTTGAGTCACCTCCGTTAAATCTTTCAATCATTTTACGGCACCAATCCACACGATGGAGTTTTTGAGCCTCAGTCAAATTATGAGGTATCCACCGGGCGCAAAGCTTCCTGACCGCTAAATGTTCGTGTAGGATTTTGTGCACTTGACTCATACCGATGCCTAAGCTTGTCCGAATCTGCTGATAGGTCACTCTTTTGTCAGTCTCTATCATACGCCGCACAACACAGATGTTATCTTCAGTCGTCGCCGTAGAAGGCCGTCCCTCACGTAAATCATCAGTGAGATTAGTGCGACCACGTTTAAACTCATTAAACCAGTTGTAAACAGTCGCACGAGATGGGGCTTCATCGTAAAAGGCCAATCGTAGTCTATCATAACTTTCTTGTTGACTTAAATGACATCGAAAGTCATAAAAAATCATTGCACGAAAATTTTCTCGTGTTAAATTCATGTTGACGTGACACAGACAATTTTCAATTTGCCGCCAAATCGTAAAACAAATGACAAATGAATGAAGTATATACTCAGTAATATTGGCAAAGAGTTCTATTTTCAAATTATAGAATTATTTTTTTATTATATTGTTTATAAGTGGCCAGTTCTAAGAACTTTCAGTTTGACCCTCGTATCCTTTATTAATTAATAATACTCTGGACTAAAATTTGTTAGGCAACCCATATGCAATATATTTATTGACATATTAAATTACATATAAAATACGTTTCATCAAATAAACATGTCGGTGAAGGTCCTTGTATAGCGGGATCTTAGACCAATATCTTTGTAAACTTTTGAGAATATGATAAAACAAAAAATACGTGTCCCATATTTTTCCATAATCTACCTGACGAGCTAGTTAATGCGTTGTCTGAGTGAATTTTTCCCGATGGTTATAATCTTGGTGTCTTCAAATCGAGTGTGAATCGGTTTCTTCTAGATAGATAGATAAGGTAGGTAAGCACATTCCATCCTAGACCGCATCGTCGCTTAAGACTAAGCAAAAAGCGGTACTTAAAGCTAAGCGTCCACAGGTCGGTATCGTGCGCTTCGGAGGTATCGCATTCAATGGTTTATAGCATTTTTTTGGATAGACAGACACAAGTGCGTTCACTGATCTGCATTGTACGGATCGTACCTACGTAAACACTGCCGACACTGATGCTCCGAGAAGCAGAACTTGTATACCACATGTGGAGACCGGATTGCGTTGGTACCCTATACAATGCACAAGGCTACTAGAGCAAGCTCCCAAGAGATTAGTGAAGTCCGACAAACTCACTCATGTTATGGGGCCGACTGTACAACAAGCTACCTCGTGACATAATTTGGACTGCTTCAACAGGGACAAAAGCCGTAAAGTCATAGGTACTATGACTGGCCACTGTCCCCTAAACAAACACCTATTCAATTTAGGTGTGACAGCCATCTATGCAGGAGATGCATGGAGGAGGAAGAAACGCCACAGTATGTGATTGTGGAATCCAGGCAGATCAACGGGCAGAATTCCTCCACACCCCAGCAGCAGTCCCGGAAGCCTTCAACAACCTGAATAGGTTGCTTGCCTTCTGGTATAGCCTAGGATGGTTGGAGTAGAAGGGTAGTATGAGCCACGCACAATGGCCCATTTTGAGAGGCTAAGTGCGGAAAAGGCCCCGTCTAATTCACTAACGAACTAACAGGGCTGCTTCAAGTCCTGCCTCCACCTGGCCCTAGCTAGTCGATCATAGTCGAGACAAGTCAGTCTATAGTTTTAAGGATTTTCTTGGAGGAGGGTCAAAAAACAATCAATAAATGTACTCAAATACACAAAAATTTGCCGAAGTAGGTTTTTTTTAATGTGAATGTTGTATTCTGTCTAAGTTCATGCATTATATTATAACCTATTGATCTCGTCCACAGGAAAGACATGAATCCCGCGAGCACGAAGAACAAGAGCAAGATGTCGGTGCGCAAGGACAAGGACTACAGGAAGCTGCAGCAGGAGCTGACGCGGGAGAAGGAGAAGTTCGACCAGCTCGTGGTGAAGCTGCAGCGGGACCTCCAGGACGCGCAGCAGCAGCTACTCGACGAGCAGACCACGCGCATGAGGCTCGCCATGGAGGTAACAGTCTGAACCCCGCCTTTAGGTAGCTGCAGCAGGAGCTGACGACGGAGAAGGAAACCAGCAGACCACGCGCATGAGGCTCGCCATGGAGGTAACAGTCTGAACCCCGCCTTTAGGTAGCTGCAGCAGGAGCTGACGACGGAGAAGGAAACCAGCAGACCACGCGCATGAGGCTCGCCATGGAGGTAACAGTCTGAACCCCGCCTTCAGGTAGCT
This sequence comes from Ectropis crepuscularia, assembly GCA_963693475.1. Classification (NCBI taxonomy): domain Eukaryota; kingdom Metazoa; phylum Arthropoda; class Insecta; order Lepidoptera; family Geometridae; genus Ectropis; species Ectropis crepuscularia. The sequence goes on along the minus strand of OY856344.1, from coordinate 7,197,562 downwards.
GCAGCAGGAGCTGACGACGGAGAAGGAAACCAGCAGACCACGCGCATGAGGCTCGCCATGGAGGTAACAGTCTGAACCCCGCCTTCAGGTAGCTGCAGCAGGAGCTGACAAGGGAGAAGAAGTTCATTTTTTACTACCGCGGCACACAACTGCTATTAACTCGTGACTGTATGCATGTTTTGAGACAAATTCTATTCCTTTATTTTACTAGATTATCGTTTTTTTTTCAGCTACCGTACCATACCTACCATATTATTTATTTTTTTATTTGATAAACCTTCACTTATGATTTGGTTTGTCAAAACTAACCTCAAAATTTTTGAGGGTAGATTCAATTTTTTTCAATTATTTTCAAATGGTGAGTCATATCCGCGCCGCTTGACGCAAAACTTTCCTTTTCTACATCTATATATGACATTTCAAACAGAGGTTTACCAAAAAAATTGGCAGTCATAGAAACTGCCGATAGAAGTGAAAACTTAAAACTCAGAATTTGATAGCTTACTTTGGAAACTACATGGGTGTAACCGGAGGGCGTGACCTCGCCATCTTGGCATGGCCATCTAGAAATGCGTCAGCATTTCCCATTGGCTGATGCGTTTCTAGATGACCGTGCCATGATGGCCTGTCCACGCCCTTTCAGCATTTCCCATTGGCTGACGTATTTCTAGATGGCCAATTATTTATTTATTATTTATTTATCATACCCGAGATCGTGACGAATGAATTCAATTCACAGCCCACGAAAAATCTGTCTAGGCGCGCCTAAAGAAGTTCTCACTTCAAAAAAATTAGGGACTATCATAGGGACTGCCGATAGAAGTGAAAAATAATAACTCAGAATTTGACAGCTCACTTTGGGAACTATGCGGGTGAAACCGGCGGGTGTGGCCATGACCATGGCCATTTAGATCATCCGAGTTTACCCGAAAATTTCTTTCGTTCACGAACGTGAGTTCAATTCACAGCCCACGGAAAATCTGTATGTCAAAGTTTTCACTTCAAAAATCTAGTCGACCTTGTTATATATGACAATTTGTACGTTATTGTCTCTACATTTGGTCTAACACTCGATGTTATCAATCAGGTGGACAGCAAAGATGCGGAAATCGAGCAGCTCAAAGAGAAGCTGGCAGCGCTGACCAGCGAAACCGCCTCCCAGTCGTCAGCGGACGCTGAAGACGGCGAGACGGAACAGACCCTCGAGGGCTGGCTCTCGGTTCCCTTCAAGCAGAACATCCGCCGTCACGGATGGAAGCGGCAGTATGTCGTCGTGTCTTCGAAGAAAATCATATTCTACAATACCGAGCTGGACAAGCAGAATACGACCGATCCAGTTATGATATTAGATTTGAGGTATGTTCAAAAGTTCAAATTATAATATTTAGGTAATGACCACTATTATCTGCTCATTAAGGAAGCGTAGGGTTACGATATTGCCGAGTTAGGTCATAGTCATATGTCAGGTTGGAGGCCGTTCAAGTATAATGTAACGTAATTTGGGGGGAGGGGGTATCTTGTGACACGGTGCGTCATTATTTTTGCTTAAAAAAAAACAGAAAATTAAAATTTCCCTAGTAGTTCCCTAGAACTTGTGTGGTGACTTTTAATTAAAAATGTTCACTTGGATGTACCGTAATGTTTACGGAGAGTGAGAGGAAGGATGATTAAACATGTTAAAGTGCTATACGAGGGGGGCGGGGTATGAAATCTAAAAAAATTAGTTACATAATAGTTGAACGCTCCCTTGCTGTTTAAATAAGATTGAATCTGGTTTCAATCTGGAACCTGGGATTGAATCTGGTATTGACACATATTATGGGCCCAACAGTGTATAATAGGCTGCCGAGGTCGATGGCTACTGCACCCTCTCTCTTTTTAGTTTAAATTAAAAAAGGACAATTATTTTTGTATTTACCGAATTTTTGCCATATTAACAAGAATTTTAGCCACTTCAATTCTAATTTGCGATGTGTCAACCCACACTTGGCCGCGTGGTGAGATTATGGCCTTGTCTCTATCCTTGTGAGAGGAGGCCCCTAGTCACAGCAGTGAGTGTGTGTATAGAGGCTGCTAAAGTAAAACTAAATCCGTGTTATTTTATTGGTTACAGCAAAGTGTTCCACGTGCGGTCAGTGACGCAAGGCGACGTGATCCGCGCGGACGCTAAAGACATCCCGCGCATCTTCCAGCTGCTATACGCGGGCGAGGGCGAGGCGAGGCGGCCCGGCGAGGCGGACGCGCCGCAGGACGGCACCGATCACACCGGTAAACTACAACTATTGTTTCTACTTTAGGAGCGTTCAAGTAATAATACGTGGAATTTTCACAAAAAGTCTGTAAAGTCGATTGGTTTACGGACGATAGTTTAACGTGACAACGTTAACAACAAAACATTGATAGATGCGGTGCAAACGTACAATGAGCGTTACGGGACAATGAGCGTTACGGGACAACGAGCGTAACGGGCCACTTTTTAGGGTTCCGTAAAACGTAAAAACGGAACCCTTATAGATTCGTCATGTCTGTCTGTCTGTCTGTCTGTCTGTCTGTCTGTCTGTCTGTCTGTCTGTCCGTCCGTCCGTATGTCACAGCCACTTTTTGCCGAAACTATGAGAACTACACTGTTGAAACTTGGTAAGTAGATGTATTCTGTGAACCGCATTAAGATTTTTACAAAAGTTTTTTAAAAAAACAAAAATTAGGGGTGCCGCCCATACTGAGAACTGAAGCTCAAAAATTTTTTTTTCATCAAACTTACACGTGTGAGGTGTTTATCGATAGGTCTTCAAAAATGATATTGAGGTTTTAAATATAATTTTTGTCTACACTGAATAACTTGCGCGAGAGACGCTTCCAAAGTGGTAAAATGTGTCCCCCCCCCCCCTCTAACTTCTAAAGTAAGAGAATGAAAAAACTAAAAAAAATATATGATGTACATTACCATGAAAATTACCAACGAAAATTAGTTTGAACTCGATCTGATGAGTAGTTTTTTTTTAGTACGTCATAAATACACTATTATTAAAACTTCGATCAAAGTTACAACGAACTACAAGAACTATGTGTATTATGTATATTATGTTACTTGCTGGAACGGAACCCTTCATGGGCGAGTCCAACTCGCACTTGGCTACTTTATTCGTGCATGCAGCGGGCGTTCATCGATTAGACGTTGTCACGCAAAAAATAGGTATACCCGGCTAGCAATCCGTCCCGGCTTCGTAGCACATAATATAGCCTACAGCACTCGGGTATCACGTACGTATCCAACGCTGAAAGGATTTTTGAAAGTATTCCATGTGTGATCAGTGACGTTCATGTACATGTTGATGTTAAGTGATAAGTGACGTTATATGGTAAGTGACGTTCAGTGACGTCAAGTTGGGGCCGTTCAAGTATTACGTGGGCGCCTTCACAAAATTGTACACCCGATTTTACTACAGTGAAACAAATTTCGCATAAAATCGAAGGTTCCGGAATGATTTAGGGGCGGAGAGGGTGTCTTGTAAAACGTTAGTGACCTTTAGGTAGAATTCGTCACTTGAATGTTGCGGAACGTGTAGGGGAATAGGAATGGGGGGAATGAGTAGGGAGTGAGCTTAGCATCAGCTAGAGGCTTTGGAATCGATCCAGAAACGTGCCAAAATACTCATAGGCAAGTCGTTGCCTTTGTTAGTAAAAGATTTCCAAATTCTTGAACATCGCTGCAATTCTACTTTTTCTTATTCTATTGGATTTATTTTATTGTAAAAAACTTAGAAGTTAATAAGACAAAAATAAAATCTGTAATGATATAACAATGTGTATTGTTTTGTTCAGGTAACACGGTGCAGCACAAGGGCCACGACCTCGTGGCCATCACGTACCACATCCCGACGGCGTGCGAGGTGTGCACGCGCCCGCTGTGGCACATGTTCCGTCCGCCGCACGCCTACGAGTGCAGACGTGAGTACACATCTATTCTGCTCAGGTGACACGATACACGAATTTAACTTGGTTTTTCTCTACTAAAGAAAACTTGCGGAAAGCTAAAATAAAAAGAAACCGCATATCTTTAGTCTATGGAAGATCGCAATTCTTAGATCAACATCAACAACAACATCAACAGCCCACTAAACGTTCCCACTGCTGGGACTCGGGGCCTTCTCTCGCAAGGAGAGAGTTAAGGCCATAATCCACCACGCTGGCCCAGTGCGGGTTGGCGGATGACACATGACTTCGAAAGATTCTAGGTACATGTCGGTTTCCTCACGATGTTTTCCTTCACCGTTTTAAGTTAGCGGCATTACGCACATGACTTCGAAAAGACAGTGGTGCGTGTGGGGTTTGAACCCGGGGTCTCCGGATCGGCAGCCGCCGTTCTCCCGACTAGACCACCGTAACTTATATTCTAATTCTAAAACTTATATTCTAAATTTATAATTCTTAGATGCGCGCGCATAATGTATGAAAACTGATTGGGTTTTCCTGGCAACACAAAAAAAAATTGGCAGTCATAGGAACTGCCGATAGAAGTGAAAACTTATAACTCAGAATTTGATAGCTTACCTTGGAAACTACACGGGTGTAACCGGAGGGCGTGGCCTCGCCATCATGGCATGGCCATCTAGAAATGCGTCAGCATTTCCCATTGGCTCACGCATTTCTAGATGGCCATGCCATGATGGCGAGGCCACGCCCTTTCAGCATTTCCCATTGGCTGACGCATTTCTAGATGCCCAATCGCCAAGGTCCCGAGTTTACCCGAAGATTTCTTATTATACCCGAGCGCGACGGTAGAATTCAATTTACACCCCTCGAAAAATTTGTCTAGGCGCGCCTAAAGAAGTTTTCACTTCAAAAATCACAACTACGTTTTCACTGTGCAAATGATTTTATATTCTTATTTTATTTGCAAGTGTGTTGAAAACCGTCGTACGATACACGATAGTGTAGCAGGTAGTGATGATTACTGTCCTCGGCTTCTTTGAGACTCTCGCCTACCGGCTCGGGTTTTAATGGCGCCTTAGCGGTAATCTAACATTACACACCTGTGTAATGTGCTATTATTGCGTGTTCGCAGGATGTCGCATGAAGATTCACGCGGAGCACGTGGGCGAGGGCGACGGCGTGGCGGCGTGCAAGCTGCACGCGGACCGCGCGCGCGAGCTGCTGCTGCTGGCGGCCGGCGCGCCCGAGCAGCGGCGCTGGGTGGCGCGCCTGGCGCGGCGCGTGCAGCGGTACGGGTACCGCGCCGCGCACCACAACCTGGAGCACAGCAAGCTGTCCCCCAGGTAACTAGCGCGCCCGAGCAGCGGCGCTGGGTGGCGATATAAAAAATATAAAATTGTAAATAAAAAATATCTACATTTTTCACACTGGACCATCTAGCCCCAAAGTAAGTAGAGCTTGTACAATAGAAGCCAGATATGTGAAACCATAGAGTTTCTAACCCGAGAGGCACTATTTGGCTATAATTAGTAGATTTCAAGTCTGCCCGAGCTCCCAGACATCTAACTTGCTCCGATTGGTTCAGTCGCGAGTGACGTAAACTTTATCCAACCAACCAACCCTAGAATATAGTAAAGACAAGGAAAGGAGACTATAACACAGCGGGCACGATTGAGATGTAGCTAGCAGCCGGTCAACAGTACGGGCAGCGTAACTAGACATCTTTGAGTTTGGTAATCACATGAAATGAAAACTAAACAGTTGTAAAAATTTCACGTAAAAGCGAAAGGTTTTCCATATATCTGATAAATGGAAGTTTTACTATTGTTCCCACATCGTTTCATAGAACAAGAAGACATTTTTATCGACTACCTTAAACCTTTTTGAATAGAATGAACAAATTGAATGCGCACAGGTCGAAGTTCTGTACACAATTTTGTTAGTCTTCGTTGGCCCGTGCGCGGATTGATACTGCGCAAAATCGCCGTATTGTGGCAGAATTCAGAAGTAAATTGTTACACCTCTGGGGATAGGTACTCAATGGGTGAAACACGCAAACATAAAAAGCAAATGGTTTTCTTTTATAAAAGTATCATGTAGAGTTTGTAGAGTATGAGTAATCACATAGTTTTTCCCCGTTTGCAGGGATTCAATGCGGTCGAACCTCAAGTCAGCGTACATGAACGCGTCGCAGCGTAGCTCCACGTTGCCAGCCAACGCGTCGTTGCCGCGTCAGTGAGACGTACCGAGCCAGTGAGTCGTTGTCGCGTCGTCACCGGGTTGCCATCGCGTCGTCACCAGGTTGCCATCGCGTCAGTGAACTGACTTTCCGTTGCGTCAGTCAACTGCCGCATCGCTAGAGATCTGCTGTGACTTCTCGCTGCCGTGTCAGCTGACGCCGTCGCGGCCAATTTTAGCGATCAATATGTGACGGTACAACCGTCCACCGCGTCATGATCTGTCTTACGAAATTCACTCTGAATCTTTACCGTTTTGTACCTATTTCGGTTGTATAAATTAGCTAGTCCTTACGTTATTTTAGCGTGTTCTGTCCGAAATTATGTAACGAATGCGGTGCCGCGGCCGCGATTGTTTTTTTTTTGTGTTTTGTACTTACGGGATTCATGTTTCACCTATTAAAAAAATTACACGTTTTCGCGAGGGAATTGACTACTTGTTTGTAAGCTTTTTATTTGACGACATAGTTATGTATTTGTGACTAGGGTCCTAAGCGGGATCACTGGCCTAGAATTTCTTTACTATTATAGAAAATAGGTGCTCCTATGGCTCTAAGCTGTCAGTCATGAAAATAGTTTAAATCATTGTGCCAGTGGTCTCGAACATAGAATAAAAAATTAAAATAGGAATCGTGGTAAAGGATCGGTTCTTTTTAATGCTTAGTTTGCACTGATATTAATTCATTCACGTGTTATTCGATTCATTTATTTTATACTGAAGTTAACATAAAGCAAAAATGTGATGTATTTGTGCCTAATTAAAGTCCAAGTTTGTGTGGTAACTAACGTGTGACTTACATGTGTAATTGTGGATCCATTCTCTCTAATCCATAATGCTATCTTGCACGCTTCATGAATGCACTTACAGTAGATGGGAACCAGGAATGGTTTTAATTCTGTTGTACATTTTTTAAACTACAGAGATAATCAACAGTATTTCACGATATCCTAAATATTACAGACAAACAACAATTTTAACATATGAAAGAGATTAAAGATTTTTGTATCTATAATTCTTTGCTGGAAAATTGTGTATTGATTACTCGTAGTATGTGAAAATATTAGAACAGAATCGACCCTAGTAAGCCTAACTAAATCAAGTGATTAAATTGCGTAACTCAACGCAGTTGTGTCAAAATAACATTAATAAATAAATAAAATGATGTAGCAAATAGGAATTGTTTGAAATATTTGTATCTAAAACCGTGTAAATATTTGACTGTGCATGCTCAGCAAACTTTTTTTAAAGAGGCCTTGAGCTGGTTTTCAATGCCAATCGAACTTTCGTCAGCTTTGAATGCTATGGGCTGTAATAGCCTCAATAAGTATACTTATACTCAAACGTATAGCATACCTAAAAGCGTACAAGAAACACTCGGAGCATACCTTAACGCATTGCGCGGCTAACGTCCACACATAAGATGATGTGTATAATAAAACTATCGTAACATTTCGTTGTTTCATCAAATAAAAACATATGTTTACAACAACAGTACCGATATGCAAATGTGTGGCTATGACTTTATATGCACCTCATTGGCTTAAATAAAGGTCTTATCTGTCTATAATTTAAAAAAATATATATATATATTGGTGGACAATTCACACACGACACTATCTGACCCCAAACTAAGCAAAGCTTGTATGATGGCGGCCAGAGAGCTGATATAATAATTATAGTTTTAAATACATACTTATTATACATAGAAACACCCAGACACAGTGCAAACATTTGAATTCATCACACAAATATTTGCACTGGGTGGGAATCGAACCCACGACCCTCGGCTTCGCAGGCAGAGCTACTACCAACTAAGCCACGAGGCCTGCATATAATTAATTAATATAATTGAGATAGAAGTTGCTAAAAACGTCGATCGTAAACAGTGGAATACGTTACCTGAGTGCGTATTCGTAGATCGATGTAAAAAAAGTCTAGGCGAGATGGTGGTCAGGTGTAAAAACTATTCTCGATTTTTTTGGAAGAGGGTGATAGCAAATTACTGTTTTTGTTGAGCTAAAAAGCGCCATTTCCCCTGGTAATGTTAGCTGAGCATGTACGTACGTCTGGAAGTAGCTTCACGTTGTGATATGAGAGGAAGATGTCGGTAGATCGAGATATCACGGTCTAATTAAAATATTTTTGGATTTCATATTGCTGTCTCTTTATTTCCGCTTGAAATTGTAGAGAGGGCAATATAGTAAAGCCATAACAGTTTTGGTTAGGCTAGTCGAAGGGCAGGACCGTGATTCGAAATGACCAATAAGCAAAATAAGTGGTATTATAGTTTTTTAACATGACCCCAAAATTCTTTGAGAATTTGGGACCACGTAGGTCAAGTAATACCGGTCTATGGTATTGATTTTCCTTATTGGTCGTCATGAATTACGGCCATGCAATTGGTGATATTTTATATTTATAGTATCTTATAGCATCGAATATTGTGTGATCATAAATACCATAATATTATCTTCTTAAAGAAGGGAGAAGACAATATGTATGGCTAATATCTAGGTTTTAACAAACATGTCACCTTATTAGTTTAACTCACTTTTGTACACACAATTTGCACTGATTGATCTAAATTAACACAATCATTTTAATACTTGTGACGTAGATTGAAACCACTGCAGGGCTTATGAAACAACTTGTTCCGGTCATGGAACCTATTACTGGAGTCATTTAGGGAAAATAATAACAAAAACGAATTTCAATTAATTCTGTCACGTGAAAATCTAGAGCCGCGTTTTTCGAACTGAAAAAACAAAAGACAACCAAAACCAAATAAAATGCGAGGGAAAATTTAAATTTAGAACAAAGGCAAAAAGTTTCTATACTCGAATATTCGCTCTCGTAAGAGGTTCTATATGTCAGCTCTTACGAGGGTGAATTCCATATGCCACGGCTCACAGATGTATCACACTTTATTTCTATAATTCTATATACCTGTCTGTCTGTCTGTCTGTCTGTCTGTATCATCATTAATTACGAGACTGAGAAAGGTTAGTTCTAAATTTTAGCCATTGATTATAAACTTTGGAATCAACTTGCTGTATTCGCCACTGTATACCCGTGCCAGTTTACCCATGAATGCTTGGAATGTATCGAAAGATCGGGGTATCATTCCATCACGGTAAACATGACGTGATTAATGATAACAGACGTGGTAGCGTAGTACCACAGAATATGTAAATATTAGTACAAGTACAGAAGCCTCACTTACCGAAAACAATTATATAAATAGCGACACTTGCTGGGACACAACAAAGTTCAATTCAGCTCGCAATACCTGTCGCGATTTTCAAATAAACATTTGCGCTCTTTCTAACGCGTAACTCTGTCCCTGTCTAGCGCGTAGGGTTGTCGACATATCTAATAACAATATGCGCGGGAAACGTGTTGCGCGAGCGCTCAGCCGTGCGTCCGACAACCGACTGGCACTTGTTCCCTGGGCGGAACGGTCTAGCTGTAGGCTAAAACCGCGCGACCTTGAGCGAGTGATGATGCACTGGTAGTACGCTCTGATGTATGTGAGGCAGCAGACTGTGTCTAGAAGTAAAGTTAACAATAAGGCTCTGTAGTATACTTATCATGGGAAAGATCTAAGCCTAGGTTACGCTACGCGTTACGCTGATGATGATGAATTATAACAGAACTGAACGAGACTATGTAACTGCGTAAGCTGATGAGCATAATTTTAAAGTGTCATACTATGTCCTCGAGTAACATGGCGTACAATTGAATATGGGCTTTTATTTGACATTTCTGGGGATGCGTTCGTGAATGTAGCGCGTACCTAGATAAACAAGAGTATGGTTTTAAAGCAAAGTACCTATGTGGTTTCAATTGATGTCGTTATACACGCTCTTTAGAAATTGTGATAGAGAGGAAAGCAGGAATTGATTTGATCGTTGCAATCTCATTTTATACTCAAATCTAAACTAAACGTTTCCACTAGATCATTCGCTAACTAACGAATAAACAGTGCCATAAGTGTGTTATTATGTAGAGAAACCTTTCCAATTATTGCTCAAATGAATTAAGGTGGTACTTCACACCAGGCAGATATACTTTCCATATGTACTCGCGTGGTTGGGGCATTTTTATAGCATTTTTTCTTTGATGTTTTAAGAGAGAAAAAGGTATTTTACTCCCTAAATTTAGTTTTTATTTTAATAGTATCGAAAATTAAATTATTTCCTCTATTAAGTATATAATTTCTCCAACGAATACTGTGCCAACTCTCTAGAGTCGTACATATTTTACAGGAAGAGCATTTAAGAAAAAATGTCGGGTGTTGCAATATTACTAAAATTTTCTACATTTATGAAAAATATTTTTAGGAATGTAACAACTACCGACATTTTTGCTTTATATACTCTTGCATGTATCACATAGTTATTTGCTTAAAATATTAAAGAAAAAAGTGTTGTAGAGTCCTCGCCATCATTTGTTGTATGGAAAGCATTATTTATATTCCTTGGATGTGACCACACTTAAAAAACAGTGTTACTTAAAAAAAGACTCTTCAAAGGGCTTCCTGTACTTGCTATCAATTTGTAGAACGTACTAAATAAATTATAAAAATGAGCTTATGGTTACCCCATGTATACAATATACATGTAATAAAACAACTATTTAAATAACTTTGAATACGCGCCGATTCATAAAGCTTTATTCATGTACAAGTTTAACTCGTACCTTGAAACCAGTTACAATAACTCGCAATTTAGATTTATTTATATTTTACATTAAAAATTAGATGATGTTGTGTCGTTATATACGATGTCAGTTGAGCGTGTCATCAAAGTTTCAAATGTAAAAATTGTGTACCTATTCATAGCCTTTAATGCTGCTGCATGATGATGATAGCTGTCCATTTTTTGGTTTTGAAAACATTGGAGAAGCAAAAAGTGTGCCGATCTTAATATAAAGATAAAATACATTTTAATTCGGTTTTGTTATATTATTATGTCTCTCTGTGGGTACCAACAGGCCCCAAACCCAACAAATTATAAAGAAATTTTGTGAGTTACCGTAATCAAGCATCAGTATTCACTAATGTGTTAGCCTGTTTTTGTAATACAGAGGAAGTCAAAAGATATTGTATTATAAACGTGTACAATAAATCTTTTTTAGTGATTTTAAAGTACAAATTTTGTGTCGGCAGTTTACAAAGAGACAGGATGTAATGCGATTTATAATCTGTTTAAAGTTTTCACAACACGGCGCAATAAATTTGTGCTTTGTGCCGTTATCAGGCCGTTTGTGAAGGTGGGAGCAGAACTGAACAAAAGCGTTTTTCGGTTAAATAAAAACGCCGAGATAATTGCTCTTTCTGTTTCCTAGAAATGTAGTGGCCTAAATTAATGTAATGTTTAGTGAATTTGAGTTAACTCGAGAAGATACATCCGCTATTTTCAGTCGGGATTCGTCTCGCGGCTCACCAATGTCAACCGTGTTCCATTTGATGATCATTATTTGAGGGTTTGGTGACCGATCCGTGTCGAGCGACGGTCTGGGCTGTGATAGTGCGACCGCGAGCGAATCCGACCATTTACCGCGTAACTAAATAGCTTATGCCGTATCTATATAGCAAGGATATAAAGTCCAATTTAGTTAGTAATTTTCAAGCAAATTAGTTAGGCGGTAGACTCCCCGTGGTGCTAACCGGGCCTCCGTTACATTGTTGTTACTCGCGATTCTTGATAAATATTGAACGCTGTTTATATACATTTAAAACATTGTTTACATTCCTCCAATTAAAGCTATGTTGAGTTTTGTTTATGTTAGTTTTAACTCGACTCGGGCTCACATGCGCTTCAATAGGAACGGCCGGCGCGGGCGTCACACTCTATCGACACTGTGGTCTAAACTTGATGTTAATTTTATGTAGTATTTTAATTCTGTTATCGCTTCTGGGGAATATTATCGAGTTTATAGTCCACGGAATGCGAGGCGCGCGCCGAGCCGTACTTGCTTCGTTTAGATATAAGTTTCGATTCAATCTCTAATTCATTCGCGAACTGAAATACGAATTTTAAATTAACGTACTTAAGTGTCCGTTCATTAACGTCTTCGTAGTTGTACTAATTATTTTTTGAATGCATTTTATATTTTATTAGGCAGCTATTGCATTTTTATGTTATTTTCATTCCATATTGTGTCTTAGTTACTTTTGTACATCTCATAACGTTTGGATATGGTCATTGCCAAAGAAATTTTGAAATAACACGATTAACAAGACGTTTGTAACTTGGAAATTTCAGTTTAATTTTATTTTTTCTACGGTTATGTTAATATGTTAAAATATCATTGTTATCGATTGTGCATAATTTTTGTAACCTGATTTTATATACTGACATTATTCGGGAGTATTTTTCCCGAAAGCCGCCAAAATGCGGTGCCGATAAAGAAATACTCCCAATGTGTCCGGATAACAATTATTAAATCAATGTAAAATCATTATAATGTAAAGTATTTATTAATTATTATTCACATCTCGTATTGTATTTTTTATTTAACTCGCTATAATTAGAAGTTCCTAACTAGCTAGCTTCTCATTCTAAAACAAATGTCTCAAGTAGCTTCTCGCTAATACATATTTTCATACAGTTAACAGTTTTATTAATTAGCTATTAAAGGTAATATTTTTTGTTATATGATATGTAATAAATATCGTGATCTTGAATATAGGTAAGATTGGCCTCGCGCGGTGCCTCGCTGATTGGTGCCTGACTGAGTGGCGTCTCGCTCAGTCGCGTGGCGTTTTGCTCAGTCGCGTGGCATTTCGCTCACTCGTATGACGGTTTGCTCACTCGTGTAGCGCTTTGCTCACTCGCGTGGCGCTAAGAGGCCTTTGAGGCCATGCGAGGCGCAGCGCGAGGCCTCGCGTGTCATGCCGTTACTGATACCTGCACGTGCCTTGGCCTCGGCCCCTCATATCAAATAGGCATATAATATGTATTAATAGTGATTTTATTGTACATATATCATTCAAATAAACCAATATTTTATTGAGTTTTATAAGTAAAATGTATATTGTATAAAGTAATTGATTTTATCATTAAAATAACGCCTAGCTAATAAGGGCTACATTTGTGAAAAATAAACACATAAAAAAATCATATCGTTTTATTTCTCAATAATTTAAACATAATTCCTGCCACAATACGTCCGACACATTCTGTAATAATTAACGAAACAATTTATTTTACTAAATAACAAATCAATAACATTACAGACTTACTTCTAATAATATTTATTAGTTAAATATGAATTTAGTTTTACATATCACTAGGCAAATAGATTAGTTTCTCAAAAATATCTTTTCAAAAAGTACACCTTAATTTTATTTTTTAGTCGCCTGTCTCGGCTTCGTCTGGGTTGAATGATGAGTTTTCAGAATGAGGCTGATTCAAGATGCAAATAGATCAGTCGAAGATAAAGTTCTAAATTTCACCATAGGTGGCGCCAGTGTTTCATTTTCTTAGAAAAAATCACAAACAAGTATCATTGGCGCCACACTTCATGAAATAAAGTAATTGTAAAACTATAAAAAACTTCGACAAATCTATTTGCATCTTGAGAACGCTTCATTACAGATATGAGTTATTAAATAGATGAAAAATATGTCATGTCATTGACACTTAAATGCTTATTAAATTATTCTCAATATGCTCTACAATAACCAACTCTTTGGCGCAACTCAAATTATTTTGACAGTTTATTTTTGCATTTTTAATACGCTTCATTACTTAAGTACCTACTATGTTTGGTGAACGAATACCGTCATTACATCACTTGTGTTAGTATTTATAATAATAAAATATAAGCCTATAAAAATCGGGAATAATGTGATTCCAGAGATAACTTTCAACATTTAAACAAACTAAATAAGCGCTCTATCTTTATAATATCAGATTAGATATTAAAATTTTGAAATAAACGTAGCAAGTAATAAAATAACAAAATTAGAACAAGCCAACAGCTTTCTTCATGTCCTTTTGTTTCCATCCAGGGAGACTCCGGAACTCGGTGTAGGGGACGTTGAATGTGGCCACGAAGTCATCATGGGTTAGATACAGCTGAAAATAATGTTTCTTTCATTATGTGGAGTACGTAAATAATACATTTAGTATACAATAATTGTTATGTACAGATTAGCGAAGTGACTCGAAATTGAACTAACTGTTTTTTATAGAGTGACGGGACGACCAGAAGTCGTGCTTGGTAAGTATGGTAAGCAACTCGCTTGCCCATAACAGCACATTATCACGTAGCTATCTTTACGTATCACTGTAGAGCACTTGTTAACCAAAGATATGCTGTATAAATAGCACATACGCAATTTTTTTTTTTACAATTCACACAACACCATCTGACCACAAATTAAGCAAAGTTGGTGTGATGGCGGCCAGATAGCTGATATAATACTTATATAGTTTTTTTTAAATGCATACTTATTATACATAGAAACACCCAGACACAGTGCAAAGATTTGAATTCATCACACAAATATTTGCACTGGGTGGGGATCGAACCCACGACCATCGGCTTCGCAGGCAGAGCTACTACCAACTAAGCCACGAGGCCAGTCTACTAAGTACTAATAGATTTGTAGGTAGAGTTTCACGTGGCTTAGGTAGGTACCTCTTTGATGAGTGGATCGACATCAGGCGGGAGATGCTCTTTGGGTCCTCGGAGCACGCTCAGAGGGTACTTCTCGTACTGATCGAACCGGTTGGCGGTGTTGCCGGTCTGGATGGCGCTGTTCCCGCCCTGCACTATCGCCTTGCCTTCTAGCGCGCTGATGATCGCGCCGAAGGTCTTATGACCCTGGAACAGGTATGACATGCACCCGTATTAACCTCAGACAAACTATATTAACACACTTTTATTTTCTACTTAGACTGCCATAGGTTTTAGCTTAGCGCTTAAATTTAAGCGAGTGTTTAATCGACTAAAATGTTTTATAGCTTATGGAAGATACGTCACAGTTCGTGCAAGATTACCTACCACTTCCAGGTTGGTAGCTTTGAGGATTTATAGGCTCTAACCAATAAAGCCAATTGAAATTATATTTTTTATAGTAGGTTAGTTAAGTTTATTTTGTTATTCTATATTGTGATTTTAAATCAGAGTTTTCTTATCTTATCTTAATTTCTAGGATGTACCTACCATAATTCTTAACATCGACGAATTTGATGTAGGTAAATATTACATTATTAGTTAATTTGCTAAAAATCGTGAGTTTTTTTGTAAAGTGACCTAAGTCCTGACATGGGTTCTACTGTCTACTTAAAGTACACTGATAAAAATTGGTAGTTCGATCTAGAAAACTAAAAGTAGATTTCGCACTATTATTGATTGGACAATAAATACTAAACGTCATACAAGTGTATTGTAAGTGGGTATCCAAACCGAATATAATTAATTTATCCAATACATATAATTTTATCCGTCTTTATCAAAAATTTAAGCCGTTACGATGTTATTTTTTGTACGCATCAATAAAATGCTTCTGTATCGTGCCAATGAACTTATCTTCTCGCATGTATGTTCTCGTACCTTCCACATGTTGTGTTTCCAGTGCGGGAAGAAGCCGGTGAAGTGCGGCGGCTCGCGGCCCTGGCTCAGGGCGATGATGGGCGTCTCGGGGTCGCGCGCCGCCGGGTCTGGACAACCGACAAAGTTATACAATACTAGAATTACTGGATACCTACTGGTACCTAATAACAATTTTTCGCAATTTCTTTTATGTTGAAGATGGACGCTTGTTTACCATAAAAAATATCTGATTCAAAACTTTTTTTTAAAACTTTTATAGGTTTACACTTGACCGCCATCTCGCCTGATATTAAGCGACGATGCGGTCTACGATGAAGCGTGTTTACCGCACGCTACGACTCGTAGCCGTAGCCTACAAGCATTCCGATAGAAAAAAGGACAAGGTGGTATTAGATCATGTAAATCAGTCGAACACTCTCTGAAGTGTATCCGATAAAAAACCGATAGACTCGCAATTTTACGGCGATGTTCAAGACTGAAGTCTTTTTCTAGTATTTTCGATGAGTAAATATACAATAATAAGTACCTAGAATAATTTTGATTTTTCCCGCTAAACACGACTCATATGATGTCACTAACTGCAAAACATTGGTCGCGATTCATGACTGTATGTTTATCTGTTTTTTTATTTTTACTTGAATACAAACAATCAAAATCGTAGTCGCTAAGATCGCAAACTATAATAAAAATACAGAGAAGTAAACAGTCTGGCCAGTCTTCGACGGCTTGTTTTGCGGTTAGTGACGTAATACTGTTTTTGGCGCTTTAGAAAAAGTTATGAAAGTATTTTTTTTTACAATGTGGACGCACACCGTCACGAAACACCGACACCCTGAAGTTAACTAGTCAATATTTCAGTAAACATTGGACCTAACTCCATATGTACGCACGTTAATCCGTCAGTTCGATTATTAATAAAAAAGTGTAGGTACACGCATTTTTTCTTTTGTTTCACAAATCAAAATGACAAAGCTAAACTTAGAATTTTCAAGTGACGTGACGTCACATCATTGAACGATTTTTATGTAGATGTTACGTCACAACCATCCACTCTGGAAGTTTGATGATCTACAGGACGATTTTTGATAATTTGTTAAACAAATAAAATTTACTCTACATACTCTACTATAATCTACATGTTCGAATTGAGAAACCGTCATCATCATTAAAAAATACGTGTCTTATATTTTTTCAAAATCTACCTGTTGTACTTATTAAAATGGTATATTTTTGAGCCAGTCAGCAACCATTTGTAATGTTAGTTATTGTAGTGATAGTTACCGTGTGCGAGGTAAGCCTGCGCCAACGCCCGCGGCTCGTCGCGCGCGCGCGGCGGCGCGTGCGCACCCAGCCACACGAACACGGCGCCGTGCGCGTCCACCAGCCCCGCCATCTCCGGCGCCAGGTCCAGCTGGCTGAACGATACTATCTCTTCGACTGTGGACATAACCATCATATTCGTTTGTAGACAATTATGAGTTACGGTGCCAGGTCCAGCTGGCTGAACGATACTATCTCTTCGACTGTGGACATAACCATCATATTCGTTTGTAGACAATTATGAGTTACGGTGCCAGGTCCAGCTGGCTGAACGATACTTTCTCTTCCACTGTGGACATAAACATCACATTCAATTGTTAACAATTATCAGTTTTGGTGCCAGGTCCAGCTGTCTAAACGACATTATCTCTTCGGCTATGGACATAAACATCATATTCAATTGTTAACAATTGTTTATCAGTTACGGCGTTTATAGTCGGCACAGCAACTGCCGATTCGGAGTCCCTAGTTTCAATCCCACGTGCACCACTGGGTTTTTGAAGTCATATGCGTAATGCAGCTAACAGGGAAGAAAAACGCCGTAAGGAATCCGGCGTGTTCAAAGAATCTTTCAAGGTTATACCAACCCGCACCGGGCCAGCGTGCTGGATTATGGCCTTGACTCTCTCCTTGCGAGAGAAGGCCCTGAGTCTCAGCTGTGAGGATATTTAGTGAGCTGCTTCCTGCTTATGAGGGTGTCAAGGCGAAGACCCCGAGTCCCAGGTCAGATCAGCAGCCGCCAGTCGCCCAGCGTGCTCAAGAACTTAGCCTTCTCTGTATACTAAACTTACATGAGTAGTGTCCGGGCGGGCCGAGCGCGACGTAGAAAAGACGCGGCGGCAGCGCGCGCGGTACGTCACGCGGCGGGGCCGCCTGCAACAGCGGGCGCCGGTCGCCCAGCGTGCTCCAGAACTCAGCCTTCTCTTTACCTAAAAACCATATTGTTTAAGATTTTGATTATACACTTGTCTAGATAGACGGCTCGAGCGAAGAAACACCAAAGTAAATCAGCCAATTGTTGGCTCATAAGCTCGCCTTGTCAGTTTAGTGCGGTATACACGTGTTTTGTGACATTTGAATACGCCTGCAGAAATTACAAAGGACGATTTTTTGAAGTGAAAAGTTATTTTGGATTTTTCGTGGGCTGTGAATAGAATTCGTGGCGTCACGCTCGGAAATGAAATCTTCGGGTAAATTCGGGACCATGGCCATTAGCCATCAATGGACTATAGCGATCTAGAAATGCGTCAGCATTTAGATTTTCAACTAGACAATAGGGATCATTACGAAATATTCAAGCATTTCATTTCCTTTTAGGTTTAGTTCAGGCATAGAATAGGTTCAGGCGTTCTGTCGTAGCAAACAAATAGGGTACAATCCTCAAAAAAACTAAGTAGCCAGTTAGTTAGATTGCCAAAAAATATTGTACATGTATTTTTTCTTTTGTTTCACAAACCAAAAATGACGAAGATACAGTGTTTCGAAGTTTCGTGTGGCGTCACTTGCGAGTACGATTTTTACTCACGAGTGACGTCGCGACCCCCCTCTCTCGAAGTATGATGGTCTATATCTTTGACGATTTTTAATATTATGAAAAAACAAAAAATACGTGTCCAATATTTTTCCATGATCTAGCTGACGGACTAATTAGGATGGTGTATTTTTGACTCATCCGCCAACCCGCACTGGGCCAGCGTGGTGGATTATGGCCTTAACTCTCTCCTTGCGAGAGAAGGCCCCGAGTCCCAGCAGTGGGAACGTTTAGTGGGCTGTTGATGATTGATGATTTTTGACTCAGTCCGGTACCCTATTATATCAGTGTTACCTTGCATGACGAGCACATGTTCAGCAGCGGCCATATTCTTGGCGATCTCCCTCTCGTCGCCGGTGGCGGTGGCGGCGCACCACACCCAGGAGCGAGCGCCCTCGCGCACCACGTAGCACGCGCCGGATACCTCGCCCCCCGGGCCTTCCGCGCGGACCTCCACGCCGCGCGCCTCGCGGGCGTACTGCCCCGAGACGCGGATCAGCGCCCGCACCGGAGGGATCACCCGCCGACCAGTTGCTAGAAAAGTTTTATTTTGATAAATCAATGTTTTAAAACCAATTTTAAGGTGAAACCTGACGTGGTTGTTACTTTATTTATAACTAGCGGCCCGTTCCGGCTTTGCTCGGAGCCTATGACACTCAGCAATAATGTGGCTTTCTATTGGTGAAAGAATTTTTAAAATCGGTTCAGTAGATCCCGAGATTACCCCTTACAATTTAACAAACACACAAACTTTACTTCTTTATAATATTAGTATAGATATAGACTAGCTGTACCCTGCTACGCCACCTGTCGAAAATTCGTCGTACCAACTCAGATTTAGAACAAATTTAATTAGTTTCAAAAGATTTATAATGACAAAACCTCAAAAGAAAGACACATGCAGTTACTGACTTCAGCGCACGTTAGCACACGCATCGCACAGCTCTCAAAAAGGAATATTTTTTCCTCTACGCTCCTATTGATAATAGCGTAATGTTATATAGCCTATAGCCTTCCTCGATAAATGGACTATCGAACAAATTAAGATTCAATTCGAACCAGTTGTTCCCGAGATTATCGTGTTCAAACAAACAAACTTTTCAGCTTTGTTATATTAGAAGGTATAGATTAATTCACGGGTGACTCACGTGTGATGTCGGTCGAGTCCGAGTAAAGTTAGAGTCAAGAGAATATACGAAATGCCGAGGACATTCCATAATAAGTACCGAAGTAGGTATAGTCTCATTTACCGTCCTCAACGAGTAATCCATCTCGTACGACGACTAGTGCAAGGGTGCATCTCAGTTGGTAAACTTGCTAAGTTATACTTAGACTAGATAAGTAGGTACTAATTACCTACTACTACTACCTAAGTATAACTATTAAAAACAATAAGACTCACGATCATAGTCCGTCGCTCGGCCGATGTAAGTTATCATACGACCTTTGAAAATCTGTAGAAAGTGCGCTGGTTCTTTTCCTTGGTACACCCAAGCCTGAAATAGAAATTTTAATTACCTACATAACATGTAACATACCTATTATTAAGTAATTTTAACGTTTTATTCTAACTAAAACTTAGTTTTGGATCATACAAGCAGCCCACTTTTTATGTTTCCTCTGCTGGGACTCGGGAATTTCTCACAAAGGGACTCAAGGGATTCAAGAGGCTCAAGGTCAAAATCTACTTCGCTATCCAAGTATGGGTTACTTGATGACACATGTCCTCATAAGGTACTTTTCTTGGAACATGCCGGTTTCCTGACGATGTTTTCCTTTACCATTAAAGCCAGTGGTGATGATACACTTGTACATCTGCGTTTGGAAAAGAAAACAGATTACATACTTGAATAGGAAGACGTCCAAGCTTCGTGTAGAGGTCTTTGGCTTCTCTGGCGCCCAAATTCCTCAGATCATTTGGCGCAGAGCCGCCCTGAAAGCAAAGTAAAATCAGCGTTACACTACATGCAAAAACTCACTAGGTACTCTTTGAGAGTGTGCATACTTTTTTTTAATTTATATTACCCACTCCACAGACACCGGGGTCCGTGGAGTGTGCATACTTTTATGTGCGAAATATTCTATTACGACTCGTTACAGCCAATAGATGCGACGACACATAGGCACGGTGCCCTCCACAGAGTTATGTACCTACTACCGTGTCTTTGTCTCTTTGTCACCTAAAATAACGTATTCAACAATATCTTGCCTTAACTTCAGAGAGCTCTTGAAGTTTTAGTGTAGTATCAGTAAATATTTTCCACCATTCAGTATCGTATCACTCCATTTAGTAGCAGTATTGCAGCATATCGTTTACCATTAGGGTGCGGTTCCACTGAGGCGGAGCGGAGCAGAGCGGAGACAAGGTGTGCCGCGATTCACCAATGACATGGGTTGAAATCTAAATAAATATATAAATATGTGGATTTCAAGCCATGTGATTGGTGAATCGTTGCACAGCTCACCTCCAGTCTGGTTCCCGCGTTTCAACCCGCACGCCCCGCACGATTGCCTCGTCTAAACGGCTTCGTTGAACGACTGTATGATTTAATAGACTATGATATCACTGGCCATCTAGTATAAGATACAGCATTGTACCACTTCACCGATCAATAGTATAGGTTTCTATCACTCACCATCCAGTAGTACAGCAGCGTGTTATCCCCGGTGGGCGCGTGGTAGGTGTACAGCGCGAGGTAGCAGTCTCCGTCGTAGAAGGCGGCCGCCTGCGGTCGCTCGACCTCCACCAGCGGCGGCCCGGCCGGCTCGTCTGCGGCCCGCACGCGCCACACTCGCAGCGACCCTGACCCGTCGTCTGGCAACTGAGCCTGGGGTTAAACATAATATAAACATATATTTTCTTAACTTGTAACTAGCATAAAAACTGAAAGGTTCTATGTATACGATCATCTGAAAAATAAAGTTGGAAGCTGAAAACTTCCGTTCCATTTTTTTTTACGGTTTTAGTCTCACATTTTTTAGTTTGATCGCAGAATTCCTATCTCCTCTAAGCCCTGCACTGTAAGGAACTTCGCTTAAAAAATAATTATGCTGTAAGTAATTGTTTCTTACAAATCCTTGGTGCCATAATATGTAGTGGATGGTGGTAGGTCTAGGCCATGGTTACCTCAGCAGCGAGCCAGGCGTTGGTGGCGAGGCTGACAGCGTCCAGCTTGGTGGTGGCGGAACGCGCGCATCGCAGCCGGGAGTCTCGGCGCGCGTCGCACCAGCGCCAACCTGCCAACAGAACCAATGAGGCGCCTCTCTCAGAAAACTCCATCCATCCTATTTCTTTTGCAGTCTTTTAGGGTGTTTTGAAGTGGTATAACTCTTTGCAAAATTCGTCTGGGTAAGACTCTACCAGACCTTTGCCAGTAATTCTGGTTAATGAAAAGATTGTGACGAAACCGGTGGGTCCTAAGAAGTCTTTCGAAGACATGCATCATCAGCCAATTCGCATTTGGTAACCGTGGTGTACCTATATTATGGCTTTGACTTTTGATTGTTAGAAAAGGTGTCAAGTTCCAGCAGTGGGAACATAAAGTAGCTGCTTCATTATTAATATCATCACCCGGTTATCTTAGTCCTCTGCTGGACATAGAGCTCTCTCATGGCTCACCGCTTAACCCAACCCTCAGTTTTACGTTTCCATCTACTGTCTGCTGCTGTGTTAATATGTTTATGGTATACGCGTACCTCGGAAGAGCGCTGCGAACTCGAGCGGTTCGTGTCCGGAGACGGCGGCGGCGACGGGTCCCGGGTGCCGCTTGGCGCGAGCGAGCCCGCGCGCCGCAGCTAGCGCGCCGCGCGCCGCCGTCGCGCCCACAGCTTCGCCTACCCATGCCCACACGCCGCGGCTGCCGCTGTCCACTACGTACACACCCTGCAATAACGTACAAGGTTTGTTTATAATTCTTTAGTAAAAAGGCTTTTTTATGAACATCAGTGCAGAACTGCTAGCTTATCGGAAGACCGTAAGTGATGAAGATAATAATGATACTTTACTTTAATTCTGAAAAAGAAAGAAAGGTGCGAAAGTACGTAATGTCAGCATGAACTGACATGCTTATACCAAACAGATTCGTTCATTTACGGAATACTGTTCGCACCATTGGGTTGGGTCGGCTAATCTCAACCAAAACGGAAGAAATTATGTCAATTTTTCGAGATACGAACAGTCCGAGGTTTGACTCTACTTCTGTGATAACAACGGCTGTGATATGAGTTGCTTGAGTGGGTTTTTCCCGATGGTTACAATTTCAGTGTCGTAAGTCGAGAGCTCGAGAGTGAGTCGGTTTATTTTAAGTAAGCACGCTCCATCATAAACCGCATCGTCATTTAACATTAGGCGAGATGGCGGTGAAGTGTAGGTAATCTATAATAATGGTACAAGGTGAGATAATCGGTAGGTATGTTCCAAAAAATACATGTTTAGGGGACATGCTCCTCATGCATCCTCTTGCGTTTAGCCAGCATGGTTGATTATGACCTTGAGTCTCTCATTCTACGAGGAAGCCCCATCAGCAGGGAAAAATTAAAAAGTGGGCTGTTTTTGCTTAACTAAGTATGTAATTCTTTTTAACTGATCTTGGTAGGGAATAATTACCTACAATGTCATTAGTACAAACGAACGCGTAAATGTGCCTATAGAATTGTTTGTTCAATTCCTTTGCGCTATGTTTGTAAAAACGTTGAAAATTAGTACGTATTTGAAGGAACTGGTAACACTTACATCATCAGACAAGTCTTCCCTGTAGAGCGGGGCTCGCTTGATCTCTTCGAGCCGCGCGGCCGGGCGCTGCGACGGGACTGTGATGGGCGCCACCCGGGGCGGCTGTGTCGCTCTGTAAATTGATAACGATAAAATAAATAATACTGGGCAGCTTTTTAAATAATACTATCAACCCTTCAAGCCCCAAATACAACGAGAGCTGGCACACATTTTTGTCAATTTTAGCATTTTTTTGTCAAGATGCTTAACAGTGAGAGGTCGTGAGAAGCGGAGGAGTGCGAGTTGGAAGCCATCCACTGAGGCGGAAGTAGACAGGAGTGGCACTTCGGCTCGTAAACTGTTCTCCCTGAAGGGCTTGAGACTTTGGACGTTGAGGGCCGTCGCCGAGAGGCGGGATGTGACGTGTGTTACCGATAGAGGCGGGTGTGACGTGTGTTACCGATAGAGGCGGGTGTGACGTGTGTTATCGGTAGAGGCGGGTGTAACGTGTGTTACCGGTAGAGGCGGGTGTAACGTGTGTTACCGGTAGAGGCGGGTGTAACGTGTGTTACTGGTAGAGGCGGGTGTAACGTGTGTTACCGGTAGAGGTGGGGTGTAACGTGTGTTACCGGTAGAGGCGGGTGTAACGTGTGTTACCGGTAGAGGTGGGGTGTAACGTGTGTTACCGGTAGAGGTGGGGTGTGACGTGTGTTACCGGTAGAGGTGGGGTGTGACGTGTGTTACCGGTAGAGGTGGGGTGTGACGTGTGTTACCGGTAGAGGTGGGGTGTGACGTGTGTTACCGGTAGAGGTGGGGTGTGACGTGTGTTACCGGTAGAGGTGGGGTGTGACGTGTGTTACCGGTAGAGGTGGGGTGTAACGTGTGTTACCGGTAGAGGTGGGGTGTGACGTGTGTTACCGGTAGAGGTGGGGTGTGACGTGTGTTACCGGTAGAGGCGCGCGAGGCGCGGCGGGTCGGGCGGCGGCGCGGGCGGGCGCAGCGTGCGCGCGCGCAGCTGCAGCGCCGCGTCCAGCAGCGCGCGGTCGGGCGCCGGCAGCGTCTGCTCGTACCCGTCGTGCGCGATGGCGATGCGCCGCGCCGACGTGCCCTTGTCCGCGCCGCGCGCCATGCGGTACGCGAACTGCGACGTTACAAACATTACTGTTATCATCCTACTAATATCTGTGTCTGGGTGTTTCTATGTATTATAAGTATGTATTTAAAACTATATAAGTATTATATCAGCTATCTGGCCGCCATCACACAAGCTTTGCTTAGTTTGGGGTCAGATGGTGTTGTGTGTGAATTGTCTACCAATATTTATTATTATTTATTATTAAAAATATTAGGAATGCGGAAGTTTGGATGTTTGTTGCACTATGACAACGGCATGTCTGAACGGATCGGGTTCAAATTCGGAACACAGATAAATACCTTATTGTCTGGAATAATACATTGCATTATTTACATTGCGGGATAACTACGGGAACTCGAACTAAGCGGGTAATGCCACGGTTCGCTGATAGTAGAGAGCGAAAGTTTGTAGATGTTTGTTGCCCAATCACGTCGGAACGCATGAACAGATTGGGTAAAAATTTGGAACATAGAAATATTATTTATTTATTATTAAAAGACAAAATAGGTAACAATAAATATTGGAAGCAAAAGGGACGATCGATAGAAGTGCAAACTTGTACGTTCGAAATATAGTATTAAACAGTACTATTGTTTCATAATTTGTCACCTGTGTCTGTGTCGCTACAGATAGGTGAGTATACTGCTATTACGCATCTGCCTGACGCGAACTTACATAATTTCACCCATTCAATAAGCATCTAAATACGTTCCGTTCCGCCGCTCAGCCGTTATTGCGACGCTACGTCACTCCGCTGCTCCGCCGCCGCTCCGACGCTACACCGCTATATTAGCATGTCAGTGGCACGGTAAAGATTTTCCCCAACAAAAAAAGTGCTCAACATGGTTAAAGTAGTATTCCCCTCAAATATGTTGTATTCGTAGATACAAGCGACTTACCTTAGCTCCAAAGATCTTGTCAACGAGATTGGCAGCGCGACCGAGCCACAGCACCAGCAACGCTGCCGTGTCGAGCACGAAGACCCCATCGGCCGCGAGTCGCGACCACGATACCGGTTCCAACTGCGTCAACACTGGCCGGCGCCCGCGCACGCGGTACAGACGACCGGTGCCGTTCAGCTGGGACGAACCGCTTCGCAAGATCCTGACAACATAATTTAGTATGAAAACTAACGTGGTTATTACACATTTTAAATTAATTTACAGGTAACATTTGTGCTATAGTCAGTTCAGCCCGACTTAAGACTTAAATTTCCGCAAAATCTTAGCGCCGCTATTGTAGTTTTTTTGTTTTTGTTACAACGAAAGCACAGAAATTAGAACTAATTCCTGAAAACAAGCATCTACTCGAAATGCCGCCATTATTAGAATTGTGTACTTGTACCAACGGGTATGCTATTAAATTACGAACATTATGGTTGCGTTATTTTTCAAAAGGCCAAAATACGGTTTTATTGAGAGTTTATTTTAAAATTCGAGCGTAAAACAGTAACAAATGCTACTGTTTCTCTCTTGCTCTCTCTTTGGGACACCCCAAAGGGAAGCAAGAGGGAAGAAATACTCAAGGTTTTTGGTAGGTGTATGTTCTTAATAAAAAAGGAATATATATATTTATTTTTTATTAAGGCACCACCGTCATACACCGTTCCTACAGTCATAGGACCTGCCGATAGAAGTGAAAACTTATAACTCAGAATTTGATAGCTCACTTTGGAAACTACGCGGGTAAAACCGGAGGGTGTGGCCATGACCATGGCCATCTATAATTGCGACGAATTTCTAGATGGCCACTGGGAAATGCTGATGCATTTCTAGATGGCAAATGGCCATGGCCCCGAGTTCACCCGAATATTTCTTATCCTTCCCGAGCGTGACGCTAGAATTCAATTCACAGCCCACGAAAAATCTGTCAGTGGAAAAGTTAAAAAGTCAAAAAGTTTTCACTTAAAAAAAAAGTAGTTACCGTATCCCATCCTTGAAGTAAGAGAGTAGCCTGGATGTCTCCTTGGTAGCGGCTTCCCTGTGTATGACCACGGGAGCGGCCAGGTAGCTGCCGAGCTGGGTGCCTTTCCGCAACGCTAGCGCCGCGAGGGCGCCGCTGCTCTCGCCTGCCCACGCGTGGATGTGACGCTCTGGACATTCTGCGTTGCCGTTCTCTTTGTCTTTTATTTCTCGGCGCTGGAATTAGAATATAATTTACATATTGGTGTCTTTAAGTTAAGTGAATCGGTTACTTCTAGGGAAGGACGCTCCAAAGTACATCGCATCGTCGATCGACATCAGCTGAGACGGCGGTCAAGTGGAAACCTATTATTGCAAAAAAAAAAAATCGCCAAATCGAAAGAAATGTGAGAAAATTAAATGAAATCGCAAAAATTCTACAGAATGCATTTTACTAATACAGATTTGAGAGAAGAATTGAACCTTGATTGGAAAAGCTTGAGATGCATGTGCCTTCATTATAATGCTCAATTTATTTTCCGGGTTATATCTTGTCTTTTTTAGAGTGAGAAACCAGCCCCTATTACTTTTTTTACATTACTTACGTCATTTTAAGAAAGATGAAATTTAAAAGATCGTTAGTATGCATATCATCATCATCTTCATCATCACCAGCCCGTTGTCGTCCACTGCTGGACATAAGCCTTTCCAATGTTGCGCCACCAAATCCGGTCCTCGGCTCTCCGCATCCATCCGCTTCCTGCCACTCTCTTCAGGTCGTCGGTCCACCGAGAGGGAGGCCGCCCCACGGGACGTCTCGAACGTGGTCTCCACTCCAGAACCCGTCTTCCCCAACGTCCGTCGGCTCTGCGACATATGTGACCCGCCCACTGCCATATACTATATATTTATATATATAGTATTATTATACTATATATAACCATATACCATATACTATACTTATATATAATATTATATATAAGTATGCATATACTTATATATAACATAATATTATACTTACGATAACATCAGGCCCGGCAGGCTGTCCTGGCAGTGACGATGAGTACACCAAATACGCATCTCCGTCGTAGAAAGTGCCGTAGTGAGTTCGTGGGAGCAGCTCTGTACTGGATTCCTGAGGAAAAATTTCAATTCATAAATTCTAAATAATCTCCATTTTTATAACACCTACGAATTAGAAGTAAGAAGTCCAGCCCATAATCCACCACGCGGATGCCAGCATAGTGGATACTTTCTTAGATTCTAAGTACTTCCTTACATTATATTTCATTACAGTATTTCTCTTCATCGTACACCTATGTTTACTTGAAAAATTACTCAGAGGTACAGGACTTCTACTCTCTTGCTACGAAAAACGTAATTTCGAAATAAACTCGCTTGCTTCTAAGGCTACTCTAATTAGGCATAGAGGATTTAAATGTCAAACAATGTTCGATCGGACGAAACAAAGTAGAACTGGAGTAAGAAAGTCGCGAATTTATTTCGAAATTACGTTTTTCGTAGCAAGAGAGTAGAAGTCCTGTACCTCTGAGTAATTTTTCAAGTAAACATAGGTGTACGATGAAGAGAAATACTGTAATGAAATATAATGACGTCCTAGACGTCCAGGCCTCGAATCTACGACGTCACGCCAAGGCTTAGCAAGTATGATAAACTAGCGGCCCGTTCCAGCTTCGCTCGGACATTGTCGTATTTAAATAAAAACTGCGCTATCTTTCAAGTTGGATCAAACTGGACACGGTGAGCAAATTTAACTAAAGTCGTTTAAGTACGTCGGAATTTGGGGACAGAGAAAGATAGATAGATTAACTCTTTATTGCACTTCACAAGTAAACAAAGTTACAAAAACTTAAAACAAAAAAAAAGTAACACGTAAAGAAAGCGACGCGTAATTCATGTCTTACGAAGATAAATAAACAATGAATATATACTGAAATATACACCACCAGCCACCAGTAGCACCATTATAGCCTAAGATCCCGCTATACAACGACCTTCACCGAGCTGCTTATTTGATGAAACGTATTTTATATGTAATTTAATAGGTCAATAAATATATTGCATACTAGCTGAACCCGCTACTTCGTTCGCGTACGTTGATCTTGCGACCTTATTAGTACATTAGTAGTACTTACCTAAAAATATTTGGATGGGTGGCCATTACACAAACCGAGTGAATTTGTTTCTCCACACAAAAATATGTTTATTCGAGTTTAGCAACTTCATATTTTATATTTTAGCAACATCAAACATACTCTTAGTAAGGTTGTGGAGTATCGAACATAGCCGCAGTGTTAAGTTTGTAGGATTTTTATCTATAAGTACTAATTACTAATATTATAAAGCTGAAGAGTTTGTTTGTTTGTTTGAACGCTAGGATCTCGGAAACTACTGGACCGATACGAAAGATTCTTTTTTTGTTGGATACTCCATTTATCGAGGAAGGCTATAGGGTATATAACATTACGCTACTATTAATAGATACGGAGTATGAGTGAATAATGTAAAGAAAACGGGGAAAATATTTCTCTTCGAGAGCTTTAGTTCCGTGAATTTAAATTCTCTTTGGTCGCTGAAGTCTGTGACGGCGTGTGTCTACATTTGAAGTTTATGTCATTTGAAGTAATCAAATTTGTTCTACAACAATGCATTGTTGCTTATTTACGTATTTTTAGGGTTCCGTAAAACGTAATAAAGTGGCCGGCCAGCAATGGATATTTTAGTATGGATTTTCCTCAAATAGACGCGGGTGAAACCGCGGGGCACAGCTAGTAGGATATATTATTACGAAGAGTATGTAGCTGATGTGCGTGATCTGATACTTACCTACTTATACATTTTTACACGATGATAACCTATGTAGGTGATAGATGTGATATTTTAGACTCTAAGCCATGTGTGTTTCAAATGTCAATCTAATTGGTAATGTCGTTCTGTCATATATATTTGTTTCGTTAGGGCCCATGCTTTTTCAGAGATGATAAATTAGGTAGTATATGAGACTATAAACTATCTGTGTTTCAAATTCCAGCCAAATCATGCCTTTACATAATATACATATAATACTTCGTAGTAAGATAACATTTTATTCAATTTTAGAAAAACAATGGTCTGCTTTGGTCACCGAAGCTTATTAAACACTAAATTTAGTACAGTATTTGGATTGAAATAATATCCGGAAGAACAAAAACTGACTTCAATTATTATCATTTCACGTCAACTAACTTCTAATAGTCAAGTAAAAAGTTCACTCGACTAATTTTTAAGCCCTACTTCGTCCAGATAAATAGATACTGGTGAACAATTCACACACAAAACTTTGGCTTTTTCCACCGCCATTGTCCCAGCCATAGGTATTCAAACCGGAGTGGCGCGTGACGATGGCAAAAGACCTGACGGCATGACTTTTGTGCCTTGGAAGTTGAAAGTTGAGTCGGCCCCTAGTGTGAGACGCAGCTTGCATCGATACTCTGGCACCATCACATCTTCCAGAGATTCATAGTAGGGCCAATGCAGCGGCTTATTTAGCTGAGCGTCTCGAACGGCGGAAATTTGCAACCCTCGGTAGTGGTTTTATATTTAAAACTTTTGGGGCTGAGACATCGTGCCTGTGGGGGCCGGGAGCTCACCTCATCGTTAAAACCCTTTCCGAGCGCTTGGCCGACGCAACGCGTGACCAAAATGCTGGCGTGTATTTGGCCCAACGCATAAACATTGCCATTCAGCGTGGTACTGCCACCAGCATGCTGGGCACGCGTCCAACTGGTAGTGGGTTTAAACATCTTGTCATCCAGTTTTTGTTAATATTAAAAAAACCGCCTCCCTCTTTTCCATATAATAAAACCGGACCCTATTACTGGGATTTCGCTGTCCGTCCGTCTGTCACCAGAATGTATCTTAAGAACAGTGATAGACAGTTATAATTTTCACAAATGATGTATTCATTTTGCCGCTGCAAAAACAAATACTAAAAAAGTGGCCAAGTGCGAGTTGGACTTGCCCATGAAGGGTTCCGTTGCAGCAAGTAACATAATATACATAGTACACATAGTTTTTTTAGTTCGTTGTAACTTTGATCGAGATTTTAATAATAATGTATTTATGACGTACTAAACAAAAACTACTCATCAGATCGAGTTCAAACCAATTTTCGTTGGTAGTTTACATGGTAATGTACATCATATATTTTTTTTAGATTTTTCATTCTCTTACTTTAGAAGTTAGAGGGGGGGAGGGACACGCATTTTACCACTTTGGAAGTGTCTCTCGCGCAAATTATTCAGTGTAGGCGAAAATTATTTTAAAAACCTCAACATCATTTTGAAAGACCTATCGATAGACACCCCACACGTGTAGGTTTGATAAAAAAAAAATTTTGAGTTTTAGTTCTCAGTATGGGGGGCAACCCTATTTATTCTTTTTTTTTTAATTTTTTTGTTCAATTCTTAATGCGGTTCACAGAATACGTCTACTAACCAAGTTTCAGCAGTGAAGTTCACATAGTTTCGGCAAAAAGTGGCTGTGACATACGGACGGACAGACAGACAGACAGACATGACGAATCTATAAGGGTTCCGTTTTTACGTTTTACGGAACCCTAAAAAACAACATACAATACATTTTTAAGGGGGGCTCCCATAGAACAAATTTGATTTTTTTACCGTTTCTCGCTCGATACTAATAATAGTGACAGGTAGACGCTTTAACTGTTCACACAATATTTCGTTTTATGTTATCTTTAAATAATTAATGATTAAGGAGGCTCCCATATAATAAAAGAAGTTTTCGCCATTTATTTGGTAATAGTACGGAACCCTTCGTGCGCGAGTCCCACTCGCACTTGGCCGGTTTTTTAATATCTAATTTAGAATTGATGTCACGTACCTAGGTTACTTACCAACGTGTTTTTATTCGCTATAAAAAAAAACTTTGACTTTGACATTAGAAAGGCATTGTCATTACTTGACGGATGGTGGATAAATGCGATGTGTGTAGGTACCAGGGATGAGACTGACTCCGTTTTGTCGGAACTTCCGATTACTACACCTTCGGTTCTGATTTCGGCTCCGAAATTTTTAAAAATGAGGTTACAATCGGAGGTAAGGTGTATAAATATTGCAAATAATCCCCTATAGTAAATGGAAATACAAAATCGCAACTTCCTAAATCAATTGCTCGTCAATGTTTATCGTGTCCACGTGTTTGGCAAAAAAAACCCAATAAAAATGTCATTCCTGCCACCACTTCTACTAATCCTGCCTATGCCTTCGACTTCAAATCCGACTCCAATAAATCAAATTTTAAAACTCCGATTCCGCCTTCGGTTCCGGCAAAATGACCTCCGTTACATCTCTGATGTTTACAGTGTCACAGATTACTTCGAAGTTAGTATGTACCGAACTTATTATTACCGTTATTATTTAATTTCTATGTAATTTACAATCCACCTGACCAATACTTTTGATGGAACTATATAATAAATGTGTTCTTTCTAACAAAATAAGAATTAAAGAAATTGAACAACGCAAACATGAGTTACAACCAAATACACATTCTGACTTTCACCCCTTCCTGCAAGAAAACCGTGCAGAATTTGAGGATTAAAAGTAGACAGCTACCATCTACTTAGTATGAACTTAAATCATGTCAAGTTTCATTTGAATTGAGTCAGTAGTTTCGGCGTGATGAGAGTTCCCTATACAGAAAGACAGACAGACAGACAGACAGACAGACATGAAAGAAAAAAAATGCAGTTTCGCCATCAGTATCGACTATGGAGTGCCCCCAAAAATTTTTTTTCAAAATATCTTCAATGTACAGAATTCGACCCGCTACAGTTTTATTATAAGTATAGATGAGTTGCCTAACAAATTTTAGACCAAAGTATGATTAATTGATAAATTAAAAAAAATTGCATTAATACTGCATTTTGCAACGGTCTGATTATTGAATTGAAATTAAATAAAATGAAAGAATATTTTATCATGAACACGGTAGTATAGGGTTGCCTGCGAAAAATCAGTCCGGAAGTCCGGTTGCCTCTAATTTTTAAAAGTAAAATATTGCTGCAACCTTGGCCAATATCTCGGAAACTATAAACTTTAGGGCAAACATTATTGAGGTCATTGAGGTAGAAAATACAATTTTGCATCTTTTGTGGCATGAACACTTTTCTGTGACATGTACCGTTTACGATTTAATAAAAAAATAAAAAATCATTTATTAATTAATCATACTCTGGACTAAAATTTGTTAGGCAACCCATATGCAATATATTTATTGAACTATTAAATTACATATAAAATACGTTTCATCAAATAAGCAGCTCGGTGAAGGTCGTTGTATAGCGCGATCTTAGGCTATTACAAAAACATTAAAAAGCAGTCAATAATAATATTACGAACATTTCTCAAATTTCAAAACAGGATTTTTATTTTTTGAAGAATAACCACTAGAAATAAAAATAAAATATTAAAACCTGGGGTTTTACGCAAAATTAAACAGATGCAAAACTTTTCTTGAGCACGCTATAAAACACACAGGAACCGATTACTGTAAATTTAATAACGATGTTCGAAATTATTAAACGAGTAGGTTGATGTGAGTTTACGAGAGGATTAGTCCCATTCAAGCGAGCAAAAGATACCACAGTTAAGGCAAAATAGTACCCTCTACTCACAGAATAAGAACTAAGTTATCTTTGCCATAACTGACTTTTGAGTCCACACAAAATGTAATTTCCGCGCAAGAATATGGAGCAAACGCTTGCTTGCTTGGTAAAAAATATTTAAGTAGGTAGATACCTATATGTATAACTTTGTCCTTTCATGAGTAATCCTTTTCATCATAACACAAAGTCGTTACGTTGAAGCCAACGATCATAACAAAATAATACGGCTTATATTTGAACTTAGTTCACCTTATCGATACAGCTAAAGTCGAAGGTGTGACAACCTATTATGCAAGTCATTCGCTACAGTCTCCAAATTTAAGTGTAAAATTGCAGGAAGTCCTCAGAATGTTGAATAACACTTGTGTCCGCCAATCATGTTCCTAATATTCAACAATAGGTACAGTTAATCAGAGTCAGGGCAACGACATCGGATTCTCGGAAAAATAAATAGAAATCATTATCTGACTTCTGGCCATTAATCATTGGCCGAACGAGCAAGCGCAAGCGCATCGGGAACACCGTTATCGCGCGCAAATAAACCGTGCCTCTGTGGAGATTAGTTTTTGTATTTTTTGTAATTAGAACGATTTTGGTATGATTCAGTTCTTTATGGCCTAGTTGGGAGAATATCCAATTTCACAACCATGATACCGTAAGTTCGAATCTCGGCTACATATGTTTTTGAGTATCTGTCGAAGTGCAGACTAACAAGATTGCTAAGTGAGGACTGATTTTGATTGAAATAAATCTGCTAACAACATCAATGTGTTTAAAACATCTAGCATCTGTTAACTCAATTTACTGGTATGTGTTTTATGGTACTTAAATTAATATCCCTTATATAGGCAAATACATAGATGTAAAATGCACTGGTTGTACAAAAAGTTACATCACAGAACATTAAAACTAAACGAGCCTTAAGATTGATCGCCCAAGCTAACGGTACGTTACGTATTGTTTTTATTATCTAATGCGCTATAAAGAACTCAGGAAATTATCAAATGTGAAGCAATTATAAGAAAACATTAATCTTAGATTATTTACGAGGAAGTTTGTTTAATAACTCGCTATTTATTTTTTAGTCCAGCACAAGTTAAGAATGGGTGAAAATAATGGGTAATTTGCCTAAAAAAGGTTATTAGGGTATACCATACAATGGTCCTATCAAAAGTTTTCTGAGATGGTGTACACTGTACGCTTTACATCAGACCGCTTCGTCATTTTACATTACATAAGGCAAAACTCGAAGAGTCCTCTCGACTCGGAAACCGTATGAATGTACCTACATACATATATGCGTGACACTTGCACTCACTTGGTATGGGTAGACCTCGGAACGCGTATTTAATGTAAGTATGATACGGACATTCTACCTATTTAAAAGAGTCTTTGAAAGTGTCTTTTATGTCCGTAGGTTTGAATGGCTTGTATAGGAACCAAAGCGAAGAATGCACTCTCTTTATTCTGATGTAAAATTATGGTGGTATTTTGTTATTATTTCTTAGCAAGGCCATTATTTTACATTCGGTACGGCGACAGCCGCAGAAGAGCTGATTTATTGTTAGACACGTTATTAACTTAGCTATATTATTTTGTATACAAATCGCTTGATTTTAATCCAACAATATATTAAAGATTACAAAAAACTTTAATTTGTTTGTAAAACTTACCTACTTCTGATTTTTGTAAATTTTCACCAAGACACCTTTTTCACCATGCCTACATTTTTTTCTCTAGAAATTACGATTGTTTAAAGTTAAATCCTTTTGAGTAGCATTACTATATAAACTGAAGTTTTTTACAGAAATTAAACATTTTTGATAGTTTTTGAATAATCATTATTTTTCTAAACGTTTGTTAGGACGAAGCGCAAGCCGCCATTATGCGTGCGAGCTTACTGGTGTAAAGTTTAACAAGCGTCAATTAAATCGAAGGGTATGTTAAAAAAAATATGAAGTACGGTAATAGGTGGTACCAAATAATATGATGTTAATACTACTTATCGGTGCAATAACGGGTTAACGAGTTCTACAAATACACTGAAAAAGCAGCCTGAAATCGCATAGAAAAAAATCTGTCGTTTCAGAGGCATTTTGTCCAGCGAGGGCTAGCTAGTATTTTAATCTAAGAGTTCAAGAGGAAGTTCAATACAAACATGAATTGAATAGTTGATTTGTTTGCAATTCAAACTCAATTTAATCGTGGAAGCTGTTGTGTTGTGCAGCTAAAACACGCGAGTCATAATCGTGAGGTCATGTGTAGGTTGAAATCAGGACTTCAAAAATCTTTTGCCCAATTTTGGGATACAAACGCACACAGAATGAAAAAGATTACATACATTTGTACGAGTTTATTAAATTGCGATTTAGTAAATAACAGTTTTAAAACTCATTAGTTCATTCTTAGGAATCAAAAGTTCCACTTTTATATTTTAATACATTACAAAACATTTGTTTGTATGCAATGCAGCTTGAATGCAGCTTGAATGCAGCTTGAATGCAGCTCTGCCGTACAAATATAAGTTCAATAGAAGTAGATAGCGGCTTATAACTGTGTGCTGAATTAAAAATTCTTTCATGCAAGACGCTATTCCAAATGCTCAACACAGTTTCACACAGAGGCAGATGATGTCCACAAAAAGTAATTGTTACCAGCGATGAGTCAATGAGCGTGCATATGCATTTGTACATGCATGATGCATGCTTTTACAATTACAGTGGCATGCACGATGATGCCATTATAACAGGGCTGTAACTGACTAGGTCGAACTAGAAAAGTCTGTATCTATTATATCAGTCTAAAAGTAGCGGTTCGCGCGGAGACCGCGACAGGCACTTGACATTATGGAATTGTATGGGCTCCAGTTTGCGCCGAGACCGCGACAGAAGACCGAGACACCAAGTGTCTCGGCACCTATCCTAAAAGAGACACAGGTTCTGTCGCAAAATACGTGTCGCGGTCGCGGCGCAAACTGGCGCCCATACAATTCCAAAATGTCAAGTGCTTGTCGCGGTCTCTGATCGCGGACGCGGTCTCCTGTCGCGGTCTCTGCTCTAACTTGCACCTTAATATTAAAAAGGCGAAAGTTTATGGGCTTGCAAGTGTATTTTACCCACCCGAAAAGCTTCTAACGTGAACGTCCCGTTCCCTTGATCACCCACCGCTCCGACGTTACAATGCTACATTACCATGTCGGTGACGTACCCATAGTATGTTCCTCTACCAAAAAGTGATCAAAACGGGTAACAACGTTTTATGTTTGACGTTCCAAAGACTCGAACGAAGTGGTTTGACTCTACTTTTGTGATAAAAACGACTGTAGAATGCGTTGCCTGAGTGGGATTTTCCTATTAGTTACAGTCTTGGTGTCTCCAAATCGAGAGTGAATCTTTTTTTTTTCTAGATAAGCACTCTTGCTTACACTATGCCAGATGGCGCTCACGTGTAAACCTATAAAAGTTAACATAAAAGTTTTCAGTACAAAAAAAAACTCAAAACATTTCGTGACTTTAATATACGTTTGTGAATGTGCGGTTACGTTTGTACTAAAATCACGAAATAAACATAAAAGATAACGAACGTCAGGTCTCGCGTGCGTGGTATTCCATTATAGTGGTTACAGCAGTACCCCTATCACAGCAATTGATCACGACATGACTTTTTGCGATCACACTTTCGACAGTTTATCGCAGAAGTGTCTTAATCTGGTTTAAGAAGTGTAATTTCATGGAAATACGTATTTCTTATTTAATTTTCTCGGACCGTTCAGTAGAAACACACTAATGTTATAAAAATGAAAGTTTTTATTATTGTGTGTACGTTTCCTTCTCGATGATGATGTTTTATCGTATATGTACTTGGCTATGAAATTTCAGAATGTTAACTTACGTAGATGCTGCTTTAGAAAGCAAGAATACTAGAAATACCTAAATTAGCAAAGTCGTAAATTCCATTCCACTAAGATTGTACTTAAGGTCCAATCTATAATTATATTATAAAGCTGAAGAATTTATTTGTTTGAACGCGCTAATCTCAAGAAGATTTCAAAAATTCACCGTCGGATATGTATGTAATCTCTGAGTGCTTTAGGCTATATGTGTACCACAGGCGAAGCTGGGGCAAACCGCTAGTAAAGGATAAAATTACGTATTTACGTCAATCATGATGGTCTTTTCTACTGCCGGCTGTAACCTAACCTATATTTAGGCAGGACACTTGGATGTCAATGGATGACAGCCGATAGATGAGACCTCGAGTTGAAACCCAAGCCAGTCGCAAGAGGAAGAAGCTTGCCGTCACATAGCTGGATGGGCGACATCAAACGACATGAAAGTTGAGACTAGAGTTGACTATGAGTTGGGCACAAAATTCCTAGAAGTAGAAAGAGGGTTATGTCCATAAATTGACTATCATAAGACCATGACAATGATGATGATGAGGCTTTTAAGTATGCTTTGAGTATTTGTGTTGATATTAGTAACTTTGAAGTATGACCCCCCAAGTTCTGTAGGCCGTAAAGGCAAACTAAAACATCTGCTATAAAAATAAAAATAAGATTCATCGTAGGCCGCATCGTTGCTAAACATCAGGCGAGATGGCGGTCAAGTGTAAACCTATACAAGTAAAAAAAAAAGAAGCCCATCGTTAACTTCATAAAAACAATTCTAGTGACGCAACTTCCGCGTTCATTATTTGATAAAATTATCTACTTTTAGCTTTTAAAAATAACTTCCATACATAAATTAAAGTAAAACAGCTCAGTAAATAGCAGGTATGCGAGTAATCTTCACGGTTTGTGAGCTAATTTAATAGATGTAGAGAAACAAAGCGGACTTCCGTTATGGTTTACGATCTACGGTAATGGAGAAGTTTTAGTTTTTTAGGAAATTTCATTTACATGATTTGATTGATGGTTAATTAATAGTAATGATTCGTTACTTAATAATAACAATTACCAGAAATACATAACGAAGGACAAACTACATTTATTGCAAAAACTTAAAAATTAAGAAATGAAATAAATACGTGGATTTTTATCATAAACAGCAATGATTATTTGAATCATATTATGAATTGATTATGAATTTGTATCAAATTAGGAGTTTTTTAAACTGAGATATTATAGTAGTGAACACCGTGTTTGCGTTGAAGTCTTTTACTTGAATAATATCATCAGGAGATAAAACTATTAGTAGGAATTTATAACTAATAATTAAATTCTAAACTT
Organism: Ectropis crepuscularia; assembly: GCA_963693475.1. Classification (NCBI taxonomy): domain Eukaryota; kingdom Metazoa; phylum Arthropoda; class Insecta; order Lepidoptera; family Geometridae; genus Ectropis; species Ectropis crepuscularia. The sequence continues at coordinate 7,159,302 of OY856344.1, read as the reverse complement.
ACTTATTCCAAGATATTGAAAAGTCTTTGTATTTTAGATATAGGTACTTAATTACTTAATTTTATTTAATTGTTGCTATTTTTAGGTTTTATTTTAAGATTGAATTGTGTATTTTACTTCTTTTTAGGGTTCCGTACCCAAAGGGTAAAAACGGAACCCTATGGTCTACATGAAGGTCTACAGATAATCAAGATGTTCAAGCCCACTACCAATCGGAAGCGTACCCAGCATGCTGGCGGCATTACCACGCTGAATGGCAATGCTTATGCGTTGGGCCAAATAAACGCCAGCATTTTGGTCACGCGTCGCGTCGACCAAGCGCTCGGAAAGGCTTTTGAGAATGAGGTGAGCTCCCGGCCCCCACGGACCCAATGTCTCAACCCCAAAGGGCTCAAATATGTAACCTCTTCCGAGGGTTGCATATTTGCGCCGTTTGAGTCGCTCAGCTGAATCAGCCGCTGCACCAGTACTACAATGTGTCTCTGGAAGATGTGATGGTGCCAGAGTATCAACGCAAGTTGCGTCCCACACTAGGGGCCGACCCAACTTCCAAGGCAACAGACAACTTTTGCTTGTTTTTTTTTTTTTTTTTAACTTTTATAGGCTTACACTTGACCGCCATCTCGCCTGATGTTAAGCGACGATGCGATCTACGATGGGGCGTGTTTACCTAGAAGAAACCGATTCACTCTCGATTTGAAGACACAAAGATTGTAACCAACAGGGAAAACCCACTCAGGCAACGCATTCCACAGCCTAGACGTTCTTATCACAAAGGTAGAGTCAAATCTCTTCGTTCGTGTCTTTGGAACATCAACCATGAAACGATGTCGCTTTTTCGAGCTACGAGCATTCCGATAGAAAAAAGGGCAAGGTGGTATTAGATCATGTAAATTGTCTGCGGAAATTGCGATGTATAAGGAATTCCGGATAAAGCCAAAGAGATTTTGACCGTTTATTTGCTTATGGTACGGAAGGAACCCTTCGTGCGGGAGTCCCACTCGCACTTGGCCAGTTTTATTTGAAGTAACACTTGTTAGTTAGTATACCTAATATTATGTTTGATGCTATTTTTTGGATTTTTCACTGTGTTTCTCATCTATCAAATATTTAGGTAGGCGATTAAAGGTTGTATGTAACATACATTTAGGCCCTTTAAGCTTTATTGCAAGTTTGGATTCTACGACTATGATCTGATTTTGCTTTCGGGCAATGGTGATGAATGTAAATAAGTTTAGATGTTTTTTTACCCGACTGAAAGAAGGGTTATGTTTTTCGAGCGTATCTTGTATGTTTGTAATTTTCTTTATTCCCACGTATCTTCCAAACGGCTCCATGGATTTTGACAATTAAGATATCGTTAAATTCGTCTCAATATTAATATTATTATCTAAGGACACTTTGATGATATTGTTTTACATACTGTTTTTTAAACTTTTATAGGTTTACGTGATGACCCCCATCTCGCCTGATGTTAAGCGACGATGCGGTCTACGATGGAGCGTGTTTACCTAGAAGAAACCGATTCACTGTCGATTCGAAGACTCCAAGATTATACCTATCGGGAAAACCCCACTCAGGCAGCTCATTCCACAGTCTTGACGTTCTTATCACAAAAATAGAGTCAAACCTCTTCGTCCGTGTCTTAGGGTGCCGTTCCACCAGAGATGTGCTATGCAGCTCTGCTGCGAAGATGTGAAATCTACGCTACGAAAATATGTGACCGTTTCCACCAATACTACGCTAGGTAGCTGTGCGAGGAAGATGCGCTACGAAGATGCGCCGCCGCAAAGTAGCTGTGCGAGAAAGATGCGCACCTCGAGGTATGCTATGTATCGATAGTAGGGAAACGGACATTGTGAGATATAAAATAACTTTTTGCTTCCACGATGGCATGTCTACTTTCAGCGAAAAACGCTGGCATACTGTAGGTACTCTGCCCTGTACATAGCTACACCACTCGCGATGGCCCATAGCACACATCCATAGCACGCATCCTTCCATATAAAAACATATCTTAGTTGAATCCGTTTCCACCAGTGCTATGCTATGTGCACCAATGAATATGATTGGTGGATATCAAACGCATCCATAGCATCGTAGCATAGCACATCTCTGGTGGAAAAGCACCCTTAGGAATATCAACCACCAAATGGTGCCGCTTCTTCGAGCTACGAGAAGTTCTATAGAAGAAAGGGAAAGGTGGTTTTAGATCATGCAGATCAGTTGCACAATCTGCGAAGTGTATCCGATAAAAACCCGATAACCTAGCAATTTTGCAGCGATGTTCAAGACTTTGTAGTCTTTTTCGGACTAGAGTGTTTTTGCCTATGTTTTGCAGTCGGGTTTTTATATTGAAGTTATTTAAAGTTGATACTTCTAGAAAACACTTGCATGGAGCTGTTAAGATGTGCAGTTGTCTGAAGTGGGACATGCAACTGTTACGCTGTTAGATAATATTCTAATGCAGTTTTTCTGCTTAATGAGTAATTCAAATGCATCGATGCTGTTTCCCCAACATATTATGCTATAATTTAGCGAAAGGTACGGAGCATACACGTCAAAACGTTTTTGACCGAGCCAAGATTTGTGTTGGATTTTAAATCTATATATGTAAATTGTAATTTAAGGCAAGGTTAAATTGTAACAAAGTTAACATGATTTTTTCAGTTAAAATGTGTATCTACCGTAATACCCAATAGCGTGGCGGTCTGCATTTCATTTAATTTAGTGTATTTTTGGTATGGATGCAAATGAATTACGAAATATTTATTTTGCGTTCTTCAGTGTGACGTTATCCAAAATTTTGCCTTTGTATAGGTTTCTGCTACTTTGTTAAGTGTGTTATCTGTTGAACATTTAAATAATAGCGGAACAATATGATCAGTATATGTATGTGCACAGAGATTTAAAAGTTTATCAGTGATTATTAATTCATATAAAAAATAGTATGCATGCCACTACTCTACCCGTAGGGATCGACTAATTTAGTTTCTCTCATCATGACCATAAGCCTATCTTAGTCCCCTGCTGGACATAGGCCTATAGTTTCTATACCCGTGCTATAATTTTTGGTTTTATTTTATATAACGGTTAATTTGAACTAGGTGGTTGTTTGAGTTAAAAGTATATTTTAGATTTTTTTGTAAAATTACCAAGTATGGATAGGTTACTAACCTGTAAGTTGTACCTACTGGTAAAGTAAGTAGGTACCTAAGTGGCAAATTATGGTTGTAAAATACGCTGTTAGCTTGCATAGGCTAGTGCTATGGTTCCTGTTTACTAATAGCCTAAAGGTAAACAAACCGGTATTACTTAACCTACGGTTGAGCTGAGCACAGTAAGTGTTGGGGTCAAATTGTACCAGCAAATACTTACCCGTTATGGTTGTTGACTACATGAATGTAAGGTCAGAAACATTTGCGTCCATTTCAATACTGTTGCAAGTAACTGTCTGTGCAAGCGTTTACGTCAGTACCTATGTATAGCTTTTCCTCTTAGTGGAACCACCTGATGGGAGCCACAGATATCGTTTTCATAAACGCTTTCTCTCAGGTTGGTCCTATTTGGATACTGTTTCTACTTCCGGAATACTCTAGAAACGATTTATAATATAATAAGTCAGTCCGAAAATAAACCTATTTTATGCCCAGTAAGGACATAAAAGTTATGTTACTTAGTTAGTGTTGTGTCAGGAATGTCTAATATTTATTACACACTAGCAGCGCCCCATGGTGTTACCCACGTAGTTCCAGTTCCCGTTGTTTTTCCGGGATAAAAAGTGTTGTGCCTATGTGTTATTCCAGACTATAATGTAAATAAATGTTTGTTCTACCTCTGAGGGTTTCTATTCATAATAAGTATGTACATTGTACGTACACTTACACCACATTACTGTTTTTGTACGTATTAGAGGAAATCCGTTTACGCATACCCTTCTGTCAATACATCGCGTAACCTACTTGACTGTATTGTCATTCGTTTGGCCTTTATGTACTTGCTGTGCCTCGCAGTGTAACCTGTGGCTTAACGACTACTAACTTTATCACGATAAAAAGTAGCCTACGTATGCGCACTATAAGTGTATACAATTTTACATGAGACTATTATTGCTCATTTTAGGGCGTAACGTTTTTTAACAAATCTTCAGCTTGAAAACTAGTGAAAAACAAATATTCAACTTTTTTTGGGAAGTAATTTGCGTCTACACAATGACTTACGCAAATATAAGGTGTTAAGAGAGCAATCTAACGAAATCTCAATTCACAGGCTGGTCATACCATTCTCTCGGCGATATTTGTGCAACATGATTGTTTGTGTTAAACAATTCGGTGGGAAGCCAATGTTTCGGCTCCAGCCTTTCACACGTTCGACCAAAACAACGGAAACTGCGATTCGCGATGGCTTGCGACATTATTTTCGAAACGCTAACTACATAAACACTGCATGAAGTGAATTGTTGACAAATGCTAGACCTGAAAATACTAAACTTGCGCCAGACCAGACAAAAAACTACATCTAAAAACTTGGATTGTGCCAGTTTGTAGGTTCATAGGTCTATGTTAAATTGAAAATAAACTCTGTTACGTTGGCTAACGGCTTACAATTGAATAAACGACATGGTGACTAAGTACCAGATCATCTGTAACGTCTAGACAAATAATACTATTGTATTTGGTAAATCGCACAAATTGTTATAGTTATTAGGTGAGCAGCTTGAGCGAATGATGGCTATAGGATACGTCTTAGTAAGATGTAGGTTTAAAGTAATAGCCCTTGCGTGATAGGTCAATTTAGAGAGGCACAGTCTCGGAGAAAATCGTGGTGTTGTGACGTTTTGCACGTGTCAAGAACCCCAGTTGGTTTACTTGTGCTAACAGTATGAAAATCTGACTTCCTATTAGTAATAATAAAATTAGATCATTCTACGAATGTTTGCGTACACAAGTATCTATTTAGTTTAGTACTTGACATACCTACGGCTAAAATACGTTTGAAAACTTTAAAGTTATATTTTAAACAACTGAAACTGATTATTTTTATATGTTTCTTAATATTAAAATAAGCAATTGATAAAAATAAAATAGACAAACAAATGTAAACTAACATATCACAATCATAATTACATTTCGTAAACATTGGTCTAACCGTTTAGTTTAATTACAAATAGGTACACGCTCAGAAAATTTCTACATTAAACATGTATAATTTATATGTATTTTCACACACAAATATGTATAAGCGGTGCCAGCGGACATATGATCAAGTTTTGTGCCATACAATAGCTGTTCTGTGTGTATCGTGTGGGTGATGCTAAATAGAATAGATGTTTGTACGTACTGTGACCCTCCAAACCAGGAAGGTGGTGTGATCTCTTGGAACTGTCCGAAAGGCTGCGTCCACGCATCGCAAGCTTCCACCCTCATCCTCCTGCAAGAGAAAGCATTTTGTTATTATTTAAATTAAGGTCATTCGTACACTATGCCACACACGTTTAGTGCACAGTTCTCATTAACACAGCTTACAACATTAAATGAGAGAATGAGAGGATGATGTGTTTTGAAAAATACTTTTCTTGAATCCGCATGTTTGTTTTCATAGTGTTTTTACAGAAATACAATTTTGTGTCTTGCCGTACACAGAAGGTATTTCGTAAATAGGTCGTTTTGCTACTAGGTCATTTAGGTCTGGTGTTGTTTTAATATGTAGGAATTTTGCTTTTAGGTTAGGTAAGGTAAGTATGTAGGGGAACGGAAGATAAAACGGACCCTGTAGGTAAAACGGACCGGATGAATAACTTTCAAACTGTTAACACCATCTATAATCGACTTGCGTCAATTTGACAGTCACCTCTAGCTCAGAGTTTGAGTTGGTCAGTGTCCTAGGAGCGGTAAACCAGCTGCACATGATTGTATCAAAGGAAGTTAGTTTTTGCGTATTTTGATGTAAAAACAGCAAATTGCAATAAATAGGAAAGGTTCTCATCAATCTTGCCCTCAGAATAATTTACTGTTTACATGCTTACTGAAAAGGCAAAACGGAACGGGCAAAACGGAGCACGTGGTCCGTTTTACCATTAGTACAGTTTTTTTTTGTGATTATTATAATATAATTTGATATTTTAACAGGTATTTTCATTTCAGATGGCTGAGTAAAAGATAAAGAATTAGAAGCTACTGAAAAAGCGAGAAGTAAACGAAAGAAAACCCAAAAAAGTTAAAATATAATCTTTCCACTGAAAAGAAGAGGAAAGGGAAACAAACAAACACAAAAAGGAAAAGAAAACTACAAAGAAGACCATTCAAAAGAAATGCAAAGACTCATCTAGTGAAGATGAAAAAGACGTACGATGTTTCAATTGCTCTCATTTATGATATGAATCGTCCGAAAGCTGGATTTAGTACCCTGTATGTTTTTTAGGGGCATACTGTTGTTGTGCCGGTGTCGAAGATGAAGATGTTGTATTTGTTTGCGATAGGTGTGACGATGAATAGATAGTAGAGATTTTTGTTTTGTTATGATATTGCCAGAGGTCCATTTTGCCTTCAGGCCTGGTTTGTTTTACCTTCACGTGTAGGCAGAATGAACCAAAGTGAGGGTTTTGGAAATCGTCCAATATCTTCTGTTTCTGTGATTTGATTGAAGTGTTACTTAAAAATAAGTTTTAATAATAAATGTTCAATTGAATAATAACACAGAAAGAAGAATGAATATTTTTTTTTTTGTGTTACATTGATTTTCCCTTAAGTGGTCCGTATTACCTTCGCTTCCCCTATGTAGGGATTTTGCTTTTAGGTCATTCTGATACAAAACCCTGCATTTAAAATTATAAATGTATCACACTATCAGTTATATGGCTTCTATAGTACACGATTTGTTTAGTTTGAGACTATGTAGATGGCGCTGCATGAAAAATGTCGGTCAATAAAACTAAAAGTGGATGCTTTTGGCCATCACCATGTAAGTCGGATTTGTATTTTTTTTGTATAGAGTGACAAGACAAACATGATTTGCGCCTGATTTTAAGTAACATGCATGTCTATAACATCATAGTCCCACGCCGTTATTTGAATATGAAGAGCCCAAATGTGTAATATTGCACTGCGCTCGCCAAGCAGAGATTTAAGGTGATTTATCTCTTTGCCCCGTTTGAAATAAATTACAGAATTTATTTGGAGACATTGCAGTTCAAACCAGAGCACAGAATCTAATATTTACACATACAGTAGAATAATTGGCAAAGATAAGGTATTTCCCCAGGTAGACTCAGCATGTCGTCAAAAACCATGTTATTCCGCGGTCGTTAGACTGATGCATAATCGTATTAAGGCCGATTTAAACTGAACGAACATAGAGCTAGAGCTGGAACAAGAGCATTCTTTCTCGATCTTTTAGTGTAAACGAAAGATCGTTCTTAGCGTTTTCCATATTATATATTCCATAGAATCTTTGCGAACGCAAACAAAACAACGAAAGAATGTTTGTTTACACCAAATGAATTTGATACAGTGGGGATAGAATGAGTATTCGCTCGTCTGATGTAAATCGGCCTATAGACGCATAATGCATGTCCAAATGTGCTTATCAAGTTTGCGGCGTTACCGTGCTGTATGGCCAGGTTGGTCTTTCGGGTTAGTGTTGATTAGAGCATGCTCTGATCAACCGGACCATACCATCCCTGGACGTCTACTCTCTTTCTACGAAAAACGGGAATTCGAAATAGACTCGCGACTTTCCTACTCCGGTTCTATATCGTTTCGTCCAATCGAACATTTTTTGACGTTTAAATGTTCTAATTAGAGTAGGTTTAAAAGAACATTTAAACGTCAAACAATGTTCGATTGGTATCATAGGTATTATAGTAGCGAGCGCTGTATACGACAGACCAGTGAAAGCAAAAGTAAATTTGTTTCGCCCCTTGTAGCCGTATGACACCCACATCCAGCTCAGATTAATGTAGCGGTTAATGGTGACTCAGAGTGTATACGTGCACTGAATACAATATGCTTTGCAAGGTCGTCCAAAACGTAGTCGACGCGACACGTAACCAAAATTCTGGCGTTTTTGGCAGTATCAGCATTGCCGTTCTGCGTGGTAATATCGCCAATATTCTTAGTACGATTCCAGTTTGAAGCGAGCTTGATCGTCTTGATGATAATCTTTAGAGCTTTATCGGTGTAAGGATAATTTAGATGGTGCTTAGTACTCGTAATTTAGGCATGTTTGTAGCAGGCGCGGTCCCAGCGTCGAATTTTGGAGGGGGTCACGAGTAGAAATACAATAAATTGAGTAAAATAGACTACTAGTTGCGCCCTATTAAGGCGTAGGCAAGCCCCAAGAGGCCAAATTTGGGCAAAACCGGTTTTAGGACTTTAAAACCTTATTTTTTCATAATAAACTTACTCGGTTATTAGTTTATTTTGATGCCTAAGAGATAGGTGATAATATTTATCAGTACATTGTCGTTTACAGACACACAAAATTTGGTTTCATTTTTTAGTAATGATTTTTTGTGTGACGTCACGACGCCGGCCGCGTCGCGAGTCGGGCTTGTAACGTATACGATTTTGGGTCGGTCATGTCCCCTGTGACCCCCCCTTTCGGACCGCACATGGTTTGTAGTGTAGTGTAGTTTATTGTCATATAGTCATTGTATCTTAGTTTTGTTAATAAAGGCTCTGCCCGTAGAAAAAAACAGCAAGGAGATGTGGATGTCGATCGAACATTGTTTCACAGAACATTTAAACAGACGAAACGACGGATCGAAGTAGAATGGGAGTAGGAAAGTCGCGAGTTTATTTTGAAATTACGTTTTCGTAGAAAAAGAGCGAGCTCAGATGGCAGTCCAAACCAAACCTATTGTCGAAAAAAATACTAACACGACCAACTGCAAAGTAAAAAAAAGCTGTTGTAGGTATGTTAAAATTTCGTTCAAACCTTTTAATTACCTTTGAGTACTTAGCCATTTAGTTACATAACGATGCGATTTTCTTTTGTTATTAATAAACAAATTTTAAGATAGGTATATTTGTAGATATATATATGTAGATTACCCGCGAAAAGATCATCTTAGGTGCAGAAATTGTTTTTAATTTTAATAACTGATTTTCTGTATTGCTTCTTTGGTATAATAAAGTATTATGCACTTATATATTGTACTTATTTTATAAGGGGGTAAGTACAAGCTAGTGCTGACTTAGGTACATCCTTTCTGCGGAACCCTGAATAACGGGTGGTTTTAGGTTAATCTGCCGCTGTGAAAGATGTTCTCTGTAGCCATCCTTCCATTCTCTTTTGTCGTGGAATTCGTTTTCGAGCGACATACAACCTAAACTACTATAGGTAAAAGGTATAACTACTTAAATTATCCTTACAAAGATTAAGGACAGTATTCAAAGGAATTAAGATTTAGTTACTTAAGGATGATAATGAGGATTAAGGGCGGTAAGTAGTTGAGAAAGTATTGGATACTTTACATAATATAGGTACTATAGTTGTGCTTATCTGCTATGCTACATGCACAATTATTTTAACACTATACTCATTATTTACGATTTACCGCATGTTTAAAGTTGAATGAGTCCCCGATATCATTAGTACAATACCTAGGTAGACTTTTGCCTATACAGACAGGCCCCTATTTGTTTTATAATGGGCTGAGCTTTTAGTATAGTACGTATTTATTTATTATACAGGACTTAATCACGGTCTTAGTTATTATTTAAACCGCCGTTGTCTTCTCGTCCTACTTCAAATCATATTAGTTGGATGTTTAAATGTTTATTTCTCAATCACGTCGGAACGCTTGAAAGGATCAGGGGGTCTACCGCCTAACGAAAACGCTTTGACGCTTTGACATTGCTGTCTCTTTTCTTTTCGCTTGAAATGAAAGAGACGCCAATGTCAAAGCGTCAAAGCATTTTCGTTAGGCGGTAGACCCCCAGATTGTTTGTGAAACAGATTATAGTCTGGAATAGTAGGTACCTACATAGCAAACATTATATCCCGAAAAAAATACGGGAACGGAAATTATGCGGGTGAAACCACGGGGGACTGCTAGTAAAAATACAATTGTATAATATTGCAAGTTGAATCTAAAACTAATTAAGCGTGTCCAAGAAATAGTAGGCCGATACTAGGGCATTAACTAGCAATTTATGTCTTCAAATCGAGAGTGAATCGGTTTCTTCTAGGTAAACACGCTCCATCGTAGACCGCATCGTCGCTTAACATCAGGTGAGATGGCGGTCAAGTGTAAACCTAGAAAAATTTTAAAAAATACAAGAATTAAGATAGCTAGTAGGTAGCTAAGTTACATCATAATTTAAGAAAACGTAACAACATTTTTTGAAAGAGTCTTGACTTTTGAAGTACTATACTGCCATAAGCCATATCTTCAATATCTAGCCTAGCATCCTAATTAGAAAATAATCTGTAATCTTCTTACATTCTCGTGTCACAATGTTAGTTACCTTTCTCCTCCGAAACGGCTTTACTGATTTTTACCAAATTTAATATGCGTATTCAGTAGGTCTGAGAATCGGCTACTATCTATTTTTCATACCCCTAAGTGTTAAGGGTGTTTCAACCCTATTTTATTTTTATTTTTTATGGACTGAATCCGGGGGGTCTACCGCCTAACGAAAAACGCTTTGACGCTTTGGCATTGCCGTCTCTTTCATTTCAAGCGAGAAGAAAAGAGACAGCAATGTCAAAGCATCAAAGCGTTTTTCGTTAGGCGGTAGAAGCGCGGAACGGGCCGCTAGTCTATTTATATAACTTCAACACAGTATAGACATAAAGCAAGGGTTACGTCCGGGCTAGCGTCTTATGGGAGCGGCGCAAGGTCAGGCTGAATTAACTGGCAGAATGGTGGATTCTAGGCCATCGCACAATAGCAGGGGTGCGGTCTACCGCTGATACCCAGCGACAATGGGTTAACTATGTGGAATAGCTGTTTGCTTCAATCTAATCTATTTAGAGTTAAAGTGAAATATCATTAACTAGCTGAACCGTGCGCGCGTTGCTTCGCCATCTATCGAAAATTGGTCGTACCAATTCAAATCTAGACCAAATTTGGTTACCTTAGATTCTAATGACGCAACCTTTTACAAAATAGGATCTTAAAAGAATCTTTAAATTCGGATCAGTAGTTCCCGAGATCCTTGCGTTCATACAAACAAATAAACTCTTCAGCTTTATAATATATTATAGTATAGATATCCTCATCCCCTAACGGTCCTCTTTATCCCACTGCTGGGCAAGATAGGCCTGTCTCTATTACGTTTGCGTCAAATTAAAGGTTTGTTAAACCTTAAAACCTATATAATCTTTAAGTCCCAAAGGTATACCTCGGTACGAAATTGGATTTAAAAACGTCGAGATTAGGGACACCCGGAATTTATATTTAGAATAATAAGCAAACCAACAATGTATGAAATCATGCAATCAATAATATAAATATACCTATGATGAACCAGCTATAAAAAAAATAACTTTGATATATCAGACTAACAGCGCCTTGCCGTTTTACCCGTTTAGTAAAAATTTTACAACAACAAAAAGTAGCAGTTCCACACTACGATCTAACTGTGTTTCAGACAGTCTGACGTTATTGAGCAACAAACACACAAAAACACAAACATCCAAATTTTCACATTAAAAACAAATAATAGTGAGGCAACATAATCCATTGGTTTAATATACTGATCACAAAAATCTTAATATTAAGGTACCTAGCTACATTATTTAGATTTCTGTGAGACTGATACAACTAACTATTTTTAAATAGCTAAGTATCTCAATAGTATAAAAGCTCTTATTGATAGTTATTTGACTAGGGTATTTGACCAACACATTCGTCTTCAAAATTACTAAAACAAGGACTTTTTCGGTAGGTTTGACTACAACTAATTTTTAAATAAGTTAGCAAAATGACAATGTTTATCATTTTGTTGTCACATACTTACCTACGTAACAATTTTTACAATCATGTGATACTGATAGTACTAGAGGTCAAAGTTGAAAAAAATATACAGCTGAAGTTAGGAAAATGAAAATTTGAACACAAACAAGAAAACAGAGAGCATCAATTCTCAAAATAATAATCGACCAACTAAGCCTCCCGGCAAAGGCAACCGGTAAATCACGACAACAATCAACCATCACACTCGAGACACTTTCTATTTCACTGAACAATAATCACTCGTACTTGGTCAGCTCCTATCTCCAAGATGTGCATTTTGTTAGCGGCGACCAGCTCCCATCACCGCGAGAAGACGATTTACGGCACTAGCCCTCAGGTTCGAGGAATTGTGAGACGACCGCGTCCACTACACACCGCTTACAGACTAACTGCTTGTTTACTTACCACGCCATTCGCTACCACCGCCGAATATTCGACAGAGGTGCAGCTGACGCGGTATTCAGCCGACGTTCCTGCCCTTTGCGTTGGAATTAAACTCTCTGAATTTTGTTCACGGTATAATTTATTTTTCGGTGCTTTCTTCCTAAAATCGTCTCCTGAGCAGGCCCTTGCACAGCTAGGAAAACTCATAAAAAAATTGACGCATTTTATAACTAAAATTGAAGACCAGAAATGTTTAACAGCAAGTTATTAGTAGGTACGAAAAAGTTCAATTATAATGCATCAGTTTGATTCTGATGATACGATAAATGAAAAAGAAACCTCATTGCATCCAATGGTATTGTAAACATATATATACTTATTCTTAGCAGAAAAAAATATAATTAAAAAAAATTACCAATAATTTTTTTGAATAAGCTTTTATTTTAGTGCTCTAAAACGAAGAAAAGTACCTACCATATTATTGCCTTGTCACCGAAGTTACGTAAGTGCCTATACCAAATTTCAACCTAATCTTACGACAAGGAGTTGCAAGATTTGTAACATGGTAAGTAGAATAAAAGCTTATAAAAAAATAAAAGAAGAAATAAAATTAGGTCGGTAATAATGATTGTATGCTAGTACATATATTATCGAATGGACCAGTGCATACAAAGTGGTTATATTGCTGTTAGGCGAGCATGATGCCTACTTACGAATGTACAGTTCCTACACATTTGTGATAAGTAGTTTTGCACTCTTAAACTTGTACGAGATGTAGAAAGTACTCGTTTTTCTACACAACAGTAAGTATATATTTATTTAGTTCCGAAGTAACTAAGATACGATGGACAAACTAAACACCTTGGCGCACGACTCTGGAATAGGTACCTTATTCGAGGAGCTACTCCACGATAATGCCGATAATCTTTAGAAATCAATTAATTCCTGCTGCGTTAGGAAACAGCAGCACTAATAGATTCCGTACATTTTATAGAAATAAAATTCCGAATCTCTAACACTATTATATTTATTATTCCTAATGTTGCAGCTTGTAGCTCATAAGTCGTTTCTCTGTGTAGTCAATAGCTCGCACCCCAGCTAGCCAACGACCGGGCTCCGTCGAGCGATACAGAAAAAAAGAAAATTGTTTCACGCTTCTTGCACATACATATTTAATAAAATCGGAGAATAAATTACATCTCGCGAAAGTCGGGGCGGCAACGTGCGTGGATTGATCGCTGGGCACTATCGCGTTTTCATCGCCACTGCAGTAGTACATAACAGTGCATCAAACTTATCTGGCCCGATGTAAGGCGTCACTACCATCGCGTTTCATGAATATGAAATGTTTATCATTTCACATTGACATGGTTAGTTACATAAATTACCACCGGATTAGGTATGCTGGTCGTATTGTACTAGGTACTCAACATCTCAATTATTAACGCCTATTTATTGGCCGATGGATAGCTCGATCGAATGGCCAATGTTTTATCTGGAGCGACCGTACAATTAACTCACAAATGGTAAGAACATAAGTGAGCAAAAAGGCAGAACTGATTGCTTAATTGCCGTCAATTTATTATGGCATTTCTATTTTTACTTCAGAAAGTAAGATAGTTTGGTATGCATTTTATATCTTGTTCTGTTGCAGCTGCGGTTTTTTTAGACAACGTTAAGACTTACTTGGTCCCCGAGGTAGGGGTGTGGTCTTAAGGTTCCGGTGCGCCGGTGACGCGGTTTTGCCCATGGGCCCGGGAACGGGCTTGCGGAAAAATATGAGAGCATCCCCGCCTTCCTGCCATATGCAACAATGGTCGTCCTCAAAGAGGTTTTAGTCATTGCTCGTGTCATCCAACATAACCAAACAAATTAATGGAAGAGCGAAGAAAACGCAGGGAGGCTACGATGACTTTACCGCATACGTTTATTTCACCGCAATGCATGGCTTCTATGACACTCTACAGTTTAGGTTTGGTAACGCGTAGGTCTGTAAGTAATGCAAGGCAGTGCGCGCTAGACCTTAACCACATATTTTGTAAACTCATAATAAAAGTTTTTGTGTACCAACAAGTATGAAAAGTCTTCTCAATCGATTTCGAAGACGGCGACTTGTTAGCTATTAGTCCGAACATTCAATAAGCAGTAAATCAGTAGATGCCAGCTAACGTTAACTACCACAGGTCCCTTTAAAAAAATTCGTAGGTCGTAGGGTCGTTTTTAAACACTTATCTTTGTTGTTATAAGCAACGGTGTTTTTCTCTCGTCATAATTATAAAATTATTGTTCATCATCATTGTTCGTCATCGCCAAAAAGATGAGTAGGTAATTACTAATTAGATAAAATAATACAACAGAAAATTACGTAAGCAAAATAAATGCACCTGATATTCGTCCATTAACGGCATTTATGAGTCACTTTCTCGTCTGCAATGCGTGAAGATCACTACCTACCATGCGATACCATGGCATGAGCACGGTGTCGTGTGTTTACTTTTAGCAGTCCAGTCCACAAAAACGTGACTTATTACTCAGAAAGTCCACATGTGACCGCGTGTGTGGACGATCTAAACATACTGAATTTGATTCGACAGAGCCACATGTAGCTGAATATCACACCAATTTGAATCTCTTCCGTAAACCAAAACGCGCGTTTGGATCGATCTAGTAAACTGATAAATATAGTTACATAATAATCATAAGTAGCCCACTAACTGTTCCTATCGCTAGAACTCGCGGCCTTCTCTCGCAAGGAGAGTCATAATTTCACCACGCTGGCCCAGTGTGGGTTGTGGGAATGACGCATTACTTCGAAAGGTGTTTTGAAAATTCTAAAGTAAAACACAACGTCAGTGGTCAGTGGTGATGCCATCACCAAAAGTTTTGCTCCTTCTGCTCTAGCCCAAAGTTGGATGCTTATCCACTACTTTTCTTATCTACTGCTTAATAGAGGCCACTTTAAGACAACTGCCATAGATACCTTATAAAAAACGTGCACCTAACTTTAATGCGTCGAATTAGGTGTGCTGACACCTGTGCGGTGCGCGCTTCGTAAAAGTTTACTCTAAAGAGACAGTTGTCATCCAACTTCATAGTGCCCTTGTTTGTCTTTCAGTGTGCGCACGCATAATTAAAAATTACGCTCATTTTTTTTCAAGCGAGCCAAAAGCAGCATAATTTAAATTTAATATTTAATTAAAGGAGACGGCCCATTTTCCATGGGCATTTGCCCCACAGAAAAAGTGCAAGAGACTTGACCAAAATTGGATCATTGTATAGGATTTTTAATATATATTGAGGAACCGTTTATGTTTTTATCCTGCATAGCGGGGTTTGAAAGATATCAACTAAAACATTGAAAAAAAAATAACGCCGCAAGTAGGTAATCAAGAACGTGATTATGTACTTACTACTAAAAGAAGGTAGTAAATTCATTACTTTGCGATTTAGGTACTGTGCTCAAAATAATGTCGACTCAACACAGAGAAGGACCGGAGATTCGGCCAAACCACAAAAAAAATACGAAACCTTTGGAAAATTAAAGAAATTCCATGTGTTGTGTGAGTTTCGAGCGAATCGATTTTCGAACGAATTCTTACTGTACGTAAACTTCAACTAAACAATAAAAGAGAAACACATGGCTGACTTTGACTATAATCTGTACACATAGGCACAAATAATAATAATGTTCAAATTGGGTACTGACCGGCGCTTCTACCGCCTAACTAAATCGGCTATCGCTTTGCTAATGCTGTCTCTATCAGTTCAAGCGAAAAGAAAAGAGAGATAAACATCAAAGCGATGACATTTTTCTTTCGGCGGTAGACCCCCCGAAGACAAACTACGAACTAAACCTTAACAGGCTTATTTAAATTCACTAAAACTTCGCAAGCGTGTTTTAGCGCCGTACAACGCCATCTAGTTTGGTTTTATGGAACTACAGTACCTTAATACAAAATTACTTAAACAGTCATTCCGGTACTTTTAAATCACCAATTTGCAATCCCCGCTTGGCAGGTTAGTATTGAATGTACAGATTGAATTATTTAATTATATGTTATTTGAATTAAATAATTTGTTTAGGTCTCCGGGGCTAATTAAGTACCTAAACTTGAAACGACTTGGGGCAGAAATGAGCCGTCTCCTTTAATATTTTAAAGCATAACTTTAAAAAAAAAAGTAAGTACATAACTATTAAATATTAAATATTTTTTCAACTGGCCCGTGCACTGGCTCTGTCCAAACGTGCTGGTACATTGTATGAACCACTGATATTCCGCCAAAGGAACTACGCTCCGACGCGCACTTTGTTCGTTTGGTGTTTTTATGTTACACTCTCTTACAACTCTTGGACATATCAATAGGTAAATAAGGTTAGTAAAGCTATACACTTTGTTATTTGTCAAAAACACATAAAATTAAGCAACAAACAAAATAAAAAGGCAAATAAATTATAATTATGAAATCTAATCAAAAAACATGAAAGTTACAATGTTTGTTGGTCAATCACGTCGGTATGGCTGAACGGATCGGATTGGAATTTGAAATATAGTTTTGAAAAAAAAATCCTATTCAGGAATGGTACGTAGGATACTTTTTATCACAGTATCTTTACGGAACTGGAACTAATAATAATAATAATAATAATAAAATTCTTTATTACACCTACAAAACAAAAATACAATTTTAAACTTAAACTAAGACTAAACAATAAAATAACAAAAAGGAATATAAGTACTAAGTAATTGAATTTCGAATTTAATCTTGTTTAATTTGATAACAGTATTGTGCAGTGTAAGGGCGGCCTTATTGCTTAAAGCAATTTCTTCCAGACGACCTTTGTATGGAAAATAAAATATAAGGAAGTTATGAATTGCAGGTGGTGCTGTTAGACAGCAACATATACAAAAATAGGTAATAATTTTATTATACACTTAAATATTATAATCGATAAGTATAACAAATAAATACACAATTTATAAAAGATAATCATATCAAATACATGCATATATACAAATAAATACACATATACTTATATTATATATATATATACAATTCAATGTACCAACTAAGAAGAGGAGAGATAGTAATCGTATACAAGATTTTTAAATATGGAAACGGACTTAGCTTGTCGAATTACTAAGGGTAGTGAGTTCCACAGTAGGACAGCCTGCACGTTGAAGGATTTGGTGAAAGAAAGGTTAGGATGTGTGGATGAGGGAATTTGCAGTTTAAGAGCCCGGGTCGATCGAAGGGGACAGGATTTGGGTTCGATGAAATTAAATCTGTCTTTCAAATACGAAGGAGTAGCAGGATTAAAGAGGATTTTAAAGAGGAGGGAAAGAATGTGAGTATTACGGCGAAGGCGGATAGGTAACCACTTCAGCTTTTGACGAAATTCAGATATATGGTCATACTTGCGTAAACCAAATATGAACCGTATAAAAAAAATTTGAAGTCTTTCCAGTTTGTCTAGCTGCTCTTCGGTTAAATCCAGATAGCAGACGTCTGCGTAGTCCAATATTGGGAATAAAAGAGATTTTACCAGCGCAGTTTTAGTAGTAATAGGGAGAAAATTTCGCAGTCTCCTAAGAGAAGCTGCAGAACTAAAAACTTTCCTGCTCACCTCCGCTAGCTGAGGACCCCACGAGAATTGCCTATCCATTACGATACCTAGATTCTTAACGACTTCACTGACAGGGATAGGAATTCCGTCGAACATCACCTGGGGAAGACGGAACCAATCTACCTTCGAAATCATACGGGAACTCCCAATAATGATAGTTTGTGTTTTTTTGGGATTAACAGTAAGGCCGTAAGATTTGCTCCAGCTCAAAATCATTCCCATATCGATATTGATAGCCTCAATTGCTTCGTGTAACTGTTCTAACGGAGCCTGAGTATAAATTTGTAAATCATCTGCATAGAGGTGGTAAGAGGACGTCAGGTGCTTTGAGATGGAATTTATAAAAATTGCAAAGAGAAGTGGTGAGAGCACGCCGCCCTGAGGAACACCGGCAGAGACACTACACCATGATGAGTAGGAGTCGTCAATACGGATACGCTGCCGGCGTCCATACAGGTAACTACGAAACCAAGCAATTGCCGATGGAGATATGTTAAGAGAACGCAGGAGTGCCAACAAAATGTCAAAGTCGACATTGTTAAAAGCACTGCTAAAGTCTAGTAGCGAAAGCACAGTTAGGCGACGATGACCAATGCCATCCCGTATGTCATCAGTAATTTGTGTAAGGGCAGTGACGGTACTGTGTCCAGCGCGAAAACCTGATTGGAAAGGATTAAGGAGATTATGTTTGGTGAGGTAAGAGGAGAGTTGCTGGTGTACCAGACGTTCAAGTACTTTGGAAAGGAAAGGTAGGATGGATATGGGTCTGTACTCGGAAAATGAGTCAGGATTTGGGTTTTTCGGAAGAGGAGTGATTTGTGCATCTTTCCAAATAATTGGAAAGATACCCGTTGCAATGGAGAAATTAAGGATGTGCTGAATGATTGGGGTGATTTCATCGAGTATAGGCATGATCATCTTGCGGCTGATGCAATCGCTACCAACAGCGTTTGAAGATATCGACTGAATGCTCTTCTTAACATCACATGCAGCAAATTGACTAAAAAAGAAAGAGTCAGAACTGGGAGGAGGAGCCAAAGAAAGAGATTTGAGAGTAGCAATTTTAACCGGTCCATCAAAACTGGAAGAAGACGAAAAATGTTGGTTAAGTTTATTTATATCTAAAGTTTTTGGGATACTATCTTGACGAGATTTTCCAACTCCCAGCGATCTTAGAAACTTCCAGACCTTAGCAGGGTCTTCGTTTGCTACAGATTTGTGAATGTGACGGCGTTGTGCGTCTCTACACGCTCTATTGCAGATGTTTCGATAATTCAAATATATCTCCCTTTTTTCGTCAGAACAATGTATCTTAAGTTTATGTTTAGCCACAAGCTTTTTGTGCATTAGTGTGCGTATTTCGTCGGTCAGCCAAGGTGCTGGCGCATGCTTCATCTTCACAGCATGAATAGGCGCGTGAACGTCATATATTTTGGTCAGGATGTGATTAAAGTGACAAATTTTCTCGTTCATGGTGTCGGCACTCAAGACTTCCGACCAATCTGTCTCTAAAACATCTTGACGTAGATTTTCAAGATTAATATTACCAAAACTGCGCTGTAGAAGAATTTTAGGCTTAATTTTAGGGGGGCGAATTTTATAAGAAACAAAAATCAAATCATGGTGCGAAAGATCATCTGCCGCACACTGGCCGTGTTTGGCAACATGAGAAGGAGAACATACTAGTACTAAATCCAGAAGAGATGGAGTACAGTTCGGAGGATTGTGAGTAGCGTTAAGTGGAAGGATAACCAAGTTGAGAGATGTGGCGAGCGCCTCAAGCTTACGAGACCGTCTGTCTTGCTTCAGGAGACACGTGTTGAAATCGCCCATAATAATCGTATGATCATATGAAGTAGAAATATTAACCAAAAGATTTTCTAGTGACGAGAAGTAATTTACTTCCCGAGAATGAGGGTAGAAAACTCCAAGAAGCAATTTTGTGTGATGCAGTACGACTTCAATAAAAAGATGTTCACCGGCATCAGAAGGAGGTGGCTGCACGGACTTACTAACAATAGTATAAGGGAAATGTGTACGAATATAGATAGCTACGCCACCGCCTCCTTTACCAAAACGGTCGTTTCTAATGAGTCGGAAACCTGGCAACACCACAGAATTAGAAGGGAGCACGGGCTTTAACCACGTCTCCGAAACCAAGATGGCATGGATATTGGGTTGTACGAAAGACGCAAGCATTTCTGGGTAGTGAGCCGTAATACTCTGGGCATTTACATGAACTAAGCGGGCATAACCGCAGAGAGCCGCTAGTTATGAATAATTTAGAGATTTGTGCAGTGATAAGAGTATTTAAAGAGTCCGCCTGAGAAAGTAAGTACCTACTACCCCTTTGCAGGTAGACAGACGCGTTAAACTCATAATATCCTCTTTTTACATCGAAGGATATAGATGATAAAATAATTATGATGTCTTTACGTAGGTACCTCCTAAATAAGTATTTTCAGATATTTCTACCGCATAGCAGCCTGCTATTAGGATTGCAATAAGCGCATCCATCTTGTAGTTTCGCTTGCATGCGTCGCCTCCCGGCTGCAACGAAGACAATAAACAATGTTTTCGAGACGTGAGCGGTACCCCACTTTCCACTACCGTTAAATCAATGTACCGAGATAGGATTGCCATCATTTGCCACTTTCCTGTAATTAGGTGTTTTCAGACAAGACAAAAAGATTTAATAAAACGTGAATATTGCCCGAGAATTGACAACTCGTAGCTCGAAAAAGCAACATCGTTTCATAGTTGACGTTCAAAATATTCGAACAAAGAGGTTTGACTCTACGTTTGTGATAAGAACGTCTAGGCTGTGGAATGCGTTGCCTAAGTGGGTTTTCTCCGGTGGTTAAAATTTTGGCGTCTTCAAATCAAGAGTGAATCGGTTTCTTCTAGGTAAGCACACCCCATCGTCGCTTAATCAGGCGACATGGCGGTCAAGCGTAAACCTATAATTTTAGTTTAAAAAATGGGTTTCGTCCAGGTTTCAGGTTTTTTGTTCTCAGTCTTTGGCGTTACTCATTACCCTTTCACCTTCCGAAGCATGTCTGAATAATATTTTTTCAGGATGATGAACTGTTTTTATGGAGATGTTGAAGGTGATTTAAATGAAAAGCAGTGACGTCAGGCAAGCGTTCTGATTCATTTTGCTAGTTTAGGTGTATTTCTTTACATGAGGTGTCTGAGTTGCTTCCCCGCATGTTGCAAAGCATCGGAGATAGGGAGATAGGTACAATACCCATAGTGTCCCTTTTGCAACGAATACTCTTACCAAATAGTCCTTGTTGTATCCTGATGGTGAGCTTCCTCCGAGACGCGGAGGACTTGGGAGATTTTATTTGGAATCCATATGCTAGCGTGGTTAGAAGCACCGGGCTTTGGATTATTTCGTTTGGTCTTAATGCTTCCTCCTTATCGGATTGTGGTTCCTGGTTAGCTTTATCCCCAAATGAGCATATTGCTGTAGCGGTGGTCTACGGGTCCGGGTGGTAGTTAGACTGTGAGTCATCTGAGCATAAATGTGAATCGCATTTTTATTTTTTTTTGCCGCGATGGTAGACGCTCTGCAATATTCCTACTTAAAGTCAGCACACGATTTCGTTCCTTTTCGTAGTGGAAACGGCAAGCCCGCGGAGTTCGGAGGCCGAGTGTTTTTCCTTGCCTCCTTTTAACTCCTTCGAGAAATAGGGAGTGATTCCTGCTCTGATCAATGCTTGATCCAAAACACCAAACTGACCATACAGGGTGGGAATGCAGCCAGTTTGATAGGCACTTTCGGACATGCATTAAATATCTGCTCTATGGCACGAGTCTGACGATCGCGGTACAATGCCTATGGCTTTTGACGACATTACTCTTTTGTGTATTTGTCTAGTGATCGCAGACAAATTATTATTAAATATCTACTCAAAGCTATGGATATTTGGACCGAATATCGGCGCCATACCCATATGGATTCAGGCCACGTTTAGACCGAAATTCTAATAGGGTAGAGTCTATTTTTCTTTAACTTTTTGGAAGTTAGTTTAAGGCAACGTTAATCGATTTAATTTAAAAAAAAAGTTTATTTTGTAGTACCTAGGTACCTAGTAAGAATCTTGCTCTTTGCCAAATTAAAGTAACGGGAACGGGGACAGTGAATGGTGTGGGTAAAACAGCGGGCGCTGCAAGTTTATACGTCCAAAAGACTCGCATCGACCCTACAGAAGTCCTAAATAGTATAAATCACTATTTCGCCAAGAAGTAGTCCGTGGATTAGGCCTACTGGGATACCTACTACATAAATAAATTGGCAGTCATAGGGATCTACCGACAGGGTAGAACTGAAAACGTATAACTCAGAATTCGATAGCTTATTTTGGAAACTACGCGGATGAAACCGGAGGGCGTGGCCATGAAGATGGGCGTGCCAATGGGAAATGCTCACGCAATTCTAGATTTCTTATTATTCCCGAGAGTGACGCTAGAATTCAATTCACAGCTCACAAAAATCTGTCTGTGGTGGGCCAAAAGAACTTTTCACTTCAAAAACCTCTATCTAGTATAATAACTGGGCTAATCAAGAACCCGGCCAACTACAAAACGCTGTAAAACGCCAACGCAATAATAAAATTGGTCTAGTCGGGAGAACGGCGACTGCCGATCCGGAGACCCCGGGTTCAAACCCCACACGCACCACTGTCTTTTCGAAGTCACGTGCGTAATGCCGCTATCTTGAAACGGTGAAGGAAAACATCGTGAGGAAACCGACATGTACTTAGAATCTTTCGAAGTCATTTCCACCAACCCGCACTGGGCCAGCGTGGTGGATTATGGCCTTAATTCTCTCTTTGCGAGAGAAGGCCCCGAGTCCCAGCAGTGGGAACGTTTAGTGGGCTGTTGATGTTGATGTTGTTGAATAATGAAATTAAACAGTAGTGGTAATTACATAACTTGTTAAAACTTTCTATAAGCCTGTTCTGACGAATTTTTTTTCGTAAAATGAGTAACCAGGTAAGAAGTTATAACGCCCATAAGAAAATTTGTTCAAACATTTTCATTTTTTGTTTATTAACCTTTTTACTTTCCCTTTATGGTAAAAAGTGATAAAAGGTATCATGTTGTCGATAATTTAATTTGCAACAAACGATGTCGTAAGTACCTATATCATTTTGGCCCCACAAACTTGAACTTAAACTAAACCTCTACCTACATCAAAAAAAGAATATTGCGTACTCTGAAAAACGCAACCCTATGTAATTTTTCACTAGACTACTTTGAGAATTTAGCTATAAATGTACTAAAATATAAAACCATCTAGACTACAGGCCCGTGAACAAAATTTACGTGTGAAATGAACTTACAGGATACCTATGTAAGATGATAGAAGGTTGTAAAGTAATAAGATTCAGCACTATGCCGTCACTTGTAATCTGTCCAACTGAGTCAGGCGCGGTCTCAGCGTCGAATTTTGGAGGGGGCCACCAGTACAGAGTCTCAAATTTGGGAGGGGGGGGGGTCACGAGTAAAAATACAATAAATTGATAAAAAAAGACTACTAGGTAGTAGCGCCCCATTTTAATTAAGGTAACGTATACGATTTTGGGGGAGGGGGGGGGGGGTCATGTCCCCTGTGACCCCCCCTTCGGACCGCGCATGAACTGAGTGTAGTTGTAGAGGGGGGGTTGCAACCCTTTTTTTTTTTGTTAGTGGAGGTAAATACATTTACGCACGAGTTTACAGTGTTGGACTCGGCGCCAGAAGGGCACCCCTACCAACTAAAACCCTCCACACTAGGTTTCTCCTACTATGGTGCAGTGTCACAGTTGCGGAACCGCTTCCACACTCGCCCGCGCAACTCTGACACAACCATCCGCCCTTTCGGGGGGTTGCAACCCTCGATCAACATGTGGCAGGCATGTTATACATATATAATATCATATAAAAAAAAGATGGCTCTATAATATAAAAAAAAGATCATTTCTCCTTGTCGTATGATTTTTGTAGAGCATTGCGAAATAATGGATTAGAAGAGGTATTGAAACTATAAATATGGAACTAATGCCGTACATAATCAAATGACCAAATTCTGTAAATCGTCGGAAAATCATGAATTTTTCCGACAAACCAATCTTAAAAAAAATACTCTTCTAACCTATTAGTACCTGGGTGACCGAGCTTTGCTCGGTTTAAATACTAAATATACTTAGATACTTACAGATAAAAGACTCCAAGAAATAGATTTTCTTAAAAAAATAATGAAAAAAAAGAGAATCCTTCTGGATTCGAACCCGGAGCTACTAATTCGCGACCGCTATGAACGCCCAACTTCCCGTTTGAGCTAACTATGCTGTCGCGTCACGCGGCGAAATTTACCTTCGCATTCTAATGTCTAATGTGACAGTTTTTTATTGTTTAAAAACGCGCATAATATGCGTTTTTTTTAAATGAAACCTAGTTAGATCGATTTATCGTCCCCGAAATCCCCTGCATACATAGTTTCATGAAAATCCGTCGAGCCGTTTCTGAGATTCAGATTCTATATATACATATTTATATAGGTACAAGAATTGCTCGTTTAAAGGTATAAGATTCCGCAACGCTGTACAAAAATAATGCGACAAGGAGAAATGATCGAGGATTGTAACATTTTTGTAACCCCCTCTTCAACTGCACTCTGTTGGACAGCTTACAAGTGACGGCCATTGCTGAACGGATATTGCTGAATCTTATTACTTTATACCCTTCTATCATCCTACATAGCTCTCCTGGTGGTTCATTTGACCTGTAAATTTTGTTCACGGGCCTGTAGTCTAATCGACTTATTGTAGTTATTTAAACGTTTTTACTTTTTGGTGTTTCTCTGTCCTCTGTCAGAACTCAAATATCGCGGAAAAAAACAAATGACGCAAACTGTCATTTCAAAACTAGTTTTACCTATTTATGAAAAAGCTGTGAATTAATTTTAATAAAAAAACGCAATTATGTACACCGATGATAATTCAGACAAAGAGAGTGAATATGAAGAGCGGAGTCCCGAAGACAGTCCTAATGTAACGAAGAAATCTCTGTCCACAGTTGGGTTTAGGAACAATCCTGACAATCAGAGCGCGAGGCCGCTGGCGATACGGGCGACGCAGTCCTTTACAGGGGCTGTGGAAGAGCTACGTTTATGTGGGAACTTTCAGAGGATGAACTTGTGTAACAGGATGAATGTGATGTCAGCGCCACGGATAGCCACAATCTGCCCCTGCGGCTGTCTACTACGTCCAGCCACCACAGGCCCCTTCAGAACCCGCGAACAAAACACGCTAGCACTTCACGTCGTGTCCCCTGAAGTACTAAACCACCACGGCTACAGCTTCGACCCCTGCCAAATAGCGATGTTTTGGAAGAAAGACTGCAGAATGTTCCTTTGGAAAGGGAAAGCGCGACAGAAGAATGTGATTCACGCAGACTCTCATAAGAAGTAGGTTATACAATTTTCTGAATTAAATTATACACAAAGCATTTTTACATTCTTTATATTAACCGAACAATACGCTATCTTAAAAAATAAATACATAACATAGGTACATACTCTGTCAAACGGAACATGATCCTCTAAGGTAGGTAACTAAGTAAACATAGATAAAGCTTATTGCAGAGTTTGGACTGTGTCTAACGATTGCTTCTCAACACCAGGCATATCGGTTTCAACAGATTCCCCACACGAGAATCTCACATAGTCGATAACTTCGACTTTATTTTGCTCCAGAACTTCCTCCACCGTGTACGACGGGTCTAGTAAGTATTCCTGGAAAATGAAGCAGGTTTCGTCGTCCGAGTTCTTGGCTGGCTTGTCTTTTTCTTTGTTGCCGATTTTCTTTGGTGAGCATCCGACGATATGTTGGCAAAGTTGTCGCCCGACGTCTTCTGTCTCGGAGGCTTGTTTGTAGGCGATGATAGCTCCGTACTTGCCGGCGGAGTAGTCGGCCGGGGTGGTAGGGGCGGGGTGCGTATACCCCGCTATCTTCACATCCTTAGTGTTAGCCTTCCAACACTCCGCTCGTCTGAGCACCGCGTTCTCGCCGACAGATCCGATGAATAAAGCGAGAACTTCAGATAGCTTCTTCCCTTCCACAGATAAGTTTGAGAGCTGCTCACTGTCCAGCTCCATCTGAAACATGCACAAGTAACAGTTGTTTACGGTGTATCCCACTATTTCTATTTTGTATTTCTATTGATAGAAATACTGGGCCTGATTAAGACTGATTGTCCCACTATTTCTATTGCTGTCCGCTGCGACAAAAAACACTGCATTAGCTCGTATGACTGCGTGCACTTAGAAACTATTTATTTATTTCCTCTTTAGATAAAACCTCTTGTTGTCTCATAGTTGTAATTAACTGTTATTGATTGATAGACAGCTGTCATAGCTATTATTGCTTTACGGGATAGGCGTTGGTTTTGAATTATTTAAATATTGTTAAATAATGGAGTTAATAAAAAGGGGGAAGGGTGTTATACTGTTGTACGAGGGTTATGAATACACTAGGCAGATAGTTTATAAGAATAACAATACGTTATGGAAATGCAATAAGCGCCACAAAACTAATTGTAAAGGTTCGATGACAGTGTCCCCGGTAAGTTTCTATCACTATAACAGAGGCTGTAAGTTGGCCATTTATTTTGTATAGGTACTGTATGTTTTATTAATATACTTATTTGAAATTTTATAGGATAACACTATAGTGAGAACCATTGAGCACTCTTCTCACTGTATTTCCGACAGCAACCAATCCGCGATCGAAGTTGCAATGAGTTGTAGTTTTGATCAAGCTGCAATGGGCAAAATAACAATACCTAAAGCTTTCAATAACGCTATAAATTCTTTAGTTGACAAAGGAATTCCATTACTTGGTAAACCATTGCCACAATACACCTCTAAAAAGTCTTCCATGTACAGACGTCGTAACAAAGTACTAAATATTAAAAAGGTGTGTTGCAAGACCGTTCAAGAAGTACAAATTCCAGTAATATTTGAAGACTTTGTTCTTGCTGATTATCTTGACACTGATTTAAGAATAATAATATTTTGTCGTGAAAAAACTAGATGTGAATTAAAAAGCGGTAATTATTTCATTGACGGGACATTCTTTGCGTGTCCAGCACCATTTACACAATTATTGTCAATCCACGCTGATTTTGGCAGTGACTTGAATCAAAGCAAAGTGGTACCAGTGATTTATGCGCTTTTATCGAGTAAATCACGGAAAGCGTATTGCACTTTATTTTATCTTATTAAAAGATGGTTACCTGAATGGAGACCTGCTAAATTTACCGTTGATTTTGAAAGAGCTTTGATTTCTGCATTAACAACAAGTTTTCCTACGGTTCAAATAAAGGGCTGCTATTTTCATTTTGTGAAATCATTAGCTAAGAAAGCTAAATCTCTTGGCATGAATAAATCCATCCGCATGAAATTGATAATTCAACTTTCCTTCAGACTTCCACTTTTGCCCAAAAATAAAATACAAGATGGTTGGAATTATGTCTTAGCAGAGATGGGTGACAGTGAAGCCGAACATAAATTTAAAAACTACATAGAGAACTACTGGATGAAAAATGATTTTTCAAGGGTGTGGTGTGTGTTTGGAGAACGTCACCGCACTAATAATGCGGTGGAATCTTGGAATAGGAAATTAAATAGACTGGTGCCAAAAAATGTTAATATTGTTCAACTTTTGCATATATTAAGAGATGGTGATAAATCAAACGAATACTATGTATCAAATAATTCCCGAAAACGAGTAATAGCCGAAGTGCAAAAAGATGAGATGATATTAGATGAACAAATGAAATTTCTCCAAGGCGATGTAACACCTGGACAATTTTTATTAAAGATGGTCCTTATATTTAAACTAAGCTGAAATTTGGAATGGAGATAGGTGTAAAACTGGAATAACACATAGACTACTTTTTATTCTGGTAGCATGTTTTATATAAAACCTTCATGTTGGAAATTTTGATACTGCTTGGTGGAATACAAAAATCGGTTACAGTCAATTGTTTCAAAAAATTTAAAACAACATGTTAAAATTTAAAATCTATAATCCAATAGGTACAATAAAAATCAATTTTGTATAATGGATGAAATTGTGAAAAAAATTTTTACAAAGACTCCAAAGACACTTTATGAAATAGCTTTATCGAATGTGTTAAACATTTTACATTCACAAATAGATGGAAACTTACAAAGTTATGAAAACTCGGTGCTGGAAAATGTAACAAGTCATACGACCATGTTTTTCAAGTATGTTGAAATTATTCTATTTCTAATATTATATCGTCTTGTTTACAGCTACTTAAAATACGATTATTGTTTTATAACCTTAAACTACCGACAACAATATGGGTTGATTTATTTTTTAAAGTAATACCAGACGGAGTAATATCGTTAAGCGATGAAGAAATAATGCCAACGGAAAAATGTGAGGAATACAATCACAAACAATCATCCACACATCTGTGTAGTGACGAGGTGGCTTTGTGTGATTTATACTGTCGAGAATGTGGTGGAGAATTATTTAATAAAACTGCAGATTATTAAGTAAATTGTTCTTCATTTTTTTTAATACCGGGAAGTCATATTTCAATTTTAATCTATTCGATAAAAGTGGTACTTTTCAAATAATACAAATTCTTCTGCGTTTTTTTGTCGCAATAGAAATAATGGGATACAATTTTTATAAAATGTTAGTCCCACTATTTCCATTTTGTATTTCCATGGAAATAGTGGGATACACTCGTTGTTTACAAGGAATGATTTCAATAAGAACGAGAACGATCCATTTCAAGAACGAGAGTTTTATATTAAACATTTGTTACAAAATAAGTATGTGATGGTCTTGAGAACTTACAAAAAATGACCTTATGATTGGTGACTTTATAAGATAAGTAGACTATTCTATGTGTGGTTATCATTTACTAATTTACACACAAAACCATATCCCGCAGTGAAGTCTTAAACATCATCGAAAAATAATTGCTTGCTTATCGGGTTTTTATCGGATACACTTCGGAGAGTATGCCACTGATCTGCATGATCTAATACCACCATGCTCTTTTTTCTATCAGAATTTTCGTAGCTCGAAAAAACGATATCGTTTCATGGTTGATATTCCAAACACATGAATGAAGAGATTTGACTCTACTTTTGTGATATGAGCGTGGAATGCGTTGCCTGAGTGGATTTTCCCTATGGTTACAATCTTTGTGTCTTCAAATCAAGAGTGAATCGATTGCTTCTGGGTAAACACGCGCCATCGTAGACCACATCGTCGCTTAACATCAGGCGAGATGGCGGTCGAATGTAAACTTACAAGAGTAAAAAAAAAAGAATCAGGTTTACAAATGGCTTTGAGAAACTACTTATTATACCCCGTTTACATTATTCCAGTCCAGCGACCGAATCCAGCGCTGGATTGCTTACTGGAATAATGGAAACCGGCACTGGAATGCACTGGCACTGGATTGATGCATTCAATATATACTTAGTAGTGGTAGGACTCTCGGCAGAGTCCGCCTGGGGAAGTACCACACCTTTGCCAAATATTCTACCGCCAAGCAGTAATGCGCAAACATTACTGTGTTCCGGTTTGAAGGGCAATGATTCCAGAGAAATTACAGGGCTTAGAGACATAATATCTTAGATCTCTGGGTGACGAGCGCAGTGCAGTGCTAGGTAATGATTTGGACTATCATGTTCCAATAGCTGCGTGTTACTGTGCTGTTATGTGGCAGGCATGTTGCTTACCATCAGGCACATGACCTGCTCGTCTCGTCACTCTATGCTATAAAAAAAAAAAAAAACTAATACTAATTTTATAAATCTGAAGAGGTTTTTCGTTCGAGCGCGCTAATCTCAGGAACTACTGAACTGATTTCAATAATTCTTTCACTGTTGGATTCGTATGTGGTCCCTGAGAGTTTTATGCTATACTTTATATGTACTAAGGGTGAAGTCGGGACGGGCCGCTAGTACTCTTATAATTGGTTATTGTTTCTTTTATCTATTTGCAATCAGCCCTGAAGGCTATAATCAAACTGGTTATTGATAAAAAATAAATATGAAAGGTGAATTTTTTCTTCGTCGTGTCAATGATATCCCATCAAAAACAATCTGTAAAAAAACTAGCCAAGTCTTGATGGAGCTGCATATTTATCTCTAAAAAAGTAATGAAATCTAGACAAAGTCGTGCAAAGTGTAAGGTTCCTTACTGCGATTTCTTTATTATTATAGTTAACAGAGCCGTCTTAAGACTATTCTGCGCCGGGGTGCGGGACTCAGCCTGCGCCCTCGTTTTGTTTACACTGCAGCGTGGCATGCTACATGCCAATGCTTTCCAGTCCCCAGGGCCGGATGTAGAGGTGTGGAGGCCCCGGGGCAGAACCCCCCCCCCTAGGTTAAGATTTCTCAAGCAAAACCCGGACTACAACTGGAATACCCCGTTTACATTACTCCAGTCCAGCGACCGAATCCAGCGCAGGATTGCTTACTGGAATAGTGGAAACCGGCACTGGAAAGCATCAATCCAGTGCCAATGCATTCTAGTGCTGGTTTACATTATTCCAGTAAGCAATCCAGCGCTGGATTCGATTGCTGGACTGGAATAATGTAAACCGGGTATTATATCAATTTTGGATTCTCTACTTACAATGGCTCAGTTTGTCAGTCTGTCTTGGGTCATGATTGAACGAAGATACATTTTTTTAGTTTTAATTTTGAAAAGGATCTTTCACCTTCTGCTACTGTAACAGGCAGTGTTAAATATACATATACGCAGAGCTGTTGAGATATTAGGAAATGAGGAAATTAAATTATTAGAAAATATATAGCTTAAAATATCAGTGGGAGTACTTGTTGTTGCATTGGGAAACATATTGAACACCTAATTGTAGTGATTTAGAGATCATTTCTCTTTAAGTGCGAGCGCCCGGACGGTTATGTCAAAGGACGCAACAGACGCACAGGTGCCGCGCCGCGCGCCCATTTCAAATGAATTTACACTCTATTGACTTAGAGATCATTTTGCTTCAAGTGTGGGCGACCGACGACCGGGCGGCTATATCAAAGGGCGCAATTACTCGCCTATGACAGACGCACAGCTACCGCGCCGCGCGCCCATTTCAAATGAACTTACACTCTATTGACTTAGAGATCATTTCGCTTTAAGTGCGGGCGACCGGGCGGCGACATGTCAAACGTACATTCGGGTGTGTATTAAATAAAATTGTTATTTGTGTAGTGTAGTAATGCGGTATGACAAGCGGCGAAAGCGTATTAAAAGAAAAAAAAATATTATTGCTGATGACTATTTTTTTTGCTTGCGCATACATATTTGTCGTAAGTAACAATTACATAAAACTGTGCAATAGAATTAAGTTCATTGAAATATCCAAAAATTCAGCGCTCAACAGGCGCCCCGGGCGCTCCGCGCCCGGGTGCACTGCACCCCTTGCACCCCCTGATAAAGACGGCCCTGATAGTTAATGTTGTGTGACGTGTCCGTTTGAACATTCTTTATACGTAAGTGGGTACAAGACAATTTTATTTACACGTAATGTTATATCTGTTGTAATTACCTATGTTTATTAAGCGAGATAATACCTATGGTATTGGTAATTGGACGCTAATGTCTCATTTTAGGCTGTTGTTGATTGTGCAACACATGCATTCAGCATTGCATGATGTCTTCTGCTCTCTTCTTTTTGGAGCGTCAAATCGACCACCGATGTAACATAAAATAGACGTACAGACGGACTTCTATCAATTATTAGAAGTCCGTCTGTGGTGGAAATATTTTTGTTATACTGTTTGTTTCGCTTGCCTGGACATAAGTATTATTGAAATACGCAACTTTATTAAGCCTACAATTGACTGGTTATTGAATCAGCGTGTTTAAAGTGGCCATTTTCCATCGTCAATGGGTAGCGGTTCTGGCGACAGGTTGGTGCAATGGTGTCATGGAGCACCTGGTTTTGTACCCTTGTGTACCCTTCAACGGCCAAGTCACACAACATTAACTATAATAATTAAGAAATCGCAGTAAGGAACATTACATTTGGCACGACTTTGTCTAGATTTCATTACTTTTTAGAGATAAATATGCAGCTCCATCGAGACTTGGCTAGTTTTTTACAGAATGTTTTTGGTAGGATTTCACTTCTTTTTGTAGAAACGTGGGCTTATTAATTTATTTGATTAGATTTTCTTATTTGACACATTTTTTCTTTTTAGGAGTAGTTTTTTAGCATTACAAATCTTTTTTTCTTTCCGGTTCTGATTCTTGTACAGTAGCAACAGTTTTTCGCATTGCAAATTCGCGTTCATTATTTAAGTACTCTCCATAATAGGCAAAGAACTTTAGAAGATTCGAACAAGACTGCAAATAAATAAAAGCAAATAAAAGCCAGTCTAGTCTTATCCAGAGTTTTCCTTTCATTTTATTTATGTATATGCGTATTAAAAGCAGAAGAGGAGGCATTCGCCCAGCAGTGGGAAGCACTAGGCTAGATTAAATTAAAAGATGTGTCCCACTACGCTGGATTTTTGCAATGACAGCCGATTTTTTAATGTACCAATGGTAGAAGAGGGCATTACCGTATCTAATACAGCTGAAACAAGCTGAGGGTTCTTTACCTCAGACCTTCGATTTTTGACATCAAATGAAGAGGCAAACAAAATTGAATATTTTTTTGTAAAGGCGGTTTGTCGATCTTTAATAGTTTGGTTGGGCTCTTGTGTTTTCAAATAAGGGTCACCAGGTACTTCAGATCTTCGATTATCCTAATTTTTATAGTTTTCTCTTTATGTGGCCATTAAACTCTGTACCAAATTTCAGCGCTCTGAGTTTATGGGAAGTACTAGTTCTATTTTGATGATCATGAGTGAGTGTCATAAATGCGAAACTTTGCTTTCGCTTATCTCCGGAAGTATGTGATTATAGCTTACAAGATGATGAAAATTTCAGCGTTCTGGTCTTATCCAGAGGTTCTCAAATAGGGGCCTGAAAATGCTGCGAAATGGTTCCAGTAAAGGATGGTACGACAGTATTTGCTTCGCGCTCGACTTTCCGGGACGACTCGACTAATTGAAAAAAACATCTTTTTTTTTAACTTCTATATGTTTACACTTGACCTCTATCTCGCCTGATGTTAAACGACGACGCGGTCTAGGATGGAGCGTGTTTACCTAGAAAAAACCGATTCACTCTCGATTTGAAGACACAAAGATTGTAACCATCGGGGAAAACCCACTCAGGCAACGTATTCCACAGCCTAGACGTTCTTATCACAAAAGTAGAGTCAAACCTCTTCGTTCGTGTCTTTGGAACATCAACCATGAAACGATGTCGCTTTTTAGAGCTACGAGCACACAAACTTGGGCATCTCTCGAGAATACTTTGATGCAATGATAATTTTAGTGAACTGCTGCTGGTGGCTACCCCTTTTAAGACTTTTTTAACCGACTTCCAAAAAAGAGGAGGCTATCAATTCGACCACCATATTTTTTTGTGTATGCTAACTGATTTCTCGAGAACACCCAAACCGTTCTCAATATTTAGATTTTTGTTAGGATGACTATGCTTCCTTCATTCCCGAAATTCAAAGCCTATTTGAAGTCTGTGCCAGCCAAGTCTAACAGGTAGTATAGATACTATATGCCTACTTACTACGTACATAGTATTCATCTACTAGCTTTTTGACTTGACTGGCACACTCAAATACATGATTGTTTCACCTATTTTTTAATCTAAAGTTGGGTTAATTTTATATATTCAATTGTTCATTTAAAATTATCATAGCTCAGCAGTGGACATGTAATGGGTGATTAGTGATTTCCATACCTACCTAGATAGAGCCAACTTGTATTGCTTCACAGTCGAACATACAATGTAGGTGATAAAGGTCTGCACCCACTTATACGACTCCACTCCCACCCGACAAATAAAATACACTCGAATATGGGCTTTATGTCATGCCTGTTAAGATAGAGATTACATTGGCAACATAAATCTGTCTGCTGAGTTATGTTGCCAATGTAATCTAATAGTGGGTGCAGACCTTAGGAGTCGAGGAAGGACTCAGTGCAAATGTGATCCTAGAGGTGTGCTACCTAATAGAACCACTAAACAATAAAATCTTCAGTGCTGTTTGTACACACGTAGGTTTAATATTGCTTGTGCCATTATTTAGAATTCATCTTTAATATTGTACAAATTTGCCCTCACAGAGGGTAATAAAAAGAAATTGCAGGCACAAGTACTGCCAATAGAAGTGAAAACTTATAAGTAACTTAGAATTTTAGGATTTACCAGAGCTAATGTTTCACAATATAGTCCTGCCATCTTAGGCCAAACTATTTGAAAATCTCGGAAAATGAAGATACCCAGTATATTACCACACAAAAACAGACAGACAGATACAACAGATAGATAATTCTTTATTGTGACACAAAACAGAAATATTACAGTAAACACTTATGAACTAGAGCCACGAATGGCGACCTTATTGCTGAGAGCAATCTCTTCCAGGCAACCAGCAATCAGCTATCAATTCAATAACCCTCTTAATCTCTTACTCCAATTGAAAAACTATAAAGGAACATACTTTAAAAACATCTTATTTGTTCTCATTTACCCTATTTGCTATTGGACCCTTTGACCCCTGAATTTAAAACTTTCAGCCATTCAATTATATTTGAGTTTTGACTCCGTACTCTAGACCTTTTTGCATGGTAATATACAGGGTATCTCAATGTTCCGAAGTCAACCCCCTATAATGACTGGTCTAATTTGTCACCTGTATAGTATTACGCATGTCGGGTAATGTGAATTCACAAGATTTAACACCTTCTGCTCTGCTGCTCCGCCGCCGCCACGACGCTGCGCCGCTGCATTAGCATGGCTGTGACGCGAACGCAATAGATTTTGCCTTACCAAAAAATAACTTAATGCGGCTAAAATAGATTTTACGTTAATAAAATACCTTAGTGACTGGTCCCTTTGCCTGTAAATTAGTGTGTGCAAATTTGAAACAGGCCAGAGCTGCATCTTCAATCATTTTTTGGAACTTATCATTTTTGGCAACAAAGTCCGTTTCGCAGTTAAGCTCCACGAGGGCTCCATGGTGTTTATCAAATTTCACAGCAACTAGGCCTTGGAGTGCTGACCGTCCTGCTAGCTTGGTTGCTTTCGCCCAGCCCATTGCCTGGGCCTGGTCGTTCAGCCATGATTCAGCCTGTAATCAGGACACAATTCTGGTTAAAATCAGTATCTCAACATTTATGATAAGAATGTATAGGCTGTGGAATACGTTGCTTGAGTGGATTTTTCCTGATGATTACAATTTTGGTAGACACCAAACCAAGAGAGAATCCATTTCTTCTAGGTAAGCATGCTCCATCATAGACAGTACGTACTATACCTACTATGCTTACCATCAAGGGACAAAAAAGGAGAGGTATTTCAAAAGAAACTCATTATAAGCTAGACATTTTTATCAGTGGTCTTATTGTTTAGGGTGTAGAGCACTCCTTCCAACCAATGATGTTTGGATAGGATACTTTGGTATGCCACTAGTAATGAATCAAGGATTTTGGAGATAGAAATGAGAAGTCCAGTAATGGATTCAATGAGCCTCAATATTCCCACCTTATTTTTTTTTTAATAACACAACAATGTTTTTTTATGAATTCCAAGAAATAGCCATTAAATCACCATTCCACTTTAATTAGCAGTACTAAAAGAGCTTCTGGAATATGTTTTGTTTATGAAATGCACAGTAAAGCAGCAATTATTATTAATGGTGTCTATATTTACTGATTCATTCAAATACGAGCTAAACTCACATTTGGGTCAGTTTATTATATTAGAAAATGGATAGGTACAAAATAAAGTCTATCTATTGCAAAGAACTGTGTAGATAAAAGTGTATTACAAATCGGAATGAACAGTTTGTTTAACTGGACAAAATAAATCATTCTAATTAGTCTATCAGCTAGATCATGGAAAAATATGGGGGATATATTTTTTAGCAATGTAACTGACGGACATTTTCTTTTTTAGGATTATAGCCTATCGTTTCTCAGTTTAAACCTAAGTATCTACAGCTTAGATAAGCTGTTCTGTATATGTACAATATTTTTGGTAAATAAACATTTATATTTATATTGTATTCATCACACAAATATTTACCTTGGGTAGGAATCGAACCCATGCTGCTTCATAACCAGATTTACTACCAATTAAGCCCCTAGATACTTGCTTGCATCTTTGTAACTTATAATAGTGTGAATCACAAATTGTGTCTAGACCAAGGCCTGGCACAATGGATTTCCCATCCTATAACAATAACTTCCACATACCTTGTCGGTGTCATTGTTATGCATTTCCAAGGCTTTCTTGCAGTTAGCTATCGTATAACCAGTCTTTTTTCTTAGCTTGGCCAGCAAGGAGGACTCAGCTGCCCGACAGATTGGCCCTGTGTGCAGACTCCGTACCAACTGGAATATCATCTGCAATAGGTTAATGCATCTTTTCTACCAATACAGACTAGCAACACAAAGCTTAATTTAGACATTATTAATTGCAACACTCACAAACAGTTATAACTTCAATGTAAATTTTATATCAATTATTTTTGATCTCAGTTATTATAGAGCAACAGAAACGATAAGCTTAATCCAACCATGGGAAGCCTATGAACCAGTGAAGGTTGCAAGTGCAAGCAGTGTATTGGCTATGACATCATCTGAGAGGGATAGAATGAGCCAGTGTTCTATCAAGGCCAAACAATATAATTTAGTAGTGACCATGGAGCTATCTGTTTATAATGCAGTAAGTCGGAAAAATCACGATTTGTACAGATAGTAGATACCTACTTGATCCTATTGTTTACCTTTGAGTAAGATTGTGCTCTCAGCTTCATTTACCAATTTCTAACCTAAAAAAATGTTATGATTTTTGGACAATTCTTGAATGAAAAAGGCCAAGTTTAACTAAGTTTAAAAAAAAGTTTCATGTAGAAGAACTTAAAAAGTGATATAACTTTAAAACAAAGTCACCGTCATTAGTGTCAGCGTTTGCTGTTACCATGGTGCAATCGATATTTCGGCATATTTAGTAATGTTCATAAAGTTGTTGGATTTGAGTTGATTTAGTTTTTTATTAATTAAAAAACGTATTTTTGTGCCAATAAGTATAATAGACTAGAACATCGAAGTGTAATCAAGGATACAATCCGGCAATCAGCTTACCTTAGAAAATATTTACAGGTGAGTGAAATGTACTGAAAATGTTTATTAGAGCGAAAATGAGTTTCTTAGTTGATATGTTGTGTATTAGAACCCGAATCTTCAGCTTTTCGTAATAAATACTTTCAGTAATACTTCAGGAATACTTTCAGTAATCTGCCGAACTATGGATTTTTGGATTACGACCAACAGCGCAACAGCCAACAGCTGATGAACTGTCTAATGTCAAAATTGTCAAAGTCCATTAACTTTTTTTTGCGATATTGCTCTATTACACTTTGCCACTTTACATTTTATTGGAACTAACAGAGCCCCGCGGTGTAACACCACTATTAACTCGGGTGAAACCAAGGTGTTATCTTAGGTGTAAATCCAAGTAATATACTAATTACATACCTATATAATATATTAATTGAAATCCATTCAGCTGTTACATAGATAAATGTTAGAATAAATTCTTCAATTATAAACCATTGTAGTTATAAAATAAATAGCATTGAATTAACACTTACACATTAACTCTCTACTTTACCATACGGTCGAATGGATCGAACAGCAGTAATTGAGCTTGGAAAAAAATTTAGGCCCAATTTTCACGGAGCAGTTTCCAACCGCGACCGCGCGCGGGCGCGGCACCGCGGCGGTCGACGGTTTTGTTTCAATACTCACGAGACCGCAGGTTTTCGCGGTTTCTACTGCGGAAAGCTACTGCGCAAGAACCGCGCGCAGACACGCGCGTAAGCCGCGTCGTGAGTTTTGAATTCGATTTTACATACACATCTGCCGCGCCCGCGCGCGTTTTAAATCTCTGTGAATGTTGAATTACATAATAGAAAAATCCAAAAATTTAGAGTTTTAGACAAAAAAAATGCAATTAAATTGTTATATCAGCATAGGCTATGTGACACCCTATGTACATCGATATAAACCATGGATGTGCCCTGAGCACCTTGAAATTGGTAATAAACTGCGTCTGAGTATGTAGCGTAAGTAGTTTACACACCACCTTTAGAATCGCTAACGGCGTGGCATGCTGTGGTTCTATTTATTTTGGTTGTTGACAACGAATAGTGATAAGTAAAAACGTCCGGCGTCACCGCTTCCTGCAACCGACTAGAACGGAAAGAGTGAGCTCACTCTTCCCAACAATGACATAATTTTATGTATATGTACCGTGACACGACTCGAACATTTTTCATGTACCTAGGTAAGTCTAAGATTTTGTCAATTACAATAGAGCTGATATGTTTGTTTTGACTGGTTAATTAGACAAACATGTAAATTTAAATGTATTGTGGTGTTTTCTGGATTAAATAAAATAAATAAATATTGCACAACACCTACTACCCCAAACTAAGCAAAGCTTGTACTATGGCGGCCAGATAGCTGATATAATACTTAAATAGTTTCAAATACATACTTATCATAAATATATAGAAACACCCAGACACCGTACAAACATTTGAGTTCATCACACAAATATTTGCACTGGGTGGAAATCGAACCCACGACCCTCGCCTTCGCAGGCAGAGCTGCTACCCACTAAGCCACGAGGCCAGAGGTATGTTCACGAATCTGAGTAGGTAGGTACGTCGGGAAAACAATAACTATACATATTTTATCATTGCTTCACTCATAGGCCAGTCACCGTAGACATAAAAATCGCGTTAGGTCGCAAATAATAGCCAGGTTCTGATTTTTTGGGATGTTGTTAGGATAGATACCAGTAGTGTAAAACCAAATTTGCAACCTCGAAAGACCTGTGCTAACTTCGTGGTGCTCCAGCAACCTCTAAATTTTCGGACTTTTTTTTAGTTTTTGGATTACAACTTGCGTTGATGCGTTGAACAGCACAATGACATAAAACATTTTTAAAGAAGACAAAATAAGCCACAATTTAAGTGTAACACCAGATCTCAAGATATAAGACTTCTAATATGGGCAATTTTTTCTAAAAAGTTTTAAATTTGTATTTGGATAAACTTGTACTTGGATAAAAATGTGATTGCTTATTAAATATTTATTGTTGGACATTAAAGTGTCTTACAAGATGTCCGACTCTTGCCCGCCAGATTGCAGCAGGGAGATGCTCCTGCCAGAAAGCATGGCTGAAATGCTCTGCTCTCTGTACAATTTGTCGTGGAAGGACCTTGCCTCAATGTTCCTGTTTACATGACTGAGTCCGATGAAGAAGGTGACTTCGACGACCCCCTTTTACATCTTCCGTCTGTGATTTTTGATTCAGATACAACAACACAGCAGGTGTCGCCGGAGCTTCAAGGAGAATCGTATGATGAACCTGGGCCTTCCAAATGAATTCTGTCTCGCTAACCATAGTAAGCTTGCATTACACAAGCATTACATTATTCCTATCAACCCTTTTGTTATAATTTATAAATAAATAGTAGAAGTAAATTGCGTGATTCTGTCGTAGGTTTTAGCTGAGGTCTCTCCAGCGCTTCGCAACGTTCACTGCAACTTTCTTCGTAGTATGAGTGTTTTAGACAATATTTTGTTCGAAATTCAAGCTAACTACAAAATTATAACTTTTTGGGAAAAATTGCCCATTTTTTAAGCATTATATATTGAGATCTGTTAGACGTATAGCCCTGGAATTGCACTCATATTGTTGCTTATTTTGTCTTCTTTAAAAGTGACAAGTGAATTTGCTGTTAAACGCATATTTTAGAAGTTGTAAACCAAAAACTGACAAAAGATCGAAAATTAAGAGGTTTCTCGAGCACCGAAGCACGAAGTTAGCACAGGTCTTTCGAGGTTGCAAATTTGGTTTTACACTACTAGTATCTATCCTAACAACATCCCGATAAATCAGTCCCTGGCTCAACGATCTCAGTACACAGATGTGTCCTCCCAAACCTCAGGGGGCACAGAATCACGTCATCGTTGGGAAGAGTGAGCTCACTCTTTCCGTTCTAGACGGTTGCAGGAAGTGGTAAACGCCGGACGTTTTTACCTATCACTATTCGTTGTCAACAACCAAAATAAGTAGAACCACAGCAAATCTCACCGTTAACGATTGTATGGGTCAAGTAGATTGGTTGTTTGTAAACCACTTACGATACACACAGAGACGCAGTTTATTACCAATTTCAAGGTGTTCAGGGCACATCCATTGGTTTATATCGATGCCCTGGCTATTATTTGCGACCTAGAATGTCTTAGATGACTGGCCTATCAATAAATCGCGGGACGCCTTGCAGTTGTGAAAAATTGATATTATTTTGTACAGGTAATACTTTTCCTATTAGAATACATTACATAGTTTACGAAAGGAAATAAAAATGTAATATGGCATCATGGACGTATAAAAACTTTTTTGTACGCCCATGTATAGTATGATGAAAAATAAAAAATGGTCCCACTGTGTTTTCGAAGCCATTTGCATAATGCTGCGAACTTAAAAACGATGAAGACAAACATCATGACAAAACCAACATGTTCCAAGAATCTTTCGAGGTCATATGTGTCTTCTATCAACCCGCACTGGGCCAGCGTGGTGGATTCTGGATTATGGCCTGAGTCTCTTCTTACTAGAAAAGGCTCCGAGTCCCAGCTGTGGGAATATTTAGTGGGCTGGCTTATGTTTATGTTCAAATAAAAAAGGCAAAAAATAGCGAACTACTTAGGTACCTATATCGCAAAACTTTTTCATACTAGCATGGAATAGATAAAAATTTATATAAGTACTGGAAATAAGGTAAAACGTACCTAATTATTACCAGAATAAAGAAAGATTCATGCGCGGGTATGGGGGGGTCATGAATGTCATGATTTTCAATACCTAGGAATGTAATAAAAGCCTGTGAGGCTCCACATCCACAGTAGTGTTAAAAAATGACGTCCTTACTTTTACTAGCTTATACCCGCGACTGCGTCCGCGCGAAATAACTATTAAGTATCAAGATAACTCCAGTAATATTTATAAAAAATGGTTGTCTGTAAAGTCGGTTTACTGACGATAGTTAAACGTGACAACGTCTTAAGGGGGCGCCTAAAGCCAGAAAACGAAAAAAGGACATTTTCGACGCCGCTCACTGAAGTTAAGAAACTAAAAACTATGACAAAAAAAATATTGACGTGTGGGTACAATCAAGAAGAAGCACAATAACCGAATAGAATTTTAAAAATAGATCAGAGTTTTTTACAATAAAAAAATAAAAATGACACCGAAAAAACCCGTTTTAATTCGAGTGCTCGAAATTATCAGCGATGACCCCACATTATTTTTTGGTAATAAAATTCCATTTTGTACGTTCTAGTAAAGTAACCGAACACTTTTTTAAATTTATGTTTAGTTATTGAGTAATTAAATAAAACTTGGTCAAAAATGGACGCCTGATTAAATATTGATTTTTCCTCCAAACTGTGTCATGCTATTCTCGACTTTATGTCCATCACATTAAGAAACGCGTCGCGCGGGTGAAATCTGATTTTTTCCTGGCTTTAGGCGCACTCTTAAGAAATCAGTACCTACGCTGATAGCGCGAGTAGTGATACCGCTCGACTCGGCGGGTGGCGCCCTCAGCGCTCAGCTTCGTCCGCATGGCACTGACGACGAACTAACGGTAACGTTACATGACGTCATGTTTTGTGGGCGTGCAGCCGGCTTCACCGAATTATAAGACGTTATCACGTCAAAAAATACCCATTTACTAAAAACAGCTTTTATTACAACATTTTAAAGCAATTTCAACAAAATTGTTCGCCTTGCACTTAAATTATGATATTTTGAAAACGCGGCGTTAATTTTAATTACTTGCCTAGTCATTAAATCGTTCAATGTGTGCTGTGCACATGCACAGTGTAGGTACTGTAAACACAAGGTATACAGGTAGTGATGGATGGGGGAACACGGGTAGATTTAAGCCCCAATCACCGGAAGGGTTCGATGATTTAATATTTCAGCCGAGAGCTATTTTGGGGATGCACTGTATAATATTGAATTTCAACACTCCTCTCCGTCTGGCCCAAAGAGTAGACATGTCAGGTAGGTATTTATTGGCATTGTTTGAAAATAAGTTGACGATTCATCTCTCGTCCCATTTTTGCTTATTTTTACATCACTTTACACATAGAAAATTCCTTGTTATGACGCAAACAAATACAAATAATGTATTTATTAAAATATAAGAACTTTAAGTCTATAATTAAAACAGTGCCGTGGAGGACGTTACGGAAAATGTATCTGTTCTTGTTCCAGTATCTCACGAATATTACATAATTTCAATGTTTGGATGTTTGTTGCGCAATCATATCGGAACGGATGAACGATCGTGTTGAAATTTGTAACACAGATTAGAGTCTGAAATATAACATCACAGCGGCGGGGACCTGCTAGTTTTTTATAATATTTTTTGTTAACGTTAAGTATGTCACGCGCCAAAATTTGATTAGGGTTAGGAGACGATAAAATTTGTGCTTTACACATTAAAAGTTGTATAAGTTTGTCATCACCCTGGCTTTAACGG
Source organism: Ectropis crepuscularia (assembly GCA_963693475.1). Lineage (NCBI taxonomy): Eukaryota > Metazoa > Arthropoda > Insecta > Lepidoptera > Geometridae > Ectropis > Ectropis crepuscularia. The sequence goes on along the minus strand of OY856344.1, from coordinate 7,116,550 downwards.
TGAAGAAAAACACCGTGAAGATCCAGAAACCGGCAAGTCTTTTCGGCAAGCTGGTTTCCTGAGAAAAGCCACCATCCTCTAGCGTCGTAGGAGCCTTAACTCTCTACTTGTGAGAAAAGGCCCAGAACCTTAGCCTGTGTGGGAATGTATAGTGGGATGCTTTTGCTTTAGACCAGGGACCGACAAAGCGCGGCCCGCGGGCCGCATGCGGCCCGCGACTGTCTTAACTAATTTATTCCCAGCTCACAAATATCCTTTAAATGAATATGAATATTGGTGGACAATTCACACACAACACCATCTGACCCCAAACTAAGCAAAGCTTGTACGATGGCGGCCAGATAGCTGATATAATACTTATATAGTTTTAAATACATACTTATTATACATAGAAACACCCAGACACAGTGCAAACATTTGAATTCATCACACAAATATTTGCACTGGGTGGGAATCAAACCCACGACCCTCGGCTTCGCAGGCAGAGCTACTACCCACTAAGCCACGAGGCCAGTCTTTATACTATGTATTTCACAAATTGTCAAATATTTATTTATACAGCTACCTATACAATTACAAATGAAAGTATTAATCCTGCTACTTATGTTTTCGCGAACGCAGTTTAGAAGTGAAAATTTCTTTTGGCGTGCCACAGACAGATTTTTTGTGGGCTGTGAATTGAATTCTAGCGTCACGCTCGGGAATGATAAGAAATCTTCGGGTAAACTCGGGACCACGGCCATCGGCAACCTAGAAATACGTCAGTATTTCTAGATGACCATGCGCATGGTCACGGTCACCGGTTTCATCCGCGTAGTTTCCAAAGTTAGCTATCAAATTCTGAGTTGTAAGTCTTCACTTCTATCCTATCTGAGGGGGTGGGGTGCAAATGAATTAGAAGTGCGGCCCGCTTTTGTCTGCTTTTCTCACCTTGTGGCCCATGGCTTCGGAAACGTTGCCGACCCTTGCTTTAGACCATTATCCTATACCTACTGTTTAAGTTGACGCTCTGCCTACTCAAACTATTTATTTTTTACTTACTGTAGAATAGAGTCACAGTAAAAAGATTAGGTAAGTTACATAGGTGCATATTGCGTAGGTACCTACCTATTTCTATATACAAAATTTAATATCTAGGTACCATCGTTTGTAAAAAGTTTGAGCAATTAATTATTTTGATTCTGCGAAGTAGGTACAATTATGTGCGTAGGTAAGTTAGTAAGATTACGTCAGTGAAGACCTATTGCGACTTCTGCGCCAACTCAAAGTTTAGTAGGCAGTTGCGGCCATTTCAGATCACCTGGCATAGGTTTCGTTTAAAAAAGTAAGCTTAAATGCGCTTTTAGCGATAAAGTCGCCATTTGCTACTCTATTTTTAAGATTGTTTGTTTTGTAAGTTTGTTTTGTTAAGTTCAATAAAGAGTTTATCTATCTATCTATAAATGGGTGCAATAAAATTTGCATTTTTGTTTACTTAGATCAAAATGATAATTACAAACATGTCCTAATACATTGTCAATAAATTAAATAAAAAGCATGTCGAAATATTTCAAAAGAAAAATAAACTTAACAAAATAAACTTAATAAAATAATGTTGCGCGGTCAATGATCATCTAACATTTTAAATCACAATACAACACAAATAGTTATCTGTTTAAACATAATAAATTAACCCGAAAAATGTAAAATTAAGTACTATAATAATAAAACCTACCTACCTATACCTACCTAAACAGGTACCTACACAACTTTAAAAGAATTCATAAATCCGATACGCCTACGCTCACTGACATGGTCGAGAGCACTTTGAAATTAAATTGGCGCGGGCAAGCCAGACAAATTCAATGCCAGATAAAACTCGGGAGTCCGGACGTCGGGCGACCCTTTGAGGGCCCTTTCACGTGTGCTATCCGATGGTGAAGAGGGGCAGAGGGTGTTGATTCGTTATGCTTTATTCCATATTTTAATTAACATCCACAGCATAGTATATGTTACTTACTAATGCCACTGGAAAGTGGCTTCTTTTGTCAAGACATATTTTTTTATACTGGATGAGCAGGCAGACTTGCACGGCTGTCTGGTGCTAGCAAACAGATCCTCATCGGAGATGTCCATCTTTTTTCTTTCACAGACATAAAGAATATCTTTGTATTGATGCACAACTGCCCCTACAGGTCGATCAGGAGATGCTACGCACAGTCGTACACATCAGAACCCAGATGTCGTGTATGCACTGAAGCAGATAAATTCCCGTGTATATCCCTCAGCTATCCATTTTTAAGTCTCTTGAGCAGAGGAAATTCACAGATGCGGTCTCTCCAAGACCTTGTTCTTGGTCCAAACCCAAGAAGAAAAGGAGATCTTATTATTCAGGGTTACGGTGGAGACACAGGGTCACGTATCTTAACTATTTTTGAAACACATGGCCTGACGTATGAGTGGGGAATCGGAATCTAAACTAGAGGTGAGGTAACTTAAAATCGTATTTCGCCTACAGAACAAGTCAAATTCGATTCCTAGCCGGGGTGGTGTACAATTTATCGGGCTAGATTTATTGTATAGACCTACTTTGGCATCGTTCATACATGGAATCTCAGATTAGGATAAGTAGTATGCCATGATATCATCTACCGATGATGTCATAGCACCCTGATGTAAATAAACCGAGATGAATGCTGAATATGTTTCAGACTGAAAAAATGAGTTCATGAGAGAAATATTTTATAACACATTAATTAAGGAATTAATTCATCCGTATGTAATTCTAAATTAGGATCATTATGAAAAGGTGTTGAAATTTATACAATATCAACATCAACAACATCAACAGCCCACTAAACGTTCCCACTGCTGGGACTCGGGGCCTTCTCTCGCAAGGAGAGAGTTAAGCCCATAATCCACCACGCTGGCCCAGTGCGGGTTGGTGGATGACACATGACTTCGAAAGATTCTAGGTGCATGTCGGTTTCCTCACGATGTTTTCCTTCACCGTTTTAGTTAGCGAAATTTATACAACATAACAATAATAATTAGAAGTATCTACAAATAATACAGCTGGTGGCGTGGCGGTTGGAAACATAAAGCCGAGGATCGGGCTGAGTGGCGTATTATTGGAGAGGCCTATGTCCAGCAGTGGGACTGTGGGCTAATTATGATGACTAATAATGATATACCTATACCTCTATGGGTCAACACCTTTCACTCGTCATCTAGCCCCAAACTAAGCAAAGCTTGCCAGAGAACTGATATAACCTCTTTATAATAAAGTCCGTACTTATACATACATATAACAAACCCAGACACAGAACACACATAGGCACCAATATCATCACACAAATGTTTGTCCTGGGTGTGAGTCAAATCCATGACCTAAGGTTTAGTGGATAGCCTCTCTACCGACTGAGCCACGAGGATAGTCGGGTTAACATGCCCTATATGACTAACATAATGGTTGTAATAAAGATATTAAATATTGATTTTATGAATCTTTGTCGCCCTCCATGGACTTTTTAGGTTGTACAATTTGAATTTGCTATTCGCAAAAGAAAATATATGGCGTCGCAATGTTTGCACCGACGCGACGATGGGGATCACTACCAGTTTTAAATGAAGTGCCACATTTTCTTCAAAAACGGCTTTGTTAGGTACTTGCTAAGATGTGCCGTTGCGGACTGTCGAAGTTATTTCTACAAGTTTCTAGACATATTAATTCCTCCATTCCTAAAAGAAAACGCTAGAGCATCGCTAAAAAATGTACATTTCACCAATCCGTCTTTGAAACTCGCTAAGTCCTCGCTGAAACCCCGAAATCTCCGCCCTCTCGCAAAACTTTGGGATTGGAACGAAAATTCTGCGTCGGTACACTTTCAAGAACGTAGCTGTGGCTGTATTACGAGCACATTGTTCGCAAACTTTTATCTCGGTGTACGTGCCGAGTTTGTAGCTCACACCCGCTCCAATAAAAGTTGGCGCGAAGCCGGGAGCCATCGAAACGCCGCGCTGTGAGATAACTTTTGTTTTATTACTCAGGTGTTGTTTGGAAACGAACTGGAGGAGTTAGATCCAGTTGGCTCCTTGTTCCAGGAGTGATCTATTGAAGTAATATCCCCTGGATGAGGTCCCTGTTTGTGTAACCCTGTTTGTGTAACGCATGAAGTGTTATCTTTCAGTCCGCTTGATGAAACTGAGAAAGGAATTTCATGATGTTTGTTGCTCATTCACATCAGAACCTATAAATGTTTTTTTTTACTTTTATAGGTTTACACTTGACCGCCATCTCGCCTGATGTTAAGCGACGATGCGATCTACGATGGAGCGTGTTAACCTAGAAAAAACCGATTCAGTGTCGATTTGAAGACACAAAGATTGTAACCATCGGGGAAAACCCACTCAGGCAACGTATTCCACAGCCTAGACGTTCACAAAAGTAGAGTCAAATCTCTTCGTTCGTGTCTTTGCAACATCAACCATGAAACGATGGCGCTTTTTTGAGCTTCGAGCATTTTGATAGAAAAAGGACAAAGTGGTATTAGATCATGCAAATCAGTCGCACACTCTCCGAAGTGCATCCGATAAAAAACCGATAGGCTAGCAATCTTCGGCGACGTTCAAGACTTTGAAGTCTTTTTCGCACAAGAGTGTCGTTGCCTATGACCTATGAGCCTTTTGATCGATTCCAGAGCCTCCATCTGATACTAAGCTGATCCATCCCAAAGGTGCGAACAGTACTCCATACAGGAGCGAATCTGTGCTTGATATAATGTAAGCAATTGTTCAGACTTGAAGTACCTTCGCACCTTTGAGAGGACACTTAGTGTTTTGGCAGCTAGTTTAGCCTTGGGCTCGACATACGTGCCAAAGTTGAGCGTAGAGGTCAAAGTAACGCCCAAAAGCTCAAGACGGTCACAGATACGAACAGACACGGCTGCGTCTTACTCTCGTTGAACTTGACCAGATTGACATCGCACCATTTCGACACTGCCTCAAGGGTCAAGCTCAAACGCTCGATCAGACTCTCTCTCCTGAGTTTACTGCCCACTGGCTCTTGCGCTAGATTTGTGACTCTCTACAACGATGCTATCATCTGCGTACCCAAAGATACCGGGCTTCAATAGATCGTTAAAATGTAGCAGGAAGAGCGTCACAGAGAGTACCGACCCTTGAGGGACTCCGGCATTGATAACCATTTGATCCGACGAGCAGCCATCAATGACGACTCGTATGGATCGATCCTCCTAGAAGTCCGATATCCACGCAATGCACCCAGGCAACAAACCATAACTAGAAAGCTTGGTTATAAGGCCATCATGCCAAAACCTGTCGAAAGCCTTCGAGATATCCAGGGAGACTGCAAGTGCTTCCCCGTGTTTCTAAATAGCTTCACTCCAGATGTGAGTGACGTATGCTAGAATATTCCCGGTGGACCGGTTTCGGCGAAACCCGTATTGCTGGTCCCTGAGGAGGTCGTTCGATTCTAGGTACTTCAGGAGCCTTTTAAAAAAAATGAAGAGTGACGAGACGATAGGGACATGTGCCTGATGGTAAGCAACATGCCTGCCACATAACAGCACAGTGACATGCAATAATTAATGGAAAATGAAGAGTCCAAATCATTACCTAGAACTGCACTGCGCTCGTCACCCAGAGATCTAAGATGTTATATCTCCAAGCCCTGTAATTTCTCTGGAAACATTACCCTTCAAACCGGAACACAGAAATGTTTGCAGATTACTGCTTGGCGGTAGAATATCTGGCAAAGGTGTGGTATTTCCCCAGGCGGACGGCAGCCTGTGATTTAAGACACGTTCCATAGTCTTGCAGAGTATGGACGTGACCGAGATGGGCCTGTAGTTGGCAGGGTTAGCACGACTACCCTTTTTGGACACTGGTTGCACATTGGCAAGCTTCCAAGACTTCGGTACTAGCCCAGTTTGGAGAGAGAGTCTAAATAGTGAATATTTGGAACACAAATAGATAATGGTCTGTAATAGCACATAGACTATTTATTTCGATAAAATTACGGGAACGGGAATTACGCGGTTAACACCGCGGGATGCTGCTAGTATGAGATTATAATACTGACTCCTTCAAAGTTTTTTATAAATGACTTAAATTACAGTTACTGAGGGCATGTGTTCTCTACTGCCTACAGAATTAGAGCTGTAGTAAAAAGCGCAAGAATCTACTAATTAAAAAAACTTGCTAACTACGGTAATTGGTGAGCAAATCCCAAAAATTATCTAATAAGATTAACTGAACTCTCTTCTACTCCCATCATAAGTGAGATTGTGTAAAACTATATCTAGGTTTCTAACACAAAAATTAAAATGACACTTAATTTTCTTTGGCAACTGTTCCATGGATTAGCCGATGTACGATTTAGGGTAAAATGATTTTTTACGGTGCTTGCCAAAATAATGTACATCAACTCATAGAAAGAAACAATTCATGCATAATTAACAGATATCAATCCCTTATTGTGAGACATATTTTGTCTTACGTAAAGTCTTCAGAGTGATGACTATGGCATTGTGTGAAAACATTTCCATCAGAAAACCTTACTTTAACCTATTATTATTATTTTATTAACTAAATGAAGCCACCAATTTCGGATCGTTTCGCCATCGTTTCAACTCGAACATAACAAGAGACACAAGTTACGCCAATTATAGCGTCATGCCTATCGATTCGGAAGAGCAACGGTGGGAGTTTGCTAACGAGATGGAACCGTGAGCTGCGGGGTACGTCAACAGTTTGCCGTACCTATAGAATATAGGATAATCTATTGTAGTTTCGAACTTTACACTAGTTACGCAAATTTCTCGGTAACTACTCGGCATTTCAGAAGTTTGAAGTTGCGAACGTGTCTTGCGGCCTGAGCTGACACGTCTTAAGTAACATTTTTGCGTAAGTTTACAGATAGATCAAGAAGAGCTAGTTATCCGTGGATGATGTTGATGCCAATTTGATGACTGGTATTCCACTAATATTATTAATGCCAAAGTTTGGTTTTTGATGTATTACCAATAGCCTGGAATAGCATATAGGCTCGAGGAAAAAAAACAAATTGGGAACAGCGCGGGTAAAACCGTGAGGCGCTGTTATTACTGATAGAAAGTAGGTCGTATGAGAAATACGAATATAATTTCAAAGAAATCGATTTGAAGTTGGCATAAACATTTAGATCACACTGTACTGTTTTAATTGTTAATTCACACTTTCTTTTAGCTCAATCTCTTCAAGTTCCAGTAGCTACGTGACACTGTGTATTGATGGAATATTGTTTACTATCAGGCACATGTCCTGCAAATCCTGTTTACTAGAAACATAACCAAAGCTTTTAAATTCCACTTGAACGCTTGCAATTTACCGTCGAGTTTACATTTCTGATTGCATAATTTCATGCAAACACCATCAGCAATCAGCATACATTACAGCAGCAAAGTTGCCGGGTACCTAATTGATAATTCATGATGTGTAGTGACATCGACCAACAGGCTTGTCGTTGAATGAATGAATGATTGAAAATTTCCCTTCTGGACCACAATGTTGAATTTGCAAAATGTTGGATTCTTATGATGTTGAATTCGCAAAATGTTGATTCCCAAAAAGTTAAAATTCTTTATCGTTCACACCATAAAAGATAAAGATTTGAAATGACAAAAGTCACGGACCCCGGAGTCTGTGGAATGGCAAATTTAAATTAAAAAAAAAACAAAAACCATAAAGGATAAGTACTTACAATTTAGGAACCATAGTAACTCTAGTGATACAACTGGAGGCCTTAATGCGTTATCCCTAAAAGCGATTTCTTTCAGGCGACCTTGGGATGGACAGAAATATTTGAAAACTTAAGGTGCGCAACAATTACGATTCAAATAATAAGAATAAGACTATGAGATAACCGTACATTCTAATAGTATTACATAGGAATACATAAAACTACAGAAAAACTAAATACACCCTATCATATACTTACACACATTAATATAGTGACAAGGTAAATAAATATACCTAGTTACCGAGATGGCAAACTGACGAGCAACAGATAACAGCAAAGAATATATAAATGTAAAATTAATCACAGAAAGTGGATATCGTTGTAGGGATGTTACGATATTTACAGATTATCTTTTTTAAATGGGCTCAAATGCTCTCTCGCGTTCTTTCAGAGATCTATGGGTCGCCTTTACTTAAAACTTTTGCAACTGATGTACACGTATGCCGTATAATCTAATACCACCTTGCCCATTTTTCTATCGGATTGCTCGTAGCTAGAAAAACCGAAATCGTTTCATGGTTGACGTTCTGAAAATTCGTACGACGAGGTTTAACTATACTTTTGTGATAAAAACGTCTAGGTTGTGAAATACGTTGCCTGAGTTGGTTTTTCTCGATGGTTTCGATCTTAGTGTCTTCAAATTGTGAGCGTCAGAACCGCTGGACCAAGTCTAATTTTTTATGTTTGATAACCACCAAATTTTAGTACCTTTTTGGTACTATTTGGTACCTTAGTTCAAATAATTAGTACCTCGATGAGCAGTGAAAAAACATGAAAAGAAAGTGGGCAGCCATTCTGACGTCAGGTTGGCTGGACCACATCTATTTCACATAGTTGGAGACAAAATTACGGAATTATTTCTTTGCAATTATTTTGTACCTTTTTGGTACCTTATATTTTTATTTCAAATTTAATTTTATAGTGTCCCTGGAAAAAAATATGGATGATTTTTATTTCAGCAGATATACCTATTACATGGATTTAGTAAATATATACTTATTTGTACCCCATAAACCTAGCGGTAAGTTTCCCATATCTGCTAACATAAATTTCAGTTTTTTTAGGTAAATATTATACAGGGTGACTGATGGGATCGAACAATCCGCTGTATCTCATAGAACAAAATTAACAACTTTTGTGCTATGACTTAGGTATATGAATCGTAGAAAAAAGTTTTTTTTTTTGCCCTCGATCAGTATTTTTTATTCGAATTTTCAAAAGTCGTCACATAAATGTTTGTTCGGTCGTCATCTACAGAACTAGCCCCTAAGGTATTGTATCTGTGTTGTAAACATATTTGTATACCTAGTTCATTACAAAAATCAAAGAATAATTATTAAAAACAAAAATAAACATATTTTATGTAACATGCTCCCTCTGAGTAAGTAGCATTAGTATTAAATTATAAGATCTTATTGTAATTACCCATTTTCGCAAATAAATAAATTTATTATTATTCACGTGTTTATTTCTTTTCTTAAATCTAAGTTTTTACAATATTTATATAAAAGAACATAAAAACAGCCGCCAGCAGCGGGGCAGGGCCTAAGCTACCGGTGGTTAGGGCTGCAGAGTGAGAAACCTCCTGACGATGCGCGCTGTGTCAAAGATAACCGCTTTCTGCATCTGACCCCTGACCCAACCGTCTAGCGAAAGTCTCTTAAGATGTTGGTCGAGACTTTTCGCTATAAAGCCGTTTGCCGACACGACTATTAGGACTATGATCGTCGAATCAACATCCCACATGGCGGTAACCTCGTGAGCCAAGTCAAGGTACTTGCTCAGCTTGTCTTTCTCGGCTTTCACGAGGTTCTCGTCATGTGGTACGGTAATATCGACGATCACAGCCCGGCGCTGAGACCGGTCTACCAGCACGATATCAGGCTTATTGACGACAATAGTCCTGTCCGTGATGATAGAGCGGTCCCAGTAGAGCAACGCACGACCATTCTCGAGAACTGGCAGAGGTGCGTACTTATAGTACGGCACCTCGGACTCGATAAGGCCGTATTTAAGAGCAAGTTGCTGGTGGATGATCCTGGCTACTAGGTTATGTCTGTGCAAGTATTCGCCGTTAGCAAGATGCGAACAACCGGTAATCAATAAAAAAATTGTATAGACTTACCTAATGTAACAATTTGTTATAAGGTCAATAAATTTTTCTATTTCTATAAGTCATCACTGGCAACACGCACTGATTGAAGACTTTCGTCTTCAAGCATTGGGGTATTTTGGACTCCAAGATGTGCCGTAGTTTCCCGAACGCTGCCCATCCGAGTTGGATCCTTCGCTGGACCTCTTTGTCGAAGTTGGATCTACCCAATTTGATCTTTTGACCCAGGTAGACGTATTCGTCAACAACTTCGAGTGTGGTATTCCCAACAATAACCGGTACAGGTGAGACATGAACATTTGACATGACCTTCGTCTTGTCCATATTCATCCTCAAACCTACCTGTTGGGGGATACTCTACTGAGGTCCCTGAGCATAGCACCGAGCTCCTCCATCGACTCCGCCACAATGGCTATATCATATCATCGGAAAACCGAAGGTGAGTGATGCATTCGCCATTGATATTGATGCCATGTCCGTTCCAGTCCAGTAGCTTGAAAACATCTTCCAGCGCGGCAGTGAACAGTTTCGGAGATATAACATCTCCCTGTCTCACGCCTTTCTGTAGCCGGATATGTTTTGTGCACTGGTCCTGTAATCGGACAGACATTGTGGCTTTGCTGTAAATACACCTCAACACTTCGATATAGCGATAGTCCATGCGGCATCGCTGGAGAGACTGAAGCACTGCCCAGGTCTCGATGGAATCGAAGGCTTTCTCATAGTCCACATACGCTATACATAGTGGCCGATTATACTCCTCGGTTTTCTGTATAATCTGCCGAAGCGTATGGATGTGGTCTACGGTACTATAGCCTTTTCGGAAACCGGCTTGTTCGAGTCATACATACATAGTTATCATGAGTTTAATATTGTATGCTGCAAAAACAAATTATTATTATCTCTAGTGTTTCAGCAAAGCTCGATAAATAGCATAGCATTAAAACCTTCTTCACAATATAAACAAGTGGTTTATTAAAATTTTGTCATACTATTATAATAATAAATAAATAAAGTAATAATTTATAATAATAATTTTAATAATAAATAATAATTTTTCGAAAATTGAATAAATATGTGAATAAATAATAATAATGATAAATTTATTTATTTGCGAAAATGGGTAATTACAATAAGATCTTATAATTTAATACTAATGCTACTTACTCAGGGAGCATGTTACATAAAAATTATGATTTTTTTGTTTTTAATAATTATTCTGTAATTTTTGTAATCAACTAGGTATACAAATATGATTACAACACAGATACAATACCTTAGGGGCTAGTTCTGTAGATGACGACCGAACAAACATTTATGTGACGACTTTTGAAAATTCGAATAAAAAATACTGATCGAGGGCAAAAATAAATTTTTTTTCTACGATTCATATACCTAAGTCATAGCACAAAAGTTGTTAATTTTGTTCTATGAGATACAGCGGATTGTTCGATCCCATCAGTCACCCTGTATAATATTTACCTAAAAAAAACTGAAATTTATGTTAGCAGATATGGGAAACTTACCGTTAGGTTTATGGGGTACAAATAAGTATATATTTACTAAATCCATGTAATAGGTATATCTGCTGAACTGAAAATCATCCATATTTTTTTCCAGGGACACTATAAAATTAAATATGAAATAAAAATGTAAGGTACCAAAAAGGTACTAAATAATTGCAAAGAAATAATTCCGTAATTTTGTCTCCAACTATGTGAAATAGATGTGGTCCAGCCAACCTGACGTCAGAATGGCTGCCCACTTTCTTTTCATGTTTTTTCACTGCTCATCGAGGTACTAATTATTTGAACTAAGGTACCAAATAGTACCAAAAAGGTACTAAAATTTGATGGCTACCAAACATAAAAAAACAGACTTGGTCCAGCGGTTCTGACGCTCACTTCAAATTGAGAGTGAGAGTTTTTTCTTGGTCATGTCCCATCTTAGATCGCATCGTTGGTGAACCTATAAAAGTAAAACAAAATCAAACATTTTACCACTTTGGAAGTGTCTCTCGTGCAAAGTATTCAGTATAGAAAAAAATATGTTAGATACCTCAACATTATTTTTGAAGACCTATCCATAGACATCCCACACGTATGTATGGGTTTGATGAAGCAAACAATACGGTGTTCCGGTTTGAAAAGCCATGTTTCCAGAGCAATTACTGGGCTTAGAGATATAACACCTTAGATCTCTGGGTGACGAGTGCTAGGTGATGATTTGAACTCTTCATGTTCCAACAGCTGCGTGTCACTGTGCTGTTATGTGGCAGGCAAGTTGCTTACCATCAGTCACATGTCCTGCTCGTCTTGAAAAAAAATCCTTTGGTGAACTTCAGAACTGCATAAGTATATTTTTTGAAAAATGAAATGACAAAAATCACACAGGTACTAACAAGGTAATGTATAAATGTACTAAGTAAACATTTACTAGGTATTTAGTAGATAATTTTGCGACAATACCTAACTACTTTCAAATTTGATATAAAAAACAATTCATTTTAAAACCAAATGCGAAACTTTTCATTGTATTTCATATATTTCATTCGTCATTTCCAGCGAATGACGTGAAACACATAGATATATAACCAAAAATAACAGCCGACTTGAAACTCTATTACGAGTTTTGTACAAAATAAAAATAAAATGTTTGTAGTTCTCAGTCAAAACAATGTAAATGTAACTTAAATTTTTTGCAGCCAAGTTTTAAAATTAGCTATGTGTAACGCCAAAACACAAGTATATAATTGAATAAACAATAATCGTTGAATCTGTGGAAAATGAAACAAAATAGCGAAACTGTGTCTTGTGCTACTGTTCAGTTCTCTGTGTAACATCTTGACTCCTGACTCAGATCTCACGAGGGCGTTACTCATGTCATCGGACCATCAGGTAACTTCATGATAACTTAGTTCCAAAACAGTAACTTAGTTGTCCTACTTGCGCAATTTTCTTGGCGCTTGGACGGTCCGTAATCAGCTTGGCTTGAAACTTAAGAGAGAAAGTTATCTTAGCGATGTTGAGGGAAATTGCGGCCCCAATCAGCGAAAATATATCGGAGAAAATAGCGCCTAGATATTAACCGTACTCAAGAGTAGCTAATTAGTTTCAAAGTTACAATTCTATCCATCGTCATATATCCCTACTGATATTACAAATGCAAAGGCAACGCTGTCTGTTTGTTAAGTCTTCACGCTTAAACAACTGAACAGATTTCGCATTTTAGGTATACAGAGATAGTAGAGATAGTCTGAAAAATTAATACTACTTTTTGATGAGAAAAAAGGTTGAAAATGATGACGACAGTTTGTATAAAAGTTTTAATATTTTTGTCGCTACAATCTTGAAACGTATCTTTTAGGGTTTGATTACGTAATTTAAATAAATATGACATCCAAGGGTTTGTAACTTTAAAATTTTGCCCTTAATCCCTACTAAAAGTTTAATAAAGCGGAGCCAGCCAATAAAAATCGCGGAGCGCAGGCTCCACGGTGTTACCCGTGTTTTACCCGTGTTTTTTGCTAGTTAGATTATTTATTTGTTTGTATGTATTATAATTGTAAATACATCCTATATACACAATTATAAAACAATTATACCGCTCGCAACAATGGCAGATACTCGCGTTTACAATTTTGGCGGGAAAATGGGTGTCAGGTTACCTAAGTGCGTTGTTTAAGCTTTGGCATATGAAGTGCCGCCTTATGTGTACCTGTTTTAGCCCATTAATCTCAAGAGCGTTTCAAGACGCTTCTAGCGGTATCGTTTTTTTTTAAATTAATGTACTTGAAATGTAAAGTAAGGCCAATTGTCCACGTAGCTGCATGTTATCCGCACGATTTCGACAATTGTCGGATGCAAGACGAATGCTTGCATCTTGCGTAGAAATAATGAAGCCTGTGTCCACGAAGCGACAACGACATGACAGCCGCACGTCTTGCGGACGCGTGCGTTCTGCAAATTGCAAAAAGTCACTGCTCGATCGACTCGTCAAACGTACGCAGTGTTGCCATTTTACGACTACATTTTACTAGTTGCTGTGACTTTGTCGCTAGATCTAGTGAGTTTTTGACATTTTTTATGGTTGCGTACCCAAAACTCTTTCATATAGATTCGGCATGTCTGTCTGTCCATCCGTATGTCACAGCCACATTTTTCCAAAACTATAAGAACCATACTGTTGAAACTTCGTAAGTGGGTGTATTTTGTGAACCGCATTAAGATTTTCACACAAAAAATGAAAAAATCTTCTATTTTTTTCAAGTGCGAGTCGGACTCGCCCATGAAGGCTTCCGTAGCAGCAAGTAACAGAATATAAAAAATCTTGTAGGTCGTTGTTACTTTAATCAGTGTTTTAATAATAGTGAATGTATGACGTAATGAAATAAAACTACTCACTAGATCTCATTCAACCCAATTTTCGTTGAAAATTTACATCCTACATTTTCTATATTTTTGCCATTCTCGTATTTTAGAAGTTCCAGGGATTATCTATAGATAGGTGTTCAAAAATGATATTGTGGTTTTCAACTTTTTTTTTCTTAATAGTTTAGTTTGCGCTAGAGACTCTTCCAAAGTGGTAAAATGTGCCTCCCTACTCCACTGTAATATCTATAAAATGAGAGAATAACAAAACTAAAAAAATGTATGATGTACGCAAATGATGTATGCAAACTTCTACCGAAAGTTGGTAGTATTGGTTAATAGTTTTATTGTAATCTACTTATTACACTGTTAGTAAAACGTTTTTTTTTTTTTTTTTTTTTTAACTTCAATAGGTTTACACTTGACCGCCATCTCGCCTGATGTTAAGCGATGATGCGGTCTACGATGTCGCTTTTTCGAGCTACGAGCATTCCGATAGAAAAAAGGACAAGGTGGTATCAGATCATGCAAATCAGTCGCACACTCTCCGAAGTGTATCCGATAAAAAACCGATAGGCTAGCAATTTTTCGGCGATGTTCAAGACTTTGAAGTCTTTTTCGCACAAGAGTGTCGTTGCCTATGAGCCTTTTGGCACGTCTCTCGATCGATTCCAGAGCCTCCAGCTGATACTTAGCCGATCCATCCCAAAGGTGCGAACAGTACTCCATACAGGAGCGAATCTGTGCTTGATATAGTGTAAGCAACTGTTCAGACTTGAAGTACCTTCGCACCTTTGAGAGGACACCAAGTTTTTTGGCAGCCAGTTTAGCCTTGGACTCGATAAACGAGCCAAAGTTGAGCGTAGAGGTCAAAGTAACGCCCAAAAGTTCAAGACGGTCAGAGACCGGCACGGATACACCTCTAAAAGTTGGAGTCAGTTGGAAAGGACTCCTTTTAGCGGAGAACAGACACGCCTGCGTCTTACTCTCGTTGAACTTGACCAGATTGGCATCGCCCCATTTGGACACCGCATCAAGGGTCAAGCCCAAACGCTCGATCAGACTCTCTCTCAGTACCTGAGTTTGCTGCCCAGTGGCTCTCGCGCTAGATATGTAACTCTCTACAACGGTGCTATCATCTGCGTACCCATAGATACCGGGCTTCAACAGATCGTTGATATGTAGCAGGAAGAGCGTCGCAGAGAGTACCGACCCTTGTGGGACTCCGGCATTGATACCCATTTGATCCGACGAGCAGCCATCAATGACGACTCGTATGGATCGATCCCTCAAGAAGTCCGATATCCAAGCAATGAACCCAGAAGACAAACCATAACTAGAAAGCTTGCTTATAAGGCCATCATGCCAAACCCTGTCGAAAGCCTTCGAGATATCCAGGGAGACTGCAAGTGCTTCCCCGTGTTTCTCAATAGCTTCACTCCAGATGTGAGTGACGTACGCTAGAATATCCCCGGTGGACCGGTTTCGGCGAAACCCGTATTGCTGGTCACTGAGGAGATCGTTCGATTCTAGGTACGTCAGGAGCCTGTGGTTTAAGACACGTTCCATAGTCTTGCAGAGTATGGACGTGACTGAGATGGGCCTGTAGTTGACAGGGTCAGCACGACTACCTTTTTTGGGCACAGGTTGCACATTGGCAAGCTTCCAAGACTTCGGTACTAGCCCAGTTTGGAGAGAGAGTCTAAATAGGCGTGTCAATATCGGTGACAACTCAGGCGCACAAGCCTTCAATACTAGAGCAGGAATACCATCTGGGCCACTGGCTTTATTCACGTCCAGATTGCGTAGCACTTTGCGAACCTCCTTTTGGCGAATGCGTATCTCTGACATAAAAGTCGAACAGCCAGGTGGAGTAGGAGGTGTCGCGCTACCAGCATCTAGACGCGAAGATTCCGCAAACTGAGTTGCAAACAAGTTTGCTTTCTCCGTTGCAGTGTGAGCCAGTGTCCCATCAGGTTTCAGCATTGGAGGTAGTGAGGAGCGGCAGAAGTTCGATTCGACCGATTTAGCTAGGGACCAAAACGCTTTGCTGCCCGCTGGGTACGAAGCTAGTTTGTTCCCTATTCGACTAATGTGGTCAAACCGAGCCCTCTGAAGAACCTTTTTGCATGCCTTAGCAGCCTTGTTGAACGCCTTCTTCTTCTGGTGTATGTCCCTTGCCTTACGCTGTCGAGCATCAACCCAGGCTAGGTAGGCCTCATGTTTAAATGCTTCAGCACTTTTACATTGAGAACCAAACCAAGGGCGAGCTTTGCTGGATAATGAGATGTCGGAGTATGGAATGAAATATTCCATAGCCGTTCGTATTGCATTAGTCACAGCATCCGCGCAGACTGAGGGATCACCAGAAGCGAAGCACAATGACTGCCATGGGTAAGACGCAAAGAAAGAGCGCATCTCATCCCAATCTGCTGACTTGTATCGCCACAACCGCCGGTTGCCTCTAGGGCTGGGATCAGGCGGATGGTAGACAGATACAGATTTCACCAGACAGTGGTCGGAGCTGCCTAACGGCGACGATACCGCCACCGAATAACGGTCTGGATCAGTTGTCAGCAGAAGGTCTAAGCAATAAGGTGTATGCGACACAACGTCGGGTACTCTTGTGGCCTCTTGGACCAGCTGGGTTAGGTCTAACGATAAAGCTAGCTTTCTCGTTTCCTGCCCAGCGTGATCAGTGTCCCGGTATGGGTACAGCCATTCCTTATGATGGCCGTTGAAATCCCCCAGTAACACTAATTGGGCCGAAGGGTACTTCTGTTGAGCCGCGTCCGCCGCCTCACTTAAATACTCCGTGAGCCTAGTCGTCTCCAGATCTCCGCTGTGCGACCGATACACACAGGCGTAGATAATTTTGTCTATGCCTGTGTCCATTAGTGCCCAAAGAACAGAAAATCTAGTGTCCTCAAGGTTACGGAGACGCCGACAGCAGATGTCGTCACGGGCGTACAGGCATACTCCAGCACGAGGCCGGAATTTGTGCTCCAGGGTATAGCCTGGATACGTTAGGTACGCCACGTCCGACGGACAACCTATCTGCGTCTCCGTAAGAAACAAGAGTGTCGGCTGCTCAGTCTCGAGGTGATGGTGGACTGCAGTGAGATTTGAGTGCAGACCTCGAATATTAGTGAGGTGCACTTTGACTGACAAGGCGTGCAGCCGCTCTTTAACCTTGTTTCTTTTTTTGACTTTGTTCATGTTTTTTGGAGAGGAAATCGGTGGGAAAACGGCAGTAGAACGAGGCCACACACTACTGACCATTGGTCACAACACACAACACGAATACACCAGTGGGGAGCTAGCCTGGAGACTGCGGGGACGCCCGAGCCCCCCCGGGGATGTCTATCTGGCCTTGTCATCCGGTCGCCAACCGGCAGGATAGCGCATCCCGGGATTTTTCGCTAGATGGCGGGGCAGCCTTTCATGAGTGGCTAGCTCACTACTTGGGCCCCCAACTATCTGCGGTCGGTGCGGCAAACCGTGCCTCGGATCCCGCTACCCTCCATGACTAGCTTCCCGATGTACAGTATTGGTGTGTGACAGACCGGTCTTGTAGTTATGCAGCAACTGTTCTGACCCGTTTTCCCTAAATGGTGTCACTAGACAACACGACGGAACACGGAACGTCGATCAAAGTTCAAACTAAATACAAGATTTTTTATATTATGTTACTTGCTGCTATGGAACCCTTCAGGGGCGAGTGCAACTCGCACTTGGCCACTTTATTTGTTATTTAGTGACAAAAAAATGTGATGATTTTAGTGACTTTTTCATGACTAACGCATCAGTTACGTATAATATCTTATTATAGCAGTAGTTAAGTAGGAACGTGCGGTTGTATGAATTTTTGTGGTTTTGGCTAAAAATTCAAGAGTCTTCTCTTGAAGCATGAGTTTTGCATGTTTCAGTAAGATATTACATAACTGATGTGTTTGTCATGAAAAAGTCACTAGAAATCACCAGATTATTTTTTTGTCACAAAATCATAATAAAAATGTCACCAAAGACATCAAAAACTCACTAAATAGCTAGCGACAAAGTCGCTAAAACGGCAATACTAAACGTGGGTGACTATTTGCATCACTTCATCACTTGCATGCAGCAGCTTGGACATGGGCGACATAGCGAAGATGCAAAAATCGCCTGTCCTCATTTGGTCATTTGTAGGATGCATGCATTCGATAAAAGACGCGTGCGTGGACAGTAGGACTAACCATTTTGACATTTTCAGTCGGGAGTTTTTTCCGAGTTCTCAAGTGGTCTAGGTGCTATTACATTTTAAATTATAAGGAAGCCATTTTATATTTTAAATTAATTGTAGGTATACGATGTAACAAACATGAACGAACAAAGAAACTGAATTCAATAGCATAAATTGTGTTTTTTTTTTAATTTTCAATACTTCGGAACCATTTTCCCGCCAATTTTTTTTTTCATCTTACTTTTTTCTACTTCAATTTTAACGTGGTTTATCTCAAAATAAAGACCGATTAAAGTAGGGTCCATTAAAATCAAATTTATAGGTATACTTTCCCAAATATAAATACCGAAAATATTTTTTCCCACCACCAAAGTGTTTTTTTTTTTTGGTTTTCGTCATTTGGTGTAAGTCATTTTTTTGGGTTTCGTCATTTGGTGCAATATATGTAGTTACCTCTGTGTATCCAGCGGTTAGCTATCTTGCTCGCATACAGTAAGCTTTATTTATTTTGGGGCTTGTTATTGTTGTAATTATGATGAATGCCCAACAACAAAATCCGCATATCTACATATTTATCTCATAAACATCTACGAACATCGTAGCGTACCTACGTAAAGATAACTAAATTAATTTGCTCTACATAGATATCACTGTAGCAGCTACGACGCCGAACATTCAATAGAACTCACAAATACTGTGAATTCCATTGAATATTTGGCGACTGGTTGCAAATGGGTATTCTCTCGAAACTCCGTGTTCCGTTGCATTTGAGCCCAATTAAAAGTCGCGAGTTTTGCGGCTTCATTGTCGTATGCACCCACACGGGAAGTAGGAGTTACACAAAACTGTTCGACTCCAATTTCAATTTCAGTTTTACAGAGCAGGTTGTTTCGCTGTGTAATTAAAAGTTAGAATATTGGTTTCCAGCGCGCCACTGCGCCGTGATTTTGGTACAGGGACTTTGTTACGATTGGCTGTTTCGGCAAACTTTTTTTTTAAATTCGTGTTCCTGGAATATTCGTGCATGCATGTTGCATTTCCTTTTATTTACGTTAAAACTTTTAGGGTTCTCTTTTTATCCCCCAACACAAATACGACAACCCTGTCGTATTTGTGTTGGGGTACCACCACGCACACCCGCACACCCGCACCACGCACCACGCACACCCGTGCGTGGTGGTGTGGTGGTGTGGTGGAGTGGTGTGTGTGTGTGTGTGTGTGTCTGCCTATCTGTAACATCATAGCTCCCGCAAGGATGAATTGATTTTAATTTTGTATTTTTTTGGTTGAAAAGTGAACTAGGTGGGAGGGTTAATAATGGGAGGGTGATGTAGGTGTGTTTGATGAAAACCAGTCCAAGATGGCCGCCGCTACAATATGGCGAGTTACAAATTTTTTTTATATTTACTACTTCCTAAATATGAGTCTCAAATGAAAGTACTTGGCTAGTATAACACTATCACAGTATAAACAAATATAGACTGTGGTACTATGACACTGTGAAAAATGATAAATCCAACATGGCCGCCTCGACATAATTTGGGTGTTTTTAATATGTTTAATATAATTTATATTTATTTGTTTCAGGTTAAAAGCTTCTACAGTTTATACATTTTTAATATTTCTACACTTTATTATAAGATCTAGACTGATGACAGATTTGGGGGGGTTACATGGTCACAGTCGTGATCAAGTCACAAAAATGTGCTTATTAGTACATGCATGCTTTTTAATCAGTGGTCCACCTAGTGGAACCTGCCTAGAGTGATTTCTTTACAATCGAAGTGCACGTCTGAAGTCTAATAGTTACCTTGTAGAACAAGTGTTTTATGTTCAAGTACATACTAAAACATAAAACTAACATTGTTTGCGTAATGAAAGTCGTTAAAGCCTTGCTCTACAGCACTTAGTATCACACATAACTCATTCATTGTTTGTCTGACTACGTTAGAGCGAAGAGAGATGTTTAACACAGTGTGTTAGCTACAACTTAATCTATAGGTTTAAGTACAAATATATTTATTTGCCAAATTGGAATACAGAGAAGCTCAATAATACCTACGTGGGTTTAATGTTTAGCTTGGGGAAGTATCACACCTTTGCCAGTTACTCGTATTCTACCGCCAAGCAGTATAAAGGCCGATTTAAACTGAACGAACATAGAGCTAGAGCTGGAACAAGAGCATTCTTTCTCGATCTTTTAGTGTAAACGAAAGATCGTTCTTAGCGTTTTCCAGTTTATATATTCCATAGAATCTTTGCGAACGCAAACAAAACAACGAAAGAATGCTCTACGTTTGTTTACACCTAATGAATTTGATACAGTGGGGATAGAATGAGCATTCGCTTGTCTGATGTAAATCGGCCTTTATGTATAATCGTTACTTTAGTGTTAGTTTAGTTTATTTTAGTGGACTGCTTATGCTTCATAGTACCTACTCGAGGATTTTTTACATACCGAGTCAAATCCATACTCGCGCTGGCCAAGTGCGGGTTAACGGAGCTCTTGGAAAGCTTCTTGAAACGACGTCACTTCACGAAGTTTGCTTTGCTCATACTCGTATAACACGAAGAAAGATACACTCGTAGGTTATGACCTATAAAAATGACGTATAAAAAAGTCGGACGTAGTCTTGCTAAATCAAAAACTGTGTCACTAGAGTCGGCCAAATTTGCACGTGTGCGTTGTCAGGTTGTTACTGATAGGCTGACACGCACACATATACAAAAGTAGCGCGTTAATGACCCACTGATGTGTGCGTGTCAGCCTGTATGTGACAGCGCACACGTGCATATTATGTGGCCGACTAGATGGACACAGTTTTTGTTTTAGCAAGACTACGTCCGACTTTTTTTATACGTCCATGCTCGTAGGTACAACATTTACACTACAAGCTACTCAACAGCTTTTACTATATTTTCTTGCTTTCACGTGAATTCATTTCATTCAGTATCCCAAGGGAAGCTAAATATAACTAACTCTAAATACAGAATGGTATAAATAGTAGCCCATGTGTTACACCAGGTGATGTGATAATTCCTACGTATTTAATATCGTTGGAATCCGTTCGGCTGTTTCAGAGATATGTAGGACTGAACACACATTCTTACAAACACAGAACATTTCACCTTTATATCCATGTTGTACAAGTAATTTGACGTTATGTCGAGCATGTATCTATCAAAATTCAGAACATTTATGTGAGTTAATGCTTTAAAATTTAAACGAAATGTGTAAGTACGTTGAACCGCCATTTTTTATCAAAAGATAGTAGTCAATTTTGTTGTTACATTAAAATTGGGTTTTATTAATGTTTGTATTATTGTACTTAAAACACTCGCGCAGTTCCCGACTTATTTATATTTTCTGAAAAAAAAGCCTGTTTGTTTTCCTAGACTATCGTAATATATCTATGCAAATTCCAAATTTCATATAGATCCCTAAAGTAGTGTTTCATGAAAGTCTAACAGACATCCATACATACAAACTTTCGTTTTTAGGGTTCCGTAAAACGTAAAAAAGTTTTTTTTTCATCAAACCTACACGTGTGGGGTGTCTATCGATAGGTTATCAAAAATCATGTTGAGGTTTCTACAATCATTTTCGTATACACTGAATAGTTTGCGCGAGACACACTTCCAAAGTGGTAAAATGGGTGTCCCCCCCCCCCCCTCTAACTTCTAAAGTAACAGAATGAAAAATCTAAAAAAATATATGATGTACATTACCATAAAAACTACCAACGAAAATTTGTTTGAACTCGATCTGATGAGTAGTTTTTTTTTAGTACGTCATAAATACACTATTATTGAAATTTCGATCAAAGTTACAACGAACTACAAGAACTATGTGTACTATGTATATTATGTTACTTGCTGCAACGGAACCCTTCATGGGCGAGTCCAACTCGCACTTGGCAACTTTATTATAATATTCCTAGTAGTAGGATACACAAATAAAAATTGTTTTCGAAATCCAAGTAAATATATCTTGGATACTGCCTCTACCATAACCATTACTTACTGACCAGTGCACTCGGTACGGCAATGTTGCATTAGCGGTGGAATAAACAATTCTAGAGCCATCTCGGATCTGAGCTAGATAGCTGCAGTGGCTCGGAACTTTGTTATGCTACCGCGAATGATGTTGGTTCTGTGCAATCACTTCGTGCACTGTTTATTTTCAATCCGGGGAGAGTAGGTAATAAGGAAAGTCCTTAAGAAGAAGGAAAATACAGAAAATATTTAATCATAAAATAAACGCAAACAATCGAACTTATTGGTCCTGAATTGGGATGATGACAGGATCAAAAATACGCGTTAAGTGGATTATGGAAAAGTATAGGACACGTAAGAGTTAACAAAGATGTAGAACTTACGGAGTGGTGGGGGGGTTGTGACGTCGCGTCTTCATTTAATGGTAGGTACATAGACGTGACGTCACTCGAAACTTGTAAGCTCTATTTCTATAATTTATATATTTTTTGTTTAAAATAAAAGATACGTGTACAAAATGTTGATTGGTCTTACCGACAGATTAATTAGTTTTTTTAGTCACCGAAGCACTATTGCTTACAAGTTTCGAGTGCGTAGAGCATAGCATGATGAAACAAAAAATACGTGTCTCACATTTTTCAATAATCTAGATGATGGACTTATTGGAATGGTTTATTTTTGACCTAGTCATCATCGTAATTGTGATAACTTAAATCAATGTTTTGTATTTGATGTTTTACGAATACAAGTACGTGAGGACTCTTTTCAATCACTATTTTATCATGATTCATACTAATCAGGGAAGTCGTAAACCCTTGAATGAGGAAACAGTTCAGGCTGTCGTAAATATGTTAAGCCGTCTTGTGAGAACCTCTAGAGAGCACTTTACCTATCTCTGGCAGTTTTCGTTTTATTAAAAAGCTCAGCTACTCGGCCGCTGGGCGAGTGAATTATGGAGGAGTACGGGACGGTAGAACGCTTGCCCCCATTCTTCGGCGGGAGTCAACAATGCTACCGGATGTAGCCCAGATCAGGGGACTGAGGGGGACGGTCTTACGACCTGGCTTTACTACCACGTACACTTTATTATACTGAACTGTCGCTGAAAATTTCATAACTGTACTAGTTGGTCAAGGAATAATATTTATTTCAAAAGTAACTACTATAGTAGATCCAACCGTTTATTTTCTTTCTGACAGCACCAACAGAACGTAACTGCGCCATGTTACGCAAAAGTTTACTTTTAAATGCGCGGTTTTAAAAATATGACAACTGCTTCAATTTGCTCCTTGATCCCGTATAATAATCATCTTTGACAAATTGAGTCCATAGGTGCAGTAGTTTTACATCCATAGTACATCATCCATAGAACGTAAATTTTTAAAAACGTTTGTTATTTTATGTAATTAATAAAAAAACTACTGCACTTATGGACTCAATTTGTCAAAGATGATTATTATACGGGATCAAGGAGCTAAGCAGTTGTCATATTTTTAAAACCTCGCGTTTCAAAGTGAACTTTTGCGTAACATGACGCAGTTACGTTCTATTGGTGCTGTCAAAAATAAAATAAACGGTTGGATCTACTATAATTTTAAATCCATCTGTAATGGTGCTTTTTGTTTTCATGGAAAACAAATTTTTGTTGCTCTCTCATACAAGCTTAACAAAATTAATTTTTTAGGGTTCCGTGACTGCATCAAAAGAAAAAAAACTGGTATCTGCAGATAAACGCTGGGTGTGTTAGAGGTAGGTAATCGAAACTCCTTACTGTTTCTGTTGCCCTGGTACCTAAAGGTGTGGAGGTAATCGAAATTCCGTTACAACTTTTCGTGACATTTTTTTCCGTCTAGCCCCCTTTCGCAACGCGCGATAAGGAACTTCGTTCCAACAAAAAATTTTGTATGAAGTGGGTTTTCCCCGATACGTTTTAAGTTACGGCTGGTCTAGTCGGGAGAACGGCGACTGCCGATCCGGAGACCCCGGGTTCAAACCCCACACGCACCACTGTCTTTTCGAAGTCATGTGCGTAATGCCGCTAACTTAAAACGGTGAAGGAAAACATCGTGAGGAAACCGACATGTACCTAGAATCTTTCGAAGTCATGTGTCATCC
Organism: Ectropis crepuscularia; assembly: GCA_963693475.1. Taxonomy (NCBI): domain Eukaryota; kingdom Metazoa; phylum Arthropoda; class Insecta; order Lepidoptera; family Geometridae; genus Ectropis; species Ectropis crepuscularia. The sequence continues at coordinate 7,091,954 of OY856344.1, read as the reverse complement.
ACCAACCCGCACTGGGCCAGCGTGGTGGATTATGGCCTTAACTCTCTCCTTGCGAGAGAAGGCCCCGAGTCCCAGCAGTGGGAACGTTTAGTGGGCTGTTGAGGTTGAGGTTGAGGGTTTTCCCCGATAGTTACAGTGGTGTCTTCAAATCGAGAGTGAATCGGTTTCTTCTAGGTTAGCACGCTCCATCGTAGATCGCGTCGTCGCTTAACATCAGGCGAGATGGTGGTCAAGTGCGAACCTATATTAGTAAAAAAGGCAACCTGTTAAAGCAAAAATTGTGAAAAGCATACGAGTTTAGTTACATCATCCAATATTTAAAAAAAAAAATTAATCTTACAAATAGCGTAGCTTATAATTAAGTGTACCTTAACGTGCGCGAGTTTGACTCACACTTGGCCGGTTAATTTTGGTTTTGGTAATTTGCTCAGTAGCCTGGAATAACAGCATAAGAAACTTACTAAATGTAAGCAACCCAAGCTGGGAATCGGGAGCTTCTCTCGCAAGCAGAGAGTCAAGGACATTCACCACGGTGGACCATCAGTGCTGGTTAATGATGATGATACATGACATCGAAAGATTTTAGGTACATGCCGGTTTCCACACGATGTTTTCCTTCACGAAAAACAGGCTATCTTCTCTTAAATTTAGAAATCTCGGGTGACTGTGGTTGTGTTTCCTTTGACAGATTTTTACGTTTTTTTTTATAATTATTAAAAAGATGAGAAAAATTTTAGAGTAAAAGTTGTAGTGTAAAAGATTGTACTTTATTTTTGGATAAATAGTATATAAATAATAATTTAACCATCGTCCATTGACGAGAAAGTATTGACAAAATGTTTCGTCACTTTAATATTTTAGTCGATTGGTTAATTTTAGCGGCAGAAGAAAGTTTGTATGGTCAGCTAGTGCCTAACAAAGATTTTTTTTAAACGATGTGTTAGTAAAAAATGAGAAGCTTAGTTTTTTTCTGAGGTGCCATCTGAGGCAGTATACACTTCTAAGTACGCAATGATAGAGGGCAAGCCATGTGAGCAAGATGATGTGAGATAGTACATAAATATTATTATCAATACTAGGTAGTATTCTGCCACCAAGTATTTTACAATTTTAGTGCTACTCGTAATTTGTTGCAGAGTTAAACTAATTCAAAAATAGACTTCAAGTAAAAATCAAAATCATTTAAGCGATTTCGATGGATTCGAAAAGATTCAGAATGAAATTCAAAACTTCACATTTGCATTAACTAATTAAAATAGTTTATAGTTTTTAGTAGTGGGTAGTACCACACCTTTGCCAGTTATTCTACCGCCAAGCAGTAATGTGCAAACATTACTGTGTTCCGGTTTGAAGGGCAATGTTTCCAGATAAATTACAGGGCTTAAGGCAGAGATATAACAACTTAGATCTCTGGGCGACGAACGCAGAGCAGTGTTAGGTAATGATTTGGACTCTTCAAGTTCCAATAGCTGCGTGTCGCTTGTGCTGTTATATGGCAGGCATGTTGCTTACCATCAGGCACATGTCCTGCTCGTCTCGTCAATCTTTATTTAAAATAATAATAATAATTTGGTAAAAACTATACTAAGAGTTGAAACATAAACATTTGAGACATTGAGAACCTCATCCTATTCATGAGTCTGATTAAAAGGACCAGCGATACAGTTTATAAGCAACTATACAATTTTAGCAAAACTCATCATCAACGGTAGAGTGTTTGATCAAGTTGCACTAACAAAGGAATCAACTCAGCTCTACTTTGCGAAAGAAATGTTAAGAAGACCTAGAAGAACTCGTGCAGAAAATGAGAAATGAAATAAGCTCGCGTCGCTGCTTAAAGATGCCCTAGAAGTTTTACCTTTGTGACTAGACTGCGATGGAAATGAGAACAAAATTACTTTGCGAAGACTTGCCTCTTACCTATCTAGAGTTATTTCACTCCACCTTATTTCGTTGGGGGTAGTCATGACAACGTTCCACGTTGGAAATGTGATTTTATTAAAATTGTTTCGTATGTTATAACACTAACAGTGGTCCGCGGTTATACTCGCCTCTCCGTAATTTTATCGCGATAAAAAGGTGCATAACAGAGCATACATATGAGCTATTAATTCATTAAATAAGAGCCTATTGTGTTGCGATGTTGAGCACAACCCTCCCCTCCCTAGTCGAGTGTCTTGAGTCAAACTAGCTCAGTGATATTCTAGATTATAATCTGTGTTCCAAATTTCATTTCGACCTGTGCAGTTGTTCCGTCGTGCTTGAGCAACAAACATCCAAACCTTTTCCTTTCTTTTATTTTAACCTTTCTTATTAGTAGGATTACAACATTTTCAACCCTCTTGTCACACTGCGAGGTATGGTAACATGAAAATGGAAGTTCGGTGGTGTGATCGAGGTCAATGTCATCGTAACCATCGTCCGAGGAGCGGGCGCTGCGTCGGCTACGGGCCCGCTGACTCGCCGCCCCGGCCTGTCATTTAGCAGGAAAACGCTCGTATCCCAGATACGTATTAAATAAGCGAGTAGAGTGGGGGCGGCGTGGGGGGAAGGGCGTAGTACGGGAGGCACTCGGTCTGGGCCGGCGTCGCCCGGCAACGCGGGGTATTGATCGGTGCGCGCGGAGCCGCGCAGCATCCCCCGCGCCCCGCCAGCCTCGCCCTTGATTCTGCCGCTCGACCGCTGCCTCCCCCGCCCACCGCTACTGATACCATACCGCCGATAAACGTCGGACGCGGCGTTTAATACCTTTTTTCAAAGGATCTACAGCAGTTTGTCTCATATGGCATCTATTACCCACTGAACGTTGCGTAAGTGCAAGAGGCGCAGGGTTCTACAGTCCAAAAGTGTTCCTGTTGCTCTGGCACACAAACGCACGGACGAATTATCCCAGGGTATCTAGTGGTGGCCACCAGTGGAAGAGAGACCCACATATCCACCGTACTCCCCCCAAGTAGGGTGGAATTCATAAATAATTTTCCCAGGGCAAAGAAAAGGCCTCTACTAACCTAATCTTATCGTACTCAACGTGTATGCGTAGGTACGCGTCGCGTGCAACGATTGGCTCAAGACCACCTCAGACAGTAAGACCTCGGCTTAAGACTGTCGCCGATAGGGTCTTCCCTATGGCGTTTAATAGCGTGTCGACTCGACACGCTATTAAACGCTCGACACTGTGGAGTCCAATCAAAGGTGTGGCAAAAACTTAACTCTGTCGACAAACAAAAGCTTTTGAAGATTGTATCATTTCAAGTGAGGATTGTAAGTATATGAAATGCTTTTGGGTATGCTCGTAGAGCATTTCAAAAAAAGTGAGTTAGTTCGGTACTTACTGTAAGTGCGACTTCTGTTCTAGCCAGTAGGTACAATCTGAGGCGAAATGCCTTAGATCCCTTTATCCCAGTAATCTATATATATAAAAGCGAAAGGTCACTCATCAAGGAATCTCAGAAACTACAAATGTTAGGAATTTGATATTTTGCATGGAGGTCCCTTTTAGCACGTAGGCGTTCGCTAAGACGGGGTTTTGCGAAATTCAACCCTTAAGAGGGTGAAACAAGGGATGAACGGTTGTATGTAAATTCGTAATTTTCAAAGTTACCAAATTTTGTATCTACACTTCACACGAAGCTATTAAATGTTTGTTCTATCAATTTCGTAATTTCGAACTGTATGGGGATGAAATTGAAGTTGAAATGGGGGACGAATGTCTCTTACTCTTTCACACCTAAACAACTGAACCGATTTTGATGAAATTGTTTTATTATAAGCTGTTTTTAGTAACCGTAAATGTGTCTGGGTATAAAAATAGGTACTGCCTGAGTTACCTTAGTATTTATTTCGCGCGGACAAAGTCGCGGGTAACAGCTAGTAGGTTTTATAAATGTCAAAGTTAGGATGTTTGAATGCTTAATCACTTCTGGACGGCTGAACGGATCGAGTTGAAATTTCAAACACAGATTGCAGTCTGGAATAATATGCTAATGCTAATTTTATCGCAGGAAATATCGGAAACGAGAACTATGTGGGTAAAATCTCGAAACGCTGTTAATAAAAAAATCTCTGCTAAATATGATAGGTATCGATATTATGATACTCTTTATTGACACACCAATAAAAAAAACGGGATACACGGCAAACATGCCACAAAAAATGGTATGCGGTTTTATCCTAGATGTAGCTGGAACGGTGGTCAGGTGGTCACCCTGGTCGCAGCATCCACCCCCGCAAGTACTTATTACATTTCGCACTACATACGCCACTCCACGTAATCCTATCAAAAAACTGCTTATGTTTTTATAATCACGGGAAATGTGATTGCTAGAGATGTTACAACCACACCGCGGCATGGGGGTTTTCAGAGGTTTTCAATTATTCAAGGAGCGATAGGTAAAATCATTCAATTTGATTCAATATTTTAGGTGAAGACGTTTGATTGTTTTTTCTTTATTTGTTTAACGTTGATTTCGTAACGGTATGTTTGAGGATGAATTAATTTATGAGTTGTATGTAAATAATATGTCTAATAAATAAAATAAATACCTATTTGTGATATTGAACATTCCTCACACAACACTGTTTAGCAAATTTCAAACTAAGCCAAGTTTATGGGAACCAGACAGTGATAAACTGCTTCATCATCATCAGCCACAACACGTCCACTGTTAAACATAGGCCTCCACTCTAGATTTCCACTATCGATAAACTGTTGATAAATAGTTAGATTATAATCTGGAACAACACATAGAAATATGGGAATACTAGCAGCGCCCTGCGGTGTTACCCGCGAAGTTCCCGTTCCCATTGTTCCCGTTGTTTTTTCGGGATAAAAAGTAGCCTGTGCGTTTTTCCAGACTATAATCTATCTGTGTTCCAAATTTCAGACCGATCCGTTCATACGTTAGGACGTGATTGAGCAACAAACATCCATACATTCACATTTATAATATTAGTAGGATACCTTTTACCACGAACAAATGATGGGAACGGGAACTGCGACGATAAAACAGCAGGACGCTGCTAGTTTCAATATCATTAAAAAATGTGAAAAATCACTGTGTTCCGGCTTGAAGGGAAATGTTTCCAGTGAAATTGCTGAGCATAGATATATATATATCTAGCCAGAGATTTAAGATAGATAGATCTTAAATCTCTGGGTGACGAGTGCAGTGCAGTGTTAAGGCCGATTTACATCAGACGAGCGAATGCTCATTCTATCCCCACTGTATCAAATTCATTTGGTGTAAACAAACGTAGAGCATTATTTCGTTGTTTTGTTTGCGTTCGCAATGATTCTATGGAATATATAATATGGAAAACGCTAAGAACGATCTTTCGTTTACACTAAAAGATCGAGAAAGAATGCTCTAGTTCCAGCTCTAGCTCTATGTTCGTTCAGTTTAAATCCGCCTTTAGGTAATGATTTTGACTTTTCAAGTTAAAATAACTGTGTGTCACTGATAATGGGCAGTTATGTTGCTTACCATCAGGCACATGTTTTGTTCGTTACTGGTTGTGACGTCACTGTTTTGTGATTATAAATCGTAGCCACGAGTGACGTCACATGAAACTTCTAAGCACTGTCACATTTAGTCCAGTCACTTTATACATTACTAGTATGCCTTAAATCCGGTAGATCTGATTTTTTGCAGACTTGTTTATGATGTTGGCCTAATGATTGTCCCAAGTTTGTGACCTCGAGCGACGAACGCAACTTTGTAAAAAATCGAAAAAACCGCGAAAAAATCGTTTATTTTTCAAATTTTGGCGATTATAACCCTAAACGACTAGTTTTTGTAAAAACTTTCTTATGGCGTTTATAAAGTAGACTAAATTTGCTACAATATGATACTAGAATTGTCTCTATACACCCAATAATAGTTTCTGAGAATAAGTCTTTCAAAGTTTATATTTTTTTTCGAACTTCGCAATTTTTTGCAATATTTTAACTCCTACTTGACCACTTTATGGCACAGTTACTGCGGTTTTTAACCCCCGACCAAAAAAAGAGGTGTTATAAATTTGACGTCAAAGTCTGTCTGTCTATCAGACAGACACACATACAGGTCTGTCTCTATGTGTATCTGCCTGTGTGTGTATGGCAGATACCGTACGATATGGCACCGATATGGCACCGTAGAGCTCAAACGGATGGGCCGATTTTGATGCGGTTTTTTTTATTTGAAGATAAATTTTTGTGTTAATGTTTTGAGCTATTTTTGGTTAATATCGATTCAAGATGGCCGCCTTCACCAAATGGCGGACCAAATATTTCATCACAATCTACCTCAATATGGGTGTCAAATGAAAGGGCTTGACTAGTAGAGTACTATACAGTATAACAAATTTCAAATCACAAAATGGCGAATTACATTATTTTTTTTACTAATGCCTTAATATGGGTATCAAATGAAAGAGCTTGACTAGTAAGTTGAGTACAATTCACATCTCGTCATTTTTTGTTTGTGAAACAAAAGAAAAAAAACGTGTACAATATTTTTAGCAATCTAGCTGACGGACTAATTTTTAGGATTGTAGCCTTATTACCATCAGCTTCCTTGTAGGTCAAAAATCAGTCTTTTCCTTAACCCAAGGTGGGCCGTAACTTTTTAAAAAACCTTTTTTTTAGAATTTTGAGACCTATAAAATAGAGCAATACTCTTTGAAAAAAAAATGTATTAGTTAAGGATCTAATATAGGTATTGTATTTCGCAGTCAATAAAACGATTTAAAGAATTTTACTCGATAAAAAAATCCCAGTTACCCCTATTCAACTTTATGTCTAAACTATAAAAATTGTACACTACATTTTTGTACTCAACGAAAGACACTAAAAAGTTATAGATGAGTTCGCAGAGTTTGACTTGATAAAAAATAACAGTTATTTACCATGTTTAAATACCTACAATATAATTACATAGCGCGCCGCTCGACAGGCCCGATCAGTCGCGTTTTGGCGCTCGCGGACAACGGACCTGTGCTTATTTTTGCAATTTTGACAACCGTTAAATCTTTAATATTACGATCATAGTGCCACAGTATAACAATATCAGTAGGTATTACTACCGAAGAACGCTATGATTTTTGATACCGTTTCCATTGGAATTGCAAATAGGCACAAATTCTAATTAGTACGCTGTTTACTTTATGTTGTAGGCCAGTAGTAGGCCTTTACCGAAGATATCCCGGAAGTCAGCCTGTATGAGATTAGGATGGCCCTTAAACAACTTAAAAAAAAATGGCAGTCATAGGAACTGCCGATAGAAATGATAACATCAAAATTTGGATAGCTTACTTTGGAAACTACGCAGGTGAAACCGGAGGGTGTGACCATGAGCATGGCCATGCTCCCGAGTTTACCCGAAGATTTCTTATCATTCCCGACCGTGACGCAAGATTTCAATTCACACCCCACGAAAAATCTGTCTGTGGTGCGCCAAAAGAAGTTTTCACTTCAACAACAAGGCACCTGGCGACGACGGAATTACGACTGAGCTTCTGAGAGCGGGTGGAAAACCGGTCCTCCAGGAGCTGTTCGACTCCGTCATACTTGACGGTACTACGCCAAAACGTGGAGCAGAAGTGTGGTGGTGCTCTTCTTCAAAAAAGGTGACAACACCTTGTTGAAGAACTACAGACCCATCTCACTTCTGAGCCACGTTTATAAATTGTTTTCTAGGGTAGTCGCGAATCGTCTCGCACGCAGGTTTGACGACTTCCAGCCACCCGAACAAGCCGGTTTTCGAAAAGGCTATAGTACTTACCGTAGACCACATCCATACGCTTCGGCAGATTGTACAGAAAACCGAGGAGTATAATCGGCCACTATGTATAGCGTATGTGGACTATGAGAAAGCTTTCGATTCCGTCAAGACCTGGGCAGTGCTTCAGTCTCTACAGCGATGCCGCATGGACTATCGCTATATTGAAGTGTTGAAGTGTATCTACAGCAAAACCACAATGTCTGTCCGATTACAGTACCAGTGCACAAAACATATCCGGCTACAGAAAGACGTGAGACAGGGAGATGTTATATCTCCGAAACTGTTCACTGCCGCGCTGGAAGATGTTTTCAAGCTACTGGACTGGAACGGACATGGCATCAATGTCAACGGCGAATGCATCACTCACCTTCGGTTTGCCGACGACATAGTCATTGTGGCGGAGTCGCTGGAGGACCTCGGTGCTATGCTCATGGACCTCCCAACAGGTAGATTTGAGGATAAATATGGACAAGACGAAGGTCATGTCAAATGTTCATGTCTCACCTGTACCGGTTATTGTTGGGAATACCACACTCGAAGTTGTTGATATGTACGTCTACCTGGGTCAATAGATCCAATTAGGTAGATCCAACTTCGACAAAGAGGTCCAGCGAAGGATCAAACTCGGATGGGCAGCGTTCGGGAAACTACGGCACATCTTGGAGTCCAATATACCCCAATGCTTGAAGACGAAAGTCTTCAATCAGTGCGTCTTGCCAGTGATGACTTATGGAACTGAGACGTGGTCCTTAACTGTGATCTCATAACAAAGCTCAAAGTCACACAGCGAGCTATGGAGAGAAATATGCTCGGAGTCTCTTTGCGCGACAGAATCCGTAATGAGGATTTTCGCAAAAGAACGAAAGTAGCCGACATAGCTCGAAGAGTAGCTAAGCTGAAGTGGCAATGGGCAGGCCACATCGCTCGCAGAACTGACAACCGATGGGGAAGAAAGGTTCTCGAGTGGCGACCACGAACCGGAAGACGCAGTGTTGGACGGCCTCCAACTAGATGGACAGATGACCTCACAAAGGTCGCTGGAAACCGCTGGTTGCAGGTTGCGCAGGACCGTTCGTTGTGGAAATTTAGGGGGAAAGCCTATGTCCAACAACAGTGGACGTCTTGCGGCTGATGATGATGATGAAGTGATCTTTACCTCAAATAAAAAAATTGGATCAGGTTTAGTGGCCAAGTTGATAAAAAACTGTCTATTTTTACTGGTCTTTAAGTTTCTGCGCATTATTTTTTATTTTTTGACGAACCTATGAATTATTAGGAAACATTTTAAAAAGATGATTAAAATTGCCGTTCTCAACTTATAGCGTCACCAAAAAAGAAAAGGTTAATTTTTGTATACCTACGAATACATAATGTATTCGTATATTATATTATAGAGTAATATTTATCTTAATATATATAAATCTCCTGTCACGATGTTTGTCCGCGATGGATTCCTAAACTACTTAACCGATTTTAAGATCTGGCATAATGGGACTCAATTCATTCAATTTGTGAAATCACAACTTATTGTAATAAATAATAAAATACTTTATCTATTACCTATCCATGCACGCATTTTATTCGAATGAAAACTATATCAAAACATGCAAATTTCAAAACAAATTCGTAAACCTGATGAAAGACAAAATATACATTTTTTTTTAATTCTTGGCTATGGATACTAGTCCTTCAGCCGAGAGAGTATCTCTCTACTTAGTCTGTAGATAAAATATTGTCGTATCAGTGTTGCTCTGTATATATTTGAATTTTCCTTCTACTTTGGCTTTGTTGGTGTCTATTGCCTCGGGAGTTCTAAAGATTTTTACTGAAAATGGATTGTGATCAGCAACGGTTTTTTATTACATTATCAAACTTAATTGGCTATTTTTATTCCCAATATTTTAAAAGTTTAACACAAAAGAAAAAATATTTTAGTATGAAATTCCTTCATGTAAATAGGGGTTTTTATAGAAGGTAGACATACCAAACTAATCAGCTAAGCTAAGAAGAAAATTATACTTTGAATTTCACAAACAAATAATTGATGTGTTTACGAAACCCATAAAATTGTTATAATTATCACAAATAATTTAGAATTAAAATACATTTTCAAGGAAAAAGTCTAACTTTTTCCTTGAAAATGGGGAGGGATTTAATTGTGATTACATTTTTGAGAATGGTAGAGACAGATCTTTCTGAATTTACACTACGCCATCTAGTGCGTACGGTGGAACTATTTTTGTCTCGTCGGAAACTCCCTCATTAAAATAATATTTTGCGTACGATTTCGATTACTCGATTGTATATCGTACCATAGCTAAAAAGTCGTAGAAATACGATTTAAATCGTACGGTTGGTAATTATTATTCAGTCGATTTTTTTGGAGAAAGGGAATTGAGGCAATTACGAATCGTCAAAGGTCCTGCCCACCACTTCTACGTAATTTCCTCTGATAATAGGGCTCGTATGTAGACCATTTTACCCTAACGGTTCGGGCGAGCTTACGATTTAGGGTCGATTATCGCGGAGGAAGCGTTGTCTGCGCGTGTGTAGTGAAATCGGTATACTGGTTACTGATTTCTGTTCTCTGTTTAGTGTTCGCTCGAGTGCTGCGGGGATACGACGTGCTCATGTTCTAATACGCATATTTCGCGTGAAAACATGGGGCGAGAGAAGGAGCGACAAGCGTGGAAGAAAGTTATTATGCTCTTCAGGGATTTTTCTTATTTGTGGGATAAGAAACACAACGATTATTTCGACCGCGAAATGAGACGGACGGCTTATAAAACGTTGTTGCTCCTTTATAATAAAGAGACCGGCACCAACTACATAACGCTGGCCGATATGAAGAAAAAACTTGAAAATATGCGTACTATATATGGAAGAGAGTTGAAAAAGGTGAAATTGTATAATACCTATGTAAAATATGTACGGTGTAATAAATTAACCGATAAAATAGCTACCTACCTACTTAATGTTTATTTTTTTTCTCAGGTGAATGCTTCGAGGCAAACAGAATCAGAATCAGGAATTTATGTACCAAGGCTGTGGTATTACAACTTATTTGAATTTCTAGAGAGCACAACGGAACCATGCCGTCCGGTTTCGGTCACTTTGGATGAGGTAAGTAAAATAAAATGAAATAACATAATTACTGTATTGAATGGGGTTGCTGGTAGTACTATTGAAAGGCCACAAATTCCACTACTATTAAATGATATTCAATTATATAAGATACAGAAAGATTAGCGTTAAAAGTAATTTGAGATCTATGGAACATAAATATAAACATAGAATACAAGTCCCTTTCGCTTTTTGGGTTGAGCGCGCGGGTCGCGGGGAGGGGTAATATCGCCCGGCGCCCGCGCCACTACACTGATCCATACTGATCTAAAAATTGCTTGCCCGACTGCATAATAGAAGGGCGAGGTTGTATGATATATACGTTTATATGAACTATAAATACGAACTAATAATATTTTATTGATATAGATATTATAAATACATAAACTGAAATAGTAGTGCGGAGTATAAATGAAATAATGAAATAAGTTAATAAATAAATTACACATGAATAAATAAATATAGTGGGGTTACCCACAACTACTACAGGTAGCGTGCGAGTTGAATGCAGTCGCGCTCTGAGGCAATACAAAAACAATGTGTGAGCTTAAGGGGGCTTAAAGCCAGAAAACGAAAAAAGGACATTTTCGACGCCGCTCACTGAAGTTAAGAAACTAAAAACTATGACAAAAAAAAAATTGACGAGTGGGTACAATCAAGAAGAAGCACAATAACCGAATAGAATTTTAAAAATAGATCAGAGTTTTTACAATAAAAAAATAAAAATGACACCGAAAAAACCCGTTTTAATTCTTCGAGTACTCGAAATTATCAGCGATGACCCCACATTATTTTTTGGTAATAAAATTCCTATTTGTACGTTCTAGTAAAGTAACCGAACACTTTTTTAAATGTATGTTTAGTTATTGAGTCATTAAACAAAACTTATTATTGCCTGATTAAATATTGATTTTTCCTCCAAACTGTGTCATGCTATTCTCGACTTTATGTACATCACATTAAGAAACGCGTCGCGCGGGTGAAATCTGATTTTTTTCTGGCTTTAGGCGCACTCTTAAGACCACACGGCAGAAGTGAAAACTAAAATAAGAAATACTTAACTAAAAATAAAATACTACTAAATATTTTTAATAATTAAAAATAAAAACTATTTATAAATTGAAATTGAATAAACCTAGTAACAAAGAGTTTAATACTTTATCTAAGCCTAGGAAGCACAGCAACACACGAGTAACATGCGGCTAAATGACTTAGTATCCATAGCCAAGAATAAATTAAAAACATTTTTTACGCGGGTTGGCACTAGCGTTTGACTCGCAAAATTAGTATTTGCTTATTTATTTTATAGGGATTTCGCTAAAAAGGCATAAATAAATATGTGCTATATGTAAGTACTCCTATGAATATAATTATAGAAAATAGGTATTCTTTTGTGTGTTTACAAAGTGTAAGTGCTGTGATGAAACAGTAATATATTACAACCAAATTTAACGCAACCAAAAACAGCACAATATTATATCCTATTTTTCATTTTGAATGTGTACTTGAAGTTATTTTTAGTGAAAAAATCGCGCGGAATCGTGTTCGGAAATTGTTCCGAACACAACACATCGTCTGTTCGGCCGTTCGTCACTGCGGCGCATTCGCGAGTCGCGACTGTCTGCGTATAGATAGTGCAATCCACGAAGACGCGCCCCACCAATTTTCATTTCCACCAATCGCGTTTGCTCCGAGCGTCAGTCGCGAACCATTCACTAGTCATTGTAGTGTGCGTGTGCATTCATAGGTAATTAGTGTGTACCGATAACACTCAAACATTGACGGAAGCTTGCACACATATACTATAAACGGTTAGGAGGAATAGTGGGGCGCGTCTTCGTGGATTGCACTATCTGTACCGAGATCGAGGCGTGCCGGTATAGCTCGCGTTCCATCCGTTTGTATGAAGTCGGAATACTGTATAGACATAGATTTAGTCTGGTCTCGTGGCTTAGTTGGTAGGTCTGCCTGCAAAGCCGAGGGTCGTGGGTTCGATTCCCACCTAGTGCAAATATTTGCGTGATGAATTCAAATGTTTGCACTGTGTCTGGGTGTTTCTATGTACAATAAGTATGTATTTAAAACTATATAAGTATTATATCAGCTATCTGGCCGCCATCATACAAGCTTTGCTTAGTTTGGGGTCAGACGGTGTTGTGTGTGCATTGTCAAAAAAAAAAAAACAACAGATGTGCTCTCCCAAACTTCAAGGCGCACGTAATTATGTCATCGTTGGGAAGAGTGAGCTCACTCTTTCTGTTCTAGTCGGTTGCAGGAAGCGGTGTACGTCGGACGTTTTTACCTATCACCACTATTCGTTGTCAACAGCCAAAATAAATAGAACCACAGCATCCCGCGCCGCTAGCGATTCTAGGGGTCAAGTAGACTGGTGGTGTGTAAACCACTCAGCTACAGACCGCGCAGTTTGTTACCAATTTCAGGATTTTCCGGGCACATCTTTAGCTCTAAATCGTTGTGCATAGTCAGGGGTCGGCAACGTTTCGGGAGCCATGGGCCACATGGTAAAAAAGTAGATAAAAGCGGGCCGCATTTTTGAAATTTTGTAATTCTACCCCACTGCAAAAATCTGCGTTCGCGATAACATAATATACATATAATACATTTCTTTAGTTGAATAGGTAGCTGTATAAGTTGAACCTAGTTAGGCGTTCCGATGTTATATTTATACTTGATCCCTAAGGAACTGTGCATTATTTGGTAATAAAATATATTATAGCCTATGTGTTGTTCCAGACTATAAGCTATCTGTGCCCAAAAATTTCAGCTCGATCCGTTCAGCCGTTGTGACGTGATTGAACAACAAACATCCATAAATATTATTACAAATTATTTACAAATTACAAATTATTTATTTGGCATAAGAACATGAACACTTATTTATTGAATCCATTAGGTCCGAACTAGTACTTAGTACTGTATCTCGGTACCTAATGGCTTCTCCCAAAACAAAAGTTAAATATCATCTTACGCAAATTAAGTTAAATAACAATAGAAATAAGAATAAGAAAAAAGATAAAACACGCAGCTGGGCAAAAGTCCTGAATTGACATAGTAGTCCTTACGTCTCTCGGGAAAAATTGTCCACTCACCAAACTCCACATACAATAAATGATACAACGGCATCAAATAATTGTTTACCAACAAATCTCCACCTACTATCCACAAAACCGGCATATGTATTTGCGAATATAAGAATATATCGTTTCTCAACATAGGCTAAGTTAATCGTGGTGTTAAGTGTTATTATATTCAAATCCTTTTGCCAAGCCGTGCGTGTGCGTGTATACATGTAGGAGAGGTTGTATGTGTGCGTGAAAGGGAGTGTGTGGGAGTGTGTGTGTGTTTGTGTGTGTGAGTGCATGAAAGCGTGTGAGGGTGTGTACGTGTGTGCTCATATGTATGTATGTTAGCACAAGTGGGTGTATTTTTTTGTTTTTTATGGGAATGTGTAATATTATGCTTGTCTGTGCATGTCATGTATGCATACCCATGTATGCTTCTACGGAAAAACAAATGCATAGATTTGACATTATTCGTGAGAATATCAAATACAATACTTATTTTTGGGATATATCTCTCGGAGGTACCTAGTTTCATTTGAATACATTTGTAGACACTTCCACTTTAGAAGCACCAGTAAGCACTCAAGTTTTGTCTTTGCCATTCCTTGTATGCAGTTTCCATATTTGTGTCATTCCGATAAAACAATATTAATTCATTTCAGACTATATTCAGATAACTAAAATTAACAAACGATCCCGTGCCAGACAACAAATGTGGGTAATATGTTATGTACTGGGTTTTACCAACTACATATTTGACCTAGCTTAATCCCATCTTTATATTTAGTTATTTATACCTACTTCTTAAAACTTATTTAAGCTTATTAACATATTTTCAACATCATCATAATCCATATCCTCTAGCCAAGACCTAATAATTGTCCTAATCTTTCTGTTACTAATTCTTTTAATTGTAAGTTCTTTATCTAATCTGTTATACATTAATGTGGTAATGTGTTCAGAGCCCGTTTTTGCAAATTTACTTTTTGCACCCATAACAGGACAAAATCGTTCTCGCTTACTTGTTTCTTTTAGCAGTTTAGGAACATTTTTTCTATGAAACCGACATAAACTTTCAAAGATGAATAGTTTCCTGACACTGAAGACACCAGCTTTCAGATACAGATCTGTTGTGGGGTGCCTGAAGGGCAGATTCAGCATTACTTTCAAGACAGCACGTTGAGCCCGCTCTGCAGGCAAGATAATCGTTTTTGCTGCAGTACCCCAGACACATATGCAATATCTTATGATACAGTCACACAGGGCTTTGTATGTCTGTACTACCAACTTAGTATCTGCCACGGCTCTTAAGGTTTTAAAAACAAATATAAGTTTTCTTATTCTAGAAATAAGAAATTTTATGTGACTACTCCAGTTTAGGTTGCTATCAATATAGACACCTAAATATTTAATATCTTCAACTTTAGTTAACTCTGCACATGAACACATTCCTACTCTTGGGATGCGGTTGCAGGGAAACGTATGAATTTTTAATTTTATGGCACTTTTAGGAGCTCCTCTTGCAGTTATACTGTAACACATGTATTTTGTTTTATTTGCATTTAACGATAGAAGGTTGTTTTCAAGCCATTGAGTAACTACTGCTAGGCAGTCATCAGCTGATTGAACTGCTTTCTTCCATGTTCTATCGTGCACCAGAAGTACTGTGTCGTCGGCAAACATTAAAAGGTCTAGTCCAGGCATTTTTGTATCACATAGGCTGTTGATATGTATTAAAAACAGAACAGGACCTAGTGTACTACCCTGTGGTACTCCGTATGTGCATTCATCATCATCACTTTCGTGTGTTTCAATTTTTGTACGTTATGTCCTATTCTTTAGATAGTCTGAAAACCATTCAAGTGCCAACCCTCTTATCCCAGATTGTTCTAGCTTAGCAAGTAAGATTGGTATGGACACTGTGTCAAACGCTTTTTGAAGATCTAAAAAGAGACCAATGCACTTCTCCCCTCCAGCTAAATATGACGTAATTTTTCGAGTTAAGTTTAGTACTGCGTCTTCAGTGGAACGTCCCTTTCTAAAACCATATTGATTACAGCTTAGTATTTGTTCTTTTTCCAAAAACATTGAAATACGTTTCTTTGCTAACTTTTCTAAAATTTTTGAAAGAGTGGAGAGGAGTGAAATAGGCCTATAATTGGATGGACATTTTTTGTTTCCGGCTTTAAAAATTGGGCATTCTTTTGCTTTTTTGTAGATGGATGGGAACTTCCCAGTTTCAAAACTCATGTTGCAAATGAATGCAATAGGTTCCGCAAGGAAGTTTACAAACTTTTTAATTATATCTGACGTGATTTTATCCCAACCTGGCGAACTATTAGACTTAAGACTTAGGGCCACCTGTCGTACTTCAAGAGAATCAGTAAGATACATAGCCATAGATTTAGCGGGTGGATCTGAATTTTTGGCTAATAAGCTGAGATCAATTTCAGTAATATTAAGTTTCTGTAAAATTGCATTAGATATTTTTTTGCCAATAGACGTAAAATAAGTGTTAACTTCATTTAGTGAATCTCTAGGATTGTTCTTTATATTAAGTAATTCAGCCGATGGAGTCTTAGATGCATTAAGATTACAAACTTCTTTAAGTATTTTCTAAGTAGTTTTTTTTTATCTTTGTCTATTTTTTTATTTTAGGTCGCTTTTTAACATATCGGGTCATTAACGACCACGTTAGTAAAAAATAGGTTAAATCAAGTTATAAAAATCAATCATTTTAGTTATTTTAGCGTTTTCATACATCCATTGTGACTTGTGACTTAAACATTCTTGTATGTTATTTGGGAGTTTGCATAATTATTTTTCATTATGAAATGTTGTGCATTCATTCAACAGATGCAAAACAGTGAGTTCTTGCCCACATTTGCATTTATTTTTATCTGCTTTAGTGATATGTGACCTGGGAATAAATTACTAAAAAAAAAAAACTTATTTTACAACCTCGCGGGTCGCACGGAGGCAGGTCGCGGGCCGCGCGTTGCCGACCTTTGATATAGATAACAAATTACCGTAGTAAAGATCTCTGTCCCCACGCCTCGCCTCGTGCGCCTGCGCTATAATGCTGTAATATCGTAAAAAATTAAATGTCGATGATTTTAGTCGAAGTGTGGGCATTTATACAACAAAACATACCTACATACTTACAAATATACATTTTATACATACATATATTTCATACATAAATATAATTTAACTAATTAAAATTAAACATTATATTTATTTATTAAATTTAATTTAACGGCAAACACCCGTCTGCCGTTTGTAGCATCGTAGCTTCCAAGAGTAAGAACCGATTTGTTTTTTGTGTTTGAAGGGCGATTTAGTCGGAAGTGTTCTGAACTATTTTTGATATAAAACTGTTCAACTGGACGCCGCCACAAAATGGTGGATGACATATTTATAACCCCCTATTATGAATATCAAATGAAAGGCTATTGGCTAGTAGAATACTGTACACTGTGATACGTTTCAAATACAAGGTGCACCACCACAAAATGGAGAATTACATGATTGAATTAATGTAAATGCGTCTTTCAATGATAACTAGGAAAAGGTCTAGGTCTGACGATAGAGCTGGAACATCATATTATGTAATGTGATGTTAATGACAACATCGAAATAAAACGAGCCCACATTTGATGCGGTTATGTTCTTTACTATCTACTACTAATAACTACTACTAATAAATGTGCTTGGTTAACATATCTATAATGTAAAATAATAAATAATTTATTTATTATTTTACATTGTAGATAATAAATAATTTATTTATTATTTACGGAGTACTAATGGTCATCATTTAGTTTCATAATCAGACCTTGGCTACCATCTTGTGACAAATTACTCGTCGAGACAAATAAAACGAGCCCAAACTCGACGGGATTATGTCGTTTAGTTACTGAATTCATGTGACCCCCTGCCAGCTTCATCATCAGTCCCTGGTTACCATCTAGCGTACAAGTGTTCATCAATACGAGTAAAAAGAACCCAAACTAATAATTAGGGTTTTATGAATAAAAAAGAACCTTTAAAACGTGGGTAAAACAGTTAGTAGAAAGTTAATTAAACGTTTTGTTACAGAACTGCTGTTCACCACAGACATCTACATCAACAAAATCGGAACAAATTACAGATATTGAAATATATGACGAAGAGGTGCCTGAGGTTTCCATAAAAAAATTAGTGACCAAGAAGCAGAAAATATCAATACTAAATACAGAAGCAAAACCGGTGGATTCTGATCAGGCACTAGTGACTCAACACGAAGACGACTGGGAGATAATAGGAAAGTCAATAGGCGTTCAATTAAAGAGTCTGAGTACCTACCAACAAGTCATGGCCCACAAAATTATCAATGATACCCTGTTTTACGGAAAACTCGGAAAGTTAACACATGAATCTAAAGTCACTTTATCTCCATAACACACATACATATTCTTGCACTATAATTTGTTGTATTGGAGTTGTTGTTTTCAAAAAAAAATATTGTTCCACGTTTTGTTGTAATATTAATAAATAAAGTACTCTTTCCAAATTGATGTAATTACTATTCTAAAATAATCGAATTAGTACAATACAATACAATACAACAATTCTTTATTAAAAAGCCACAAACAAAGTAAAACAGAACATAAAACAAAGAATAATACTACAGCAATTTAATTGGCGGCCTTATCGCTTAGAGCTTACACATCTAGATTTTGATATAGTATTTTAAACATATTTGTAGATAGCGGATCATGTTTCTGGAATCCTCGCAGACGTAAGTTGTGGCGATATTACGTCACTAAATTATAATTCCTCAAAGCTTTGTCCAGTTTCTACGAAACGTAAAGTAAGTCGTTCTCACGGAATTATAGATTTTCGGATTAAGGTGTTTTTGTATTAATGGTGTTATCATATTAAGGAGCTCTACAAAACATTCGAAATACATTCTAAGAAAAGGTTTTGAAATCTGCTGGTTCTAAATGCCCCACGTTCATGTGGCTCTTATTTCATGGCGTTTCATCAACTAGTTTTTAAACCAGCGCTACTACCGCCTAACTAAATCGGCTATCGCTTTGCTAATGCTGTCTCTATCATTTCAAGCGAAAAGAAAAGAGATAGAAACATCAAAGCTATGACATTTTTCGTTCTGCGGTAGACCCCCTGGTCTTTCTTTTTCGTCTCTGGTTCGGTGCCACTACAGTACGTGCCAAGGCAATAGGTAACTATTTCATGATATTTTGATAATGTTGGTGGCATCTCTGATCGACGACCTATCTGTTGCACGGTCGATTACGTACTCACTACCAAGGACGTGTGTAGATAGTGTAGAGTAGTAGCCGATTTCGTCCCCACCACTATTGTCCCGATATTGTCACTGATTTTAGGGCCAACCCTAACCCTATACCCTTCTTATTGATGCCAACCCTAGTTTTGACAGTATTTTGAATGACAGTATTTGGAGCGGAATTTTTACGTTTCGTGAGCTTTGAGTATTTATAGTGCTACCATGGTGTTTTGGCTCATGGTCAAAATGGGGAACTAACGCCGCCGCCAACCACAAAAAATTGCCGGTACCATTTACTTTTCTAAATTCCCCAAATGTTAAGGAAAAATCAATGCACAATTTTCCACACATTCCCCTCATAAGGAAAAACGAAATATAATATTATGTGTTTGATGTGAAAACTTCTTTTGGCGCACCACACACAGGTTTTTCGTGAGCTGTGAATGAAGCTCAAAAAACTGGCAGAAGAATATAGAAGAAAAGACGGGTATTTGGATGAACCTTTTATAATTCAATTTTGCTCCGGGAGCGAAGAAAGCAGCGACGAGGATGATTATCTATTTGAGATGATGAGGAGTTTTATCATTTTCAACCTCGTGACGAAATTCACGGATAGCATAATTACAGTAAAAAGATTTGAAGAATTGATTTTGTTCTTAGCATTGATTTACATTTACTTTCATGCAATAGGGTACAATCCTCAAAAAAACTAATTAGTCCGTCAGTTAGATTGCTAAAAAATATTGTACACGTATTTTTTCTTTTGTTTCACAAACAAAAAAGACGTGTGGCACTCGGGGACTGCCGCGGTAAAGCTATTGCATGCATTTTTTATCAACTTATGCAATTATATTTTTTTAAATTTGATTTCTACAGTATTTTTGGGATAATGTTGAGTCTGAGTCACATTTGTTTTTATCATAATCAATATATTCTATGTCATAATGCTGGAAAGGTTGAGTACAAAATAATATAAACTCATTAAGGTTAAATTTCTACAAAAGATTTAATACAAAATGCTACTTATTTACATTAAGGTTAAAGTTATACAAAGAGATTAAGTACAAAACATCACTTATTTACAGCAATTATTCAAAACAATCTCAAAATCAAATGAGTCAAACAAACTCTCTTACATCATCATACTGTCATATACTTCTCTTAAAATTAATCACACTAACTAAATAAATATTGGTGGACTATTCACACACATGAAAATCTGACCCCAAACTAAGCAAAGCTTGTACCTACTATGGCGGCCAGATAGCTGATATAATACTTATACAGTTTTAAATACATACTTGCTACTAGCTTTACCCGCAACTTCGTCTGTGCAAAATAAATATTAAGGTAATAATACAATTTCATCAAAATTGGTTCTGTTGTTTAGATGTGAAAGCGTAAGATACAATCATCGCCCATTTCAACTCCAATTTCATCCCCATACAGGTCGAAATTACAAAATTGCTAGAACAAACATTTATTTGTTTCGTGTCAAGTGTCTATATATTATACAGAGTTTCATGGTTTTATCTTCAACGGTTGGGAATTTTCATATTGACATTCATCCCCTATTTCAACCCCAATTTCACCCCATACAGTTCGAAATCACAAAATTGATAAAACAAACATTTAAGTGCTTCGTATCAGGTATCTAGAGACAAAATTTGATAACTTTGAAAATCACGAATTTTCATACAACAGTTCATCCTTGTTTCACTCTCTTAGGGGTTGAATTTCGCAAAACCCCGTCTTAGTGAGCGCCTACGTGCTAAAAGGGACCTCCATACAAAATTTCAGATTCCTAGCATTTGTAGTTTCTGAGATTCCTTGATGAGTGACCTTTCGCTTTTGTATTTATAGAAGACTAGCGGCCCGCTCCGGCTTCGCTCGAATAATAACCTAGATATCAACTGCAGCGCCATCTGCCGAGCTGATTTGTGAATCTAAACCTTCCAGGGTCCTACCGAAATATATACAAAAAAAACATTCAAATCGGTCCAGCCATTAAGGAGGAGTTTACTAACAATGAAAAGTGGCATTGATTTATATTTATATAGATAGATAAAATATGAAGAAACACTCAGCCACAGTGTAAACATATTTTTTTTATAATGTGACTCATCACTCTATATTATAAACGAGCAGGACATGTGCCTGATGGTAAGCAACATGCCTGCCACATAACAGCACAGTGACACGCTGCTTTTGGAACATGAAGAGTCCAAATTATTACCTGCAGCACTGCACTGCGCTCGTCACCCAGAGATATAAGATGTATTATCTGTATGCCCTGTAATTTCACTGGAAACATTGCCCTTCAAACCGGAACACAGTAATGTTTGCACATTACTGCACTGGGTGGGAATCGAACCCACAACCCTCAGCTTCGCAGGCAGAGCTACTATACCCACTAAGCTCATGGCTTCTAATTCGCTCGCCAGTCTAATTCACTAACATAAGATTATTTTTATTAGTTTATTATTACTTCATTATACAACTGTTAATGTTTAATTTTTTTTATTTTCCTGTTCAATTCAATTCAATTCATTTATTCGAACCATAAATCCATAAGAACATGTGGTAACGTCATTCACAAAAAATCAAAGAATCTGTGTACATAATAAGATAAAATAACTAAGGTAAAAATTAATATAAGCAGCTGTAAAGGAGCCTCAGCAATTTAAAGCAGTGAATTGTGTGTGAATTGTCCACCAATATTTATACAGTATACTAAGTACATGATTGAGTACAAACAATGTTACACCAAAAGTTTTATAAATCTACTATTTTACCTTACTACAAGATTCCAATTTCAACACATTTCTCTTCCATATGTTATCTTTAACTTTGACTAACACTTGACTTTGTTGCCTTGCTCAATAGGTTTTTATTTCATTTTTAAACTTGATTTCATTGAGAGCTTGTGCAGGGATTGCAAAAATATAGAAGCGTAGGAAATACAATTTTGTGTTTATGGTGTGCTTTAGGATTCAGATTTAATTTCTGCCATTGACTTTGATTTTTTCTTACATACATTATACATTGATAAATATATGTACAATGATCCCTTCATTGCTATCATACTAAAGTTGTTATGTGGTGAAAATCTCCCGTACTGATTCTCTAGCTGATAAATTATATAAACCATGGATTGCTTTCTTTTGCAATATGAAAACATAGTTCCTGTCCGCAGCCTTTGGCTGTAGCTTCTTCCACAGATTTATCATAGGCACAGGTATTTTCAGATGAAGCTGCTCCTTATCCCATATCCAAGGCTGTTTCATATTTTATTGTGTTCAGGACATACGCGACACTTGACAGTACACACATTTAGATCTCTTTTTATTTGGACATATCCAACAACATCATCGCATAAGATAATCTTGAAGATCTGAAACAAGCAAACAAACGCTTATTATATTTTACGCACATAACCTAACTTTGTAAACAGTGTTAAAGATGAAGTTCTAAGCCGAAAATCATCTATTACATATTTATGTACTAGGCTGCTTTATGTATTATACATAGGTAAATAGTATTAAACGTAAAACTGTACTTACAAAGATGTTTTCACGTTCATGAATTATTCTGAACTACAAAAGTCTTTGTTTCCTGATTGCAAAAAAGTTTGCCTTCTTTGGTAAATTGGAACTACCTATTCCCTTTAGTAAATCCAGATTCCATATTGTTAAGCCAAAACATCTCAATTATAGCACGCTTCTTAGAACATGAAGATTTTCAGCTTTTTCACTATATTTTGCTTTTATGGCACTTTGTTTTTTGTTTATTCATATTTAGTGACATTGACATTCATGTACATCCAACAATTTTAAACGTCGCGAAATCAGTGTTCCATCTACTCAAAATATTTATCCCTAAACTTAAGTTAAATTAAAAATTCCTAAAATTGATTAAATAGTGAGCTAGTGAGCTTTTACGCTGACATTATTGCTTCATTGATATACCTATTCCAAAATATGCTATGATAATAGCCGTTAGAAAGTTATTTTCCCGTTCTCTACCTACGTACTTAAATCCACTACGTATCACGGGAAATCCGTTAAGTTGGCAACACTGCTAAGAGCATTTAGTCTGTAAATGTAAAACCATAAGATTGAAAGTCGAATGACCGAGTGGGGAGGACGGCGTGACAGTCTTCCCTCCCTCTTTTTTTGTGAACATAAGAAAGAGATGCACCATTAGTAACAATCGGTCTCCAGGCCCGCGATAAAAGCTATGCAATAGCTTAAAAATGACGAAGATACAGCGCTTAGAAGTTTCGCGTGACGTCACTCGTGCCTACGATTTTTACTCACGAGTGACGTCGCGACCTCTCTCGAGAGTGGGGACTCTCGAAGTTTGATGTTCTATATCTTTGTCGACTTTTAATATTTTGAAAAAGCAAAAAATACGTGTCCCATATTTTTCCATGATCTAGCTGACGGACTAATTAGAATAGTGTATTTTTGACCCAGTCCAGTACCCTATTATTGTAGTTCCAAACATTTTTGTCGTGATAGAGTTTATTTAAACTCCCCCCAACCAAAGGATATTTTGTTGTCGGGTAGGTAAACCTGATTGACACCCTGTCAACGTCTTCCAAAAGCCAAATAAGACTTGTACAATTATACCATGGCACAACGCAAGACATTTGGCTTACAAACAACATCAACATCAACAGCCCACTAAACGTTCCCACTGCTGGGACTCGGGGCCTTCTCTCGCAAGTTAAGGCCATAATCCACCACGCTGGCCCAGTGCGGGTTGGCGGATGACACATGACACTTCGAAAGATTCTACAACTAACAACTAACTTTTTTTTTAATTTTGCGGTGCGCGGGGTGAACGTATATTTCATACATTTGTAAACTTGAACTCGCACAAGAGCAACATACATCTGTACTACGACAAATGCTACACACCTAAACAAAACATGCACACATCTACGAAGCGCGGTTGACTTGCGGTTGTATTCCTGTTTCTGAGCTTGCGGTTGACCATTTTTGACAATAAAGCTCCTTTTGACATTAATACAATGAATGACATGAAATTACATAATTGAATATTGTTGCATAGGACCTCTACCATTCAATGATTGCAATTGGGATGATGACTGGTTCAAAAATATACCATTGTAATTATTAAGCCACGTAGCTGCACGACATCCGCACGATTTCGACAATTGTCGGATGCAAGACGAATGCTTGCATCTTGCGTACAAATAATGAAGGCTGTGTCCACGAAACGACAACGACACGACAGCCGCACGTCTTGCGTTTGTTCGTAGCATGCATGCATTCGACAAAAGACGCGTGCGTGGACAGTAGGCCTTAGTCTCTTTGGTAGGTTATGGAAAAATGTGCGAATACGTATTTTATGTTTTAATAAAAATCGTTAAAGATATGGATCATCAAACTTCCAAAAGTGACGACATGCCTTCGTAAAAATTGTACAATGAAGAATGTCTATGAAAAAACTTAAAAGACAAATTATTTATTAAGTAAATGAATCATTATAGTCTAGCTAAACCATGATATACTATGTAAGCTCAACTATAAATAATTAACCGTACTCTAAGTTAATTTTGCAGTATTGTATTTGTGACTTTTTATTGCTCTTGCCCCACTATAGTCGGTCGTGCCCTATTTGGCTGAGACCCTATATGAGCGAGTGTTTTACTCAGCGCGGAAGGAACGCCGTGCGCTCGGATGCCACTCAATTTATCAGCCCGATGGAGTCTGAATACCGAACATGCTCGCGCAAATATGCAACGAGGGATGGGGCCGGGTATCACATTCCGAAGTTCCATGCTCATGTTAGCTATTAACGTTAAATTTTACATTTGAATAAATCAAAGCTTGCTTTCCATTTTCGAATTCAAACTTCAGATAACGTTAAGGCTAGCAGAATTAACAACAGGGTTTTCATAGATTTATATAAATGCAAAATGCTGCATATTAGAACAGCTACATCGAACAACTTTTTACGTACCTAACCTCTTTTAAAATACTCTATTGTTAGGTAAAAAGCTGTTCTATTAAACGAATGACTTTAACAAAAGATGTTCCTTCGTATTTCATAACTTCACTTAAAGGCCTGTTTTCATGTCGATTAGTACGACTGCGAGTGAGTAGTGCAGGTGTTGAGCGATGAGTAGCAAACACGTGTGGACACCGATTGATTATTGCGAGTACATAGTAATCAGTCGCAATTACTCACTTGCACTCGGAATCTCACTCGCACTCCCACTTGCACTAATCAAAATGCAAACCGGTCTTAAGTCATATAATAGTCACAGTAAATACATAATGTAATAAATACATAATACAATGTGTTTACTGTGGAATAGTTATGAATTATAGAGCAGGAGCTGAGTGGAGTTGAGCGTGCATAACATGAGGACGGCATTCGGTTTTGTAATCAGAAAAGCATGCAAATTATGATTCTGGAGGTTGCCAATACACCTCCTGGCAACATCCAGAGATATAAGCTGCAAGTCTTTTCCGAGTCCAAAACCGTACACAAGTTTAGACACCAAGTTCGGTCCTCATATTACTCACACTCGACTCCTTTTGGCGCCTGGGCTATTACGAATTTATTATTATTAGACTTCCGAACTATTTTTGTAGGCTTCAATTCTTTTGACGTCACGAACGTCTTGAAATTTAAATTAATACAGCTATGAGAATTTTGGAATTATGAATGTATACTAATATTATAAAGCTGAAGAGTTTGTTTGTTTGCTTGAACTCAAGGATCTCGGGAACTATTGGTCCGAATTTAAAAACACTTTCTCTATTGGATAGTCCATTTATCGAGAAAGGCTATTTAATATTACGCTACTATCAACAGGAGCGAAGCATTAATGAAAAATGTAACAAAAACGGGAAAAAATATCGCTTTTTGAGAGCTTTTGTTGCGTGACAGCATGTGTCTATCTGTTAAAGGGTGCGTCATTAGAACCTAAGTTATAGATAGTGCAATCCACGAAGACGCGCCCCACCAATTTTTTTTCTCCACCAATCGCGTTTGCTCCGAGCGTCAGTCACGAACCATTCACCAGTCATTGTAGTGTGCGTGTGCATTTATAGGTAATTAGTGTGTACAGATAACACTCAAACATTGACGGAAGCTTGCACACATATACTATAAACGGTTAGGAGGAATCACAGAAATCTAAATAATAAGGTACTAGAAGTCGCATGACCGCGTGACATTGTCGCCGCACAGGTGACTTGTAGGCCACCAGTGCTCGAATTGTAGTTTAGTCTTGTTCGAACCGGCAGGCGTGAATCATCTTTAAAAACTTGTGTTATGCAGCATAAACAACTGTGGAAGTTCTTCCACAACTTGCAATTATACCAATAATGAGATTACATTTCACCGATAGGTATTTTATTTTATTTTAATTGTATTTTTTTATAAAATAAACGGAGCCCAATGATTCACTATGATAGTTATAAATTTTTGGTGTGATCGTCATTTTGCATATCATTGCTGCATACATTAATTAACATCTAAAGTGGTACAAGCATAAACAGCAATGTAATGTAAAATTAGAGATATCTTCATAACCTCTAATCTTCCATGGTACAACCGCAGGTAGCGATTGTGAGTTAGTGCTGTGACGGTCCAATTTTACTTTCCCAAAAATAAACGATGAAAATTTTATTTTAAATTTTACATAGTTTTATCGATAAAGTAACATAATAAATCGATAAAAAAAATTGTACGCAACTAACATTACACCCGTACGTACAATCTTTTAATTCGCGGTAAACATTACTTCATAATTCATTAATTATTAACAAAAGTATATACATACATACTGGCTATAATGCGCGATTGTTCGTCCGTGCAAAATAAATATTAAGATAACTGAGGCAGTATTTATCTATTGTAAGCTTTTATTTTTAAGACTTTATTAGTTTTCATACAAAATCAGCGAGCAACACGGAAGGGAGTAGGCATACACAGCGTTTCCCCTCTGTCAAAGTACAAGTCCACGTGGACCATGGAGTTTGATAATATACTGTGGCCTGGAATACACTGAGGGCGGGGCTAGATTTGTGAATGGTGCTTTATTTTTTATGTGTTAGTGATTTGGCTGTGTGAGTATGGTCGGCAATGGATCGGTACAGGTATGTTTTGTATGTAATAGTGCGGCTTTACGCTAGTGTGCAACTTTCCCCTCCCGCAAGAAATGACAGAAAGATTTGAACAATAATTTTTAGCAAAGGCTACTTCCCTTCCGTGCTTGCGCGGAAGATCGAGTTGCTCGATGTACAAAATATACAACAACCTTTGTTCTTCAACTATACCTAAGCCCATGTGGTGTCAGAATTACATAGTTCAGTTTTCGAAACAATAGTATACCCCATGTGACTCACTTATTTTATAGGTAGGCATATTGACTTTGTTGTAGTGTAATACACCTAATTAATGAAATCAATAATAACCTTTATCGAATGTTAAAATTGGACCGTACTTTGAAATATCGATATGTTTTAATTTTTGTCAAGCACTAGCGTATATGTGAAAAATTGATAATTTTTCAATGTATTAGTAGGTTCACTGATAAGCGTTTATGGATGTGTGTGGTGCAATCACAGACCCAGGTTGATAATGTGCAGCTATTGGTGTGTGAGTGGAGCTCTATTTGAATACTACGCGCATGTAGTAGTGATCGCGGGGGTAGGGGAAATGTGGGGACAAGCGTTTTGCAAGTAATTTGAGAGTTATGCCATTTCTATTACCTTATTATTTAGATTTCTGTGGGAGGAATAGTGGGGCGCGTCTTCGTGGATTGTACTATCTATAAGCGAATTTGTTTAAAATTTTATTTGATACGTCAATTTTTTATTAGATGGCGTAGCAACGCGCGCACGGTTCAGCTAGTGAATTATAAAAATAATATTTGTGTGTCTGAAAGTGCACATGTTTGTTCTCACGTTGTCACAACTAGACTGATTTTATGTATAAAGTAATTAAATACGCAGTAAGTGCATTCCTTAGATTAAATCATAAACAACTTTCTATAGTTTTAAAGTTAGTGGTTTTTAAGCCGCGGGGTACGCCACAAAGCGGAGGTAGTCAAAAATAAATGCCCAGTTTTGTTGATTCAGTTTTTGCCAGTCGGATAAAATGTCAATTTCCCCGAAAGCGCAGGTAAAATTCAGTGAGTTGTTACGCAAATATTTTCACGAGGGTTCATTATTTCGTTTGATAGGGCCGCGTTACCCGGCGCCGTCGGCCGGGAGTAATGGGAAGTGTCAACAGCACGCCGACGCGCCGATAGCGCCCTTTGTTACATGCTGCTCTCAAATATCACCGGCTCTCTCGTTTTTTTTTAACAAACAGTATCGGATAATGTGAAAAATATAGGCGTTACAATTTATAAAGCTAAAAATATTTTTTTGGAATATTTGGACGTGTTTTTGAAATGGAAACTTCTTTAGCAACGTTGAACGCTTTTGGGGAATATCTTATGAGTTCGCGTCTCACTATGATACCTAATGTAACGGCTGCGTAGCGTTAAGGTCTGCGTCTTAAATACGAGTCGGCTACCATCCGACAAATAAAATACACTTAAATATGGGCTTTGTGGCATGAACTTTAAGATACAGATTACATTGGCATCACAAATTAGCAGACAGCTAGCAACGGAGCCGAAGCAGCGCAGCAATATCTTGGATGGGTGAATCTAATCTATCTGTAGTATATTATTTCAATGTGTCCAGTGAAATTACAAGGCGTAGAAATAAACCATTTTGTATGTCTAGCGCGTCTATGTATGACGAGCACAGAGCAGTGCTAGGCAATTTGGACTCGTAATATTCCCATAGCTGCGTGTCACTGTACTGTCATGGGCAGACATTTTGCTTACCGCCATTATTCTGCTCGTCTCGTCTCTCTATCTCTATATTATTTTAAAAAATCAAGTGACGTATTATGCAACATACGACACTATAAAATTACATAAATAATTACAAAAAAGTTTATTCGATAATTGAGTTTCGGGGTTGATTGGCCTCTTGGATCAGGCTGTCCTCTGGTAAACATTATTAAAATAGTTTAATACACTGTATCGGCTGTATTCTGTTGTACGTATTAAATAAATTAAATTAAATTCAGTTGTCTGGCGGACATATCTAAAATGCAGCATCAGAATGTACGTAAGTTCAGTCATTATTTTGGGAGTTTTAAAGCGTCTGCAAAGTAAAACGACACATGGAATGTGTCTGGGAGAGTATTGGGGACTAAGGATAGATAGATAGATAGATAGATAAACTCTTTATTGCACTTAATAAGAACACAAAAAACAAAAAAAAGGATATTGTCTATAATTAATAAACGTGAAAATCAGTCATGAGAATTTACGTGAAGTAGGTACCTAAGTATTTTTTTTTATATTGGTAGGTAAAATAGATAGATAATAAAATACATCCACTAAACAAATTTAAATTAATACGGTCATGAAGTTACGGCTGGTCTAGTCGGGAGAACGTGGACCGCCGATCCGGAGACCCCAGGTTCAAAACCACGAGCACCACTGTCTTTTCGAAGTCGTGTGCGTAATGCCGGCAATGCCGCTAACTTAAAACGGTGAATGAAAACATCGTAAGAAAACCGACATGTACCTAGAATCTTTCGAAGGCATGTGTCATCCACCAACCCGCACTGGGCCAGCGTGGGATGGATTATGGCCTTTTCTCTCTCATTTCGAGAAAAAGCCACGAGTCCCAGCGATGGGAACATTTTGTGGGATGTTTATGAAGTACTTTTTATGTACCTTCTGTACTTGATATCTCAAAATTGCCCATCTAAGCAAGCTGCCGGGTAGCCATGCGCTCTTAGTAGATAGATACCTACTAACATGATTCAATCGACCACATTTCGCTCTGGGATCTTGGACTATTAATTCTTCGAGTATGTTTTAGTACACTCCAAGTATGTTTCTAGTACGCTCCGAGTATGTTTCGAGTACGCTCCGAGTATGTTTCGAGTATGCCCTGAGTATGTCCCGACTGTGCTCCGATTATGTTCCGAGGATGATCTACAGTCGTGCTCTGTCTTTTTAATGTAAAATATTGTTCGAATCTCAGAATATGTTCCTATATGTTTTGTAGGTACGGGCGTTCTGCGTCATCCTGAATCGTTAACAATTGTTCGGAATAAAATGATTACGATCGCATCCCTTCCCAACTTCACTCAACTAATTAAATGAAAAAAAATCCAGTCTTTTGTTTCATTGTGAGAACGTATCTATATGGTTGTATCATTTATTTTACACCAACCGGAGCGTCCCAATTATACAGCCTAATACGCGAGACCGGCGGAAGAGGGAAGGCGAAGTTAGGCTGTCTGATCCGATAAAAGCCCGCGGGCCTGAGGGTCGTATTTAAACGAGCTATTTTGGACCGTCCCAGCTAGGGAAGATTCGCTCTGGGCTATCGACGGTGCATAACGTTAGGAGGGAATCGATTATTGCGATTGGAAATAAGCCTTTCAGCCAGTATCGGCTAGACGATCCCCGTTTTAAAATTTTACAAAGTAGTTTAAGAGTATGTTATAGTGGAATGTTTGTTCGTAGTGCTTTGACCTCGTGAAGTACTACCTACACTTTTGCCAGTTATTTCACCGTCAAGCAGTAGCATGCTAACATTAATTGTTTCCGATTTGAAGGGCAATATTTCCAGATAAATTACAAGGAAAATATGGTTTCTCCAGCGTAGTGCAGTGCTAAGCAGTCATATTGACTCTTCATGTTCAAATTACTGAGGATGAACATGTTGTTTAATATCAGGCGTAAGTAGGTACGTATGGCATGCTCGTACCGTCAATTTGTATTTAAAAAAATATTTGAGGGACCAATGGCGTTTGGCATCTCTTGATATAAATACAATAGTCCAAGATCCCAGAGCTGCCAGACGTCACGTATTTTCTCATGAATGAAATGGGACGATTGGTAGAGTGAGTACGTACTTAGAACACATGCTTACTGGCTAACTTGTTTAGATGGCCAATTTTGAAATATGGGGCTATGAAGGTACATGCAAACATTACTTACTTCACGTATTTTCTAATAAGTGGTTTTCACGTATATTGTAGGCAATATCCTTAAAATCAAGGCCCCAATACTCCCAGACACTTTCCGTCAGCCGTTATGCTTAACAGACGCATAAACTCCAAAATAATATCTTAACTTTATTTAAATTCTCATATTCCATTTATAAATATATTCGTCAGACAACTATTTTTTAAGCTTTTTCCAATAAGACATACCAATCTAAGGAGCCAATCATGCCCTAAACTCAACTATGCTTCTATGGGTAAGAGCGCGGCTGAGTGAGATATGTAATAGGAAATATTATATTGACTAAAAATTGAGCTTAGGGATGATTGGCCCCTTAAATTGGTCTGTGTTATTGGAAAAAGCTTTAAAATAGTTGTCTGACGAACATATTGACAAATGGAGAATGAGAATTTAAGGGAAATTAAGTTATTATTTTGGAGTTTTAAAGCGTATGTTAAGCAAAAGGGCCGACGGAAAGTGTCTGGGAGTAACGGGGCCTTATTTTTAAGGATATTCCCTACAACAACATGAAAATCACTTATTAGAAAATACGTAAAGTAAGTAATGTTTGTATGTACCTTCATTACCCCATATCTCAAAATTGGCCGCCTAAGCAAGTTAGCGAGTAAGCATGTGTTCTTAGTATGTACTAACTCTACTCAATCGTCCACATTTCATTCATAAGAAAATACGTGACGTCTGGCAGCCCTGGGATCTTACTCTACAAATCAGCTAGTTGAAATATTCGCTTCAACTTTTCGTTACATTATCTTCTTAATATATATAAATATCCTGTCACAATGTTTGTCCGCGATGGATTCCTAAACTACTTAACCGATTTTTAATTAAATAGACACACCGTGAGCAGTCTGGTCCAACTTGAGAGATAGGATAGTTTTTTTTTCGATTAATAGTCCTTATATGACGAAATCCGAGCGAAGCCGGAACGGGCCGCTAGTTTATATTATAAAAGCAAAAGTATGTAGCTGAGTTTATATTTGTTGTTACATGTCTCTGTAACGGCTTGTATTCGGAATGAAACTGAAATAGGTACCTATACTTAGTAAGTACATTATCTACCTACCTAGATTAACAAATATACTACTTTTTATTTCGCCATAGAATAGATAATACAGATAGAACGGACACTCCCCACCCCCCGCCAGTTTCAAGCTTCCTACCCCGCAAGAACGCGAGAAGCACTCAGCGACACGACATAGATGACACGCACACATGCGTAAATGCGTTCGAACGACATATGCGAGATGTGTGAGTGTAGGTATGTCAACTGCACCGTCTGTATAGATTTTAGGCCGAGTGTCCGGGGTGTGATTTCGCTAAAGTAAGTGTTTGTTAGTGGCGCGGCGCAGCTAGTTAAAAATAAATATTGCTTTTTACATAAAATAACAGTTGCGGTGCGTCTGGCGTAATTAAAATGCTCGTTCAGCTCGAAAATCGGCTTTAAAATGTGGTTACGATCCGTATTTGCGAGGCTTTTCATATTGAAATTAATTACAGCCGGATTTGGTTTGTGTAATTAAAACCTAAAGCGCATATAAAATTAATTAAACCCTTTCATACCTATAGACCCCTAAAATATTGCGCTAATTCAGGCGTAACGTTTTCGTTAATGACTAGACTGATGTCCAAGCGGGCGATGTACTTACTACATAGGTACCTACTACCTACGTAATTGGTTATGCTTTATGCTTTCAAACAAAGCGAATTGAAAAGTGTTTAGTTGAGAAAAGTTTCTACAACATTGACAAACTAATGCGTGTATTGTATTAATGTGGTTTTGTAACATTTATGACAAAAGTTACGGCTGGTCTAGTCGGGAGAACGGCGCCTGCCGATCCGGAGATCCCGGGTTCAAACCCTACACGCACCACTGTATTTTCGAAGTCACGTTCGTAATGCCGCTAACTTAAAACGGTGAAGGAAAACCGACATGAACCTAGAATCTTTCGAAGTCATGTGTCATCCACCAACCCGCACTGGGCCAGCGCAGCGTGGTGGATTATGGCCTTATCTCGCTCCTTGCGAGAGAAGGCCCCGATTCCCAGCATTGGGAACATTTAGTGGGCTGTTGATGATGATGATGATGAACATTTAGGTATGTCACAGAAGCCAGATATGAATATTTTCTTTAGTACCTGAATTGGGCAATCTTCTTCTTTAATTCTGTTTTCGTGTCGATGATGTTTCTTATTATTACTATGTCTTATTTCCTTAATATTTTATAACTATACCTACTATCTGAAAAAAAAAACCTTTTGACGTGATAACGTCTTATAATTCGATGAAGCCGGCTGCACGCCCACAAAACATGACGTCATGTAACGTTACCGTCGGTCGCTACCTCGCCGCATGTTT
Organism: Ectropis crepuscularia; assembly: GCA_963693475.1. Classification (NCBI taxonomy): domain Eukaryota; kingdom Metazoa; phylum Arthropoda; class Insecta; order Lepidoptera; family Geometridae; genus Ectropis; species Ectropis crepuscularia. The sequence goes on along the minus strand of OY856344.1, from coordinate 7,058,237 downwards.
GTTACAGTTGTATTTTAATTATTTCGACCAGTAGTTCAAGCGGGGATGTAGCTCAGTGGTAGAGCGTTCGCTTTGCATGTGAAATGCCCCGGGTTCGATCCCCGGCATCTAAAAGCTTTTTTGCATTGTTTTTTGCATTGTTTTGATTGAAAATGACTAAATTCTACTGATTACTTTTTACATACAAATACTATTAAACAAATGAAATTAAAATTTTCTTTTGAAAAATGCTACCATTCCATCAGTATTTTCTTAAGACGTTGTCACGTTCTATCGCCAGTAAACCGACTTTACAGACAAACATTTTTTTTTTAATTTTATGTTTATGGTATGTTTTGGGTAATTATAGGGCTGAAGTCCTTGCCTTAGCTCAAACATGTGATATGTTTTGTTTATAAATTTCTCACTTTAAATTGCATCTTTAAATTGAATTGAAATAAATACTTATACATCTATTTATATATAAAATTGAAGTGTCTGTTTGAATAAATTCCAAATTAACAGCTTTTCACAACATGCATATGAAAGTACATAAATAAGTACTGTAGAACCAGAACCTCAAGGGAAGTCCTGCTCAGGGCTGACTGACCTAATATCACCTTGCCCTTTCTACTATCGGAATTCACGTATCTCAAAAAAACGACACCGTTTCATGGTTGATGTTCCAAAAACACGAACGAAGAGATTTGACATCACGTTTGTGATACGAATGTTTAGGTTGTGGAATGCGTTGCCGGAGTGGGCTTTCCCCGATAGTTACAATCTTGGTGTCTTCAAATCGAGAGTGAATCGGTTTATTCTAGGTAAGCAGGCTCCATCGTAGATAGCACTGGTTTGTTTACATAGAGAATTTATTGGATTACATTTAACACGTATAATTTTTTTGATCATTATGTTTAGGTAGGTACCTACATATTGTTATCCTTTTCTCAATGTGTACCTTTAAACATTATGCATATTATGTATGCTTAGTTATATTTATGATTTATTTATGGTTTTGCTAGTAAAAATTATGCGAAAACATTTATGCGTTTAGTTGTTATGGTAAATTATTATCATTAGTCTTAAAACGTTATGCCTACTTAAATAAGTACAAAAATTGTTATGCTACTACGTATAGACCCTCTTGGAATATAATTAGGCACTTAACCAAAATATAATTGTCATCGACATGGGACATTCTTTAGCGCACACTCGGCCAGCGCGGATTCTTGTGAAACAAGACAAGCTATGGCAAACATTACTGGAAATCACTTTTCATTTTTTTAAAATTGTTTATCGGTTTGCACTTGACCTTCATCTCGTCTGATGTTAATCGACGAAGCCAGTCTACGATGGAGAAACTTACCTAGAAGAAACCGATTCATCCAAGACTAACTAAAAGTGTTGAAGTGGTAGGAGTTTTTGTAGATTCCGCCTAGGGAAGTACAACACCTTTGCCAGTTATTTTACCGTCAAGCAGTTATGTGAAAACATCACTGTGTTCCGGTTTGAAAGGCAACGTTTGCATTGAAATTACAGGACATAGAGAAGGATATAACGTCTTATATCGCTGGGTGACGGGTAGAGCTAGGCAATGATTTGGACTCTTCATGTTCCAATAGCTGCGCGTGCTATTATGGCCAGGCATGTTTCTTACCATCAAGCACATATCCAGATCGTCCGCTAAGAAACCCAGATTAGGTATATCCATCAGGGAACACCGGAATACCCACCCACTCCGGCAATATAACCCACATTCTAGAAGCTCCTATTACGAAAGTGAAGCCGAACGCTTCGTTCGAGTCTTTGGAATATCAACTATAAAACTATGTCGGTTTTCCGCGCTACGAGAAGTCCGATAGAAAAACGGTCGAAACAGATTTTAAACATCGAAACTATGATGATTAAATCAGAATTCCAACAAAGAACTTTCAAGAATCTTCAAGTCTTTTTATTCAACGAGCACCAACATTGGTCGAAGTAAATATTGAATCTACGTTTACCCGGCCAAGTTTAAAAGAAAAACGGGAGACATAAAAAATGAAGATACTGAGTATTATTATCATCCCCCTGGGAAAGTACGTAGGTGGGCGCCTTAACGAGTTCCATCCCGTTGATTTTTAACACGCTCTGTGCTGCTGCCGAAACAATGGTCTTTGATCCCTAACGTAGCATTGTGCTTGTTCGCTCATCATCAGAAACGTGTGAATCATTGTTTAATTGAGGGGTGGGGTGTGCGCGGGAGGGGTAGGGGAAGCGAGGGGCGTGCGCGGGGTGCGACGGGGGCATCGATCGTCTCGGGTCGCCATGGCTACGAGGGGGCGAGGTGGCCCCCCTCCCCGATTCATTTGTAATCATTTGTTTCGCGGCCGTCGAATAATGGTCCTCGTCAAACGGCGCGAATTTGATGGATTACGCTTCTCGGTACAGGTTCTGATACAATTATCCTTTATCACTTTGTTACATATTCGTAATTAACAATGATATAAGATGTTTATGGATATTTATAAGATATCCATGGTAAATACAGAAGTATGATAGGAAATCTACAATTCAATTTTTAGATTAACTTTTTTGAAGAAACTTTATACATGCACTAGCATATCCCCGTGACTTTGCCCGCGTAAAATTTAGAAAAAGTATATATATAAGTACTATTCCGTGTGAAACTCTAAATAGAACTCGGGATGAAAAGCAGCCTACGTACTATTCCAGACTATAATCTAAGTTCTAACTTGTACACTGATCTTGAAACATTCAAACTTTTGCACTTGTAATATTTGTAGAATATGGGACTTTTTTAAGTCTTCAAAATTGCGAGCTTATCGGTTTTTTATCGGATACAAGTGTATCCGATATAGGTAAGTTTTTTCTGTCGGACTTCTCGTAACTCGAAAAAAAGACATCGTTTCATGGTTGATGTTCCAAAGACACGAACGATGAGGTCTGACTCTACGTTTGTGATAAGAACATCTAGGTTGTGGAATGCGTGGCCTGAGTGGGTTTTACCCGATGGCTACAATCTTGGTGTCTTCAAATCGAGAGTGAATCGTTTTCTTCTAGGTAAGCACGCTCCATCGTAGATCGCATAACATCAGGCGAGATGGTGGTCAAGTGCGGACCTATTATAGTTCAAAAAACTTAGCGTTATATTGACTACAGATAATAATCATAATCATAATACAGATGATATACAGCGTTTAAAAATGATTGGACGATGGCAGCTCAGGACCGGATAAAGTGGAGGGAATAGGGTACCGGACTGGGTCAAAAATACACCATTCTAATTAGTCCGTCAGCTAGATCATGGAATAATATTGGACACGTATTTTTTGTTTTTTCATAATATTAAAAATCGTCAAAGATATAGACCATCAAACTTCGAGAGTGGGGGGTCGCGACGTCACTCGTGAGTAAAAATCGTACTCACAAGTGACGTCACACGTAACTTCGAAGCGCTCTATCTTCGTCATTTTTTGTTTGTGAAACAAAAGAAAAAATACGTGTGCAATATTTTTTGGCAATCTAACTAACGGGCTACTTAGTTATTTTGAGGATTGTACCCTATTGGGGGAGACCTTTGCCCAGCAGTGGGACAACTGAGGTTAAACTAAAAAAAATACAGATAATCAAAAATACCTACAAATAATAAAAAAGCCTGTGTGTTGTTACTGGCTACGAGTATGTTTTAACTGTGTTTCAAATTTCAATCCGATCAGCCAGTTTAGTTTAGATCATTTCAACCGTTCCGACGTGATTGAGCAACAAACATCCGCACACATTTATCACAATAGTAGGATGCCGTTCTTTACCATCTTAGAATTCAGCCTATCAGCCTGATTTGAGTAAGCTTTTTTTTTTCAAAAAATGGATATTTAACATTGAGGTGGGGGGGGGGGGGGACAATCGCGGGACACAGTTTTACTTCTGTACAATAACGTGTAAAATATTTAATATACTTCTTATAAGTACTTCATTTTACAATGAAAATTTGCAGTAAGTTTAAATAAAACATATAGGTTGACACTTCTTCACAGTACTATCTACCTCCTAAGTAATCAAAGTTTGTCAAAATAAGCCAGACAGCTAAATAATAAATCTTACTAATATTAAAGATGCGAAAGTTTAAATGTTTGTTGCTTTATCACGTCGGAACGGCTGAACGGATCTGATTGAAATTTGGAACACGGTTAAATTATAGTCTTGAATAGCAGATAAACAACTTGTGTCTCGGGAAAATTACGAAAGCGGGAACTAAAAACATTTTCTCTCATCCCTGGGTGACGAGCGCAGTGCAGTGCTAGATAATGATTTGGGACTTTTCATGTTCCATTAGCTGCGTGTCACTGTACTGTTATGGCCAGGCATGTTGTTGAAGTGAAAACTTCTTTAGGCGCGCCTAGACAATTTTTTCGTGGGGTGTAAATTGATTTCTAGCGTCACGCTCGGGTATGATAAGAAATCTTCGGGTAAACTCGGGACCTTGGCGATTGGGCGTCTAGAAATGCGTCAGCCAATGGGAAATGCTGAAAGGGCGTGGCCTCGCCATCATGGCATGGCCATCTAGAAATGCGTGAGCCAATGGGAAATGCTGACGCATTTCTAGATGGCCATGCCATGATGGCGAGGCCATGCCCTCCGGTTACACCCGTGTAACTTCCAAGAACTTCCAAGAATTTGATAGCTTACCTTGGAAACTTCCAAGGTAAGCTATCAAATTCTGAGTTATAAGTTTTCACTTCTATCGGCAGTTCCTATGAGTGCCAATTTTTTTTTACCGTCAGGCACGTGTCCTGCTCGTCTTGTTACTCTATACTATATTTTTTATTAAAAATATTCTAATTAATTTACGTAATTACCAACTGGCAATGTAACCAAGCAAAATTAATTCATTTTTGTTTTTCCGCGTTCTAGCAATGTCCATTCCCTGATTGGTACCTACTTGGAGTTCGTATCGCGTCTCGTTAAGATGGCCAAGCTAGCAAGTAAGTAGGTATTTTTGTCTCTATTAGAGATAATAATAAGCCTCTTTGTGAAGATCCCTTCGACCTTCAGCTCTTGTAGAAGATTCCTTCTCATTAAAACGTCTGAGAACATCTTAACTTCGTCTGAGCCATGTTGTAAGCTTAAAAGCTGTATAAGTTTTGGCAGTAAAATTTAAGTTGTCATTTCAGTAGGTTTGTGTAATTTGGTTGGTATATAGAAAAAAAAGGATTGTCTTCATTATTACATACCTACAAATAGTCTATATATATATAAAAGCGAAAAGTCACTCATCACCGAATCTCAGAAACTACAAATGCTAGGAGTCTGAAATTTTGCATGTAGGTGCTTTTTAGCATGTAGGCGTTCGCTAAGACGGGGTTTTACGAAACTCAACCCCTAAGAGGGTGATATAAGAAATTAACGGTTTTACGAAACTTCCGTCATTTTCAAAGTTATACGCATAAAATCTACTAAAACGATTTTAATGAAATTTTGTACACTGATAGACTGGATAGAGTCTAGTGTATGATATGTTATTATTGTATCTTCAACAATTACGAACTTTCATCCCTCATTTCAATCCTTTCAATCCCTCAATCCTTTCTCAAGAAAGGGCAAAGGATACTTTTTATTACGAAAAAAAGGTTGTAGGGGTTCAAATGGGGGGGTGAAAGTTTTATGTGGAAGTTCGTCATTGTGGAAGATAAAAAACAATGAAACTTCGTATCGAGACACTTGATGCGAAGCAATTAAATGCTTGGTCTAACAATTTTGTAATTTCGAATTGTACGGTGATAAAATAGGGATTGAAAGGATTGAAATGAGGGATGAAAGTTCGCAATTGTTGAAGATACAATAATGAAACTTCGTGTACAGAAGATACCACAATGTAACTAGGCACTCTACTCTAAACTAACTCTCTCAAAACTATCACTCTAAACTCTCTCCTTGCGAGAGAAGGCCCCGAGTCCCAGCAGTGGGAACGTTTAGTGGGCTGTTGATGATGATGATGAACTAGGCACTTGACGCAAAGCAAATAAATGTTAGTTCTAGCAATTTTGTAATTTCGAAACGTACGGGGATGAAATGCGGGATGTATGTAAGTTTATAATATTATGGAAGTTCGTCATTGTTGAAGACAAAACCATGAAATTTTGCAACTAGACACTTGATATCCATTCTAATATTATGAATATGAAATGAAGTCTGTGTGTTTGTAACGCTTTAACGCAAACCACTAAACTGATTTTGATGAAATTTGGTGCACAGATACACTAGACTCAGGAAAAGACAAGGGCGACTATTTAGTCGCACCATATTCGCCGTATCACGAAAAAAAGCTAAAAGGGTGGAAATCAAGAATTATTGTGTACAACGAAGTTCGTCTATGTTGAAGATAAACCCGTTAAATTTTACAACTAGACACTTGAAGTCCATACTAATACATATTATTATGAATGTGAAAGTATGTCTGTCTTTTACGGTTTATCGCGTAAATCACTGATTTTGGTGAAATTGTATAAAAATGTTTTATTATAAGTTTTTTGTATGTAACGTTTTCAATATATTGTTCAATATATTCTGATTCACATGTGTTATAGTTGTACGAAAGTAAAACGTCAATTTATTAAATCTGTGATACATCCACCTTATTTTTCTTAGTAAAATTCGTATGCCTTTGCCTTATAATGAATACTCTTTGTGAAAAGACTTTTAATAAGTCAAAATTAAAATCAGTCGAAATGGCGGTTGAAATAGTGCAAACGTATAATTTAATTGAAAATTATCTCTACTACTAACACTACGAAACATTTAAAATTGATCAATAAATTAGATTCATAGCAAATCTGAATCATCATTCAATAATTAAACCAGATTCAAGTACTATTCGGAATACGAATCTAAAACATTGAAATTAATGAGTACCGACAAACAATAAGCCACGCCGAACAATATCGAAAAACAGCTACAAAAGTAACCAATTCAAAAGACTTCCCAATTATTCTGCCGATAGCGAGCAACAAAAGAGCCATGAAGTATGAAACGTGGAATAAATAGGAACAGCGGAGTGGAGTGGAGAGCGCGCGGGCGAGTGTTGGGTTTTCTCAAATAATTTTAATAGATGTCCGCCCGCCCCCGGGGTGGGGGCGCGAAATGAGATTTCCTTTGAGCCTCGCCGCTGACCGCGACACCCGCGCCGCTTTGAATCCTATCCCTCATATATCATGCTGCCCGCACCGCGCCCGACCGCCGCACGCCGCCGGGCCGACCCCGACTGCGTGGCTTGTATACTCATCATTCAACATTTTGAGAACAAGGAAAATGTATATTTAAATACCTTGTGACCGCGTATTTGGGCAGCTTTGCGTTGCAGCAGACCACTATTATGTTTTTATAGTAATGAGTGATGAGACGAGCAGGACAAATGCATGCCTAATAGTAAGCAACATCCCTGCCACATAACAGTACAGCGCCGCATGTACTGCGTTCGTCACCCAGAGATTTATGTTGTCTTATGCCCTGTAACTTCACTGGAAATATTACCCTGAAGGGCTTTTTTTTGTTTTATTTAAATTTTACAGCTCCACAGACTCCGGGGTCCGTGACTTTTGTCAATCGTTTTCTTTTTATTACATGAATCTTGGATTGGAGAAGAAAAGGAAATAGGGGAGAGTAGGGAACATTTTCTTGCTAATTCTAGGACTATTTTATTTTCTGAGTCGCCTCCTCCCGGCTCAGCGCCTCCACCACGACTGCATTTCTATCCTTCATGATGGTCATCTGCATATTGAACTCTCGGATGGTCTTCGGTGTTGCAGACAACGCTCGCCGCACGAACCGACCGATGGCGTCGTTGGCGATGATGTCGACCCTGAAGGGCTAATATGTAAAAAGTAAATAAAAATATCATAAGGACCTGTGTAGCGAATGGTTTTTTGTCGTCTCCTATCATAAAAAAAAACCTTTAAAACACTCTCATCATCATCATCAACAGCCCACTAAACATTCCCACTGCTGGGACTCGGGGCCTTCTCTCGCAAGGAGAGAGTTAAGGCCATAAAACACTCTGGTTTCGAGTAAATAATCGACTAACCTTACTAGGTACTGTTGTTTACAAATTTATATTTCGTTAAAATTTAATATCTAAATTTTAAAAGTTCCCTGAAAAGGTTAAGTCATTTTAGTTCATAAAATTGAAGGGAAGAAGCAAGTCTCTCGACTTTAATTCCATTGTAGAGTGACAGTCAACGAGGCTTCGTTCTAGAGCACCTAATATGATGCTGCCTTACAAAGCTCGATGGGAAATACTTTACGCTTTTTCGTCGTTAGCTCTGTGCAAATTGAATTGGTATATTTCTAATAAAAATGTAGTAGCCTGTGTATTGAGTAGTTTGTGAGGTAGTCTGTGCATATTGAGGGTATGTGATGCCCGATAAACCACACTTGGCCAGGATGGGGTATAATGTCTTTGACTAGAAAGTCCCGAATGCGAATGAAAGTGCATTACATTATCTGAATGTAATACACAAATAAGATAATTTAGTGGAACAATGTAATACACTCAGTGGTAGGACTCTTAGCAGAGACCGCCTCGGGAAGTACCACACCTTTGCCAGATATTATACAGCCAACCAGTAACGTGCAAACATTACTGTGTTCCGGTTTGAAGGGCAACGTTTCTAGAGAAGTTACAGAGCTTAGAGATATAACATCTTAGATCTCTGGGTGACGAGCACAGTGCAGTGCTAGGTAATGATTTGGACTCTTCATATTCCAATAACTGCATGTCACTGTGCTTGTTATGTGGCAGGCAGGTTGCTTACCATCAGGCACATGTTCTGCTAGTCTCGTCACCCTTTATTTAAAAAAAAAATTGTCACAAAATTACTTTATGTTCGCCGCTATACTACTGCCACTGTAGAAAAATTGGAAGACTATCGAGGATTAAATAATTTTAAATTTTGATTTAGGCATAATGAGAAAGAAATGGTATTAAAATGATATATTTCGGAGAGAGTCGAGCTGATCTGCTTGATATAAAACAACCTTGTTCTTTAAAAAACTGCTCGTAGCTCGAAAAAGCGAGTCTCTTTCAATCAGTTTGTTCATCGTAAACACCCATCGTTGCTTAACATCACGTAAACTAGCAATTTACCTTATTAGGTAAATTGCTAGACACGATATATACGATACGATATACTATATACTATACTATACTATACTATATCATATATACGAGACGATACGACATATTTGTCGTTAAAAATACATTTTAGAATTTCATTTTTGTGATGTCAATACTAGATTTAAAATATTTGTTTAATCCAATAGTACATTGTGATATAAATGCGGTAAGTTGAAAGTTACAGCCGAGGAGACAAGAAAGTAGAGTCTGTAATTTTTAAAGCACACGTATGTCATACGACGTTTTATAACATATTTGCGAGGAAATAAATAAAACTCTCGACAACATTTTCAAATAAAAATAATACAGCGAAAAAAAAGTGCGCGGAATAATTTTTACTTGTGCACAAATTAGCGATGCGTGCGCATCAGCGCTTTTTTTTAAAAGGTAAAGGCACAAAACCAGCCTTAATACTTAAAGCAAATTACTATTTTTGTATTGTTACAAATACATTGTTGTAATGTATGGTCAAAATTAATTAAATTAATTGTTGATTTAATATATTTAATCTCTCAAAGTTAATTTAATTCATTAATAATTCGTAGTGTATTTCATTACGTACTTGTGTGGTAATGTAAAACGCACGGTTTCAAAATGCTCCGTCTAAAACGAACGGTATATTTTTAAATCTTAGTAAATAGTTTTTATAACATATTTGCTCGTAAAGGGTCTCTTATTGGACCAATTTCTGTATCGTAATGTATCTTATTACGCACTAGTGCTGTAATGTGTAATGTAAAACGCACGGTTTCAAAATGCTCCTTCCACAGACTAGGTAGAGAGACATGCTCCGTCTAAAACGAACGGTACCTTTTTAAATCTTAGTAAAGAGTTTTTATGTCAGAAAAGTGTGGTCAACATTTTATGAATAAAATTAACTTTGAGAGGTAAAATATAGTAAAGAATTATTAAATTCGTTAATTTAATTAATTTAGACCATAAATTAAATTATTTTTTCTGTAACAAAACACAAAAATATTAATTTACTTTATTATTAATGGCATACCGGCTGGTTATGTGCCGTTGCTTAAAAAAAAAGGCGCCGATGCGCGCGCATTGCTAATCTGTGATCCATAGTGATTACTTACTCTGTGCTGTGATCTGTGATCAAGTAAATATTATTCCGCGCCTTTTTTTTCGCTGTATTGTTTTTATTTGAAAATGTCGTCAGAGTTTTGTTTATTTCCTCGCAAATATGTTATAAAACGTCGTATGACATACGTGCGCTTTGATAATTACAGCCTCTGCTAATTATAGCTCTCGCCTTCGGCTCGAGCTAGCAATAAAGCCTCGGCTGTAATTATCAACTTACCGCACTTATATCATAATGTACTATTATGTCAGAAAAGTGGTCAATTTATGGTTATGAATAAAATTAACTTTGAGAGGTTAAATATAATAAAGAATTATTTAATTCGTTAATTTAATTAATTTTGACCATAAATTACACCAATTTATCTGTAACAAAACACAAAAATATTAATTTACTTTATTACTAATGACATACTGGTTGGTTCTGTGCCGTTGCTTTAAAAAAAAGGCGCCAATGCGCGCGCATTGCTAATCTGTAAACAAGTAAATATTATTCCGCGCCCTTTTTTTCGCTGTATTGTTTTTATTTGAAAATGTCGTCAGTGTTTTATTTATTTCCTCGCAAATATGTTATAAAACGTTGTATGACATACGTGCGCTTTGATAACTACAGCCGAGGCCTTATTGCTAGCTCGAGCCGAAGGCGAGAGCTATAATTAGCAGAGGCTTAGAACTTAGCGCACTTATATCATAATGTACTATTATAACATATTTGCTCGTAAATAGTCTCTTATTGGACCAATTTCTGTATCGTAATGTATCTTATTACGTACTTGTGCTGCAATGAGTAATGTAAAACGCACGGTTTCAAAATGCTCCGTTCACAGACTAGGTAGAGAGATATGCTCCGTCTAAAACGAACGGTACCTTTTTAAATCTTAGTAAAGAGTTTGTATGTCAAAAAAGTGTGGTCAACATTTTATGAATAAAATTAACTTTTGAGAGGTCAAATATAATAAATAATTATTTAATTCGTTAATTTAATTAATTTTGACCCTAAACTACTTTAATTTTTCTGTAACAAAACACAAAAATATTAATTTACTTTATTACTAATGGCATACCGGCTGGTTCTGTGCCGTTGCTTAAAAAAAAGGCACCGATGCGCGCGCATTGCTAATCTGTGATCCATAGTGATTACTTACTCTGTGCTGTGATCTGTGATCAAGTAAATATTATTCCGCGCCTTTTTTCACAGTATTGTTGTTATTTGAAAATGTCGTCAGAGTTTTATTTATTTCCTCGCAAATATGTTATAAAACGTCGTATGGCATACGTGCGCTTTGATAATTACAGCCTCTACTAAATTATAGCTCTCGCCTTCGGCTCGAGCTAGCAATAAAGCCTCGACTGTAATTATCAACTTACCGCACTTATATCATAATGTAATATTATGTTTACATAACAATAACATTTAATACGCGCGCATCTTTATTTAAATCACAAGATAACTCGGACACCTGCTTTTATTGAGTTCCACTATAAAGTTGGAAATTTGTTTTGCATATGTGTGAATTGATAAATCTTCGATCTTCAAGAAACTGTGGTAACCATCAAACTATCGTCTCCAAAAGCTACAGCGATGCCAAACCCCTCAGATCTCGCTGAAAAGCTCTCTCGGAAGGGTGCTTAAGTTTCAGGCAAACTAACGATCACTATACATAGGTACACGTAACTCACTGTGTTTTGTATCTTCATGATCATTATGGAAATGTGAAGGTTGACATTGTTGCGCGCAGTTTGAATAGAATATGAGCTTACATAACGTTATGCGGAGGATGTATTTATCCAAGAATAACTTCCATGTTCATTACAAAATAATGACTGGTGCTGCACCACTTAGATATTTTATACATGATGACGTATGTATATCTATAAGACTGAGTGATGTACATTTTTTTTTTAAATAAAGAGTGACGAGACAAGCAGGACATGTGCCTGATGGTAAGTAACATGCCTGCCACATAACAGCACAGTGACATGCAGTTATTGGTGCATAAGTGACACACAGCTAGGTGACGAGCGCAGTGCAGTGATAGGTAATGATTTGGACTCTTCGTGTTCCAATAGCTGCGTGATGTAGCAGGCATGTTGCTTACCATCAGGCACATGTTCTGATCGTCTCGTCACTCTATATTATAAAAAAAAAAGCTATTGGAATATGAAGATTGCAAATCATTACCTAGCACTGCACTGCGCTCGCCACCCAGAGATCTAAGTTGTTACATCTCTAAGCACTAAAATTTATCTGGAAACATTGCCCTTCAAACCGGAACACAGTAATGTTTGCACATTACTGCTTGTCAGTAGAATAGTTGGCAAAGGTGTGGTCCTTCCCCAGGCGGACTCTGCCAAGAGTCCTACCACTACAATTATACATATTGGACAAATAAGTTGAGGTAGGACTCTTTGCAAATATGTTCCTTAAATATAAATCATCTCATATCCATGGGTCTATCTATCTATGGAATCCCAGTTCCGTGAATCGTTCGCGGTTCACAGAATACATCTACGTACCAAGTTTCAACAGTATAGTTTCGGAGAAAATTAGCTGTGACATACGGACGGACAGACAGACAGACATGACGAATCTATAAGGGTCCCGTTTTTGCCATTTGGCTACGGAGCCCTAAAAATGTGCCTGTGTTTCAATTTTAACCAATTGTTTAAATATTTTGATATCATGTACCTAGTACCTACTCTTCGATACGTAAACTTAAAATCACAGAGTAAGTAATCACTGTTAAAATATTGGCTTAACAATTTTTTTTGGAAGATGGCTCCTCCACAGAGTCACACTAAACTTCTTAATAATACCAGTTATAGTGGACACCCGTGGTAACCTAAAGCAGTACAAATTACGATAAGTCCTTAAAAAAAATATATTACAATTTTTTTACGAATATTTTTTCATTAGGTAGACACAGAATTTCCCCAAGATACTTTTCTTCGCCGTTAAAGCCAAGGGTAATGACAAACTTGAACATCTGCATTTGGAAAAGTAATCAAAAATACAGGCGGGGTTGGAAACTACGATCTCTCACTTACAAAACTTGACGTTGTTAAGTTTTGAGCATAGTTCTGAAGTATTCTTGCCTGTAAACGTAGAAAAATATTGTACAAGATAAGAAACCATACCTTGTATAAAATGCTTGTACCCGTGCTTGTAGTCCGTGGAGCCGATTTAAACGTAAAAAAATTACACCATCGCCGCTTTTTTATGTAGTCGATTGTATCCGTTTTTATTTACTATTTTCCCCGTTTCAAGATAATCATTCCAACATCAATTCTCTAAATCGACTACCTGTAATCCTCGTTAAGCTATGTGTACCCAGCTACCTGTCGATCGTTAAGGGATGATAATTTACATGAGTCTCGGCCGTTAAAACGTAATAAAGTCTGGTACAGCCCGCGTAATGAAACGGCCATTGTTTCTTCGAGTAAAACGCAGCTACCCCCTCGGCGCACGCACATTGTCGCTGATGAAAGACATAATTTCATTAGCGGCGGCTAACAAACTATTGTTAATATCGCAATCACGTCCCGACCCGCCATTTACTGGAGAGCCGAGGCTTACGTAATGCTCCATGGATCCCGACGCTAAAGCAGCGACTACACTGAGAGCGTAGGCCTACTGGTCCTCCAATTTTTTAAGGAAGGGATTTTATGCACCAGATTTTAAGTAATATGCTTGCTCATTACAGCACGGTGTTAGTAGGCTAGTAATAAAGTCGGTTAAAAATAGACGATTTTTACCCGACTGAAAGGAGTTTTAGAATGTGTGTTAGAGAACTCCTATGTTTGTAAATTTCTTTATTCCCACATATCTTCCAAACGGCTGGATGGATTTTGACAATTAAGATATCGCTAGATTCGTCTCAATCTCCCATTTTACTGTTTTTAGATAGTATATTGTATTACATAATCTTTTTTTCTAAATGAAAAGTATGAAATCGCTTTTCTTAAATGAAAGTTATCAGACAGTAGTTCCTGAGATAAGAGCGTTGAAACAAAAAACCTCTTCACCTTTATAATATTACGAGCATCTCTCCGTAGTTACGACCCGCTTAGTTCCCGTTTCCGTTGTTTACTCGGGATAAAAAATAACCTCTGTGTTTGTGCAGATTATAATCTATCTATGTTCAAAATTCAGCCCGATCCGTTCAGATGTTACAACGTGATTGACCAACAAACATCTAAACATTCTTACATTTGTAATATTAGTAGGACATCTATATCTATACTAATATTATATAGAGGAAAGATTTGTATTTTTGTATTTTTGTATGTATGTAATAAACTCAAAAACTACTGAACCGATTTCAAAAATTCTTTTGCCAAGAGAAAGCTACATTATCACTGAGTAACATAGGCTATTTTTATTACAAGAAAAAAATAGTGATACTTGGAATTTTTACTAAAACCAACGCAAGGTATAAAAAAAACAGCCATAAAATGGCTTTCATCGCATACGCTGCGGAAAGTACCAATGATAGAACCAAACAATGTTTTACAATATTGTAGAACGTATTAAAATCTACAAAAAATCTCGCGAGAGCATATGTATAACTACAGTAATTACGTCGCTACAACTGCTTTTTTACATTTTAAAAGAAGATAAAAATGCCGATCAACTTAAGACCATGCTATTCATACATTTGTTTTAATTCTTATCAAAATAAATTATTTCTCAATCAAGACTGTTTTAATACCTATTGATTCCTTTTTGAATTATTAAAATCGGACATTCCATTCAAAATATATTACGAAATTAAAAATATCCATCCTAAATATTTGCAACGACGCGACGGCCGGCAGAATTATGAAGTGTACATACAGTACAGCGCAGCGTTCATCCCAGTCAGAGTGATTTTATCTCAGAATACTTCTTTATCATGTACCACGTAGGTACATCGTTTCAAGACTACTCAAAATTAAAAAAAAAAAGAAATCACTTTGAGAGAAGCTTCAATTTCTCGGTGTCCGTTGAGGCTGAGAGAGTTGTTTGTGGTAATATTATTTATTTTGTTTTCCTTCGGAATTATGGCACATTTTTGAAGACAATTTGTGTCAAGACATCAAACATACAGCCCAACAACGAGATCCGGATTATGATGTATATGTCACAGCCGGATTGTATAGTTCGCCGTATTACATTACGGCTAGCCGTTTTGAAAAACGGGGCCGTTTTGTAATGCGGCGGTTCAACGATTAGCCGCATTGTCATTGCAATACGTTCTTCAATAAGGCGGTCCACGTTCAGCCGCATTGTATTACTACTTATGTTGTAAGGAGACCATATTTCAAAAAATAACAACACAAAATCTAAATTAATTTCATTTATCTGAAAAAAATTATCGATTATTTCGTACGATATTCCGTACTATTTTTTTTTACAACATTTTACCTCTCACGTAAAGTTTGAAAGCCCATAACTTGATATCGGTGACGGTACACCTAAGAAACATGGTGCACTTCCATAGACAAGGATCTATTATCGAAACATGTTCCATCGTAGATAGCATCGTCGCTTAACATCAGGTGAGATGGTGGTCAAGTGCAAACCTATTATAGTTTAAAAAAAAAGATTTGACTCCGGGTCCCGTCAGAAGCTCTGCGGTCAACCTTGAGTGTCGCTTCTCCATACTCGGCCTGCGCTCCACTACGGCTACTTGCATGGCTCGCTCCACTCAGCTCCTCACTTGAGCTTCTGGCTCCCGCATTCTTTTAAATACACTCTAGGTGTAGTAGCGCCAAGACTAGGTGGAGTCGGGGTGCTCCGGGTCGGATCTGGGTCTCATGTAACCAACCCGGTCCGATTTAGTCTTAACAAGGTGGACGGTGGAAACGAAATAGTATCCAAGTAACCCCCAGGGTGACAAGTGCCACCCTAATAATATTGTGTACGATTCCTCCAAACTCCAGAATCCACTGTCACTTTAGCAATTTAGGAACACACAGTATTCAACGCCATGGTTGTTATGTCAGGGAGTGCCATGAGTGTTAAGAATCGGAACTAAAAATTGTCAAAGAAGCGGCTAATCTCTCGCTTTATTACATTACAGCTAGCCGTGTTGAATAACGTATGGCGTTGAATACATTCCGGTAGTTTTTAAATCAGCTGTATTCAATCCGGCTGATCGTTAAACCGCCGTTTTACAAAACGGCCTTTAACCAACTAAGCCACCAGGCCAGCCTCACCTTTTGGTTTTTAATTTTGATTGTTTGGAAAAATTTGGTCATGTACCTACATTTCATTTAGCATACCTACTGAACAAAAAAAGTTGACCCCGTGCGAAGCCGGGACGGGCCGCTAGTTTTAAATAAATCCACGGGTAACTCACGTCTGATATATCAGCCCAGTCCGACTGAAGTTTCGATCGCGTCCGGCGATCTTTTTCAAGAAGAATACGCGAGTTATATTTATAGATAGCTGCATGGCACGATTCTATTAATTATAGGCAGGAGTGTTACTTACCATTAGCTCATGTCGTGCTCGTCCCGTCACTATATCGTAAAACAAGGTAACATAGATGTTGTATGTTTCTCGTGCAAGTGCATACCGAATATGATTATGGCTTAACCTAATATTCAGTGATTCCCTCGGGTACGTTTATGTATAAAGGCGTGTCATAGAGAGATCCATTAGAGGCTGTATCGAGCGCCTCATTCAATCACTGCGGATATCCGTCAAGTTAGACCGCTGGACCCCGCAGTCTTTTCACATCGGACTTGCGCCGGCATGGCGCAGACTAATTCGATATGTTGCTTGGGGAACGTCAATTGAGGGAGGCAAGTCCTGACCTTTTTTTAAGAGCTTTATCCATATACTAGCTGAAGCACCCTTAGCGTTATTTTACCTACGCAGTTTTTTTTTTTTTTTTAATAAAGAGTGACGAGACGAACAGGACATGTGCCTGATGGTAAGCAACATACCTGCCACATAATAGCACAGTGAGACGCGGCTATTGGAACATGAAGAGTCAAATCATTACCTAGCACTGCACTGCGCTCGTCACCCAGAGATCTAAGATGTTTTATATCCAAGCCCTGTAATTTCTATGCCAACATTTCCCTTCAAACTGGAACACAGTAATATTTACACATTACTACTTGGCGGTAGAATAACTGGCAAAGGTGTGGCACTTCCCTAGGCGGAGTCCTAAGAGTCCTACCACTACTAAAAGTTCCCGTTCCCGTTGTTTTTATCAGCTTTTATTTGTAATAAAAAAATGTTTGTCTGTAAAGTCGGTTTACTGACGATAGAACGTGACAACGTCTGTAGTGGTAGGACTCTTAGCAGAGTCCGCCTGGGGAAGTACCACACCTTTGCCATTTATTCTACCGCCAAGCAGTAATGTGCAAACATTATTGTGTTCCGGTTTGAAGGGCAATGTTTCCAGAGAAATTACAGGGCTTAGAGATATAACAACTTAGATCTCTGGGTGACGAGCGCAGTGCAGTGCTAGGTAATGATTTGGACACTTCGTGTTCCAATAGCTGCGTGTCACTGTGCTGTTATGTGGCAGGCATGTTGCTTACCATCAGGCACATGTCCTGCTCGTCTGGTCACTCTTTATTTAAAAAAAAAAAAAAAAGAAAATACTGATGGAATGGTAGCATTTTTCAAAAGAAAATTTTAATTTCATTTGTTTAATAGATTTGTATGTAAAAAGTAATCAGTAGAACTTAGTCATTTTCAATCAAAACAATGCAAAAAAGCTTTTAGATGCCGGGGATCGAACCCGGGGCATTATTTCATTCGGGGCGTATTTCACATGCAAAGCGAACGCTCTACCACTGAGCTACATCCCCGCTTGAACTACTGCTCGAAAAAATGAATACAACTGTAACAAACATGCGGCGAGGTAACGACCGACGGTAACGCGGTAACGGTACATGACGTCATGTTTTGTGGGCGTGCAGCCGGCTTCATCGAATTATAAGACGTTATCACGTCAAAAATTAGCTAGTGTGCTATTCCAAACTGTAATTTATACGACAATTTTACTTAGTTTGATGAGCACTAGATGCGGAACTGAAAATTTTCCATGCAACGCTCTCGTAGATGTGGAAATTACATAGTGAACCCAAAGTTAGTTATCGAGTTATGTGTAAAATGTACTGGCAATATCTGTTGGAGCCAGGGGAGCACAATAAGTGACGTCACGACTTGCGGAAATGAGATAGTCTAATTATCTATCACTTGTGAAAAAAAGAGAAAGAGGTACTAATTTTTCGTCCTTATCACCGTGGCCGGCTTTTTCTCTGGCTAAATTACAAATCTGACATGGCGTTGCCAAACAAAAGTCTGTTCAAAGCTCAGACTCGGATTTTTTATGTTTTATTAAATATTGTGTGTATTTAAAGAAGATTTAAAGCTTGTTTGTGAAAGACTATTAAGAGATTGGTGATATTTATGCTAAACAATGTGCGTTGTGTAGTGTTATAAGCTGCAATAGCCTCTGTAAAAGAAAAATCAGTGGAATCTCATTTTACACGTAAGTAGACAATATTTGTTATGACGACTTGATAGAAATTGATATTTATGCATTCTAGATATCTACGTGAATTAAATTTATACAATAACGGCAGTATCTAATCCAAAATTTGCAAAATATGTAAAATGTAAACATAACCTTTAAAACAAAACAAACAAAAAAGTGTGACCAGTTATTTGTTACATATTTACCCATGAAATATACAAGTAGGTACATAATGGATAGTTTTTATACTAACCATTTGCTAATGATACGTGCTAGATTTTGCCTGTGGCTTCGCATTTGTTCATTTTTGGAATTAAGACTTCCTTTGACGCACCACATACAGATATTTCGTGGGCTATGAATTGAGCTCAAACATCACGCTTGGGAATGAAAGAAATCTTTGGGTGAACTCGGGACCATGGCCATAAATGCGTAAGCATTTTTAGATGGCCATGGCGTGTTACCATGGTTACCATTACGCATATCTAGTTTAAGGCCATGCTTAGAAGACTTGTGTAGATGAAAGTGCTTTGAAGACTTGCAGTGCCCTCCGGTTTCATTCGCGTAGTTTCCAAAGTGTGCTGTCAAATTCTGAGTTAAAAATTTCCAGTTATATCGGCAGTCCCTATGACTGCTAATTTTTTTCCCGTTACCAATGCTTCAATTTCTGTTCCCACTCTCACTGCAATTCCAACTCTTATTTAATAGAGTGGGAATAGCATCAAACTCCCACACATTATCACTGTCCTTCTATTATTACAATTATCAATTCTTACTTACAAATCCCGATTTTATTAACGAGATTAAATGATGCCTTTGGTAAAAGGTGACCTATTTTTTATTGTGCGAGAAGGTGTGAAGCTATGAAGTACTAAGCTTTAAAAATAAAACATTATTCCTACAAATTTTCACCTCTGATTTAGTTACATCCTTTTGTTGGAACTTTTACAAAAATAATTATGGAATTTGAATTTATGACTAGATTTCTGGTAATAATTTGGATTGTTTTATGTATTCAAATTAATTATCATTTTGCAGATGTGCCACTCTGAAGAAGAATAGGATAAAATATGGTGTGAATAATCAAGCAATATTTTTCATGAAGTACAAAATAAATCAATTATCCTGAATTACCACAACATCTAATAGTAGTATCTCTACTACAACAAGGGCTTCTAACATTGAAAAAGTTAAATGTTTGTTCTATACCTAAGTTCCGAGTTACCTGTGTGAAGTCTGGGCTAGCTGCTACTATATGGTAAAAATTTGTCAAACAAACTAAGTATGTATATTTTTATAATATTTAATGAAAAGTACAATTTGAAATAAATGTTTTATTGTACTGTTTTTGATTATTCTCCCTTCTATTTTATTTACGTAACATGAAACCTCTTTTTAAAATCTAATTTTAGAATGGATAGAACACGGGCAGAATTCATAAAACTATCGCAGCACTACCCTTATCCAGTGGAATATTTTCTTTATGGCAATACCTTTTGAGTATTGAATTGAAAATTGAATTGAAATTGAAAGAACGAGAAGCACTATAGTAGTCAGGAACTATATGCATCTTGAGGTAAAACTATCTTTGGTTGGAGCAGAAAACGTATTGGTATTTCATTGGTTATGTTGTACCAATTTTGTCTAATCTGTACTTATTGTACAAATCTGAAGAAGTTTTTTGTTTGAATGCGCTAAACTCAGGAACTACTGAACCAATTTCAAAAAATATTTCAACGTTGGATATGTACGTGATCCCTAAGTGGTAGATATATTATGTACTACGAGCGAAGCTGGGACAGTCCACTAGTAAAGTATATACGAGTAAGCAGCCCACTAAATGTTCCCATTGCTGGAACTCGGAGCTTTCTCTCACAAGGAGAGAATCTTGGAAATAATTCACTACCGTGGCTCAGTGTGGGTTGGTTGATCACGCGTTATCTCGAAAAATTCTAGGATATATTTATTTCCTTCACAATTTTTATGTTAGCGGCATTACGCACATGAATTCAAAATGTGCGATTAGGATTCGAACTAGGGCCCCCGAAACGGTAGTCCTGCTAACTACAACAACAGCCATTAGGTACGTACTGTCTAAATTTTACTTTTGTTCAGTACTATACCATTAAATGTAATATTTCTTTCGCAGTTGGGGGTCGAAAATCATGCGTAAAACTTGCCCGATGCTCAAAGAAATATTTGAACATGGCAATCCCAACTGAACGAGCAATCGTTATTTGCCGCTTTGATGTCGGTTCCAATTTTCGAACACCAATAATTGCTTAATACGGATTTCGATAAGCTTTGAATATAAATGGCGTTGCATGGAGTTTCATTACTTTCCCAATATTTGATTTTGAATATATATTTCGCGGAAATTTCATAAGATTTGTTTTGTTATTAATAAGTTTCCTTATTTTGTAACTAAGAATTTCATCAAGTTTGATACATCAACGGTATTCCCGGTGCATCAACATCACTGAATATAAAAATGAATTGCTGTTCGTGGGTCCGCCAATACTCGATAAGGGCTGGGGCGATTTGGCTGATTTTGGTTTTGAAATGTTTGTGGTAGTTAAGGGAAGGTTTAAACGGTGAGAAAATATTTAAAAGTCACGAAAAAATAGTAAAAAACAACAATTTCATTTTCTCATATAAAATGTTCTACATAATTTCCAGTCAAACATTTAACATTACCGATCAAACATTTGACGTTGCCGATCAAACTTTTTTTTTTCGAGAGTTTTAATGAAAGTGTTTAATATATAGTTTTACTCAAGGAGTACATTACAAAGAGTATATCGATTATATATAGATTTTTGAAGTGAAAACTTCTATTGGTGCGCCCAGACAAGTTTTTTGTGGGCTGTGAATTGAATTCTAGCGTTACGCTCGGGTATGATAAGAAATTTTCGGGTGAACTCGGGATGCTAGAGCGAGAAAGATAATATGGTTAACTGCTCTTCGCTGTTGTGTCCTGTGTTTAGTATATTTAATTATGTTTTTTTTATCGCGACATTAACGTCTAGGTACTTGCCGTACTAATTGAACCTGTCACGAAATATTAAATTTGCATTTCACATCCATTGCAAAAAAGTTTTGGTTATAAATACCTATAAAATAAATACGTAAATACTAAATTTACGAGTCACATGCTATTTAATTTAATAATAGGTATATAGTTTTAATCAAAGTACTCTTTGATTAAAACTATATATAACAGAAAGAGCATATAATTTTTTAGCCTTGTCCCCGTCGTTCAGAAATCAAATTAAAATAATAGTTTTATACAAATAAGTAATCGAACCTCTTTATATAATATTTAACAACCAAGTAATATACATGCTCTAAGTCGATCGATACCTCAGCCACAGAGTTGTGAATTCTGTGTGAGTGACGATTACTGCTTTATCATCACTATCATTACATAGTATAAAACAAAGTCACACTCATCTAAAACCACCAAACAGATTTTGATGCGGGGGCTTTTAATAGATAGAGTGATACAAGAGGTTTACATGTAGGTATAATACGTGCTTAGCAGAGAAACTCTGAAAATTTTAAAGATTTCTAATATAATGACATAAATAAATGTTTTGCGCTTACACTGCAAACGCTGACTGAACCCTGAGCTAGATCAAAATAATGTACAGCGGTGTTGTACCCCTTCCAAAAGGCTACAATAAGTCTGCAATAGTAAATGTCTATCTCTTGGGAATAACCCACAATAGCCATTTTTATTAGTATATTTAGTATCAGTATTGCACCCATGCAAAGCCAGGACGGGTAGCTAGTCACTGAATAAAAAAATTGGAACTGCCGATAGAAGTGAAAACATATAACTCAGAATTTGATAGCTTACCTTGGAAACTACACGAGTGTAACCGGAGGGCGTGGCCTGGCCATCTTGGCATGGCCATCTAGAAAAGCGTCACCATTTCCCATTGGCTGATGCGTTTCTTGATGGCCATGCCATGATGGCCTGTCCACGCCCTTTTAGCATTTCCCATTGGCCTACGTATTTCTAGATGGCCAATAGCCAAGGTCCCGAGTTTACCCGAAGCTTTCTTATCATACCCGAGCGTGACGAATTAATTCAACTCACAGCCCACAAAAAATCTGTCTAGGCGCGCCTAAAAAAGTTTTCACTTCAAAAATAGTGTGTTCAAATCATCGTAATACACAAACATAATCGTAGATTCGTAGAGCTTCAACGCGTAGAGCATCGCACATCCGTTACGGTGCTACGCGGCGCGACTTTACAGCACCGCTCTCCGCTCGTGATTTTTCCGCTCATCGGTTTCTGCTTTTATAGTCGCTCTCCCCTTATCGTTTCCGTTCTTTTCTCGTTTTTGGCCTCTGGCAACTCACCACTGTCCGTTTTTTGCTCGTTCCATGCCTATCTCCACTTACCACTGTCCGTTCTTTGCTCGTTTCTGGCCTCTCTCTACTTACCAATATCCGGTCTTTGCTCATTTCAAGCATCTCTCCACTTATCACTGTAAATTTTTTGCGCGTTTCTGGCCTCTCTCTACTCACCATTGTCTGTTCTTTGCTCGTTTCTGGCCTCTCTCTACTCGCCACTGTCCGTTCTTTGCTAGTTTCTGGCCTCTCTCCACTTACCACTGTCCGTTCTTTGCTCGTTTCTGGCCTCTATCCACTCTCCACTATCCGTTTTCAGCTCGTTTCTGGCCTCTCTCCACTCACTACTGTCCGTTCTTTGCTCGTCGCTTATCGCGCTTCGCTCATTTTTGTCCACTCTCCGCTCACCATTGTATGTTTTTTGCTCGTCGTTTTTTGCCTTCCGCTCGATTTTGTTCGCTATCATTGCCATTGTCGTTTCTTTACTCGTCGCTGTCCGGACTACACTTGTTTCTCTCGGTACTCCGCCCATCTTTGGCCGTTGTTTGCTCGTCGCTGTCCGCTATACTCACCACTGTCCATTCTTTGCTCGTCGTTGTCCGCACTACACTCGTTTCTGTCCGCTCCGCTCACCACTGTCCGGTCTTTGCTCGTCGCTGTCCGTACTCTGCTCGTTTCTGTCCGCTCCGCTCACCACTGTCCGGTCTTTGCTCGTCGCTGTCCGCACTCTGCTCGTTTCTGTCCGCTCCGCTCACCACTGTCCGGTCTTTGCTCGTCGCTGTCCGCACTCTGCTCGTTTCTGTCCGCTCTGCTCACCACTGTCCGTTCTCCGCTCGTCGTCCTCTCTCTGCTCTCCGCACATCGCTCTCTGCTCGCGGTGCACCGCTCTGTGAGCGCGGGAAGTGTTTATTTTACGTATCGTGGCTTGTATTTACATAAACGAGCGTTATTTACATTAGGGAACGTGTTTGCTCTGCACGGAGCTTGAAAATTAAAGGGGATTTTTAATTTAGATTGGGATGATGTAAAACTCTCACCAAACATTTGCAGACGAAAAAATAAAAAAACATCTAATAGCAGACATTCTGGCTAATATTTTTGATATTCAAACTTAGAGCCATCCGCTATTTTTATTGCGCAAAATAAAAGTGTTCACAAACCACATACTGACTGGTACAACAGGCATATATTTTTATTGAAAAAATAATCTGGTTTTCCTTAACGTATCATATCAAATTACACAATTTCACGATAATCCTACGTTTTACCACTAAGCCCTTTGTTCCTTTGTACGTTTTTAGCGGTTCAGAAGACATCTGCCGATAATCGGCTTATATCTTCCTCTGGTTCATTTATTTAAAAAATCCCTTTCAAAGGTAGAGTCTCATTTTCCTTCAAAGAAATCTTCGTTTCTTTAACGAGATTGGATGAAATAGGAACGTCAGTAACTTTGAACGTACCTGTTGAGATTGATTAAATGGGATTCACAAATGTTACTTCGAATGCTTTTTCGGCATTGTGCTACTAATTAATTGTGTCTATTGTTCAATGTGCGATTGATCATCACACGGTATGTGTGATGTATAACATGAAACATGTTTTAGATCGATACGTGAATGCAAATAGCCTGCCGCCACCAATTAGGAGCGTATAAAATGATTAGTATCTGTTTGAGGTTGTGTCGAGCTCGGCGGTCGCCATGGCGACGGCCGCTCGCCCGGGCCGCCCCGGGCACGCACACTCACAGCCCACCTGAAACCCGAGCGGCGCATTACACGGCACATGCACACGGCGCTCGATGCACACCATAAATCCCAGCCGTGCCTTATTGCGACCGGCGAAGGCTCACTTCCTGTAACTGTCAAACTCGTCGCCTGCTTGCATTTCCGCTCTGGTTTACAATATATAGAGCGAAGCGAGAACGCGAGATGCAGTCCCGACCGTGGGTCAGGAAAGCGCTCGTTAAAAACATCGTTCATAGAAAATCTAAAAGCTGCAATCTTTTCAGTTCAGGCTTTCGACAATTCCGTTTGCTGTTCGCTCGTGAAAGCTCTCTAGATTCGATGGAGTTAACGACTCGTCGCGCGCGTTCTTGAATTTTCCTGTGCACGTTTGTGGAAAGTTTCCTTACACGGTCCACTTGGTGCGAATGTAGCTATCGGGGAACATTGAGACGATCGTTGCCCCAAACACTGGCACCGTTCCAGCCCGCGCCGGCTTCGTGAGAGCTCTGCAACACTTAAGCAACTTGCGACTTACTTACGACGAGGTAAGACATAGAATTGTTAATAGATCGCATGTTCTTGATCGTTTGCTGAAATTTTTACGTACTTCGAATAAATTCAATGTCTAATACAATTTAGATTTTTGATATTTCACGCTGCAGTTAATCGGTCGGCCTTCTTCAAAATTAATCTTAGTAACTTATTTATTTGTGTTTGTTATTTTATTTCTTTTTTTCATGATTTTGTAACATAGTTTGAAAGCTATTTATAAAAAAGAATTTGTAGGTGCTAAGAAAAGTCAAACTCATTATAGCGACGGTCCTCTATTGTTACCCCTACTCCATCGGGCCCTGAATTCAATGGTTTTCCCTTTTGAACCGTAATACTTGTGTAGGCGGAAGCAATTACCATTGTTTGCCTATTAATATACAGAGGTAAGATTAAATACTTCGGATGCCACAATTTTAAGCTAAAATTAAATAAACATAGTACCTACTACAAAAATGCAATGCTGAGAAAATACCTAATTAAATTAAGATAATTAATCCGTTTTGATAATTTCGCGGCTAGTTAATGTGTTAGAAATGTCAATAAATATGAACTTTTTCATAAACAAAAATCCACCAAAAACTTTTTTTTTAGTTTGAATTAAGCTATTTTCACGTCATGCATATCTCGTTACATAATTTCCAAAAAAATGCTTTGCCAATAATTACCAATAACAAATTGTTTAAAACAAAATGAACTTTAAATTTTTTTAAGCGCATCGTTCGACAGTCGCATAACTGGAAAAAAATATTGAGATCATTTTCTTTTGAATAAATAATATTTTTATATTTTTTACTACGCTTACCACATTTTTTTATTATGTATAAATAGTCTGTGTTTCAAATGAACCTAAGCTGATTAAAACATTTTTTTAGATATTTGTTCCTTAATCTACTTTGAACTCTAGAAATACTATGACCAATTTAAAAAAAAAGGTAACATTTTAACTCTCATTCGGCAGCTGTATGACGTAATTAAATGATCTTATTATAACTCGTTCATTCAATTTACGTACTAATTCTTCTATGAACACACTTTGCACAAATTGTGATCTTACCAAGTTGTTCCGCAACATCATTAAAATTTATTTATTATAAACTAATAAAATAAATTTGATAAAACTAAAATAACAAAAATATTTAAGGAAACACTTAACAAACTTAATCGCGTATACATTGAGAACATTGCTTAGTTAGAATTTTGTGAAATCAAAATGCTACCTAAGTTAATACAATTGCTAAATTTCGTAAGGATTACCTTTTAAATTGAAGTTTTATTTGAACAAGGTATTTATACTTGTTTTTTTTTACAGTACGAAAAAATAACACCATCTGAAAAAGTTTATTCTACGTCAAAGTACCGAGGCAGCCTACGCAAAAGTTTATTCTACGTCAAAGTACCGAGGCAGCCTACGCAAAAGATTATTCTACGTGAAAGTACCGAGGCAGCCTACGCAAAAGATTATTCTACGTAAAAGTACCGAGGCAGCCTACGCAAAAGGTAAGTTATCTACACAATTTTCACTTTGTAGATTCAAAAGCTCCTAGTAATAAGTAAATGCTTTGCGCAAACCATAAATATATTTTCATTGGTTTTATATTATGGGATTATTCATCATTGTCATACTATATGTCATTGTCTACGTGCCCAGCCTAACTGCACTTTAGTTATAAGACAATGAGGCCGTGGTGGAGGCTCTAATACGGGAGGAGGCGACTTAGAAAATAGCAAAACCAGACTAAAGAGCAGTTTTTTTTTTTAATATAGAGTGTCAAGACGATCAGGTCATGTGCCTGATGGTAAGCAAGATGCCTGCCACATAACAACACAGTGACACGCAGCTATTGGAACGTGAAGAGTCCAAATCATTACCTAGCACTGCACTGCGCTCGTCACCCAGAGATCTAAGATGTTATATCTCTAAGCCCTGTAATTTCTCTGGAAACATTGCCCTTCAAACCGGAACACAGTAATGTTTGGACTTTACTGCTTGGCGGTAGAATAATTGGCAAAGGTATGGTACTTCCCCAGGCGGACTCTGCCAAGAGTCCTACCACTACAAGCATTTTTTTGCATTAGGTTGAAAATGTTCCCTACTCCCTCCTATTTTCCCAATTTTACTCCTAATCGAAGATGTAAATGACAGAGGACACGGAACCCGCAGTCTGCAGCTAGCAGGTTAGTATATGTATTAATATGTGAATAAATTATTATCTATCTAATTATGTGGAGTTTCTAATTTTTAAACAAAAAAACAGGACTTTATTTGCTTTTTCGTGGTTTCAACGTTCATCGTAATGTTCGTCTTACGTCGAGTCTCAGTATTTCGGATACAATCTTGGCATTTGGTGCTAAGCATATTGATCTCGGCATGATTTTCACTGCTACTCTCATATTCAGACATTGTTTTGAGTTTTAACGTCTGTTTCCAAAACCAGTATTTTCCATTACGAGATATTTATTGTGATAAAAACGTGGAGCAAGTCCTATACACTGAAGTCTTTTTTTTATTTTTCATATGTAATTTAAACACTCCACAGACTCCGGGGTCCGTGACTTTTGTCATTACAATAATCTTTTTTTATTTACATAGTTCTTGGATTAGGAGAAGAAGAGGAAAATAAGGGGGGGAGTAGGGGGGTGGTGAACAATTTAAACGTAATTCTAGTGCTAGTCAGTCCGATTTTGTCTGTTGAGCCTATCACTACTGGCTGGAATTCCGATAGTAATCGACTCGACATCGTCTTTTGCCTAAGCCGCCTCCTCCTGGCCCAGAGCCTCCACTACAGCCGCATTTCTGTCTCTACACTGAAGTCTTGCACCATGCTAACGGGTAAACTGATGAATAAACAGTTGATCCAAAGTTTCTTAGCACGAGAAAACATATCAAACTAGTCTCTTTTTCAGTCTCAGTCTTTTGAGGTGATTACTACTGTTTGTCGAACCCGATCGTAAATCCAGATCCTCATCACCGACGGGACAGGACTTAGGCCACCGTCGGTTAGGGCTGCAGAGTGAAGAACTTCCTGACGATGCGCGCTGGGTTGAGGATAACTAACTGCCACCTACATCTTACTCTTGATTTATCCGTCTAAAGATATCGGCTCAGGCTTTTCGTTATAAGGACGTAACCCCACACAACTGCCGAGTCTCATAATATTATTGTCCGCGTAGAGTTCAAAAAAGGACTTGTCACTGAATTTTTCACGACGAAACGTAGTTCATGCTAAAATCAATAATCTAGCCGAGTTCCAAACTAGCTGGCTTTCGGTCCTTCCAATTCTTACGACGTGATAGAAAAACATCACATCTAATCATCCAAACTTCATAATTACAATATTATCAATGTTTGGATATTTGTTTCTCAATCACGTCGAAACGGCTGAACGGATCTTGTTAAAATTTTTAGCGTAGGCGACTAAATTGGAATAATATAATAAATAAATAAATATTGGTAGACAATTCACACGCAACAGCATCTAATCACAAAATATACATACCTACACATATGTCACTTTTTATTGGGGGGAATATAAAGGGATCGGAAAGTACCCGGGTGAAACAACGGAGCGCTGCTAGCTATATTATTTGTATACAGGGTTATTTTAGTAATCAGCCTGTATCCTTTTAAGGGCACGCTCAGTGCATTAAATATTTCAACTTTTATTATACGGTTTATAAACATTCGGATATTTTTTTCCCATACAAAATAAATACAGTGTATTTGATCGTACTAAACGCATCGAACTCGTCGTAACGGTTTGTAACAAGAGCACGCACGCTTTTTAGGCTCGATATTATAATTTGGTGAAGTGAAAAAACACTAAACAGCCGCTAAACAGGGCTAGAGAAGACAACAAACACTACTTTTTCTTGAAATATGTATTGAGTTTTAACAAAAGTGGTTTATATAAATATACAGAAAATAAAAGTTGTTTGTTTTTTGTTTTTTTTTTTATTTAATAAATTTCACCTCCACGGACTCCTAGGTCCATGCCTTTTCTTAACGTTTTATACATTTTTTTATTTTCCTTTGTCTAATGCAGGAAGACTTAAATATTAGATCTGACTTCCAAAAAAAAAAGTTGTTTGTTTAAACGGATGTAGGTTGATTACCAGTAACCCTGTATAACAGTTTGTAGCACGTCCTTTCCCTAATAAAATCTCTTTGTACTGTAATGTTCCTGCCATCGCCTGCACGCTCAGATTACTTGTAGAGCGACCTCTGTGATAATTACCCTGTTTCGGAGTATTTACGGCTTCTACAACAATAGTACAACTGCCCGTTTAGCGATAAACTTTTGGTAATTAAAGGTGAAAACAGTTGTTAAAATGATAGCGTGGTATCAAGTTTCTCAATCATTTTAGATGCTAAAACTTGTGGATTATTTTGTTTGAATCTTATTATTGCCTATAAACGTTTTTTCTTTAGTATCCTATTTAAGTAATTTTTTGTCTTAATGTGGTTTTCTCTTTTTGACCGAATAACTAATACAGCTTCGCTATTGTCTCTTTCATTTCAAGTGAATATAGTAAGATCAAGCAAAATCAAAGGCTGGAGACTATAAGAGGTCAGGTGACTCATAAAAGTGGACTAAGTAGTTAAGATTCTAAAATTGAAAGCGTCCTACCTCCTTACGTCGGTATACAATAAATTATCCCATATTTAATTCATACTTTAATTTAATCAGAGTAAAAAATCCGGAAGTTTGACTCTTTTTTGTCAAGCTAAAAACTAAAATTGACCTTAAAATGCAAACATTTTTTAACGTCAGTAGAAAATAAACGATACCTCCCTTAACTTAAATTTAAATGTTATATTTATTCAAGTAAAATCCGGGAAAAAGACCACGGGTTTTCAAGCTAAACTACACAGAAATGATCACTTAAAGCGTCCTCTTTTTTACTATCGCTGAAAAATAAATGATACCTACCGTATTTTAACTCATATTTAAATTGAATCCGAGTAAAAAAAAACGAAAAATAGACCCGGCTTCTCAATTTAAAATACACTAAAATTGTTACATAAAACTTCATCTTTTGTAGCGATAATCAAAAACAAATGTAATGTAAAATTAATGCTCATATATAAACCTTATGTAACACACATTCGTGGAAAACCCTAGTAAAAACCCGGAAAATGTAAAATGTGTAAATGTAATAAATGTAAATGGCTTCTCAAGCTAAAAATCTAAAAGACACTTTAGTGTGCGTCATCCTTTTTTGACGTAGGTAGAAAATTATTGATAGCTTATTTTGCTAAAACGTTAAGGAAATCAAAGTATAAAATCCGAAAAACAGACCCCGAAGTCTAAATGCGCTGAAATTGTAACTAGAAGTGTCATACTTTTTTAACGTCGCGTCGATGGAAAATAAAGGATACGTTATTTAATTAAAATGCAAATTAAAAAAAAAAAACAAATATACCCCGACTTATTAAGCTAAACGACACAGTAATTATCACTTAAAGTGTCCTCTTTTTTACTGTCATATCGGTGGAAAATATATTATACCTTATTTACTCATACATCAATGAAGTTCAAGAAAAATGTTCCATAAATTAAATCCTCCTTTCCCGAGATGAAAACTAAAATTGTCACTAGAATCCTCATTTGTAAAGTCGGTGGAAATAAAAATAAATAATGTCACCATATTTCAAAACATATTATGTTATATATGAAGTATAAAAATCAGAAAAACAGACTCCCATTTCCCAAGTTGTTTTAAATACACCCCTCACATGACCTACGGCTACGTCTGACCGATTTTCTGGGCGCTAAAACTAGATATTTGCCAAGCCAGACTATGTGCGAAAGTGGAGCACGTACATACATAATATTATTATGTATTGTTGGGCTGAGCAGAAACCACAACCATAGAATCAAACATGAAAACAGGACTAGCAGTTGAGTATCCAAGTTTTTATTGTATTTTAAAGAAAAATGTGCCAGATTTTTTCTAATTTACTTCAACTTATTATCGTGTTCCCGGTGCTGGTTCGTATCTTTTCATGCAATGTCGACGGGAGAACAATTACGTCCTACATTTATTTTTTGAGCTGTCGAAGGAGATTTGACCAGGCATGTTGCTAAGCACAATGATTGCAGGTAGTGTAGTAGCAGTAGAAAAAATATATAAATAAACGTTGATAGTGTAGTAGCAATAGAAGATGCTCTAAAGCTGAAAAATACCCCTTCCCTATAACTTGATACAATTTCTGTATCTGGGCTTAAAATATCAAGTTATTTAACATTTTTTAAGACTTAATTAATATGTATAACCTTACAATTGAGGTCTTTATTTTAATAGTCTAAATGAAATGCACTTTCATTCATTCAGTAAAACATCATAGGTAACATTTAAAAAAAAACATGGTAAAGAAAAAAATTTCGCTTCCTCTCTCTAGATGGTTGGATCAAGTGTCAGATGAAGAAGGCGATTGTCCTTGACACAGCGCGCATGTGGTGATGGTGAGGAGGTTCGTCTCTGTAGTCGTAACCCCCGGTAGTACTACATCTATGACAGTTATTGTACCGCCAAGTAGTAATGTGCAAACATCCTCCGGTCAATCTGGTTTAAAGAGTAATCTTTACAAAGGTATTATAATGAATTGGACTCTTCATGTTCCAATGGCTGCCTAAGACTATGCTGTTATGTGCAGGCGTGTTGCTTACCATCAGGAAATTGTCCTGACTGGAGCCCGTTCTAAAAAAATAAGATGAATAAAATGGATGTAAATGTGAATTAACAGTAAAATGTTTGCCTTTCGGCTCATACGACCCTTTTGTGTAATCATATTAATGGACTGCACTGAAAAAGCATTTCAAAACTCTTAGCAGAGTACAGTGGTGTTGGAGAAGTCACTCGTATCTCCTAATAGTCTGTTTACGAGCTCTTAAACGTGTTATGTTTCTCTGCGTCGACTGTCGCTTAATTGTTGAGCATTACCGTTTTATTAAATTTTTCTTATTTCACTCTGAAAATGGACATTACTTGGTCAAAAAATTATGGTAAAATGACGAGTTTAACTTATATTTACGATTGGAAAGAAATTACTTAAAAAATATGTACTTTTAGGGGCATCTGATAAAATATGTATAGCCTTAGCCCTTAGCTTAGCAGTTTGGTCTTTGAATTGCCATATATATCTTAAAAATCGAGCTCATAACTGTTAGAGTATGTTACTCCCATCACAATGTATCATAAATTGAATTTGAAGAGTTCCTTCATCACGCGATCCAATTACACCGTCTATAGAATTAAACGATAATGTCATCGTCGACTCTCCGAGGAGACGTAACGACGTGCTTCCGCCTCCTTTGTGGATCGAGCTCTTGTTCTTATAAGAACATTTATTATCGCCATTATGCGAGCTAGTAGATAACTTGACGATGATGTTTGCATTTTTGTAGCCCCTAATAAAAGCTCCAAGCTCCAATATAAGTCCAATAAAAGCTTTGGATATGAAAACTTTGAAAGTCAAATATCGGCGGCGCGTTCTTTGTCTCGAAAATTCAAATGTCGTGGAGGGTCCGATAATAAGAACGGCTATAGAGAGGGCTTAATGAAGAGTGCTCAAAGGCGGCTCGGACCGGCGGCGGCGAGGCTGGCCGGGATGCACCGAGCACCGAGGACCGAGCAACCCTTAATTGAATAGCCCGGGCGGAGGCTAATCAGGCCTCAGCTGAGCGGCGGGGCGCGGGCGCCACGCCGGCTGGCCGCGCCCCCTGCGCGCGCCGCCGGCCCACACCTCATTCAAGTAGCGAGCGCGCCCCGTGCCAGCCGCCACCCTCAGGTATGTCCATTTTGCTTTTGGTGTTTGCACGTAACGTTCGTCCTCCGTGCGCGCTCCCGCGAGTGTTGTACTGTGGCAGTGAGTGAAACGTGCGCGCCGCCGCCGCCCGCTGAGGTATGTCCGCATGCCGCACCGATACGCACACGCTATTCGCCTCGGATCTACCACTCGAAGCACTTTTCGTGACTTGCATACGTTGCGGGGAGTTTAGTTCGTTTCGGAACGTTTCTGATTAAATTTTCATAATTTTTCTTAACTTAGCGAGTCTTGCGTTTTTTTTTTCGGGAGTTATCTCGTGTTAAAACTGGATTTTTAACTGGTTAAAAGACAAATCGGTTTTTCGTGTTTTATCAGATCGCGAAGTTTTTATATTCAAATCTAGATTAAATATCAGTAGGAATGTGAAATTCGTCGTTGTCCATTATATTTATGTGATTTTAAATAAATGTTGGGATATTTCAAAGTTTCAGATTTCATTTGGGAAGTAGATAACTTGTTTAAATTCAAAGCGATAACCATTAAAATTATTCGGGTTGTGTAGTTGCGATTATAAAAGTTTATTCTAACTTTGATTTTATCTAATAAGATAAACTATTCGTATAAAAGTAACGTAATATCGATCACAAAATGCTTAATGTGTCGCATGAAATGTCTATACGCTTTAAATGTTATATTATTTTAATTTTCTTTTGTTTTCGTCTAAAATAAACAATATTTTTGAGTACATAACTTATTTTCAACGTTACCCTCTACGCAGAATTTTTGAACATTTGTGAAGTCTCCAAAATAACAGGCAACTTGTTGGGGAAAGAAGTGTGTACCTATTTGAAATTCGTAATTTCAGTTCCATAAAAATTGCAAAAGTGTGGCGAAACTAGTTTTTATTTCTAGTTATTACACATTCTTATATATATATACCTGCATTTGCAGGTTAAATGCGTGACAATGATCATCTTTCCATTAATAATAGCATCAAAACAACTCAGTAATCATAAAATGTGTAAGCAATTAAACCAAACTTTTAAAACACTTTTGTTCTTAAAGCATATGACCACCACAAAATTAAATCTACATAACACTCTCTAACATCATACATGCGCAATACGAACCTTACATCAATACATACATTTAACTATGACCATAAAATTCAAATAATATCATCAAAAAATCTTTAAATGGAAAAAAATCTACGGGATACCTGTCGGGATAAAGTTACTCAAGCTAAACTATAACCAAAGAAAGCCGAAGATAAGAGATCTGTTAAGTAGAAAGGCCGATAATAGAGAAGAAGTGAAAGACGACTTCTCGAAAGCTGTTTGCTGTGAGCGGCAATGTATATAGTACATACATGGCTATATCTACAGCAAGAAGTGTTGAAAAAAGTCTTATTACGCTTTTTTGGTCGTGCTCTCATCCATTCTGATCGTGTGACGCGCGATAGGGTGATAACGCTTCATTCTAACATATATACGAAAAAATGAGTAACAAAATTTATTAAGCGATTGAAAATGGTCCACATCAAAGTTAAAGTTAAAATTCTTTATTCATAAATGTACAATTTACACATCAATTAAAAAAAAAAAAAAAAAAGAGGATACAAAGAGTATACATTTTTTTTCACAAGTTTAAATTTAACATTTTATTGTACGATAATAAGTATCGTACAAATAAGTGTCAACCATTAAAATATAATATGTATTTATTACAATTGTAATAAACAATGTCATTTTTTTACAATTTTATTGTGAGTTTACCATCACTCTTTAAAAAATCGCTGTAACTATAAAAAGTTTGATCGATAAGCCAGGTTTTTAATCGGTTCTTAAAGCTGCCCAAACTGCGGGGGCTGATTTAACTATTTCAGGAAGAGTGTTATAAACTTCCGGTCCCATAATGTGAGTCAGCTTTTCCAATCTTGTGAGGAAGTGTGGTATACTGTCCAGCTTGTCAGCGTTGCATATATTGCAAGAATGTCTCTCTCCTCGCGTGTTGTACGAGTCTAAGTTATTTCTGATATACACAGCCACTTGGTAGATCAAGATTGCAGGCAACGATCATCACATAATGATTGTATCGTACCTATCACAATTTTCAGAAATTAAAATAAAATTCTAACTAATTCTAATTCCACTAATATATATCTACAGTTGATGATGCTATAGGCTTTACAGAGTTCATACCGTCTACTTGGCTCAGCAATGGTAGATTTACTTTTTGTAAAGCGGACGGTCTTAGATTCAATTCTCAACGGATCTAACATTTGAATAACGCATTTAAAGGTCCGTTCATACAATAAATGTTGATTGTGTTTGTATGTCCAAGTATTCCATGATATCTTTTGTTTCCTTACATGACTTCTTATTGGGTCACCCCATTACACTTTATAATAGTTAGTGATTTTTGCATAACGCACTACATTTTTTTATGACCTCCATATCATACTCGTACTCTCGATCAAGTTCTACTCCTATGACTAGGTATAAAATTTATTCACATTAAAACACAACTTCGTAATATTACCCTCTTTCTCAAACGAGAGTCTAATTCTTCGACACACAAAAGTATTTCTACGTGAGTGTTTAAAAAAAGCGTACACGTACAAAATTACATACATCTCACGATGCAACAAACCGACAGAACACAGAAAATCATTTCTGTTTTAAACCATAACTACTATTAATATCAAAATAGCCGCCTTAAAATGATAATTGATAATTGCAAGTAGGTTTCTATATAGCAAATACATAATCCATGGCTGTGAATTCACACAATATGTGTAAAGGAAGAGTGTACAGGACGAACTTGTAGTTTCTAGGCGGCGCGGCGTCGCCACTTCACCTTGTCGCCTGGCAGAGTGCCAGCCTCCCTCCCCCTCCCCCCACTCGTGATCTAAGCGTCCTTCCCCCGACGGGTTTTACGACCCTGTTGGGGTTGCGTTTGTTCTTTATATTGCTGTGAGATATGAAATATTGCCGTGGTTTTCGACGTGATTGCAAAGTTCGCAACGTTATAACTTGCTCATAAACTGTAACTATAAAACGTATATATCAGTTTGTTTTTTTGTAAAATGATAGGTTTTCAATTATCAAAATCAGCTTTTATCATTTCTAGAAATCAAGTTCTTGCCAAGATGTATTGAAAGTCTCACTAAAAATCTTTACCTTTCTGGCTAAAATTGCATAGCACTAACATAACCCTGTTACAGTGTATGTGCAAAATATTGCACAACAATAAATTATTCCTAATCACGCTCTACTTAGCAAATAAGTGTTACTCGTACTATCAGACTATTAAATGACACGTTTCCATATCTGTAAACTCAGGAGATAAGGTCTACATCGCGCGTTAGCCGTAGCAGTCGCTACGAGGCCGCGTAGCACCACGGGTCGCGCGCAACTTCCATTCCAAATGAATAACTAAACATTAAATGTTTCTGTGGTTATGTTACTAAGATTGTATTCAATTTTGTATTCTGAGACGCAAAACGATTAGTATATTCATGTAATTGATTTATTGTTTGAAGTGATCGCCGCCCGCCCGTCGGACGCCTTTCGTGACCTACCATTAAACGGTCCACTGAAACAAAGTGAAGTTTGTGATAGGTAGTGCGATTTTACTAGTTGTGATAGTTTTTGTGGTTTTATTATGCAGCCAGCCATAGTTACTTGATATATAGCTACATTAAATAATATTGGTTGGCACTTTAGACACTTCAACCCCAAACTAAGTATAGCTCAATTCTCAAAAATGGTGTTGAAATAATATATCATTATGGTATATTTTCAAGTCATATTCATATATTAAATAGTTTTCACAATGTCCCTGATTGGGTATAGAGGTATACTACTAGAACTACTACTACTACTAGGCTGGTTGCCTGGAAGAGATTGCTCTAAGCAATAAGGCCGCCATTTGTGGTGCTAGTTCGTAAGTGTTTTACTGTAATATTTCTGTTTTTGTGTCACAGTAAAGAGTTATCTGTCTATCTACTATTGAGTATAGAGGTACATATCAAGTAGAGCGGACCAACGATCTAAGAAATTAACATATGAGTAGATGTGGTAATGTTTTTAATAAACCAATTGAATTGAAACTTGAATTAATTAATTAACTTATTTTTTGGATGATTGAAATATTTATTCCTATCGCAATATCACCATTTACTTCTCTTCTTCTTCTTCTTCATCTTTACTTGCGACACTACTCAATGTGTCTTTCTTACTTTGATTTTGGCCACCGATTTATTACGACTGTAATCAATTGTAACTCCAGATTGTTTTATAATTCATAGATATTCCATACCAGCACCATCAAGCCCCAAACTAAGCAAAGTTGAATTATGGGACCTAAACAGCAAATGCAATACTTATATAATGATAAATCCTTGCTTATGATGATACATTATTATTCAAATGTGGATTTGAAACAAATAACGTTAAAAATGGAATCAAACATTTTTTTTTTGTAAAAAAAGATCAAACACTTTTAATATTATTTTGGATTAACTATGTTGGCAAAATGAACTGAAACACAAAGACAATAAAAAACATGATTTTAAATATTGATCGCAAATTCGTTAAGAAATAAATTTACCAACGGTATTCAGGATCATATTAGAGAAATAACATTCAATATTTTTTTTTATTAAATGCTTTAACGAAATATCAACGATCTTCGAGAAGCCGACCACCAATTCAATTCCGAAAGAGGTGTTGTATTATTGTCATTATAAATAATGTTTACTGCCGGTAATCAACACTGAAATTGAAAATGAAACTGCACGAATTAGAAATGACAAGTCGATTGCAAACGATTCGAAAATTGTATCAAACGATTGTTTTCGTCGGAATTTCAGAGGAATAGCCATAGGTAGGACGCAACTCTTTAGGCTTAGGAAAGACGTACGACGTAACCTTATTCTATCTATATGAAACAT
The DNA here is from genome assembly GCA_963693475.1 of Ectropis crepuscularia. Taxonomy (NCBI): domain Eukaryota; kingdom Metazoa; phylum Arthropoda; class Insecta; order Lepidoptera; family Geometridae; genus Ectropis; species Ectropis crepuscularia. Next base: position 7,020,139 of record OY856344.1, on the reverse strand, counting down.
TAGTAGCGTGGAATGCAATGTATACAGCGTTAATTTTAGTAACGTTTATCAATCGCTTTAATAATGAATAGTTATGGAAAATAGAGTATTATGTATATCTGGTTTACAAACAAAGGGTGTATCCACTGGTACAAATTAAGATACCTTTAAGAGGTAGGATTCCTAGCAGAGTTACCAAGGAAGTGCCGTGTGGCAATACCGCTAATTAGCCAGTTATTCTGCCGCCAAGTCGCAATGTGTAAACATTACTGTGGCGACAGATCCCGCTAAATAAATTACAGGATAAAGAGATAACTAGTAAAATTAACAGTGGCGATGAGCGCAGTGTGCTAGCATTGACTTGAGCTCTTCATGTCCATGTAGCTGCATGTCATTATGCTTATCGGTAGGTGGTTTGTTACCATCAAGGAATCTAATAAAAATCAAGGAATGTGTAACCCATAACACCACAAAGAAAAGCTGTCTTTATGTCTATCTGGTGAGGTTTGCGCCATATTTTTTTGAAATTAGACCAACCTACGAGTAATTGACCTCCACGTAACAAAACTTACCTTAAACACAATTTGTCTCTGAGTTTACATACATTTACTACGTATAGAGTTAGAACAAACGCTTTACACCGAAAGCACGGGTCTGATCGCTCTTGTGGAAGTGTCATACTTTTGTCGCAGCACATCACTATATCGCCATAGCTAACATACACCTCATTTGTTTACGATTGGTACAAAGGAACCGTGCTGAAAAACCTGATCTATTTATTTATTCTTTATCTAAGGTGTCTTTCCTCAAATTTGATGGATATGACACAAATCACAAATTTCTACATGAATTTGAGCAAAGTTCACTTTGCACAATTTTTTAAATTTTTTGAGCTGAATCTTTGGCTTGTGTGAATCGGTGGTATGTCTTATATTTAGCAGACTTCCTTCCATTTTTTTAAATGCTGTACCTATCGTCTATTCTCTCGTCTTCTCATCCATTTCTATCGTCAGTACCGATTGCTATCCTTTTAAATTCTCTCTCCTAGTAAAAATATGCCCATCGGAAATGAAATGAAATGGTTATTTATTTGCCAAGAATGTAGGTAAAGAAGATCTTACAATAGAACGCTGATTTTTTAAACTCTGCCATTTAGAAGTGCAAATGATTTTAAAGCTCAAGAAGTATCATCAAGCAATCAGACTTGTCAAACCACACTATCCTTAAAGAGTGGGCGCCTATTTTCTATTTCGGAGCTTCTCTTTAAAACTACACACAAACTAAATATTTTCGCAAAGTGACGTCTATAAAATAAATATTTTCGCAAAATGACGTGATATATCATTCATTTTTGTCGCTATAATAAATTTGGTTTTCTTCTTCTAATTCTACTTGTACCAAAACTATCCTAGACGGAATAGAAAAAACAATATTTTTGACTAAATTCAAAAATATGAATGACTATTATAATTACTATTACATTACCAGGACAAATTTTCATTCATACGATCTTTTCTTTTACGCAAAACTCGTACCAAAACATTAAGTAGGTTACCTACGTTAATGTAAAATTAATATCAAATTCAAATAAAAGCTGATGATTCGTAATTTTAATTGATTTAAAACTATGCGCTTAAGTATTAGGTCATTTTTGAATCGGTGTCATTTATTCTCTTTTTCTATGTTAACTATGTTGAATAGAGAAGTGATTCATAGCCGTTTGTATTGTACCAGAGCTTTCAAAGTTGAGCTGAATCATTGCAATCAACTTGTATACACGCGATTGCGTATGCGCGTGATAATGTATATCGATCGGACGATAACAAATCAAAGGGGAGGTAGGTGGCTGTGGTCAGTCGATTCCTAGAACTGATTCTGTTGTCAATACTATTTATTGATATACGTTCGGATAGTAAAATTGGGCACGAAATGACTTGCCGTCTTCGTGATTGTCGTGGTGACGAAATCGTGTGAATTGGTGTATTAAATGCTTAAATGGAAACCTTGGTACGTATACCATCTTAATATGATTTATTTATGTCTTAATATGTTTTGAAGTCTCTTTAGTATATCTATGTTTTGATGAAGTACAGTGTATAATAAGTATTTGTTTCACAAAATTCTAAATAAAATACATGTTTAAACGATGTTTTCTCAAACATGTGTAATTGTGAGTAGGTTGTTGAGTATTATGATGTCGCATGTATCATCAAACAATTGGAACTGATTTTATCTCAATAATCCAATTCTATTAATCCAGGTCACTTTATTATTCAGTGTACAATCCTATGGTTTATTTTACACTATTACTTGTATAAAAGTTTTATTTGTGCTACAGTTAAAATATTGTTCTGAAATTTGTGTACTTACTGACTATTATTATCGGTTGTGATATATTTGATTTTAATTAATTTTATTTTTGGATTTTAAAGAGACGCTTGGTTATCAATTCAGTTCCAATATGTATTTAGTAAATAAATATTGGACGACATTTTTTACATAATACACTCCTAACCATAAACTAAGCAAAGCTTGTACTATGTTAGGAAGCCAAAACAGTTACTATATATTTAGGAATATAAATTTAATTTATGGATATAGTATATTAAACATAACGATATTCATCAGTAAATGTTACAAAAGAACCCCAAAAAAATATCAACTTTTTAAATGTATTCGGTTTTAGTCTATCCGAAGATTCGTATTCAAGAGCTTTACCCAGCTCACTCAAATCCCTGTTTTAAAATCGTGAAAAGCAATTATTTTGTTGTCGCAGATATAATACGCGTTAGACTTAAAGTGATAGTTCTTTATTAAAATGAATACAAAATATCTTGTCATAAACCGATACCGTTCTAAATCATACCCTAATGAGTAGGTTACTGTAATTCATTCTCCAACATGTTAAATTAAATTTAATTTCGTATGATAGTATCATTACTATTTTTTATTTATACGCGAGTTACACTAAAAAGCTCATTAGATATTCACCCAACAAACGACAGCCAGCAAATTGTGTCGCACCGGGCCGTTCGCCATGTTGTGACGTCAGCGGCGCCGGCGCACGCGCGATCGCGACATGTGTGCGCGCTCTATCAATTTGATCCGCGCCTGCGCAGCTGCGTTCAACGACCCGACACCCCTCATACCCCCGATGCTATTTCCAAAAAATGCACCCCACAGCTCAAATGATTAATCCAGGCCGCTTTGTCTAGGATTAAAACCTTTCGTGTATTATTTGCACGCGCAACCAATCTGCATGTGGAATAGCATATATTAAAACGCATCTATTGTGCATTGTGCTTGATTCGGACAATAGGTGTGCACAAACTTTCATTTTGAGCATCAAACCAGTTTAAAATTGTAATGGCTTGTAATGAATATTACATGTATTACGTGACATGGGTTTATTACTAAAACTGTTGTCCCATTTGTTTGTTAGCATTTGCCAACTTGTTGAGGGATTGTAGCTGACTGGACGGTAATCATCGCTTTGATTATATAGTTAACCTCTGCTGGAAATTTTATTGGCAGCTTGCCAGAACAGTGAAAGGCAAGGGAAATAATTCCAGCGTTAAAGCGAAATCACCGTATTTCAAATTTAGTTGTTTCTGCAAACTCACCATTTTATATTAATTGAATTGTTTGCCAATAATTGGAATTTAATAGAAACTATAAAAAATATTCATTTGATCCAATTTTGCAGTTGCACACATCAACATCAACAATTTAAACAGTGCTTGTATGAAATACAAGGAAAAATAAATAAAAATGATCAGCAGAGTAAAAAACTAAATAAACGCAAATAAAATATTTATTTAAACTGTTCTAAAAGTTTAATGATGATACTAGTTTAGTGATCAAAGTTCGACAATAGTTTTTTAATTTAGTTTTACACTTTTGTATTTATTATTATTTGGGCATATCAATTCTCACTCTGTGCACATTTATTCCATTACCAAAACGATGTTTTGCTTCAAATATCTACTATAATTCTTATTAACGATAATAACAGGTATATTATTCAAATAACTTTCCTTAGACTTTCTGTAATACCTACTCGCAAGTACGTTTAATCGGTGGAAACTGAAATTCTAAACTTTCTCACTGTTAAAGTTGTTCAATAGTGCCTCATACCGAAACTAATAATAATCCTGACCCGCCCAATATTGGCGTAACGAGTCGAATCGAACAATCGACTGAGAACAATGTCCTGGGATCAAACAATCGCTACGAGTATCCCCACTGGCCCCACCGCTCCCGACTCGTCCCGTACTCCTATGAATTTCGACAGCTGCGAAACCCCGATGGAAATTATGACACGAACTCTCTCCCACGGTTACGTAGAAACGCTGGCCCTATTGTTACCGAATTGTAGGAGAAATTGTTAGGATACCAGTTTTAGACAGCGTTTATGTTTGAATATAATAAGGAAAAAACTCGTTTATCATAAAGTTCTATTACCTCAAGTTCAGACACTGCTTGTTCACGGCATAGTGAAAATAACAACTGTACAACATTGTTACTAAAAGCAAAATGTTGGATACGTCGCCAATAAAAAAGACTAATAGGCATATAAGGTTGATTCACACATATTAAGACATGTTAACAGAACAGACAAAACAAATTATAAAAATGATAAAACATACTTATTTGGTTTTTCTTCTTTAATTGGTTTTTCTGAAAAAGCAAACTGTTTACTATTGCTACAAATTTATTGCGCTCCTATATAATTGTACAATACTGTCTTCTAAAGTAAGTACCATAGTCGAAATTTAAAACTGATTTTCCTATTCAATTTAGAGTTAGATCGTCCGATCCACGACAAAAACTTTAAGCAACTTCGAAACGACAAACGAAACCGGGCATAGCTATTAAACTTTATATGATCCTATTTATCGACAACCATTAGTAGATTAGAACTGAATCACATATACCTTAGCATACAATACTCAAAAACGATACGATAGGTTCAACGTCCTTCTGCCACGCGACTGCCCTCTAACCCCTTTCTTTATTATTCTTATTCCCATTCAAAAAATACACGGCGCTGTTTTAAAGTGTGCTAAGGTCGTCCAGTTTTTTAACCAAAACTACGAGGGTCGCATTGAATTTGAAATTTAAAATGGGTCGCTTGAATTTTACTGGGTGCCAATTATGTGGGGTTGCAATGGAGCTGTGAGTGAGGGTGTGCAGAACTTAAAATGAGAACTATTAATCAATGTTTTGTTCGTCAATACTTTCGTTTTCAAATTGCCGTGTTCTCACGCTGTCGCTGATCTGATGACAATTAACTGAATTGATGTCATAGCCACAGTACGTAATTTATTTTGTTGGAACATAATTCGGTGTTTTAACTCTCACTTACCTTTTATTCTTATGTGTACTTAATTGTTACTAACAAGTTTTTATAAATACTATGTTGATTTTTATGGAATCTATTTCAATTCCATGGCATCAAATGCTCAATTTTCTATTTTAATTAATATTAATATTACGTTCGTCTTTCATCTTCGAAGGTTGTTTACCAATTTCAACGACTTACTACTACATTAATATTACAATATTAAATAAATTATTATTTTCTCTGTAATGTTCAGTTTAAAATAAATAGAAAACAGTATCTAATAACAAACATACCTACGATTACAAAAAATATGAGAAATTGCAATCATAAAAAAATTACGACAGTGATCAAGACACAAAGAATAATAACGTTACAATCATCACATCACTACCCACCTACGAACTACTGTTGTCGTCAACCCTGCATGGTGGTAAACTTAATTCTTTTACATTATAATAATAAAAAAAACGTTTATAGAATGTGGATAGTGTTAATAACTGCAGTAAGTCTAGGCTACTATTGTATGCACTGCTCAGGCACTAAACGACATCAAAGTTGACGAGCTGGCAAACATTCGTTCCCGCCACAGGAGGCCATTGATCTATCAAGGGCCGTCGGAAGTGGCTCTTGTGACGTCACGGCGGAAGCGCGAAGGGCTTCCCTCTACTACCCCCGTTGACTGTCACTCCTACGCTATAATTACACCTACCAACGCGCGGTATGTCCATTCAAATATTCTATTAGATTGATAAGTTCGTGTTGGTTGAGTGGGGGCCCTAGAGTTTGAGAGTCCGATGTAGCGTAAACAAACATTCGTAAGTGAACCAATAACGTAAAAGCCGTGGTAGCCAAGTGATGAGAACGTCTGATTTCACAATTGTGATGTCGCAGATTTTAATCCCACCTGCAGCTCTGAGTATTTCTCCAAGTCCAGATGGACATACAAGTTTATCATCATCACTGGATGTGTCATCCAAGAAAGATATACTTCCAGGAGATTGTTCATCAGCCCAAACAAGGCTGCGGGAGGATTAAAGTTTGGACTCAATCATTTTTTTTTCTGTTATGTTAGGCTAGGTTGTCTCTGGGCAATTAGCCAGTTTCTCTAAAATTCGTTTGATTTTTTTGCATTCGCTTTTTTCTATCTTTGCCTAATCGGTACCAAGTCGTACGTGTCTCTGGATTGCCACATTGACCTTCGGCTGTCATGTTTTTATTTTACCAAACTGACTTTACTTTATCACTAACTGACATTTCTATATTCACATATTCCTTAACTGTAGACGCTTCAATAAATAAATAAATATTGGTGGACAATTCACACACAACACCATCTGACCCCAAACTAAGCAAAGCTTGTATGATGTAGGTAAAGTAGTAAAGTGTAGGTTGCTTAAAATTATAATAAGTAAATACTAAAGCAAATTTTAAAACCTAGCTAATGGTTTGTCTCTGTCTTAACATAATCAATCAACACTTTGGTTAATCAGTTCTACCAGTGAACTGGACTTTTCATGTTCATATACATACCTGTGTTCTTGTAACTTGGTCCAGCCGTTTAGGAGGAGTTTAATTATCACAAACACACGTGCAGAAGATTTCTATAGATGTCAACTGTTTGGCTCCCATCGTACATATCTTGCCTAGTTTGGGACTAGATAGTGTTGTGTGTGAAACATGTACCGATGTTTGAAATGCTATCATTTCAATATATATGAGGCGTTATAGCTAGGAAGTTGAAGAGTGAATTTCTACTGCGTCATGTTGATAAGTTTATGCGGAGTTGCCGTGGAAACGGATGCGAGCCGCGGGAAATCCCGGCATCACTTCCTCTACTCACTTATAAGGCGACAACAGTTCACTTTATGCAGGGTAGTACCCTGAAAGGAAATATCAAAAATACCAAACAAATGAAAGGTAGTACAATAATTAAGAACTTATATTATTCGAAAATGCCTTCAGCATGCTCCCAAAAAAGAAGTGACAAAAAAGGCTTGACTATACGAGTATGTATAAGTGTTTACCCCATCAAACATTACACAACTACTTTTTAAAATTCGCGATTTGAACTCACATTGAAACTTGCATCGCGGAGTGATTTTGGTAGAGCCTGGTTGATACAGTGTTGTGTCGTAGTGACAGCCCTGCATTTTTTAAAAAACAAATGAGGGTAGATGGAGATCTCCTTATTTTCCGTTTAGACGAACCGCAGTTGCTTCTGTCTTTTCGTGACTACGGCCGTTGTACCGCTGCTGAAACATCGAGGTAATTATATAATAATTTACATCGCGGTTAAGTCCTTTGTAGTGTTTTCGTAGCAAAAAGTTTTTGACTGAAACAGCCTAGTGTGTTTATTTAGGACGTGTCACATACACTCTACTCTTGAACAATGTGTTTTAATCGTATATTTATTATTTAATGGTTCTACAATTGTAGAGACAAAAGTCCAAGGTATTTAAAAATTTAAAATCAATAATGAGACAGAATGTGATATAAAGATGAACGATTGAAAATAAAATATGTCAAAATAAATTAAATTTGAATAGAAAATAATTCAATGTTTTAACCATTTTGAGCTTACATAACTTGAGCTAAACTGAATACATAATCATTCATTTATTAGAAAAGTATTTAAATTATTCACTTTTTGTGATCTGTTTTACCTACCTCTCTATATTCATATTTATTTAAATGTTGTAGTTACCTGAACACTTTATTAAATGACACAATGCAGAAGTTACTTAATAAAGTCAATCTTTAGCGTTATCGAAACATAAAAGAAGATTGAAAATGGCTCGTTTATGTTTATGGCGTTTATGATAGTACTATGTACACAAATCGGGTCGTTCGTAAACTTTCATGATCAATGACCGGCGACGCCCGCCCACAAGGGCGACTCCTAGCCTGGCCACTGACATTACTTTCACCATTGATTTATTTGTTGCTGTGTCTTCGTAAATTATAAATAGAGTATGTTCGCGGCATTTTAATAGTAGGCCTGACCCGTTTAGCGGTGGTTTATGGGAAATACTCGGTAAATGGTGCCGCCTCAACAAGTACGTAGGTACGCCTTTTATTTTGTCGAAGGCAGATCTTTTATGTCAGGTATTCTATTTGAAAATGAAAGTTCTAAAGGTAATTGAATTATGATTTCGAATTAAAAATGAGATGTATATTGAATAGCTTAACCTAAAAACGTACGTCTTTAAATGATACTCAATATTCGTACTTAATATCATTGATAACATAGGTACTCTTTTTTTAAATTTTATTAGTTTCATGTTCTTGTGTTTTGAAAACCGTAATTTATTTAACCGTAATATGTTTCCAATTAACTTTATAAGAACAACGTTTTTAAGTTTTACGGTGAAATTGAAATCATGCGATGCGCGTATGTATAGTAGCGCTACGATTCGTTTTCTTAAGATCTACTGGTTCGAGATAAAACACTGCTAGAGCGTAGTGATTCTGAAGCCAGTCAGATTGATCTCGATTCGGAATCACACCACTCGATCTTTGTTCGTAACCATTTAGAATGCCAGAGAAAAGTATTGTCATTCCTAATTTGAGTAGCTCCGTTCAGAATCAGTACCCGGGTTAATATTTAACTGTATTTGAATAAGAGGCTTTTTCTATACTGTTTACGTAGCCAGAATCTTTGTAACAATCTGCGTCGAGGCAGAGACTAATCTTTAACTGTAGTTGAACATGATACTTTTTACTATACTCGTAACCTTTACTACAGAACGTAGCCTAGTTGTAGAATCTATGTGATAATCTGTGTCAAGGCAGTGGCCGAAAGAACAATTGTTGTACAAACACGGGCGTAGTGAGTGGTGAGTAGCAGGTGGTGGCCGGCCGCCGTGGGGCAGGTTGTAATGTTTACATTCCCTCACCATGGCGCCGACACACACACTGCTTTACAGCCCGGCTACTTATTATGCCGCCACTTTACTTTCCCTATTCGTGTATTTGCTTTATAAGCCCGAATACGGCCAAGTGAAGAGCTCTCTATTTAACTATAATATTTGGTTAATCTAAATATGACAAATAACGCAAGTAGCAATTGTTGATAGGTAGATTATTTTGACGCGTGGATGGCATGTTTTTGATATTTGTAATTAAAATAAGTATATATTGGCGGACAATTCACACACAACACCATCTGTCCCCAAACTAATCAAAGCTTGTATTATAGCGTCCAGATAGCTAATAGGATTTTAATACGTTAAGTATTTGTCTAATTATACTATAGTTGTAGCGCTACTACACAAATACTTTACGCCAAGTGAAGTGGAGGCATTATGCGTGTGGTTAAATTGACTTTTGTTTAAGGTCCCATAGAAATAAATTTTCAGTGATGACCTTTGATAGAGTAATGCGTGCGAGTAGTCGTATTTATTTTATTACTTCTAGTCATTCAATCAATCATCACTTGGCAAAGGCTGAGTTAAATGAAAAAAAAAACTACTCACCGTGCTAAATATTTGTGTGTAATGTTATTAGAATGTACGTTTATCTCGTAGTAATAGTCTTTGTTGCGCACCACACTTTTAGTTTCTCCATCATTTTGTCCACCCCAAGGTTGCCTGGAAGAAATCGCTTTCAGCGATAAGGCCGCCAGCTGTTTCACAAGATTTACTGTTTTCCAATATTATATGTGTTATATTTTTTAAGTTGTGAACAATAAAGAATTTTCATTCATTCATTCATTCATTCACCGTAATACAAAATGTGTTTTAAGTTCAATTTTATCTTCTTGAAATTCATTATTATTTTAATAATTTACTTTTTATTAATAATTATTAATAATTTACTTTTTTATTGTCATAAAGGTCGAAAATTTGACAATGTTAAAAAATTACAAGTTTTTGGAGTTGTTTACGACGATACATTTTTATTTCAGGCCAAAAATTAAACATAGATATTGACATAAAATCTATCTGTCAGTCTATCAATAAGCTAAACTTGGAACGGTTCCATACATTTTTGGTAATTTTTCAAATGAACTCTGGACTAACTTTTGTTGTAAAAATATGAGCGGAAAAACAACGTTGAGTATCGAAAAATATCGAAAACCAGCTATATCGATGCATAATCGATAGTGAAGATTTCTACGAAAATATATTATGGATAAATAGTTATGTAGATATATATAGAGGTACAAAACATTTATTTTGCCTGAGTCGCAATAAATTCTATGTGTATGACTTTATGCCCGCTGACTAAATTGATAACTGAATAAATATATAGAGAGACAGGCTTACTTTTATATAAAACACCTTTCTGCCGAAAAAAACTAATTTAAAACCAATTTATTGAATTTAAGTTTTTAGAAATAAAATCAAACACCAAAATAGCTGTATACGCTATAAAAATAAAACACAGTTGAGCAACACTTAATCGTAGATAAACCCTTACAAGTTAAAAACAAGTAAAGCTACGCCAAACTTAAATAAATAAGTACGAACATTCTCATACCGTCGTAGTAAGAAGCGAGGGGGCCATAAGGCTTTGTAGGGCGTACAATTGCGTAGGGGTGACATAGAGCGGGTGATCAATCAAAAATACGACACTGAAACACTTGTATCTATGTCCATATACTTAAAAACTTCAAACAACGTCATTATTATCTTTGCCAGTTATTTCACCTATAACAAACATACGTGTGTTCGGTTATAAAGGGCAATGTTTCCAGAGAAATTACAAGACGAAGAGATAGAAGTAGTGTGTGACGTATGAAAAACGCAAAACACTACTGAGCAGTGCAGAATTTGGCCTTTTCGTGTTCAAATATCTACGTGGCACTTTGTCGTTATGTGCTATTATTTTGACGTGATAACGTCTTATAATTCGATGAAGCCGGCTGCACGCCCACAAAACATGACGTCATGTACCGTTACCGCGTTACCGTCGTTCGTTACCGTCGGTCGTTACCTCGCCGCATGTTTGTTACAGTTGTATTAATTATTTCGACCAGTAGTTCAAGCGGGGATGTAGCTCAGTGGTAGAGCGTTCGCTTTGCATGTGAAATGCCCCGGGTTCGATCCCCGGCATCTAAAATCTTTTTTTCATTGTTTTTTGCATTGTTTTGATTGAAAATGACTAAATTCTACTGATTACTTTTTACATACAAATCTATTAAACAAATGAAATTAAAATTTTCTTTTGAAAAATTCTACCATTCCATCAGTATTTTCTTAAGACGTTGTCACGTTCTATCGTCAGTAAACCGACTTTACAGACAAACATTTTTTATTTATTTATTTATAAAATCAGCGCCCCGTGGTTTCACCCGCTTTGTTCATAAAAAAAAGCCTTTGTGTTATTAGTAGAGACCATTATCTACCTATATGTGTCCCAAATTTCAGCCCAATCTTTTCAGAAGTGTTTGTGTGAAAAAGTAACAAACATACTGGCCTCGTGGCTTAGTGGGTAGTAGCTCTGCCTGCGAAGCCGAGGGTCGTGGGTTCGATTCCCACTCAGTGCAAATATTTGTGTGATGAATTCAAATGTTTGCACTGTGTCTGGGTGTTTCTATGTATAATAAGTATGTATTTAAAATTATACAAGTAATATATCAGCTATCTGGCCGCCATCATACAAGCTTTGCTTAGTTTGGGGTCAGATGGTATTGTGTGTGAATTGTCCACCAATATTTATTTTATTTATTTATTTATACATACATTAACACCAACTTTCGCATATTAGTGGGATAGGTTATAGTGGCAAAGTAATATTTTTATAATATATGTATATAGGTATATGTATATTACAGTTTCATTCTATAACTTTTATAATGCCATTGTTGCCTATAGTAACAGAAAAAATATCAAACTATGTGTTTCCGTGTCAACTTTTCATTAAGAATTTCCTGTATCTAACATAGCAACGACAACGATACAGTTCCTATGGCAGTTACAGACTATTTCCCAGAAGTAAGCATTTTTCGCTGTCTGAATATTAACTCAACAAATAGTCATTTTTATAACTTTCTATCGAGCGATCCAAACACAGACTAATTTTTCAAGACTCCAAAAACAACTGAGACACTATCGTGTCCTAAAACTTAAAAGAAACAGGACCTGTATTATATAGACTCTTTTTGGGGTAATTTTTCTAGTCAATTTATAATCAATACTTCGTATACAGCGACTGTGAACTGTATTGTCCCGGCAATTAAGACTAAGTTCGTGATCGCGTCGTATGAAATGTTGAGCGCGTATTGTATCAAAAATGATCACAGCCAGAGCTTATATTAGAGTTTAGGACTAATCAATGTGCCGGAATTAGAAGCTGGCAGTGCCATCCACCACTCAGTGCGTTGACGTGGGACCGCTGTATAAACGCGTCAGGCCCTCGCCGAATGGTATCGAAAACAGAGCGCCCTTGAACTCGCGAGCAACCTGACCGACTTACCTACTGCCTAAACATAGCCACGGCATAATCTACTTAGTATTGACAAAGTTACGCTAATGTCGTAAAGGCGGAGATTTGTATGTTTTTTATGTTGTTACGATATTTCTTTCTTCAAGCCCAGCGGCATGAATAAATCCGAAGAAATTATTACGATGTAACAGTAGCTATTTCCCTTATTCTCTATCCAGATTAATTCTATTGTATTGATATTGACGCAAAGTTAAAAAATTATTAGTTTTTCTAGATGTTTCGGAGAGTTTGTAGCGCATCTACATGAGCTAATACCGGCTTACCCTTTTTTCTATAGCACTGCTCGAACGAAAGGGTTTGACTGCTTTTTCGTTGTAAACATCTATACTATGGATGCGTATTTCCTGATGAATATTATCAAAAAAAAGAGTTTTTTCAACGGCTATGAAATTACTTTGATTTAGTAAAAAATCTTACTATTATAAATAGCTGACATGACACTGTGATATTATGAGCAAGCGAATTGCGTATCATTAGGCGTGTGTCCTGCTCGTTGCGCTATTTCATTAAATAGAAAAAGTTCGTTTTTTCCTAGATTTAGTTTAATTTTTCCGCGACATTGTGCTCAAAGCTCATTCTTGCTTGGTTTATTTTCCCTTGTACAATGTTATTTATTTGTGCGGTCATGACCTTTAGAAGGATGCTCCAAATTATCTCGGCCCATTAGGGCGTGAAGGTCTCTGCTAATCCTCTCCACTGAGCCTCATTACGTTCGCTTTATCAATGAAACTAAATGTCAGTGTTCCATCTCCGTAGTCAACGTTTTATCGACAACTTTCGTAATCTACTTAAGGTAGAATAAAATAAGATTAAGATAATGATAATTAAGGCAATGATCAAAAGTGGTGACTTTTTTTCAATTGGTACCCAACATAATTTTAGAGTACGTTAGAGTCACGCTTCATTCCGTTAGGAATCATATTTAAATGCTATTCGAATTTGTAACTATAGAATAGTTAGATAACTTTCTAATTATTATCAATCAATTTATTGTAACCAGTTTTAATTTGCGATTCACAAATATTATTTAAAATGATTGTTTCATAACTAATATAAAATCGAAACTCTTTACAGTAGTCCTAAAAGAAAACATTTGTGTGTTTTACTGTAAGCTTCATTTTGTAACAAATATTAGACTTATAAACTGGCTTCAAAGAGATGAAAACTTTTCCTTTGGAGTGTTTTTGTTTGTTTTCTCTAGATTTCAAACTGAGGGAGAGTTATACTTTCCAGTTTGCTCTATAGAAAATTTAACTTTATAAAATTGCGTTATTATTATCACATGTTTCAATATAGACTTACTGGCGAAAAGAAGTAGGAATATTTCAGAATTACTGACTGTATCAACGACAACAATGTAGCAACTTAAGAGTCTACAAGCAATCTAAGAGTTCTAAATTTAGTCTGCTTTAAAAAAAACTCCGAACTAGGAAATAAAATGTACTTCAACACCATTCAATAAAATTGAACCATTACAGCAGAAGTTGTCTATTACCATATGTACTAGTTGTTTAATGGGTGTTTAACAAGTTCAAAATATTTGTGGTCATTTATTATTATTTTGTAAAGCAAAATAAAATCAAATGTAATTAATATGACGAGTCTGTGTAGTGGCGTTCATACTAATTTATTTCTGCAATTATATAATATGTGAATGTTACTAACATGACAATAAATGGTATTCTATTCTATTAAATTTAAACTGAGTTAAAGGCCGTGAATCGGTTGAAAATTACTTTCGAAAATGCAATCACGTCACCAAAAACGCAATGCGAGTCCACGAAAACGAGTTTGATGAATTTTTACGCCACTGTCAACTACCCCAATATTTCTTCAACACGCTTTCGCATCGACATAGCTGGTCAAAATATACTAAGTATTTTTGTGTACAATATTCGATGGTAGCTCCTTCACATAGGTGCAATAGTAAGTTAGTGATAATTTTCTATGAACAGCGACCCTCGCCTAGCTGCCCCCGGCCAGTGACAATGGGCCAGCTGCACTATTGTACCCCGCACAATGCGTGCACACCCCTGCAACAAGCGTAGTACACACGCTGCGAACTAGCTACTTGTTGTTCTGTTAATTAGGTAAAAAATGATCATCATAGAAGTATTACGAGTGTGCACTAGACTTCCTCACTTTCATTATTATAATTCTGTGCATTTTTCTGACTATTGACTGGCCTAGTGGGCCAGTTGGTAGTCTGCTCACTGACGCATAGTTTGTAGATTCAATTCTCACTCAGGTCAAACATTTGTATGATGTGATATCGATGGTCGTTCTGAGTATTGGAGAGTTTCTGTGTAATAAAATAAAGTGCCAAGCGAGCAGCGGTCGCGGCCGACCACACTCACTGAAAAAGGCCGCAGCACGCGGTTGAAACTTATGTCGAACTGGACCGACCATATCGCACGTCAATAACCCGTGAATAAGTTAAAAAAATGTGTAAAAACCGTGTTGATTTTCGTACCAATATTAAAAACACGAAAGTTAGTATGTATGTATGGATGTTTGTTATTTCTTCAAGCTAAAACTACTGAAGGATTCTGAATGGAATTTAGTACATAGATAGATAATAGCCTGGAATACGAATAGGCTACTTTTTACTCCGGGAAAACAACGGGATCGGTAACTGCGCAAGTGAAACCGCTGGATGCTACTAGTTAAGCATATTTTTGCGAAATTTTTAGAAAAAAAGTACCTTTTAAAGTTATTTTTGCGAAACTTTTCTGAAAAAAGTAGTTTTAACTATATTTTTGCGAAACTTTTCTGAAAAAAAAACATTTTAACAATGACAATTGTGATTTTACTATAGAGCTATGGATAAATGTATCTTTCGGGTATGCCCAATGAAATATTTATGTTTATCTGTTCGCGTGTCTTTTCGTGAATTTACCTTAAAAAGGTTTGGCCGTCTACTTTACAAAATATGTTTTTTCTTCTTCATGAATGTATTAATTGCTACAATAACAGCATACATAAAAGTTTTGTTCACAGTCGTGGCTAGTGTAATTATTTCTCGAAGTTTACGAAATGGATAAGTTGTACCTATATATTACCGTTGGCAAAACAATTAGCTCTTCATGTAAAACGAGAACAGTAGCTGAAGGAGGTAACGTACGTAGGAGGTAATTTATCGGCCAAGGTCGTGCCCTGCACAGTCATGTAGGTCACGTCTTAATCACGAACAGAGGCGAGCGATTTTCTATTGCAAATCTATACGTACTTCTCGTTGTGGTCGCTAATTTGTCGACTACAAGTACGTAGTTACTCCATAATATAGCAATATCAATTCTCAATTTGAATACATACTTTAACAATTAACAAAAGAGGATATATACGTGTGTCTCAAATACATGTTTTTTTTTTTTAATAAAGAGTGACGGGACGAGCATGACATGTGCCTGATGGTAAGCAACATGTCTGCCACATAACAGCACAGTGACACGCAGCTATTGGAGCATGAAGAGTCCAAATAATTACCTAGCACTGCACTGCGCTCGTCACCCAGAGATCTAAGTTGTTATATCTCTAAACCCTGTAATTTCTCTGGAAACATGTGTGTTGTGTTTCATTGATTATTGTATTTTCAATGTATAATTAGCAAAAAAAGTATAATTCTGTGCTCTTATGGAAGTCTTCTAATATGAACATTTACATATTATTTCGCACACATAAGCTTTTGCTTCACGTATTTTAGTATTTTATATTACTAGCCTACACTGCAAATGTGGTTCTCCAATACATCATTTCTACCGAATGAAATAAAACGTTTTATGCAATTGATTTCTGTTCTTGCTTTATTTCACTATCAACATTTAAGTGATCGAAGGTTAAGTCATTCGAATATTGATAAAATAGCGATACTAGAATGAAAATTAGGGGTTGAAAAATAAAGATAACTTTTTTTGTAAAAATATTGTTATATCGGTCGATCCATGATATGAGCTTTTTTTGAATAAGATTTATAATTATTGTTATCGTGAAAATGTTTTTTATTCAATTAATGTGAATAGTTGTAGGCAGGTATTAATAAATTTCAATATTCGATACGAGTGCGTTATAACCCTAAATTAGTAGAAGTAAATGAGAACGTGCCGGGGAAAGCTTTGCCCGAGTGTTTTTTCCTAACGGATACATCTTGGTGTCTTTAAGTCAAAAATAAGTCAGTTTCTTCTAAAAGATATGCACGCTCCATCTTATACCGCATCGTCGCTAAATATATATTAAGATGGCGGTCAAATGCAAAACTATCATGGAATACAATGAGTACATCAACCCATTTACATACGTCAATTTTAACTTGAATTGCCTTATGTGTTTGCTCTCCAAATTATTGCTGGTATTTTTTGCGCCTTCTTTTTATGAATAGCAAGTTTTACTGTACTCAAGTCTGGTGCTAAGGCCGAATGCTGCGGCGTTACTTTATACCTAGTGTTACTATCCGACTCTACATTTAATCAATCGAAACAACTTTTAATACTTATGAGTGAGATTAGAAAGTAAATACGATTTAGCATTTTTTGCTCTCAAAATATATTGGGAATATTATGAATTATGGACATATAGTTCCTATTTATCAATTATTTTCGCTATACACCCCTTTATGCCGTTCTGCACAAATACTTTGCTAAATTCTGCATTCTGGCGGGTCTGCTAATTTATTTTAATTAAGTTTTGTTAAATGATTGTAGTATGTGTGCGTGCAATAAATACAGATAAAAATTGTGCCGTGAGATTAAATAATCTTAACTTTAATAAAAAGTCAATAATAGAAGAAATCCTCTCTTTCGAAAACAAAACACAATAAATCTGAATTGTATACTTCCAAGGAAAAATGCTCGTTTCCATTTTAGTTATCAAGCATATCGCATGCCTTCAAACCCCTAACATTGGTACAATAAACATCAAAATACTGAATAAATTTTCTTTCAGGCCAGTTCTTAATCAGTTCCCAAGAAGAAAAACAGAAGAAAGAAGATGAACACTGAAAACTGTCCAACTCCTCGCGTTCATCCCGAGCCTTCATGTCCGTAATACCATAAGGCACGCGGTGAATGCCAAGAGCAGACATATATCTACAGAAACAGAAAAACAACAACAAATACAATAAGCGAAGAATATAAAAATTTAAGCACTGAAAAATAATTTTACACAGAAGTGTAACGACAATACGAAGTGTTATAAAAAACGACAACCTACCATACATTGACGTCGACAAAAGCATTAAATAATTTTTTACATTTTTGCCTTCGGAAAATCACAAAAAATGTTGGGTTTAAGACGAACAAGCAGACTGAATTACCATGTTGATTTTAGCTGAAGTGAAGCTGAGTTACAAACATTAAGCAAATTTTTAACGAATGATTAATAATTTGCCTAACTGTAGAGTAACCCAGTAATATTATAAAACAGGTTTGACTCCAGCCGAAATTTACGATTTTGATTCAGGCTACTTATCGTCAATGAAACCAACTTAGATAAACAAACAACCTTAATAAAAAACTGGAACATATATATATAAATTTGTTTTTCTTTTAAAGACTGAATGAAAATGATTGTAAGTAATATTTTTTTTATTAAATACTTATATAAAATAATATTTATAACATATTTGCTCGTAAAGGGTCTCTTATTGGACCAATTTCTGTATCGTAATGTATCTTATTACGCACTAGTGCTGTAATGTGTAATGTAAAACGCACGGTTTCAAAATGCTCCGTCCACAGACTAGGTAGAGAGATATGCTCCGTCTAAAACGAATGGTACCTTTTTAAATCTTAGTAAAGAGTTTTTATGTCAGAAAAGTGTGGTCAACAAATTATGAATAAAATTTACTTTGAGAGATAAAATATAATAAAGAATTATTAAATTCGTTAATTTAATTAATTTAGACCATAAATTACTTTAATTTTTCTGTAACAAAACACAAAAATATTAATTTACTTTATTATTAATGGCATACCGGCTGGTTCTGTGCCGTTGCTTAAAAAAAAAGGTGACGATGCGCGCGCATTGCTAATCTGTGATCCATAGTGATTACTTACTCTGTGCTTTGATCTGTGATCAAGTAAATATTATTCCGCGCGTTGTTTTTCGCTGTTTTGTTTTTATTTGAAAATGTCGTCAGAGTTTTGTTTATTTCCTCGCAAATATGTTATAAAACGTCGTATGACATACGTGCGCTTTGATAATTACCGCACTTATATCATAATGTACTATTAAAATACTTTTTTTGAATACTCGTGAAAAATTCGCTCACGTATAACTTATACATGGTTACACAGAATCTCTTTGTTAAGCAGAAAGGAATATGGCACCAATACCACAACCTGAAAATTAAAATATAAATACTATTACGTTAAAAAGTTTTTGGGTTCGACAAAATGTACAGAACAGCTGGCACCTTGATAAAAATCATGATGGGTACGATGGTAGCTGTAGTTGCGAAAACGTACGATTTCACAATAGTGAGTTTGAAATCCCCAATTAGTTCTTTTCCAAGTGCAGATACGATTAATATTATGGTGAAGGAAAACATCGTGAAGAAACCAGCATGTTTCAAACAGGACATGGTCATCCGCCAACTTGTACTTATACAGCGTGGTGTTGGTGTTGTAATTAGCTTTGACTTTATCTTTATCAGGGTGGCCCCGAGCCCCTACAGCTAGTTATTAGGAACATAAAATGGACTGGTTATATCATGATGATTACAACACGGCTAAGTGCAGATGTTCTGTGTCTCCTTATATTCTTTTTAAATATACATAAACTGAAAAAAACACATTTGCATTTCCATTTTAATTGTATTCACAAAGTCACGTTCAGTGAGTTCGTGACGAAAGTAAAAAGAGTTTATCTGTACTTTTAATTATTCTCAGCCGGTTCATTGTATTAATGAAATAGGTATACTTAGTCGTTGTTATGTGAATTTAAAATGAAATCGATTCTCAATACATCTGTCTAACACGCCATCAAAAAGTTTCCCTGTTTTTTTGCTTAGCCCATTAGCATTGCTCATTAAAACTGCCAATGGGGCCAGATTTTGGGAAAGATTTGACTGGTATCAACCTCTTAGACTTTAGTTTATGTAGAGGTATAATACTAGTATCATTCATTTTCGGAACATTTATCTTGTATATATGGTGAAATGAGTTTTTGATATTTTTAATCAGTTTGTTATTTTTATACACTAGCTGAATATTTAGTTTTACGGGAAAAAGTCTACTAAATAATACAAATAGATAAAACCCTCCAGCGAGAGTGTCGCAGCGTAAAATCCAGCTAGTGAAAGAATATCACGAGGTTTTCGAGGAAGATATCATGAAGAAACTCATGCATCCTAGCGCTCAACAGTTAAAATAACTGTACAACGTTTGTCAAAAAAAATACAAGAAAAATTTACCTACCACTGCGTCTAACAGTTGGCCAAGTAGATTTGGCGGCTTGTGAACTGATGAGCGAAGTTTTACGCGTTCTATGGAGGCTATCAGACAAGGCATGGTCGATCCTGAAACCAGGGATCTGATAAACCTCATAAAACAATTCAGTGCCAAAAGTGGCCAGATCGTAGTAAGTTTTGACGTCGAATTTATGTTCACCAAGGATTCCAGAAGTATTCCAGTACCAGTTGGACTAGAATGCTTGGAACAGTTGGCTATATCATCGTGTTCCGTTGTGATTAAATGTTAGAAGCGATTTTGTCAATAATTAGTGTATAATTGATTTATTCTCATATTCTCATATTCTCAGCTATGCAATATATTATACCTTTATACGAGCAATTCTTGTATAGGTATATAGAATCTGAATCTCGGAATCGGCTCGAATGATTTTCATTAAATTATGTGTGCACAGGGTTTTGGGGACGATAAGTCGATCTAGCTAGGTTTCATTTTTAAGAAATGTATTTTATGCGCGTTTTTAGACAAATAAAAACTCTTAGATTAGACATTAGAATGCGACGGTAAATTTCGCCGCCACGCCCGTCAGTATAATAGCTCAGGTGGGAAGTCGGGTGGTCACGAAACGGTAGATCTGGGTTCGCATCCAGACGGCTGCTTGATGTTTTTCAAGTTAATAATTTTTTTTATATTTCAAATATTTTTTTATTATATTTAAGTTTTTATGAGAAAATCTATTACTGGGAGCCCTTTATCTGTAGGTGTCTAAGTATACTCAGTGTTTAAACCGAGCAAAGCTCGGTCACCCAGGTACTGATAAGTTAAAGGAGTTGTCTCTTACATGCTAACTTAAGCATAAAGGCAGTAAACAACAATGACCAACACAAATTGGAGCATCTGTTGAACTCAGACGCTAGATTAACCTACTTGTATGGTTTAATCCAGTGCCGCCTGTAGTTGGAACTCGCTACAAAGCAAGGCTGGTGTATACCAGAATATTGAAATTTGAATGGAAATTACAGTCATAAGAATTTGCATCCGAGCTTGTGTTCCAAATTATAAAAGCAGTGAAGATTTTAGTTCAATTATACCTATGTACCTACCAGTACCAAAAAATTGAGAAAGAGTGGGTGTATGTAGTTCGACTCTTTTCTGACTTATTGTCTTCAACTACTTCCTTTACGGAGTATCCATAACTAAGTTACCATGGTGCATGAAACCGCAACTAAATATTAAGACTTTACTCCACAATATAAAATAAATAAATATTGGTGGATAATTCACACAACGATGCTCGATTTAACACCACATTGCCCGATTTTTCTATCAAACTGCTCGTAGCTCGAAAGAGAATGATCTCTTTCGAGCTACTATTAGTACTATTACAATTTTACTATTATAGTTTTACACTTGATCGCCATCTCACCTGATGTTGAGGGACTATGCCAGTCTACGATGGAGCGTGCTTACTTAGAAGAAACCGATTCACTTAAAATCTACTTGAAAGTGTCTCATAAACCTATCATACTCAAATGAGTATATCAATTAGTATAATGGCTAGCGCAAGGGCACTACAAATGGTACGATTTGGGCTTCGGCTTACGTCGGTAGGGTAAGTCAAAAATTGAGCAGACATCCCCAAAGAGGGTGCCGTATGGCCATAGTAGGGAGAATTTGGCACCCACCGACCGTAACCGTTATGTAGAGCTAATAAACTATTTTATTTGTTGTTTGATGTCCTTAGCTTTAAGATATTATTAGAAGACAATCCCACTAATATTAAAATGGAAAAGTTTTGGAAAAACCAAATGGTCAGCTGTTCCCACATAATCCAAAGACCCGAGTAGAAATTTGGAACAGAGGCGTTCTATAGAACAAGCCTATATACTATAAATTTAGTATACAATTTGTATGCACTTTCTTTTGTTTTTATTTTTTATTAATTGACTTGTAAATATATATGTACAATTAGCTGATCCGTGCGCGCCATCTATTGAAAATTCGTCGTGCCAATTCAAATTTTGAACAAAATTGGTTACTTTAGGTCCTAATGACGCAACCTTTAAAAGATAGACACATGCTGTAACGCTACGAAAGCTCTCAAAAAGATAGATAGATACTCTTTATTATAAAAAAAAAACACTTATACAGGAGAGAATAACAATAAAACTAGTGTTACAAGCGGCGGCCTTATCGCTAAAAGCGATCTCTTCCAGGCAACCTTAGGATGGAAATGGTTACTAAGAATACTTTTAAAAGCGGGGTATGTATCAAAAGATATTTTAGTTAAATACACTAAAAAGAAAAAGCAATATTTTCCCCGTTTTTGTGACATTTTTCATTCATGCTCTGCTCCTGTTGATAGAAGCGGAATGTTAGAATAACCTATAGCCTACCTCGATAAATGGACTATCCAACAGATAAAGAATCTTTCAAATCGGACCAGTAGTTCCCGAGATCCATGCGTTCAAACAAACAAACTCTTCAGCTTTATAATATTAGTAAATATAGGATAGATATAACACAAATGAACCATTTACATTTTTTAATAAAGTACTTTCACTTTGATCTTCGTCGAACTTTGGACGTTCGTAAGATTACCTGCATAAGTAGCAAAATTAATGTTCCCACAACTGAAACTCGAGACCATTTCTTACAAAGAGAGAATCAACCATAATCCTCCTACGTTGATACGTTGACTAAAGGTACATTTCTGCTAAACCACCTGGCATAAAATGAGAATAATTAAATGAGAAATGTTCTTAAAAGATTTTTTCTTGAAACATGCCAGTTTCCTTACCATATTTTTCTACGCCGTTGAATCTAGTGGAGAAAACAGAATCGTACATTGCTGTTGGAAAAATGCAGAGGTGTAACGACATTTTAACTGGTATACTCGTACACCATAGAACACGCAATTCATGTGTTCACAAGATTTTCATTTCATTTCAATATCTACGATATCAGATACAATTTTTTTAATATACCGTGACGGGAGGAGTTTTACATGGACCTCACGTAATGAGCTAAGAACCAGTGAACCCCAGATCTTCGTTATTTTAACATGCCTGAAAGTTTGTCAGCGCATGCTCCCAACACAGGGAAGAACGATGGACCATTACGAAATTTGGGACATCCTGATTTTGGCAGATAAAGGGTACTAAAGTTGAGAACAGTGCGTCACCACTTCAAACATGAATCTGGTAAAGTTTTTGTGTAAAGCTTAAGGATAATATAGATTACTAGCAACACCCTACGCAGTGTTACCCGCGTAGTTCCCGTTGTTCCCGTTGTTTTTCCGGGATAAAAAGCCTATGTGTTCTTCCAGACTATAATCTATATTATGTGTTCCAAATTTCAGCCCGATCCGTTCATGCGTTAGGACGTGATTGAGCAACAAACATCCATACATAGTCATTTATAATATTAGTAGGATTCATTTCCCTTTTCCATACCATATGCACTTGCCGTTCTCAATGAGTAGGTACTTCAAGTACAGTACAAGTATTATTACAAGTACGAAGACAAGCGTAGTGCCCAAGCTACACGAGGCTAGTTTTTCAAGCTAGGATAGCAAGCTAGTGTTAGCAAGCTGGTAACCTATTCGTATTCGTATTCGTAGGCGGGCTATTTTCCGCAACTCGACGTCTCGATGCGCCCATTTTGCGCGTGTGGGAAGTAGGCTTCACTCCTGCCAACCCAGCTCCAGCAGGAAGCCCAGCAGCGTCTTCACGTTGCCGCATGCTTCGCGGAGCGTCCCCGGTGTGCCCAGGAACTTCGCCCGATGTACCGCCACTCCCGTGCACTCCATCAGCACGTGAGCGGCCGTTTCTTCAGCCTCAAGGCAGGCTCTGCAAAGAGGACTGTCGGTAATACCTAGTGTGTATAGGTGTTTATTGTACAACCGCTGGTAACCTAGAACTTCTAGCTTCATGTAGACAAAGCTACGCAACTATAGTTTTGTCTACACGAAGCTAGAAGTACTAGCTTGCTAGCTTACTAACACTATGTAGCTTGGTATCCTAGCTTGAAAAACTAGCCTAGTGTAGTTCGGGCACAAGGGTAGCTCAGACGGTATGGCATCGGCTTGTATTGCCGCTGGTTGGGAAAAATCATGGCTTGACCTGGCGTCCCCGGAGAGAGGTATTACATCGTCATGATCTTACCATCACCTTGGCCTTTTTTCTATCGGACTGGTCGTCGCTCGAAAAAGTTCTATCGTTTCATGGATGACGTTTCAAAAACTCGAACAAAGAAGTTTGACTCTACGGACTATCTCTCTACTTAGTCTATGAACTCTACTTTTGTGATAATGACGTCTAGGGTTTGGAACTCGTTGCCTGAGTGGGTTTTTTCAGATGGTTACAATTTAGCCTGAGTGGGTTTTTTTTACAATCTAAGCGTTATAGTGTTGTCAAATGGAGAGTGCATCGATTTAAGCCGATTGAGTATAGTCGAGTAAAATAAATAGGGTTCCCTGCGGCCGTAGTGAGGAGTATCTAGTACCAGCCGACTTATAGCAGATATGCAGAGATAATAAAATATACTGGTTTCTAATATATTGATGTCAGCTGACTTATTATTTTGGGATATTATGTTAAGTATATATATAAGGAAAACAAACCGACGTTAAGAAAAATAGAAGAATACTTATCATGGACTCTAAACAACGAAACATACTCCAAAGATTCGCGACTGATAAGCTAAACTCATATCTTATCAATGTCCATCGATGTAGTACCTACTTATGTTGATATAAATAACTGAAAACAAATAACTCTATCACAAAAAGAAATATGAGGAAGATAAATCTGATTGTGTAATAAAGAAGTTAATAAACATTGTTTTAAAACATTGGACTCAATTTTCAAATAAAAATTTAATATGCTAATTGTGGTATATATACCCTGTGGCATGTGACCCAACCCCAAGCCGTAGTGGATCAGTCGTATGAACATCTATATACTCGTATCTAACAAGCGTGTAGTCAGTGGTTCAAACCTCGTTTGCACATCTTTAGTCTTTTTTGAGTCGCAAAATTTTTCGTTATCGTCTTTCAAAATAAGTTAAAATTCAGTACCCTTTAACGGTGAAGGTAAATATCGCTAGAAACCGATCGATGTTTTCACTTTCGAGGTCATGTGTCATCCTCCGAACCGATGATGGCCTTAACTTTCTCCTTGTGAGAGAATGCCCTAAGTTTTTTTTTTTTTTAAATAAAGAGTGACGAGACGAGCAGGACATGTACCTGATGGTAAGCAACATGCCTGC
This sequence comes from Ectropis crepuscularia, assembly GCA_963693475.1. NCBI lineage: Eukaryota > Metazoa > Arthropoda > Insecta > Lepidoptera > Geometridae > Ectropis > Ectropis crepuscularia. The sequence continues at coordinate 6,994,687 of OY856344.1, read as the reverse complement.
CACATAACAGCACAGTGACACGCAGCTATTGGAACATGAAGCGCCCAAATCATTACCTAGCACTGCACTGCGCTCGTCACCCAGAGATCTAAGTTGTTATATCTCTAAGCCCTGTAATTTCTCTGGAAACATTGCCCTTCAAACCGGAACACAGTAATGTTTGCATATTACTGCTTGGCGGTAGAAAACCCATAGATGGGTCACAAAGGCTCAATCTACACCCAAATGGGAGGTTCAAAGCGTACCACTATCTCGAGTGTTACTACCACCTTGAATCCTACCTCCTATTAAAATTATAAATATAAAAGTTTGGATATCTCGATGTTCGTTGGTAAATCATTTCATATGAATGCAAAGGATTTAGCTGAACTCAAATAGGTTAGAGTCCTGAATAACACAGGACTAGGACAGGGTAATTTAATCCAGAAAAAATTAGATCTCTTTAAAGAATAGCAATTTTCTGAATTCTAAGCAGACTAGTGGTGGGCTACTAGTTTACAATAAGTAAGTAACTATACTTCCACGCACAAAACAAGGTCAGTCATAACAGAAACAAGAAGAGATTTACAAAAAAAGTGTACCATGAAATATAACATTGCATCTGAATATAAATTGTTTCAGTATTCTTCGAGAACCGAAGCCGCATAAAAATTATGCACACAAAGGCAACTACTTCACTTTGATAAATAATTAAAAAACCTCTGGCGCACTGGTTTCAAATTGTAGTTGACACATATGTTTGCAAGTAAAATGAATTATACCGCAGCTTACCAAAGAGCTATAATAACTTTGATGCCTCAGACATAACACACACAAACGACAAACGTATAAAACCCTGTCGTGTTTGTATCGTGGATAAAATTACGTCCATTGCATTGGTCGGTTCTTTGGATCCGTAGTGGCTGCTTTGCTGAATGCTATAATCTTTAATGCAGGTAAGAGGCGGTGGCGGCGGAGCTGACGGCATAAAGGTCTATGCCGACTTATACGAATCGGCTACCACCCGGCAAATAAAATACTCTCAAATAGGGACTTTTTTATTTTAGGGAAATTTATGTCATGCGCGTTAAGACATAGATAACATTGGCAACTCAAAATAATTTGTGTTGCCAATGTAGTGGGTGCAGACTTTAAGAGTAATCTGAACTAATTGTAATATTCTGTTGGAATTGCGTGTGTGTCTTGAGCACTCGTGCTCAAGTGTAAGTAACGACTGGTCTAGTCGGGAGAACGGCGCACCACTATCTTTTCGAAGTCATGTGCGTAATGTCATTAACTTAAAACGGTGAAGGAAAACATCGCAAGGAAACCGATATGTTTAGAAACTGCAGGTTATGTGTCATCTACCAACCCGCACTGGGCGAACGTGGTGGAATACTTGCGAAAGAAGGCGACGATTCCCAGCAGTGGGAACATTTACTGGGTTATTTATGCTTGAGCACTCGCGCTCACCTTGGTGCTGCTGCACTGCTCTTTCTTGTGGCGATGATATGTGTCAGGTCACCCTCCTCCCTAAAATATGGTCGAGAATATCGATGACTGGGATATGCGTCATTCGTGATTCGTGAGCGGGTACTACTTGCAGGAACTGGACTGAAAAATGGTCATTAATTATTCTTGGCGAACGGTGGACTGTGAGTAACTGGTGAAGAAAAGTGCGCTGTTCCCATTTTCTTGTGATTTTATGATAAGTAAGTTAGTTTGTAAATGTTGTTAGTTTATTTATGCAATTGAAACAGTACTACAGGCTCGTCATTACAGAGTTACAAAAATAATGTCTAAAACGACTTGCTTAAAGTATTTTTTTATATATCAGGTTGACTCTTTATAACTACCATGTAGGTATACTTGTATACAGGGTTATTGGTAATCAGCCTGCATCCTTTTAAGGGGATGTTAGGTACATTAAATACGTCAACTTTTGTTATACAGTTTTTAAAAATTTATGTTTTTTTTTTATTTTACAAAATAAATAAAAAATGTATTTGCACAGTTTAAAAGCATCGAACTCTCCGTAACAATTCGTAACAAGAGTGCGTACGCTCTTTAACGCGCAAAAAATGATGTGCCGAAGTGAATAAACACTAAAAAGTCACTAAACAGTACAAAAAAGGGCAACAAACACTATTTTTTTTTGGGTTTTCTATTGAGTTTTAACGAAAGTTGTAGAACAAAAGTTGTTTGTTTAAATGTATAGAACATGCCCTTAAACGGATGCAGGCTGATTACCAATAACCCTGTATAGCGTATAAGATGTCGTAGTGTTAAAATCAAAATGTAATAGAGCGTCAAAATGTTTGAAAACAGATTGTCACGGCTGTTCAATTACTAAATAGATTAAAACCATATTATGATAATTGCAGTAAGATCTATTCTCATCTGAAGCCTCATTAAGAGCTATATCGCAAACGATTTCACAAGATCAACTCCGCGTTAAAAAAATATACCTCATAAGAAAACAAATATATAAACATTATAATGTAAACGTACATTTCGTAGGCTTTTAGACGTTTTTTTATAACCGTTGTTCTGCAGGTATCATTGTAATATGTTTCTTAATGTAAAAGATTACAATGTAAAGCAATTATAAACAATAAAGTGATGTTGTATCCGGGTGATTACATTTGACTAAATACCAATACATAATTTTAACCCAAGGATTTCTTTTTTTCACTGCCCTTAATAAATGTAGCAGGGCTCATAACATTCAAATGAAAATTTCAATACAGACCAACATAGTGTTTCATTGATTTTATTGTCGTCTTCAAGAAAATCTTTTATTTTGCAGTTATTATAATAAAGTAAGCATAGTAATAATAGTTTGATGACAAAGAAGTTATGTAGTTTTCTTGAGGTGCCGTATTTATATTTTTTTCTACTTTATTAATAATAATGAAGAAAATAATGATGATAATGAAGATAATGGGTTTAAACTATTAAAGTAAAACAATTTTTTTAACTACTTATAACAATTATAATAGTATTTTCATTATTATTTTTTCATTATTATTTGTATAAAAATAGCCACAAATCTTTAAGCAAGCTGTATTCACCTATAATAGGCTAACATATCAGAATTTTTATATTTAAATCAAATCCACTACCTATTGCAAATGATAAATTACATATTAACTAAAATAATAATTTAACCAACTAATCTCCGAATAACCCACCTCTAACTGCTCCCGGCGCAAAAGTGCCCATGATGCTCGCCGCGTTCCCACGCTGAATGGCAATGGCCAACCTTTGCTCCAGGAACGCGCCAGAGCGGGAGTCACCCGTATTCTCCCTGAGCCTGCGCCCCAATTCTGAGAGGAACCCTTTAGCCTCTGCGCCCCAACAACCCAAGGTCTCCACGGCAACAGGTACAAATTCGTACTGCGACACCAACATACCATACTTTCGCTTCTTCTTATCAGCGGCATTTATTAATAATTTTAATTATTTTAAATATTAGTAGATATCTAGTGGTCTAATGACGCATACTTTTGATATTAGTTATAATAAAATTTGTATTTTAATCTCAATATAATGTTATTCCTTAAATAAATTATTTTATTATTTTAATAATTATTGTATGTATAATTGTATAATATGTATACTTTTTGATATGCCCAGCCGATCCTATTTGAACATTTCTATTCGTGTTATATCTAGACATGTATTATAGACAATTTTTGTTTATGTTGTCGACGAGTTTTAGTCGTCGATATAAACCAATGGATGTGTCCTGAGCACCTTGAAATTGGTAATAAACTGCGTTTCTGTGTGTAGCGTAATTGGTTTACACACAACCAATCTACTAGACCCCTACAATCGCTAGCGGCGAGATATGCTGTGGTTCTACTTACTTTGGTTATTGACAACGAATAGTGATAGGTAAAAACGTCTGGCGTCCACCGCTTCCTGCAACCGACTAGAACGGAAAGAGTGAGCTCACTCTTCTCAACGATTACATAATTCCATGCACCTGAAACTTGGGAGGATACATCTAGTGTTTTATATCGATGCAACATACAATAACAAGTAAGTTTATCAAATTAATACAAGTATATCACGGTGGATGCGACGCGTGACCAAAATGCTGGCGTTTATTTGGCCCTACGTATAAGTATTGCCATTCAGCGTGGTAATGCAGCCAGCATAATGCACTCACTTTCCACTTGTAGTCTTGAACATCTTGATTATCTGGTTGAGCTTCATTGGTTTATGGATAATTCAAATATGCTTAGTGTAAGTAAGTAGTTAGGTAGCGTAGTGTACATAGTACTTATTGTGTTTTAGTTTTGTTATTAATAAGGGCTCTACTCGTTTAAAAAAAACGTATGTACATTACAATAGCTGTGGTCTTATTAATTTATTAACAGGATCTTCACCAAATAGGATTGAGGCAATCAAGAAGAGCTTTCAGTTTTTATTTATTCTGAAATTCCATAGATCTAACTGAAGTAAGTATCTACTTTGTAAAAACTTGTCTACTTTAAAGATAAATAAAATGAACTAATATGCATGTCACCGTAAAATTCTGAATACCGTCTGTTTACAGTCTAACGATGTTGGATTATGAACTAAAAAAGATAAAAAAAAGATAATATTTTTATTGTCATAAATTGAATACATACATTTACTATTGTTATAATAATAATGTAACTTATATTACATTTATGGCCTCGGCAGATTTACAAATAATAACTTCATTCATTTGTACTGTGAGTACTCCTGAAATACTCACTCACATCAATTATTTTTAAATACACACATAAATGTTTGACCCTCATGTTATTCACTCATGTGTCATGTCACTATAAAAACTAACCTAACCTACCATAGGTGAATAATCTCACGCGTTTCATATACTTATAAACCGACGCCGATGGTATTTATAATTTTACGGTGATTTATACGAGCTAGAGCCTTAACAGTCTGTCTAGACAGTTAGACTGTTGTAAATAGAATAAGTCTTCTAGAAGATTCTAGAAGCATAAAATTAGACAAGCGATAAGACTCTTTTCATAAATAAATAGTATACCTATACCTCGCACATATTACTCGCCCGCATTTCACGCTCATGTTAGTATGTCTGTTTGCTGTTTGTTCAACATTTTGTCTCTAACCTTTGTCTACCAGAGCAGGCTCAGCGGATGTAAGAAAACAAAGTGATTCTATTGGTAGATGTATTAAAACGATTCGCCCACCATTTAGCTGTCTCGAACAGCTGTAGTGTACGACGAATCTTATTAAACTCACCGTAATGTTTTGTCTTATCAAGATATAATAGTACTTACTCATTGATTACGTAGGGAATAGATTAGTAGGGCCTTGCGCCTGCTGCGTTAGCCCCGAATTCGGCAGCAGAGGGCACTTTATGCCAACTAAAACAACCAACAACAAAAAGTGACTCATGACAGGTCACTTTTTAGAAAAAAAAACAGCTTGGTTTTCGATATATTTTGCACTATGTTAAAACATAGTCCACAACCGACATCCACAAGATGTGTCAATTCGTTAGATTTTTTTTTAAATTGTAATGGTAGACTCGATGCAGATTCCGCCTGCGCGGGCACTACACATACCTAGGTACGTTCTACTGTCAAGCAACAAGGTGATAACGTTTCTGTGCAATAATGCGAACGGCAATGTTTCTTAAATTGTGGTTCATCAAAATAAAAGATCTTATGTATCTGGGTGACGAGTGCAGCGCAGTGATTTAGACTCTTCATATTCCAATAGTCGTATGGCACTGTCCTGCTAATAGGTAGGCGTGATGATCTACATAAGACGCATGTCTTACTCTTTCCATTACTTTATATTTAAAAAAAAAACGTTTTCTGATTACTCGAAGACATCTGAACCGATTACATAAATCTATAGGTACCTCTAAGTACTTTTCTTTTTGAGGATTCAAACCTATGTCCTCAGGTTGCTGAAGTTGGACGTTCTTGTCATTAAAACGATCACCAATTACCATTTAAGCATTTAACCATTATACCATTTACCACAGCTTAACGCACATTCAACAAAATTATCAAAGCGTCACCTCAGCCACATATTACTACGCTGTTGCTTGATACGGCGTCGTCTAGACTATCACTTTGTTTACAGCCAGAATTTTACACAACCAGCAAATAAACGTGAGCGGTGACGCAAGTGTTCGGTTTGCCCAGTTTGCCCCGCGTTATGCGAACTTTGCCCCATTTAGCTCGGACCGCAAGCGAGGACAAACCCGGATGACTCATTTAAACGCTGCCCACAGTTTTATCTGGGTAGATTCGCCTTTGTTGCTTCTTGGCCGGCATTCAACTATCCGGACTAAAGTGTAATAAACATAACATTCTGTTAAAGGCGAAGTAATGAGCGAGAATGTGAATTGCCGGTCGTTCCCGGGGATATTGGGATCTCTGGGTAAAATAAGAATTAAGATAAATATAAATAATAAATTTGAAGTTCTGTTCAAAATTATTTGAACGTAATTTCAACTTCACCTGTACAAACTATGAAGAATTATGTTATTTGTATAGTGCTGAAAGGTTCGTAATCTAATAATTTGATTGTGATATTTAAAATTAACTCTTACCAAATTTATGTATGTTTTAATCTGATAGTTTAACTTATAGGGGAGGCTTTTTAATAGCAATGTGTGATACTGCGGGGTACCACTAAGTAGTTATGTTTCAATACAATGTCATTGTGATATACCTATACAAGTATATCTCTAAAGCTAAATGCATAATTAGACGACTTCATGGTATCTTTTTCTTTTATTAATGTACTAGCAGCGCCCCGCGGTGTTACCCGCGAAGTTCCCGTTACCGTTGTTTTTCCGGGATAAAAAGTGACCTATGTGTTATGTGTTCTTCCAGACTATAATCTATCTGTGTTCCAAATTTCAGCCCTATCCGTTCATACGTTAGGACGTGATTGAGCAACAAACATCGAAATATCCAAACATCCATACATGGACATTTACAATATTAGTAGGATTTTTCTTTTTTCATAGGTTATATGGCAGTTATCCTATACTGCCTGCCGAAATGTGTGCTAGCATAAAAGGCTCAGCACCAGACTAATTAAATAAATTTTACTTACGTACAAACGTAGACTTCACTTCATAATGTTGCTTTCCTCTGAGAAAGACATTGAGGAGAAAGGTAGGTATAAATGATAGTTCAACTTAAAGGAACTTTCTTGGACTTTTAAGAAACTTATTAAAACTTATAGGAATTCATGTGAAGACTGTGTAGGTAAGTGGTAAGTATAGTTGAGGTTGCTTCGTAGATGTCAATACCCACAATGAAACTAGGAACATTGCCAAATTGTGCTAGGTAACTGAGATCATAGAACAGTTGTATTTTGCTAAATTCCTCTTGTATTGGGAGAAAAAGATGAAACAGTGAAAGTCTCAGTTTTTTTTAATATTAGGTCCTTATTGGACCTAAATTAAAACAAACTTACCAACTAGGCTTATTGTGTCTGGTTAAAGTTACTATTTCTTGAATTCTTTCAAATCATGGTCGAATTTCTACCCAAGACACCCACTAAAAATCCCACTGTTAACAACTCGTACCTACTTTTGGAATGATTATTATCTTTTCCTCTGTAAACTGCTTGGTTAGTAGTGTGCACCAGGCTGCTGAATGTCTTTGGTAATATCTCACACTGCAGGAAAATAGATAAAATCCTATTTGCAACAACTTGGTATTATTATATGAGATAATAATTTTTAGTAGAAGAGAATATAGTTTTCCTTGATCATAGAGTCAAGGAAAATTATTATGTTGCATTTTAATTTAACGTTGCCAGCTACAGAAAAAACTGTCAGACAGACAGATGAAACACTTTATTTTTACACAGATACTTATTCAGATTTAATACCATTAATGGTGGCCTTATCGCTAACAGTATCCAGGCATTAACCACAGAAAAATAGTGTGTAACAAAAATACACTGAAGTTAATGTGGTGTATTATAATAACAAGACAACAATAACAACCGTACATAGGTACACACGTAAGTAACATAAAATTCAATAAAAAACATATATAGTATTATTATATAATGGGACTATCTGCCTGAAATAAAGGATTTGTTTATATATTTTATCCTAAAAACAACAAAGGACAAGCTCAGCAAGTACCTTGACTTGGTTCATGAGGTTACTGCCATGTGTTTCTGTGTGCTGTCAATTCCACGGTCATAGTCCCGATAGTTGTCTCAGCGAACGGCCTTATGGCGAAAACTCTCGACTAGCATTTTAAGAGATTTTTGCTAGACGGTTGGATCAAGGGTCAGATGCACGCGGTGGACATCCTCAACACAGCGCGCATCGTCAGGAGGTTCACTCTGCAGCCCTAACCGACTGTAGCTTGGGCCCTGCGTCGCTGCCAGCGGCACTCTTGTTTTTAATTTTTTTGTAAGGTAATTTTTTTTTGTAAAAACTTATAAACAAAAAAATTGTAAATAGGTACCTCAATAATTTAAGACGAATAAATGTAAATAGCAATAAAATGAATTAGACATTTAGAATAATTTTGCGAGATCGTTGGATCAAGGGTCAGATGCAGAACGTGATCGTCGACACAGCGCGCACAGTACTCTACTTTTTATGTTTATGTATATACTAGTTGTTGCCGGATGCGTTGCCTGTATCTAAGTACCTAGAGTCCCATGGATCGGGGTTACAGACGCTCAATATTTCACAAAAATTTTGACAAAATTGAATACTTGCGTTGGGGATTTTTTGAAAAGCTAATAAAACTATTAAACTCGGAACACTGTTTTTTTCAACCAGAGACATTTTTTTTTAATCTGCCGTTTTCAAGATCACTGCGTTAAATAACAAAATATAATCTTTAATTATTATTACACTAATATTCAAAAAGCGAAGTTTCTGTGTTTGTAACGTTTGTTTATGCGTATGTCTGCACTATACTAATGTAATGTAATTAAATACGTAGTAAGTGCCACGTACCTATACGTTTTACTTTGGACATTTTATTTCGTAAAATTTAGGTAGTTTGGGATGCATAATAAATTATTCACTACTTTTAAGTCCTATGTAATTTTTACTTTAATTTTTTTTGAGTGTTCAATATGTAAGAAATAATTATGTTGATGATAGTTTTACTAGATACTAAGATACGTCAGCAAATCTGTAACCCAGATAAATTTGTGTGTCAATGCCGAATGGTGCCGTGCTGATGTTAAAAATTTTGAAGCCTTGACCCCAACGCTGCGCCGCGTCGTATGAATCTCTTGTCAACCGATTGCAATCATTAGCCAATTAGTTACTTTTCTACGTTTTTACGAGTACACTTTATGGTAGTAACGACCGAGATCAAAATAACATGCTCATAAGCTTGCTTACAATTAGCATTATCTGCTACCATGGACGTATAAAAAAAGTCGGACGTAATCTCGCTAAAACAAAAACTGTGTCTGTAGAGTCGGCCACATTTTATTCGAGTTAGGCTGTCTGGGTGACGCTGAGCGTTGCTGGGTAATGAGTTGGTAATGTCATATTCCAATAGCTACGTGACATTGTGGTGTTATGAGCAGGCGTGCTACTTACCATCAGGCACATGTTCTGCTAGTCACTTTAAACAATAAAAAATGTCAGCAATAAGCATAGTCCTAAATAGGTATGCTCAAAGCAAACGTATAGACGTGCTATTTGGCGCCAGACGCGCTCAGAGCACGCCCCCTTCTATCCGCGCCTCAGGTACCATGCTCGAAAATAAAACGTCGCATCGAAGCTATTATTCTTTGTTTTGTACTTTGTGGCCTTTTAATAAACTATTGTTGTATTTTATATTAGTATATTGTATAATAATGTCGGTTTTTTTTTTAGCAAGCTCAAAATAAGCATGTTAATTGTCAGCATTGTCAGCAATGGTGCGACAGACGTGCCACTAATGACAACTTGCTCAATAAAAGCTGCTAGTGATGATCATGCCCAAAGAGTTTACATATACTACGTATTCTGTATCAAAGACCATGCCTGTCCGTACCTTTAAGCAATTATTCTTGTCGACAGGGCTACGCAAATAGGTAGTCTAAACGGAACGAAACGAACTAAACGGAAATGTATGGAGTATGGTGATGTACTTACCTTAGTTATTACCTTATTCGTACATTACGAATAAGTTTCAGTATGGGCTCAACCATTGGATTCATCATATCATTACCATACATTTCGAGCTAAGAAGTAATTATTGCATATACATATCTAAATGTATCCTATAACTGAATCCCCGCAGTAGGGGTACTGCGGGGATTCGGAACCCGCTGTCGAAAGGAGAGTTAGGGCATAATTCACCACCCTGACCCAGTGTAAATTGGCGGATAACGAAACTTCGAAAAATTCTGGGAATATGCTGGTTTTCTCACTATATTTTTCTTCGCTGTTAATACGAGTGGTGATAATAGATGCACTTGGAAAAATATTCAGAGATACAGGGAGCCAAAGCTACGATCACACGGTAGTGAATTGAAAGTAGCCGCTGTAATTACATAACAGTATAGAAATTAAATAAGCTAAAACAATTACTGAAGCATTGAAATCTTTCGCGTTTATTATATTCCGAGGGGTATGTATTTAAATGTCTAACATTTTTCATATACTCTCTAGGGGTAGTAGCTACAAGGCCAGGCGGCAAGGTGGAGTCGGGGTGCTCCGAGTCGGATCTGGGTCCTAAGTAACCTTAGCGGTCCGATTTGGTTCCTTAGATATTCAAAAATTACAATCTTGGTATTAGGTAAATAGCTAGCAAGTGACGCATAATTTTAGGTATTTTGTAATGTGTGTGAATCTAACTTTGGTGTTATAACTATAGGCATTTTAAACATTAGATATTTAGTCCGATCAGTATTTTTAACTTAGGTATTTCCTATATATGTTGGTGTTATTTGCATATGTATTTTGAACAGAGGTGTTTTAGCGTGAGGTTTTTTTAATTTTAGACATTTAAATACGAGATTGAAATACATTCCGAGAGTTGCTAGCAAATTTTGGGTAGGTAATTTGAGGCAAACTGAAAACTTGTCACATACTTCTTAGTTCTCCTATTATTCCCCAATACGGAGGAGCAGACCTGGCTAATGAGATGCAGTGCAAAATGGATACATTTTTTAATGTGTATTACTTTTTTTATTCAATGAATATGTTTGAGTCAATGTGCAATTTTTATATGTTGTAGTTTAATGTTTAAAGATTTTTTTTAAAATCCAGATGATTTGGTCGGAATTTTAACATAGCCAGGCGCGTGCAAATATGTTTTACAAAAAATGGGTTTAGGCAATTTGAAATTTAAATAGGGTGTTATTTATAACTAATACATAGGGATTCTCAAAAGGATAGATAATTTTGGAGGAACTATCTACCTGCCAGGTGATCTAAATTGAGGGATTCATTTTGCGCCGCTACTCACCAGCCAGGTCGGCACCTACTTGTAGGGATATAACAGGAGACCTATGTGACAAGTTTTCAGTTTGCCTCAAAGGCTTTATTTAATCAATCAATCTAAATTTTGCTACCAGCTCTCGGAATATTAGTGCTTGATGTCCATTTCCTTATCTACAAACTTATTTTCTAGCTGTGCCTATTTTCCCGCCATAAAACGTAGCTTATTTCAGACTAAACAATATAACCTGTATTTCGAGGTTCAACCCGAACCGTTCCAACGTAATCGAGCAAAGTTAAATCACCATTATTATATTATGAGCACTATTGGCACTATATAGAAAAGAAGACAAGAACGCCAAACTCCGTCGAGATCAATTTAAAGGAAAAAACGTATTATAAGTAATAATTTTCCAACTGTAAATACTGTAACTATATTATAGTAGCAAATTTACGCAAAACTATCGTGATAATAAATAAAACGTGAAACAAAACTGTTAATTTAATAGTGTTAGTAATTACGAAGTAAAATCAAACAATATATTAAAAAGTAGAACAATCATAATATGATTGTTCTATTTCATATAAAATAATAATTGCCAAATTTGTTTATTTCATATAAGTACATGTGAATAGCATTACATGTGTAACTCTCTCCTTGCGAGAGAAGGTCCCGAGTCCCAGCAGTGGGAACGTTTAGTGGGCAGTTGATGATGATGATGACATGTGAATAGCATACATTTAAATATCCTCGTTCAAAATTGACGAGAAGTATCTGCACAATGCAATGCATTTACCTTTGTCTTCTTTTTATGTATTTAGGTAAGTACCTATGTATATTAAAATTAATTAAGGCTTTATTTCTGCAGGTGGTTATTACAGAAGTAAGTAACATTGAATTTTGTTTTGTGATGTGTGTATTTTGCATTCTGTTAATTCATTGTTCTACTTTAGTAGGTACCTAGGCACGTAAGTATCTAGTCTTAGTTCTCAGACTAAGTGCACGATTAAATGCTGCAGAATATTTACGAGTCACAGTGCACTTGAATACAATACCGTGTAATTTTGAGTGCAATGACTCATAGAGCATTCGCGACGTCGACATGACGACAGCCTGACGATTTACGTTATGACGTCTTTAATTAATTATTACCTTTTAGATACTTAGTAGTGTGTGTTGATAAAGGCCAGGTTTCCTCGTCTCGAACAAAGGATCTAGATTCTAGATAATTAGTTGAGGATAAAAATAGTCGCGTGTGTCGGGCCCTGGGCCAGGTGACGTCACGGCCAGGGCCGGCGGCGGGGCAAGACGGGCCCCGCGCCAGTGCCGCGCGCGCCGCCAGTCCGGCCGCACGCTACCGAGTCTGCGCCACCCGCCGCGCCGCCGCCTGCCGCCGCCGCCGCCGCGCTGCCTCCGCCCCCTTCAGCCCCACAGTGAGTACGCGCGCCGCTATTATTATCCTAACATACGTGACGAAATCTTTTGTTGTCTAATTGCAACGATGCATCCTGATAACGTCCGATGCAGATTTCACTTCTGCCACTGCACTCGAGGGCATACATTGCAATACTGCACAGGACAGATTTTTTACCTTTCTTAATTTTTCATTGTTTCGTTCATTACTTGGGCAATTAATTGGTGGTTATATTTACACGGAGAAGCAAACCAACCTTGGCGCATCGTGCAATGCAGCGAAGACCTTGCAAGTCACGCGTCAGAGTAACCTCGACTCGCGCCGTATTCGCCTCCCTACCACGATCGTTTTCTGCTGTCGGATTGAAACGACGTATCGGCATCGAACGCTATCCGTCGCTCGTCGCGTCTCCCGTACTGAATAACATTCTTGAACAAACAATACGATCGGCGTCGTATATTGAGCGGAAATCTCTTAGTAACGGGTATTGTAGTACGGAGGCCTGTTGATAGACGCGCTGTGGAATTAACACAACAGCTGACCGCTGACGACGTATTTCTTTTTTGACTGATAAAAAATATGACGCGGTCATTCAAGGACGGTCGGCCGCTCTCGAGAGGTATTTCCCGTTTTTAGGTCGTCAAATCGGCTCACAAACGACTATTGAATGATTCTCGCTATTAAGGAACTTGTATCAAAGTAATTTTAGCGCCGAATTGGTTGAAGAGCAAATGACAAAAGCGCGCGTCATGCAAGGGGCCTCACTGTTTCCAGATGTATTAATACTGGAAAAACACGCCATAGTTTATCGCTCGTTGTGTGCGCTATCAGTAATACGCCAGCAGAGCGATTGCTGCGGTGTACCGAGCACGTTAGAGGCTCCCTTCAATGACACACCGCGATATACTCGTATGAACACCTCGCAATACACTTATTTGTCCAGAATACTTTGTTTAATCAACGTTTAACAACGCGTATGGTAAATGCGACCTTAACACCGAACGCGACGAGGGCACGTTACGTGTCCGTAATGCATGTCTACCATTTGGCATAAGTGGAATTAATTACATCATAGCCCCTTCCAGAGGTATTATAAACGTTTAATAATATGACTAATCTTAGCCAATTCAACTGGGTCCGAAGTGCGACTCACGTTTTATTCATCAACTCCTCCGTAATACGTATTATCGAAATGGAAAGTGACGTGTTGGTGGACCACTTTTCTCCTTATTCAGAACTTGTCCTGCCAAGGTCCCGTTCAAATTCAATTGTGGACAATTCGTGACCTCCTTTACTATATTAGTGGTTGTCTATTATCAACACTTACGTGATTTGTCATAATACAATAATAGTTTAATGTTTTGAATTTGTTGAAACTGTTTTAGGATATATTAATCATGTGTTTGTGAACTGTTTAAATTTGTAAGCCTAATTATCATACGTACTGTTAAAATATCGGGTAAACTCACTTCACAAGGTATCCTGCGCTGTATAATACCAGTGGCCGTGTTGATTTAAGTAATTTCCCACATGTTGGTTACCTCCATCCAAGGGTATTCATTTGTAGTATTTATCGCTGCGTTCTAGAACGTCTTTAGAGATATTTTTTTCACCTCGAGTTGGCATTGATCGTGGTCCAAAGAACCGGTAAGGCTGCGGTTACCCTTCGCCGAACACCCGACGTGTCCGAACCGAGGCGGACGGTACTACCTTATTCAAAATAACTGGCCGATCACATAACAACAATTTATTAACACGTTACTACGTGCTCCCGAAGTCATCTCACCATGCTAGGTAAAAACCCACAATTGGCTCGCTATCAAAGGTAAAGTTGCCCTACCGCTTATACTCATATTGTTATTTTTGTATGTTTCAGAAATGGTACGAAGATACGAAAGAATGAGTGGACGTCAATCGTGGAGCGAAGAAGACATGGCGAAGGCTGTCGCCGCCGTCGTGTCAGGCAAGATGGGGTACAAGCTGGCAGCTCGAACCTTCCACATCCCGCGCTCGACGCTGCAACGTCGCGCCAGCAAGGTGCGCTACCAGCAACCGGAGGACGCCAAGCCCCTCATGGGACACTACAGGCGAGTCTTCACCGACAACCAAGAAAAAGATCTAGTCGGGTACATAAAAAGCATGGAGAAATATTTCATGGGTGTCTCCCGACGCGACATCCGCGAGCTCGCGTTCCAATACGCCGAGGATAACCATCTGAACCATCCGTTCGACGTGAACAGCCGGATGGCCGGGGAGGACTGGGTCAGGAACTTTCTCAAGCGAAACCCTGAGCTGTTGGATAAATCGGAGCACGAGAACGGACTGGAACCGGTGAACTTTGACCAATTCTACCACTTCATGTGCCAGTTTTCGTGATAACGCGTAGCTTATTTATCAATCCGGAATTAATTGTAAGGTCGAATTCGTGGGACGCACCCGAGAGAGCCTCATGATTTATGCATGTGTGAGTCTAACCTGTGTGTTTGTTTGAACGCACATGTACGTTTGTATTGTTAATTTAAAATAATTCTTGTTTAGTTATATCGTTGCTCAAGGTATCCTCGACTTAATACGTAACTGAATAACTTTTAAACGTTCGCTTCAAAAATGTGTATTTTTTTCGAGGTTGGACGTGTTAGCATTCGCGTTAGAAAAACAAAATCTTTTCAAGATTTTAAATTGATAAAACCGAGCTCAGCTCTAGTTAATACTTAGATAATTTTTAAATATAGAGTTCTAAAAAAGTTTTCTCAAATTAACGGCACCAAAACAAAATGTAAATAATTTAAAAGATATTAGTCCCAAACGAGTAATTAATACTATCTGCAACTTTAACCTTTGTACCTACATAAAGTTTTTTAAATCTTATTCTAAATTGCTCCGTATTTTAGACACTGTTTGTACTTATCGAATTATAAAAAAATGTTTATTGAATAGTTTTAGTTATGTTTGATTTGTTACCTAAAGATTAAGAATAGGGAGGGCTGTGATAAGATGATGTACCTATTTTACGGAACATATCTACTTACTTCGAATAATGTTGTGCCTAGTGGTTTTTAGAAACTGGTTTTCGAAATGACTAGTTTTTGTAACTATCAATAGAAAATTTTGTCACGATGTAGCAGTCATTGTATCGAAACATAATACATAATAGTCCATGCTTTATTAAATGTTATTATTATCATAAATAGCTATGTGTAAATTTTAATAAATTTTGTCATGATTATTACTAAAATGTGTAAAACACTTTTTTACGCTATCAAAGTTATTTACTAAAATATTATCATTATGTAAAATATGTACCGTGGCTAACCACGGTGCATATTCCGTGAAACGAGCATCATGTGCACCCTTGCACCCGTGGATATTTCGATACAATTGTATGTACTTTGTCCATAAATCGAAATACCGGTTGCTTGTTTCACAAAATAACCACGTTAAAGATTCTGTAATTTATGACGATATCGTAAAGTACTTAATGTACATTTTCACTTATTGGCGTGATTTATTTGTCGTTTTTAATTGATGTGATTTAAAATTATGGATCATTAGGATTTAATCTGAAAAGAAATTAAGCCAAATTGTATATGTGTCGGACCGTAGGATAGACGAGGTTGAAATACGAATGTTTCCGTTAACTGCGTGTAAACGCTATCAAATGTATGAAAATATATACAAATTATAGTTGGTGCCCCTGCCAAAATCGCTATATCCATTTTTTATGTAATATAATGTTAAAGGCATGCGAAAATGTGTGAGAAGTATTAATATATTTTTGCACGCCATGAAGTATATTATAGCTTCTGTAACATAATCCGACAATGGTAATTATGCACAAACTGTGTTTTGAAAATTTAACTTAATTTTAAACCTAAAAATAGCACATAGATGACGTATTGAACGAATATTGTAAATACTCATACATACATTTAATAAGCGCTTACGCTTCGTTAACGAAGATGGGGACGCTAGTACTCGTATTAAGGCTTTGTCTACTGTTATTTCGACACATGTCGTGATCACTAATAATACTTTTTAAATTCGATACGAACATTACATTTAAGTATACCTAACGTCCCAAAAAAACAAACGATTCATATTGTGATAACGGTGATTGGTGATATTAGCGGGAAAGGTTTTTGTACCTATATGGTTACCATTAGTTAATTTTTAAATTGTTTTTAAATTTTCTAAAGCGTTGTACCGTAGTATTTTCTATCGATTTGTAGTTAGGAATGGGAATTCCGTTTTGCAATTTGTGGCTACCTGATCGAAGTTTGATCTCCTTAATTTATAATGTGAATTAATATAACCTTACGTTTTATTTATTTAAAAACTCAATTATAAAAAAATGTTGGATTTGAAGAAATTTTAAAAGATTTAAAACAAATGTTAATTTAAATTGAACTTATGCCAAACTATGTTAATTTTACTGAGATTTATTTAGTTAAGAAGATTGTACTTACTGGATAAAGTTACATTGGTTTGATTATTTCGTTGTTTTTATTTTGTATTCATAAATTCCTTGACTGTTAGCAAAAGAATACCGTTAGTTACGGTTGGTCTAGTCCTAGATCCGGAGCCCCTGAATCGAACCCCACTCGCACCACTGTCTTTTCGAAGTCATGTGCGTAGCGGTGTAACTTAAATACGCTGAAGGAAAACATCGCGAAGAAACCGTCATGTTTCTAGAATGTTTCGAGGTTCTATGTCTTCCACCAAACCTTGCAAAGGCCTCGAGTCCCAACAGGGGGAACATTTAGTGGGACGTCTATGCTACAAAAGGATAAAGCTGAGTCATAAATAAATAAATAAACTAATTTCCTTCCAGTAGAATATTAGCACAAAATACGGAAAATCGTAGGTAGGTACAATTTATTGTAATAATTACCATAGCTGGCTCCGCAGTTAATTCAATGAATCTAAAACTAGGCTTCTTACCCAACATTAGGCAATACGCGGTGTGACGCAAGCCTATTTTGTATAAAAGCAAATAAATGTCTATCATTAGAATGTGCACTAACTATTCCCAATAGCTTGATAAAGTTGATAACATATCAAATACTGGACAATTTTATCCATAACTAGGACTCGTGACCTCCACTAGAGAGAGAAAGAGAGATTGAAATCCATATAATCAGAGTTAGCAAACGCGGTATATCCTAAAAAAATCAACTTTCCGGTGCATTTTTTAATAATATACATTATACAGTTAGGCGACGAGCAAGAAGTTACGGCTGGTCTAGTAGGGAAAACGGCAACTGCCGATCCGAAGCCTCTGGTTCGCATCCCACGCACTCCACGGTCTTTTCGAAGTCATGTGCGTTATGCCGCTAACTTAAAATGTTGCACGAAAATATCACGAAGAAACCCGTATGTTATAACATCATTTGACAACCCGCACTGGGCCAGCGTGGTGAATTTTAGCCATGACTCTCTTCTTGCGAAAGAAAGTACTTTCCCATCAGTGGGAACATGTAGTGGGTTTCTCATGACGAGCAAGACACCCGTCTGATGCTAAGCAACACACCTACTCATAACATTACAAACGCCACGCGGCTATTTGAACATGACGAGTCCAAATCACTATCTAACCCTGCATTGGGTTCGTCATCCTGAAATATAAATTGAGATGATTTGTCACTTGGTCCGGTAATTTCTACATGTCAGTTTCCTCATGTCACAAGTCAAGTGAAATATGTTTGGTCGATAAATCAAAATAATTTGTAACAACCATTTTGTGAAATAAATGGCATGTACTAGATTACCTACCTAGACGAATCATACTAAAATAAAGACCATTCAGGACTCTCCCAATGTTCAAACGCTGGACGTTAGCGAAATTGCGGTGATATTTTACCGAGCGGAAGCCATAAGAAAAAGATAGAAAGACATGTAGTAGGTACCTATGTATGTAGGCAGATGTATTTTTCTGTGATACCGAATAACAAATCTAGCACAAAAAGACGCCTGCTCATAGCATCATAGCAGTTATTTAGATATGAAGACTCTAAATCACTCCCTAGTACATACTGCACTATACTCGTCACTCTGAGATACAAGATAATTTACGTCGATACCATCATTCGTCAGGAAACAGTGCCCTACAAACCGGAACATGGTGATGTTTGTCTGTTACTATACGGCGGTACAGTCCGCGAGGTATAAGCTGAGCTTTGCATTAGTGTGAGTGATCACCAAAAGTACAGTCAGACGCAGGACGCTGTGACCATGTTCTCTTAATAAGGTGTTTCTTCAAACCAGAAGTGCTGCCATCTGAATATGATTTTGATGAAGTGTGAGTGGTGTCAATATATGTTTCATCGGTATAAACGATAGGCCTGCCCTGAATACGGTATTCGGAAATTTTATGTAAATAAGTTATACGTAGGTGACGGATCTCATGCTTTTCCATTAAAATTTTTCTGTTATTCTCTGTCCTTGACCATTTGAATCCTAAAAGAGATACTTCTTTTCGCAATGACCATATTGATCCTGGATAGTTAATGTCAGCTTGTTGTTTAAGAGTTTGTTGTCTGACTGTACTTTTGGTAATAGATGCGTATGCATGTGATCACTCACACTAATGCAAAGCTCAGCTTATACCTCGCGGACTGTAGTAAAATGAATATTGACATAGGTACCTACTTCTCAAAGCGGACTCTGGGACGAAAAATGTTGGCAAACTAGGGACTGTATCCAGCTGGTGAATGAAGTAAATGACATAAACGCACAATGATGGTTTTAAATCTTTGTGTCTTCAAATCGAGAGTGAATCGGTTTCTTCTAGGTAAACACCCTCTATCGTAGATCGCATCATCGCTTAACATCCGGCGAGATGGTGGTGATGGTGGAGTGTAAACCTATATAAGTTAAAAAAAAATATTAACAAAATTATAATGCGAACGCTCCGTACCAACAACAACTTTTGCCAGTTATTATATTGCCAAGCAGTAATGAGCAAACATTACTGTGTTCCGGTTCGAAGGGCAATGTTTCCAGAGAAATCACAGGGCTTAGAGATATAACATCTTAGATCTGAGTGACGAGCGCAGTGCAGTGCTAGGTAATGATTTGAACTCGTAATGTTCCAATAGCTGCGTGTCACTGTGCTATTATGTGACAGGGATAAGCAACATCCATCAGGCACATGTCCTGTTCGACTCGTCACTTTGTATTAAAAAAAAGGACTGGCAAAAAGGCCTACCATTACAAAAATATACTTAAGTACCAAAACACGATGTAAATCTAATCATTACATTTTCAATTGGTTTTGGCATCAAAATTCGACGCTACTTCTCTCCGTCGCGTCGGTCAATATTACCTACAAAAGTATTTTATTATTTGAAGGAAACTCTCCAACAGAGGGGAATTTAAAAATAACGTTTGTAATCCTCTTCAGAAAAGGTCGGCCCGTTCAAGAGGAAGGGGAAGAAGGAAAATATATTTTTAATCTCAGATATTTAATTACACTTCATATTCAATTAATTAAACGTACCGAAGCCCATTACTTTATTGACCTCAAGGATTACTTGACTTAGGACGTAATCTGTAGGATTATGGAGCTCTGTTGGTGTATAAAATTGAATTAAAAACAATGTTTTACTTAATTACAAATGCCTACGGCTTGTTTATTAAATCGTTGGATTATTTTATTTTTAACCTTGGTCGGAGCGGTGGGGTCTCAATTAGACAACAGGTATTTATGTTGATCACGCTAGACGAGGAACACTAAATTTTATAGATATTAAGTATGAGTCGTCTTCACGCATATAAAATTGAAATTGTTTTTTATAACTGAGTTATTTATAGCAAATTTACTACATTAACATTTTAAGTACTGGAAACAGTTTGTTATTTTTTCAATGTTATTTTACGCTATCACGGTTGGTCACTATGCTAATATTATCATTTAAATGATATTTACGGTGGTTAAATAGTGAAGTGATGTTACCAGTGAAATGGTGCGTCAAACTGCATCGAGATACTGTGGCTTGCTCCACCACGGTAAATATCTCGTAATTCATAAATAGCGTATTAAAAATAGTCCCCTACTCTACCTAGGTGAGTAAATCACAATCATAGTGTAAGGCGAAAGTTTGAGTTTTATAAATGTGTACGTCTAATCCCACCTATGTATATCTGTAACGAATTTGAAAAAAATGTTGTTTGCACATTAACGGAGTAACATATTATAAGATAACTTTTATCCCTTTAAAGTTAGTAGCTGTAGAGCTGCGGGTTTCGACGAGGGTGAGGCTAGTATCGAATAAAAACATTCGACAACTATATGTTCTACACATGGGATTTTTATACACATGTAGTTGTTATTTTGTTAGCGTCCGATGGCATTTACCGCCTACCGAGTCAGAAAATCATCTGAAGATACTCTGCTATAGGAGCATTGCAAACAGGTAACATTAAAATTTAACCAACCTTGATAAATTTATGGAAACCTTTATGTTTGTTTTTTTAACTTGTACCGATAGGTTTACATGGAGCGTGTTTACCTAGAAGAAACAGATTGACAACAGATAAACCCAGCAATTTTACGGCGATTCTGAAGACTTTGAAGTCTTTTTCACAAGACATATGGAAAATATGGTTACTTTAACGTTCGTAAAACGTATGGAAAATAAGGTTAGGTAGTTTTATGTTCGCTAGTCTTGAAAAACATACCTAATTATGGATGGTTCATCATCAGCCCACAAAACATTCCCACTGGAACTCGGGGCCTTCTCTCGCAAGGAGAGAGTTAAGGCCATAATCCACCACGCTGGCCCAGTGCGGGTTGGTGGATGACACATGACTTCGAAAGATTCTAGGTACATGTCGGTTTCCTCACGATGTTTTCCTTCACCGTTTTAAGTTAGCGGCATTCCGCACATGACTTCGAAAAGACAGTGGTGCGTGTGGGGTTTGAACCCGGGGTCTCCGGATCGGCAGTCGCCGTTCTCCTGACTAGATTATGGATGGTTACATTTACATTTTCTAAGGGTATGGAAACATTGATTATTTTTATGTTCGTTAAACGTATGTAAAATTTTAGAACTATTACGATCACAATTGTATTTGTGAATATGGTTTCTTTTAAGTTCCTTTAACGTATGGAAAATATGAATACATTTAAGTTCGCTAAACGTTTAGAAAATATGAATACTTTTAAGTTTGCTAAACGTTTAGAAAATATTAATACTTTTGAGTATGCTAAACGTTTAGAATATATGAATACTTTTAAGTTTGCTAAACGTTTAGAAAATATGAATACTTTTAAGTTTGCTAAATGTTTAGAAAATATGAATACTTTTAAGTTTGCTAAACGTTTAGAAAATGTTAATATTTTTAAGTTTGCTAAACGTTTAGAAAATATTAATACTTTTAAGTTTGCTAAACGTTTAGAAAATACGAATACTTTTAAGTTTGCTAAACGTTTAGAAAATATGAATACTTTTACATACGCTAAACATTTGAAAAATGTGGTTACTTTAAATTGTTCTAATTTTCCATTGGTTTGCTAACGCTCACGTGACTTCAACAGATATGCCAGTATTCCGTCGTCACCGGCTGTAGTTATTATTTTTAGGTTGGTAAATACAAGCGTAGCTGGCAACAACACCCCCTAAACTATACAAAGCCTATTTGGAATGCATAGAAATATCCCCAAGCCTTACAGAACTCGCTCCAGTGCCAAAGCTTATCGATAGCAGTATATCGAGTGCCGCGATAGCTGCCCCGAGTTTTGGCACGTTGCTGAACTAACGATAGAAAACTTTTGGCACCACGATGTGGCGATAACGTACGAACCGATGCCTTTTATAGCTCGTCCTAACCTTTACGGGGTCATACAGGAAAGATAGAGTAAAATAAGATATAAATAATTTTATGAAAAAATTGGCAGTCATAGGAACTGCCGATAGAAGTGAAAACTTGTAACTCAGAATTTGATAGCTTACTATGGAAACTACGCGGGTGAAACCGGAGAGCGTGGCCATGCCCTGGACCTCTGACTTACTTATATTCCATTAGCGTCATATCAACAGTTTTCGTTACATTAGGAAACCCTTACGGTTTTCAGACTATTTCTTCAAATCTAGATGTACGTATTTATCATCACCACTTACTCTTACAGTGTAGGAAAACATCTTGAGGAAACTGACGTGTTCCAATAATGACTTCTTTCGAGGACATGTGTCATCCGCCAACCCACACTTTGCCAACACGTCTTTGTCAATATTGTCAGGTCTCTTTCCTTGTGAGAGAATAAAAGCCCAGAAAACCAGCCGTCAGAAAACAAAATGGCCTATATTTATTTTATACTCTGTCAAACAACGAGTAACATGAGACCAAACTTAGAACCCCTTTAAAAAACCATCGTCATTTTGTTTAGCAAAAAAAGACGAAAAATTCTACTAATCCAAAAAAAATGTGTAAAAATGTGTTTTGGATTAAAATAATTATTCGTAAATTCTAGGTCACAACTCAGACTGTACGGTTAGCTAGTGTAGTAAAATATACCTAACTAGCAGCGTCCCGCGGTTTTACCCGCGTACTTCCCGTTCCCGTCGTTCCCGTTATTATCCCGGGATAAAAAGTAGCATATGTGTTCTTCCAGACTATAATCTAACTGTATTCCAAATTTCAGCCTGATCCGTTCATACGTTACGGCGTGATTGAGCAACAAACATTCATACTTTGATATTTATGATATTAGTGGGATTATGGTCAGAAACCATATCCCTTTCGACTGAATTTACGATTTCGGTTCAACCTCTCTAAACGTGTCTCTCAAACTTTACCGAGTTGTACGAAGTTCGATAGCTCTCAGTGGAGTGGAGCGAGCACCTTGATCTCTTTTTCGTAGTGTTAGATGAAGTGTTGTAGTTTCTCAAAACGCTAAATTGCAAAAAACTTTATTCAACTATCGTAACTACTTTGTTATACTTTTTTTTCCGACGAGCCGAAGAACTTCTATTCTGTTCTTCTTCTACTGAACAAGTCTTAGAAGCGATTTTAACTCGAAAATATCAAGACAGCCAGATTACTCGTTATGCGTGTCGCGGTCTCAGCGCGAACCTACACTTTAAAAAAACTCATAAAAAACTGCCAGTAGAATTGAAAATGTATAACTTACAATAAAATTTATGTATTAAACAGCGCTAACGTTGCACAATACATTACCTGTATAATAGCTACAGATACACTGCTATCACGCATGTGAGTAACGCCAAATCACAAGATTTAACCCAACCAAAAATATCTACTAATAGATATCTAAAATATCTTTTTTTTTTGATAAAGAGTGACGTGACGAGCAGGACATGTGCCTGATGGTAAGCAACATGCCTGCCACATGGCAGCACGTGACACGCAGCTATAGGAACATGAAGAGTCCAAATCATCACCTAGCACTGCACTACGCTTGCCACCCAGATATCTAAGATGTTATATCTCTAAGCCCTGTATTTTCTCTGGAAACGTTGCCCTTCAAACCGGACCACAATTATGCTTGTACATTACTGCTTGGCGGTAGAATAACTGGCAAAGGTGTTGTACTTCCCCAGGCGGACTCTGCCAAGAGTTCTACCACTACAATATCTAATTATACATCATCATCTGCAGCCTGCAGACGTCCACTGGTGGACATTGGCCTCCCCCAATGATTTCCACAACGACCGGTCTTGTGCCGCCTCCATCCACAGACTTCCCGCGACCGAGATAATGTCATCGGTCCATCTAATTATACAATTTATCATAATTAGCATTTCGGTGACACGACCCCACAAGATTTTCTCCAACCAAAAAGTGCTCACGCGGCTCAAGAATTTTTCACTCCAAAAATTAAATTCAACAAGTATGTATATATAATTGTATAATATTGGCACAATACATATGGTCTAAAATCCGGCTGCATAATCTCTACGTTCATCGCGTATTTAATCAAATTCACATTTGAACATACATTTATGATTAGGAGAATACATTGATAATATGTTGCCAGTCAGTAAGTGGCCGCAATTAAATTAATATTAATTAATTTTCCAAAAAAATTTCGTTCACATATTTTTTAAACAAAATCTCATACACATCATAGAAATGTATGTAAATAATTCGAAAATCAATGGTTGCCGTTGCACACTCGGCCGCAACTACTTCGCAGCCAGGTGTAAAAAGATAAAAATATTAGCTTTAATTTAATATCAAAAATATGAGTAGACGTCATGAACGTATAAATACACCAAAATATTACCTGTTTACACCTGGCTGCGAAGTAGTCGTGGCTGAGTGTGCAACGGCATCCATCGATTTTCGAATTCTTTACATACATACATTGCTATGATGTGGATGATATTATATATATAAAATATTTGAAAGATTTTTTTTTTGAAAAAATAATTAACATTATTTTAATTAAAATTACTTGGGGCCACTTGTTGACTAGCAACCTATTATCAATGTATTCTCCTTATCATAAATGTATGTTAAAATGTGAATTTGATTAACTACGCGATGAACGTAGAGATTATGCAGCCGGATCTCGTACTAATAGGCTTTGTTCAAATTTGAATAGTAAAAACTTCTAACTTGACTTTAAGTACATTTAATTAAAAGTAATTTCTTTGACACTTGAAACATAGTATGTTGACATTGACATAAATATTCTGCTCTGACTTTTGTACTAAAATGACATTTGTATTGTTATGGTTATTATGTTTTCTTTTTAATATTGACATTGTTACTGTTATTATTATTTGCTATTATTATTTTGACATTAGAATTTTCTTACTTTTTTGTACATTTATTTTTTACTTTTGATTATTTTGATCTTTATGTGATTAATTTGTACCTAATTGTAATTTAATTGTAGTTTCTATTCATATTTGAATGCTTGTTTTATTAATAATGCTAATTTAATTGCTTTATTGTATTTAATTTACCTTAGTCTTAATATCGGAAATGTTGTTCTCATTAGTGTAATTCGGTAAGCCTACTTGGTACTAATTGATCAGAATAAATAAAAATAAAAAAAAAATATCAACGCATTTTTATCTATCGTACAAAATACACACAAACCCAGTAGAGATAGAACTTTTCAAGCACTAAAATACGACCAGTGTACATAATGCTGTTCTGAACAAATCCTACGCTCCGGCAAGAGTCTGCTCTATACAAACAAGGCACTCGTATTCCATTAGCCAGCGCTCAAAACTGAGAACGTTGTTTGCTTAGAAATGCGGAGCCAATCCAATTATATCAGCATTTGGTCCTCAAAGGAACTGAAAGCATCCCTCGCCTCCCCCTGGAAGGGACGTAAGGACGCACTAACAAGAACTGGCGTTTTTTATTTATGTTACACTCTATTACGAGTCGCGGAGCTATGAATTGAAAGCCTGACTTTTCACTCGCTGTCAAAGGCAATGGAATGAATTTCCGGCGTCCACGTTTCCGTTTGCTTGTGATTCTACTTGTAGCTACATTTTTACGAAACAGCTACAATTTATAAACTTGATTTTTGGTCGCAAACTTGACTGCTTGCATTTTTTTTTTGGAATATAGATTAACTAGACAAGTAGAGGTAAGCAACATCACACGTGCCCATAACTCTCAGACTTTTGAATACCGCATCTTTGCCAGTTATTCTACGACCAAGCAGTAATGTACTAACATCACTGTGTTCCGGTTTGAAGGGCAATGTTTCCAGAGAAATTACAGGGAGCGTGGTGCAGTGGTTTGGACTCTTCATGTTCAAATAGTTCTAATGATATTGTGCTGGTATGAGCACGCGTGTTACTTACCATCAGTCATATGTCTTGCTCGTCCCGGCATTCTTTACTATACAAAAAAAGTTCAAAATAAGTACCCAAAACCACGTCAAAAAACCGTCGGCGTCGTGGGAAATTTTGTGATCCGAAATATTTCCAAAAACGCTTAAAACAACACAATCATCGTTAACTAATAACAATTCAATCTATTAATACAGTACAGGTAAATCGTTTTTCATGACGTCATCAGCAGGAACCGATGTCCTTGGTTTAAAATTATAGTAATGACGTAATTAAATAATAAATTAAAGTGTAAATACCATTTCAATTAGAACGCATTGTTATGTTATAGATACGATAACATACAATTGGCAAGCAGTAAAAGTACTGCCATTTAAAATGCATTTCTTTATCGCACTCGACGCAAAACGATTATTGGCACCTGCTCAAGTTTTGGAACCAGTTTAATTCACAACACTTTCAAAGTATTTGCATAGCCAGGGCTAGCCTCGGCCAATTTTTTAGCTCTGCGCACTGAATTTTTTAACACTTGCTATTTTAAGATACTCGATCGTCGGTACTGTACGTCACCAAAACATGATTACACTTTCGATTCTAATCCCGTTAGTCCAACGTATTTATTAGTAGATTAGTAAATACTAATTCACTAATAAAATAATATTATTAAATTCTAATTTACTAATAAATTGACTTCATTTGCTTACAACGGAAAGCACAATACGAGGACCAGAAGATGGAATACTTAGTATCTATTTACATATTAAATTTGATATATAATCTATAAAAGCCTTTTTTATTTCCATGACATTAACAAATATACAAAAAACAAATAAATACAAAAAATGTTAAATAAGTAGGTATTTCGGGTCGATATGTCATGGCCCCTTACGGGTATAGGCCTCCTCCAGTTGCTCCCATTTTTTTCTGTCATTAGCCGTTTTAATCCAGTCTTTTCCTGCCAGTTGAAGTATATCGTCTATCCAGCGAGCTTTTGGTCTGCCCTTTTTTTTTTTTTTTTTTAATTTAATACAAAACAATAAATAATGTATTATAGTATCATGTCGTTTCCATTAGACACTTAGACCGATTTTCATTGGGTTTTTGTTTGAATATGCTCGAGACGGTTCCAAGATATAATTTCGTATTACTGATCGTTATTAATTTGTTTCGTTTATGTCTTTATATAGTCTAAAACCTAATAAAATGTTCTGAAGAAAGTTGTTACAGTAAAGAAAAGTACGAATTACTGAGCGAAGTACCAGGCACATAGCAGCGTACAGGAAATATTCAAGTATAGAAGCAGTCCCGCTAGGCAGCCGAGGAGGCAGCCACTCACAAAGCGCGCCGCACATTCCCGCAATACTCTCGCTTCAAGCGCTGGAAAGCACTTTCATTTGAATTGCGTTTATCTCCTCGCTTCAGAGGAAACTGCTGGCATATTTTTCTTTAATATTTGCATGAATTTCTACATCAAAACATATTATTGCTAGACATTGCCCGCGATTTTGTCCTCTTCGAATGTAGTGGATTTGGTCTAAAGCGAGGCCCTAAAAGAATTATGCACCATAGGGATAAAACGCTTTCTTTGCGGTATTGTGTAAACTGCTACACTATTATTTATTTTTGTACCAAATTTCAATCTGAGCCGTTCAGTTGAGTACGCAACAAACAAGCAAACATCCAAATATTGCAACAGACGGTCATTGGAATGGTGACTGTCAAAAATATACATACCATTCTAAATAGTCCGTCTGTCCTATTACTATAACTTATTTTCTCAAATTATCAAAAATCGACACAGACTTTGAAACTTTCGGAGTCGTTCAAATCTAAATCAGGAGTTGTGACGCAACGTCTTCGTAAAAGTCACACAATGAAGTGACGTCATCGGAAACTTTTACGCGTTGTATTTTCATCGTTATTGTTTTAACTTTCGCGAGTTGAACACGTTTTGTTTACGTCGAAAAACTTCGAGGTAATTAAATAATAATTTATATTGTGATTAAGTCCTGTATAATGTAAACAGTATTCACCAGTATTGTTTGTGAAACAAAAGAAAAAATACGTGCACAATATTTTTAGTATATAGGTAATCTAACTGACGAACTAATTATGTTCAAGAAGTTTTTTTTTGTCATTATACCTATCGTTAAATACAGCAAAACATACGTTATCTTTCAACAGGTTTTTTTAGTATAGTATTTCACACTTTAATGCCTGAAAACTAAATGTAATGCCTCTTGTTTCTTCGTTCCTGGACGGTGACAAAGTGACACGTCACTCGCAGAGAAGGCAGCCACCGTTAAGTACGTTTCAAGGCAGTATCGTATAAGACATAAAACTTTAGCACCTCACTGTACCGTAATAGGGGTGGATATTGAACTGATAAAACTAAGTAAGAGCTTTAAAATTGTTACTAGTGGAAATTCGTTGGTTATTATGTTAAAGGAAGATTCCCTTAGATAAAATAGAATCTGAAAAGTTAAAGTACAAGTAGGTAATAATTTTTTCATCCCACCACCTCGGAAAAGGTATACTTTTGCTCCTCGATATCAGGGCGCAAACGTCGTTTTTACTCTTAGAGAGTTAATTTGAATTTGGAACATAGGAATATAACAGGGCACACGCCCTAAGTTTTTGAATTCATAACAGAATTAAACCTATTTATTTTTACTTCCTTGATGCCGAATTCATCATACATTTTTTTGAAGTGAAAACTTCTTTTGGCCCGCCTAGACAGATTTTTCGTGGGCTGTGAGTTGAATTCTACCGTCACGCTCGGGTATGATAAGAAATCTGCGGGTAAACTCGGTACCATAGCCATTGGCAATCTAGAAACGCGTCAGCCAATGGGAAATGGCAAAAGGGCGTGGCCTACCCATCATGGCATGGCCATCTAGAAATGCGTCACCCAATGGAAAATGCTGACGCATTTCTAGATGGTCATGCCATGATACCCAGGCCACAACCCTCCGGTCACACCCGTGTAGTTTCCAAAGTAAGCTATCAAATTCCGAGTTGATAAGTTTTCACTTATTTCGGCAGTTCCTAAGACTTCCAAATATTTTTTTTTAATTTGTTAACAACTCAAAGGGAACTACGTAGGTGTACTTTTTTTTTAATGCTTTTTTTATTTTTTCGCGCGCAATTTTTTTTCACGTATGGAGGGTAGAGGTAAGGAATGATGTTTTCTCAAATGGCAGAACATTTAAAAATGCTATGAATGAATCAATTGTAAACGAATTAAATAATTTGATATTATTGACGACTAAAATATTTATTTAAATATACTCTACATTATAAAAAAATTCAAAGATATTTAATGTTTTGGGATACGACAGACGACGATTTCCTTCACCGTTAAAGCGAGTGCTGAAAACAAACTGGCATAGTGAAATGTAAAAACAATAAATTGTCGTTTCCCTGAATGCTGCGAATATTCCCTTGCAGCATCAGCTACAAGCACCAGCGATAAATCCACGTCAAGTGACACGCGACACGCCAGCGGAATTGGAACTACAACACGCCTACATTATTTGTATAGTAGGCTAAAATATACTACTAAAGTTTTCGACTGAAAATGGTCGGTTTTATTGTGAAACCATCACGGTGGCTCCTTTAAGCAGCTCTACAGGAGTTTCGGTATGTAGGTACTGCTTGGCTATATAGTAAACCGATAGGACATGTATGTAGATTACAAGAATTTGCTCACGATTTTGTTTGCATAAAGTTTTGAAACAGGCCTTTTTTTCTTTTTTTTAAATTTAAATTTGTCACTCCACAGACTCCGGGGTCCGTGACTTTTGTCATTTCAAATTTTATACAATTTTTACATATTTCAAGGATTAGGATTAGCAGAAGAAGAGGAAAATAAGGGGGGAGTTGGGAACATTTTAAACCTAATACTAGTGCTCGTCTGTAACAGAACTGAAACAGGCCTCAGGAACTCTACATTTTTCGGGATAGATAGGAAGCTATTTCAGACTAAATACGTTAAGTTTCAAATAAAAATACGTTAAGTTTCAAATTTCAGACATATCCATTCAGTTCTTACGACGTGATTGGAAAGCAAACATCTAAACATTTACGTTATCGTTAGTACGATAGAAATGTCCTACTAATATTATAAATTAGCAGCGCCCTAAGCGGGATAAAAGTAGCCTATGTATTCTTCCAGACTAAAATCTATCGGTGTTCCAAATATCAGCCCGATCCGTTCATACGTTAGGACGTGATTGAGCAACAAACATCCAATCATCCATACATTGACATTTATAATATTCGTAGGATGCAAAAGTTTGTTTGAATTTACTAGAGTTGCCGCGAATACTCGCTATTATTCGGTATTCGGCATTACTCGTCATTTTTTTGATATTTGTCAAATACCGAATAATAGCTAGTATTATTCGGCATTCGGCGAATAGTCGTCGAAAATAAACTTTTTATGAACAAAATAACTAAGAAGTTAAAAAAATGTTTTTTTTAATTATTTTCCTTAATAAAACAATACACAATATGAATTATTATCTGTAATATGTGCCTGTGCCTATCATATTCATGAAATTAGTACGGCTTTTTAATTAATGTTTAAAATCCAACAGAGGCAGATTGTGGTGCAAAAAAACATTTTTTTCTGCACGTTCTAGAGCAAGTGGATTTCTTTAACTTTATTGTTTTCTTTTCTCACAACCTTAGAAGAAATTAGAAATATTTTAAAAGTGTTTAATGTTTTTTTTTATGTCGAATAGTAATGTTGAGTTATTCGACTATTCGCCAAAGTGAATGGCGATTAATCGGTATTCGACTATTCGCTATAAACACTATTCGCGGCAACTCTAGAATATACCTATGGATGTATATTTTTGTTACTCTTTCACGCAAAACCTACTGAAAGGATTTCAATGCAATTTGGTACATACACAATGGTCTGGAATAACACATAAGCTATGTTTTATCTCGGGATGACGTGGGTGTAATCGCGGCTTTTTTAAGGCAAATCATAAAAAAATGTCAAGTAAATATTTTAGGTGGCGGTCATCAGTTAGGGGTGCAAGAAATTGTTTACAGCCTTATTCTCAGATCTACCGAATATACACAGAAAATCATCATCATAATAGTTCAAGCTGTTCCAGAGGAGTTCGGTAGCAAACACTGTGACACGAAAATTTTAAGTTTAAGATTTACTAGTTGTGATACATTGCATTGGACACTAGGGCGACCTATATTGTGGGATCAAAACTCCCCCTCAATGAAGTAGGTATGCATGTTAATTTATAAATTACTATTTTTGACAAGCGATGTGTTTTTCTGTAATATTATCTAACTATTTCTGAAAAATTGTAACACCATATTCTTGGAGTAAAAGAAATAGTGATACTCATTCGGGATTGCCTGTTATTGATTCCATATGGTAGAACAAAGACTTAGGTTCCAATTTCGAATCGTCCCCCATTCCGCACAATGACGCAAGTCTGGGAACAACACATAACGCGGGATTGCGTGAATATGTATTGGAAATACATTTGTTAGTGTAATGAGAAAACGGTGACAGACTAGGTATGTACATAGATAGAGTAATGGATGCGGTTGTTTTTAAGTTATGAACAAAATATATCAAATTTCTTTCGAAAGAATTACACAGTCGGACAGTCTCAGACAAAGCGCTTTTATTCTATTATATTCACCTATTTATATTTACCTATTTATTAATATACCACATGGCCTTTCTTTCTATCGGACCACTCCAAAAAGCGGCATCGTTTGAAGGTTGATATGCCAAAGAATCGAAGGAAGCCGTTTGACATAGTTTTCATAATAGGGACATCTAAACTTTGCAATGTATTGCCGGACTGGGTACTTCGTGATGGATATAATCTGAGTGTCTTCGAGCATATAATTATTCAATTTCTTTTAGATATAGTGAGTTCCATCATAAATCACATCACCAGTTAACTATTGGTATTGTAGACAAAAAAATCTTGAGAGAGAAGGCCTCGTATCTGTAAGAACATAGAGTAGGCTAGATAAAGATACGCAATTAGGTATTTAAATAGGACTGGAACTTGAACTTTTCATTTAGACTGCAAGTTTTCCACTTATTAGAACATTCTTAGAAAGTCAGTAAGTTTTTCAATAACATAAAACCATCTCAACTATCAAACGTAATGGACACTCAAAGCCGTCTTTGAAATGGAGAAGAGACCTTTCCTTTGAAAATTTATTGAAACGACGCAACAAATATATACGACCGTATTCACAATTTAATTAGAACTCAGCAGTAGATAAAACTTTTTTTAAAATAAAACCCCAATTTTGGAATAAAAAGAACCTAACGGCTCTCTGGAGTTGTTTAATTTTGCATACTTTTTTAAAGAAAAAAGTATTCAGACGAGGTTAATTATTTACTGAATATAATTATTAGTATACGTTTGTACAAGACTGTTTTAAATAAAGGTATCATAATAACCCACTTGATGATGATGAAGATGTATGTATACCTACTACTCGTGGAGTACAGTAAGCCAGTATGATTAGTACCTATTATATGATTTTTTTCAGGTATGCTTTCGGGTATGGTATGCCCTTACATATGCACGTTAGTATAGTAGTTTGTAAGTTAAAGCGTTTTTTACTCAAGTCCAAAATTCGGAGGACCATAGAGGTCACTAAGGCCAACACTGTCATAGACAGTATTTCATTACGTCAACGGGTAACTCACGTATGATGTGGTCGACCCAATTCTTTTCTACAGCAGTGGTGCCAAGATGGAACTCGTACTCGTTAATAACGCGATATTTCAAGTTTTCCAGTTTAACTGAATGACCGAAAGAAAAGAACAAATTACGGTTTTCAAAACACAAGAGCATGAGTATATAAAAGCTATATAAATTTGTAGAACCTTCAAATAAAAAACCACATCGAAATTGGTCCATCCGTTTGAGGTCTACGGTGCCACAGACAGACACACAAACAGACAGATAGACATCGATGTCAAACTTATAACACTCCGTTTTGGTCGGGGGTTAAAAAACAGGGATGAAGATTGGGTCAAAAATATACTACATATTTCAATTAGTCCGTTAGGTAGATTTTGAAAATATATGGAAGACATATTTTTTATTTCACTAAATCATAAAAAACTAGCGGCCCGTTCCGGCTTTGCTCGGAGCCTATGACACTCAGCAATAATGTGGGTTTCTATTGGTGAAAGAATTTTTAAAATCGGTTCAGTAGATCCCGAGATTACCCCTTACAATTTAACAAACACACAAACTTTACTTCTTTATAATATTAGTATAGATTTACAAAGAATAGACCATCAATAGTTCCGAGGGGTTGTAACGTCATGTCGTCGTAATAAGTCGTCATAAAAATCGTATATAGACGTGACGTCAGTCGAAACTTCTAAGCATTATATCTTCGTTATTTTTTTGTTTTTGAAAC
This sequence comes from Ectropis crepuscularia, assembly GCA_963693475.1. Classification (NCBI taxonomy): domain Eukaryota; kingdom Metazoa; phylum Arthropoda; class Insecta; order Lepidoptera; family Geometridae; genus Ectropis; species Ectropis crepuscularia. The sequence continues at coordinate 6,960,650 of OY856344.1, read as the reverse complement.
AAAAAATAAAATACGTGCACAATATTTTTTAACAATCTCACTGACTAATTAGTTTTTTGAGTCACCATGTCTATTGTATGTATTTGAATGAATAGTGTGTCTTAAAAAATAGAATTACTAAACTTGATAAGGTTCTATTTTGGATATCAATTGCTCTTTTATCCTCTCGATCACTAAATACTCGTACATCTAGCCGTTTTTGGGAAAGTGTATAAAATATGAAAAAAAATTCAAATCAAAGCCTTTGCAATCCACACTGATGTGGATTCTTGTGAGATTCTTGTGGAGAACTGATTCTTGTCCTTGTAATGTTCGGAAATAAAACGTGTGAATATACAAACTATGTTGATTTGTGTTATATAATTTGACGTACCTATTTTCTAGTTAAATCTTTACATAAGTACTACTATTACTGTTATCAATTCTTTTAGAAACGATAGATGGGCCACCACCTAATTATGGTCATGCTTATTCGCTTTCAATATGAGTTCATCGCTTGAAATTTAAGAGCTCTCAATAGGAATGGTGATGGTGTTTAAGTAAAGTTCAATGAAAATAATAAAACTTAGGTACAGCTATGTGTAAATTAACGTAAAATTGTAAATCCCATCAGATTATTATCTAACGCATGAGATTATAATCTGGTGGTTTTTTCATTTTTACGGTGATATGTATAAAGTTAATGTAAATCTGTAAAATTACTGTATCAAATAAACTGAATTTTAAAAGACACATATTTTCATAAGTCCTCAGGTTATGATATAGCTTCAGAATAAATCCACTCTCTTTAGCACGTAACAGAAAATTCTTGTTCCGGCCTTACTCAATGCATTAATATATGAGATGCGCCATATTCCAATATTTCCGAGTGTTCGTCCCACGCAAGCCCTGAGGAGACCTTTCCGCCTGTCTCCCACATACATACCTTACCCGGCGTTTCGCATGATATAACTATATTGGATAGCTACAGGCAAGAACTAAGGGATAAGAGCTCGACAAAAATCTCTAACGCTACCCTTTTTTAAAAGCGGGCAGCGTTTTTATTAACAAAACTAAAATACAATGAGAACTACATACCTATGTAGAGGTATACAGATAATCAAGCCCAGTATCAGTCGGAAGCGTGCCCAGCATGCTGGCGGCATTACCACGCTGAACGGCAATGCTTGTGCGTTGGGCCAATTAAATGGCAACATTTTGGCTTATAATGAAAACATTAAACAGGACTTCATCGCTGTCTAAATAATTATTTAATTAGCTGTGCCCAAAACTTCATCCGCGTTTTAAGGGCTTTTATCCGCGGAACCTTAATTATTTTCCTCAAATATGAGTACCCTATGTTATTCCTTAGAAGATCACCTATCGGGTAGTGAAAGTCCCGTTATAATCGGTCCAGCCGTTTTAGAGATTAACCAGAACAAACAAACATACAGACGAACAGACAGACAAAAAACGTAAAAGCAGTTTTTTAGAAATACGTACCGTACATACTTTCATTTGAACTTAAAAAATGATGTTAGTATGATAATACAAACAGACACTCCAATTTAATTTATTTTTGTAGATTACCTCGATGTTTACTCTAGCTTTCAAATCAAAATCAAAAAAAAAAAATCGATCACGTTTCGATAAGTCATCGGTTTCGATTTTTGTATTAAACATTGTTAACGTTGCCCTGTACAAGACATACAAGAAAAAAATCTAGATAATCTAAACCTTTCTTGAATCCACTTGAACAATCATTAAAAAATCATCTAATCGGTCTAAGCATTTAGGATGTATTTAATGACTGCACACGCACAGAAGATTTGTATTGGCAAAGATACAACCATGACAAATAATCCAATAGATTTACGGTACGTTATCTTGAAAATGCTATTCCGACCACCGTATCCCAAGTATAAGAAAATAAAAACCCAGCGACATAGAAATCCATTACATAATTAATTTCGGCGATCGCTTAGAAAGCTTTATCCATCCAAAAAGAATCATGGTGTAGGTACCTAACTGAGTTTTCCAATTACTACAAAATCAAAGAACAAGAACAATAAAGAAACCGGCCTTTTAAAAAACCGGCCTTTTAAAAAAAAGGAATGTACAATAACAAAAAACGGCGCTGTCAAAGCACACATTCGCACAAAGCGAAAAATATTTTGAATTTGAATTCTATCATTCGATATTTAAATCCGACAGCGGTGTGGTTGGGCGGGCGGAGTTGGTCGGGGCGAGGGGTTGTGGGGGTGAGGTGGGGCTGTGGGGGGAGGCGGGGGTAATTAGGCGGCCCGGCGGAGGCTGTATTGATCGCGGTCGCCTAGCAACGCGAGAGATGGCAGCGCGCACCGGGGGCTTTTTGTTCGGAGCTCCAGCGAGCTAGGTGAGACCGTTTTGATGTAATCTTCTTCTAGATGATTCAATTCGAGTCGTCCTTTGCTCGCACCTAGTCGGCGAGGATTATGACGCTATTTGTTATGTTTTGGAGCAATTTGGAGGGATAGGCCAATACTGTGGGAATAACGTCGAGTTTGCTGAGGGTGAATGGTATTTTGATTTGGATTTGATTTGAATTTGTTCTTTGTTTTAGGCGTTTAACTTGGCCGTTTTAGCTATAAACCTATTTACATATAAACGGAGGAGATTTGCGAGTATTACAGTTGTTATATTACAGCTAGACGATTGCGTCTTTTTGAATTTGCTCAAAAATAGAAGTACATTTTTTATTTTCTTTTTACGTAATATAGGGTGTTGGGTAGACACACAGGCTCTTGATCGGGTATCACGAATCGGTAAACATGGTTTAGACTAGATGGAGTGACGATTTAGGACGAACAGCTGGTTGCGGTCGGAGACGTGAATCCGAGGATTGGGGTCTATTTACCATTTCTGTCCGACACAGTGGGTAGCTGCTAGAAAATACGTCTTTACGTCTTAGCATTTGAGGTTTCCCTTTATATATTACATGTGTAATAAATATTAAATAAGTTAAAAATTATCTTTTGGAAAATGTTACAGTACACTTAAAAACTAGCAGGGCAACCAGCAGCTTAAAGGGAGCTTTTCTGATAGGTTTTTGGCTCACAAGGTTTTTGGCTGGAAGTCTTGAGCAAAATATTGTTTAGTTTTGGTCACACATCACCATCAAGTACCAAACTAAGCCATGCTTGAGTTATGGGGGCCAGATAGCTTATTAATTATTTTACAATGCTTATTTATACAACAGTAAATGCATAATACTTATGAAACATAGAAACATGCGGAGACCGAACAAATACCTATTAGTATTAGTCAATCAAATATTTGTGCTGTGTGGCACCTATCGATAGAAACCACACACGTGTAGGTTTGATGAAAAAAAAGTTTTTGAATTTCAGTTCTCAGTATGGAGGGTAACCCTATTTTTTTTTATTTTTTTTTGTAATAATCTTAATGCGGTTCACAGAATACATCTACTTACCAAGTTTCAACAGAGTAGTTCTCATAGTTTCGGGAAAAAGTGGCTGTAACATACGGACGGCCAGACAGACAGACAGACATGACGAATCTATAAGGGTTCCGTTTTTACGTTTTACGGAACCCTAAAAAATATAATTTTAGATGTTTGTTGCTCAGTCACGTCGGAACGGTTGAACAAATTGTTGTAATTTGGAACATACGAGTAGATTCTAGTCTGGAATAGCATATAAGGCTACTTTTTACTGTGGGAGCACGAACTACGAGGGTAAAACCGTGAGGCGGTGCTAGTCTGTTGATATTGGAGACTACATTAATTCTGAACTACTTAGTGTTATAATTTACGTGATGTTTACCGTACACTATGCTTACTCCTATCATACATGAAACTACATTGAAATATCGGGGAATTGCTGGACCATATAACCACGATAATAATACTAGTGCAGTGAACAACCGTGATAACTAAACTCCCTTTCGTGTCAATATAGTTTTTCTGTTGACTCTGTAGACACGTTTAGTATTTCGAACCAATTTGCTTTTCAAATCAGTTTCTGAGTTACTTCCTAGTTAAAAGTTACTCGTAAATGTTTAATTTGATTGACCCACAATGTGCTAGCTATGTTATATTTTTTTTTAAACAATGATTGACGAGACGAGCAGGACATGTGCCTGATGGTAGGGGAGACCGAGGAGTGTTGTGACAATTTTTACTTAGAGCAACATATCTCAACAACGAAACATACCACAATTATAAACGTTATGCCAAAATGTATCCCAATTATTACTCTTTTGAAAATAGTAATCAAAAGCAATTAAAATTATACGGTGACTGAGGAAATCCACAAAAACTGAATATACTCCTATTGTCACAACTCTCCTAACACCGAGGTAAGTAGTGACAGGTACCAAGGTTAGTTGTGACAGCTATGTACTTATACTACATTTGACAGATAAATATATTTTTGTAATAAACAAAACATGTTTTTTGCATAAAAGTACTCTAATTTTCAAAATAATAGTAAGAAACAATAACATGAACTACTACTCGTGGAGTACAGTAAGCCAGTATGATTAGTACCTATTATATGATTTTTTTCAGGTATGCTTTCGGGTATGGTATGCCCTTACATATGCACGTTAGTATAGTAGTTTGTAAGTTAAAGCGTTTTTTACTCAAGTCCAAAATTCGGAGGACCATAGAGGTCACTAAGGCCAACACTGTCATAGACAGTATTTCATTACGTCAACGGGTAACTCACGTATGATGTGGTCGACCCAATTCTTTTCTACAGCAGTGGTGCCAAGATGGAACTCGTACTCGTTAATAACGCGATATTTCAAGTTTTCCAGTTTAACTGAATGACCGAAAGAAAAGAACAAATTACGGTTTTCAAAACACAAGAGCATGAGTATATAAAAGCTATATAAATTTGTAGAACCTTCAAATAAAAAACCACATCGAAATTGGTCCATCCGTTTGAGGTCTACGGTGCCACAGACAGACACACAAACAGACAGATAGACATCGATGTCAAACTTATAACACTCCGTTTTGGTCGGGGGTTAAAAAACAGGGATGAAGATTGGGTCAAAAATATACTACATATTTCAATTAGTCCGTTAGGTAGATTTTGAAAATATATGGAAGACATATTTTTTATTTCACTAAATCATAAAAAACTAGCGGCCCGTTCCGGCTTTGCTCGGAGCCTATGACACTCAGCAATAATGTGGGTTTCTATTGGTGAAAGAATTTTTAAAATCGGTTCAGTAGATCCCGAGATTACCCCTTACAATTTAACAAACACACAAACTTTACTTCTTTATAATATTAGTATAGATTTACAAAGAATAGACCATCAATAGTTCCGAGGGGTTGTAACGTCATGTCGTCGTAATAAGTCGTCATAAAAATCGTATATAGACGTGACGTCAGTCGAAACTTCTAAGCATTATATCTTCGTTATTTTTTTGTTTTTGAAACAAAAAATAAAATACGTGCACAATATTTTTTAACAATCTCACTGACTAATTAGTTTTTTGAGTCACCATGTCTATTGTATGTATTTGAATGAATAGTGTGTCTTAAAAAATAGAATTACTAAACTTGATAAGGTTCTATTTTGGATATCAATTGCTCTTTTATCCTCTCGATCACTAAATACTCGTACATCTAGCCGTTTTTGGGAAAGTGTATAAAATATGAAAAAAAAATCAAATCAAAGCCTTTGCAATCCACACTGATGTGGATTCTTGTGAGATTCTTGTGGAGAACTGATTCTTGTCCTTGTAATGTTCGGAAATAAAACGTGTGAATATACAAACTATGTTGATTTGTGTTATATAATTTGACGTACCTATTTTCTAGTTAAATCTTTACATAAGTACTACTATTACTGTTATCAATTCTTTTAGAAACGATAGATGGGCCACCACCTAATTATGGTCATGCTTATTCGCTTTCAATATGAGTTCATCGCTTGAAATTTAAGAGCTCTCAATAGGAATGGTGATGGTGTTTAAGTAAAGTTCAATGAAAATAATAAAACTTAGGTACAGCTATGTGTAAATTAACGTAAAATTGTAAATCCCATCAGATTATTATCTAACGCATGAGATTATAATCTGGTGGTTTTTTCATTTTTACGGTGATATGTATAAAGTTAATGTAAATCTGTAAAATTACTGTATCAAATAAACTGAATTTTAAAAGACACATATTTTCATAAGTCCTCAGGTTATGATATAGCTTCAGAATAAATCCACTCTCTTTAGCACGTAACAGAAAATTCTTGTTCCGGCCTTACTCAATGCATTAATATATGAGATGCGCCATATTCCAATATTTCCGAGTGTTCGTCCCACGCAAGCCCTGAGGAGACCTTTCCGCCTGTCTCCCACATACATACCTTACCCGGCGTTTCGCATGATATAACTATATTGGATAGCTACAGGCAAGAACTAAGGGATAAGAGCTCGACAAAAATCTCTAACGCTACCCTTTTTTAAAAGCGGGCAGCGTTTTTATTAACAAAACTAAAATACAATGAGAACTACATACCTATGTAGAGGTATACAGATAATCAAGCCCAGTATCAGTCGGAAGCGTGCCCAGCATGCTGGCGGCATTACCACGCTGAACGGCAATGCTTGTGCGTTGGGCCAATTAAATGGCAACATTTTGGCTTATAATGAAAACATTAAACAGGACTTCATCGCTGTCTAAATAATTATTTAATTAGCTGTGCCCAAAACTTCATCCGCGTTTTAAGGGCTTTTATCCGCGGAACCTTAATTATTTTCCTCAAATATGAGTACCCTATGTTATTCCTTAGAAGATCACCTATCGGGTAGTGAAAGTCCCGTTATAATCGGTCCAGCCGTTTTAGAGATTAACCAGAACAAACAAACATACAGACGAACAGACAGACAAAAAACGTAAAAGCAGTTTTTTAGAAATACGTACCGTACATACTTTCATTTGAACTTAAAAAATGATGTTAGTATGATAATACAAACAGACACTCCAATTTAATTTATTTTTGTAGATTACCTCGATGTTTACTCTAGCTCTCAAATCAAAATCAAAAAAAAAAAATCGATCACGTTTCGATAAGTCATCGGTTTCGATTTTTGTATTAAACATTGTTAACGTTGCCCTGTACAAGACATACAAGAAAAAAATCTAGATAATCTAAACCTTTCTTGAATCCACTTGAACAATCATTAAAAAATCATCTAATCGGTCTAAGCATTTAGGATGTATTTAATGACTGCACACGCACAGAAGATTTGTATTGGCAAAGATACAACCATGACAAATAATCCAATAGATTTACGGTACGTTATCTTGAAAATGCTATTCCGACCACCGTATCCCAAGTATAAGAAAATAAAAACCCAGCGACATAGAAATCCATTACATAATTAATTTCGGCGATCGCTTAGAAAGCTTTATCCATCCAAAAAGAATCATGGTGTAGGTACCTAACTGAGTTTTCCAATTACTACAAAATCAAAGAACAAGAACAATAAAGAAACCGGCCTTTTAAAAAACCGGCCTTTTAAAAAAAAGGAATGTACAATAACAAAAAACGGCGCTGTCAAAGCACACATTCGCACAAAGCGAAAAATATTTTGAATTTGAATTCTATCATTCGATATTTAAATCCGACAGCGGTGTGGTTGGGCGGGCGGAGTTGGTCGGGGCGAGGGGTTGTGGGGGTGAGGTGGGGCTGTGGGGGGAGGCGGGGGTAATTAGGCGGCCCGGCGGAGGCTGTATTGATCGCGGTCGCCTAGCAACGCGAGAGATGGCAGCGCGCACCGGGGGCTTTTTGTTCGGAGCTCCAGCGAGCTAGGTGAGACCGTTTTGATGTAATCTTCTTCTAGATGATTCAATTCGAGTCGTCCTTTGCTCGCACCTAGTCGGCGAGGATTATGACGCTATTTGTTATGTTTTGGAGCAATTTGGAGGGATAGGCCAATACTGTGGGAATAACGTCGAGTTTGCTGAGGGTGAATGGTATTTTGATTTGGATTTGATTTGAATTTGTTCTTTGTTTTAGGCGTTTAACTTGGCCGTTTTAGCTATAAACCTATTTACATATAAACGGAGGAGATTTGCGAGTATTACAGTTGTTATATTACAGCTAGACGATTGCGTCTTTTTGAATTTGCTCAAAAATAGAAGTACATTTTTTATTTTCTTTTTACGTAATATAGGGTGTTGGGTAGACACACAGGCTCTTGATCGGGTATCACGAATCGGTAAACATGGTTTAGACTAGATGGAGTGACGATTTAGGACGAACAGCTGGTTGCGGTCGGAGACGTGAATCCGAGGATTGGGGTCTATTTACCATTTCTGTCCGACACAGTGGGTAGCTGCTAGAAAATACGTCTTTACGTCTTAGCATTTGAGGTTTCCCTTTATATATTACATGTGTAATAAATATTAAATAAGTTAAAAATTATCTTTTGGAAAATGTTACAGTACACTTAAAAACTAGCAGGGCAACCAGCAGCTTAAAGGGAGCTTTTCTGATAGGTTTTTGGCTCACAAGGTTTTTGGCTGGAAGTCTTGAGCAAAATATTGTTTAGTTTTGGTCACACATCACCATCAAGTACCAAACTAAGCCATGCTTGAGTTATGGGGGCCAGATAGCTTATTAATTATTTTACAATGCTTATTTATACAACAGTAAATGCATAATACTTATGAAACATAGAAACATGCGGAGACCGAACAAATACCTATTAGTATTAGTCAATCAAATATTTGTGCTGTGTGGCACCTATCGATAGAAACCACACACGTGTAGGTTTGATGAAAAAAAAGTTTTTGAATTTCAGTTCTCAGTATGGAGGGTAACCCTATTTTTTTTTATTTTTTTTTGTAATAATCTTAATGCGGTTCACAGAATACATCTACTTACCAAGTTTCAACAGAGTAGTTCTCATAGTTTCGGGAAAAAGTGGCTGTAACATACGGACGGCCAGACAGACAGACAGACATGACGAATCTATAAGGGTTCCGTTTTTACGTTTTACGGAACCCTAAAAAATATAATTTTAGATGTTTGTTGCTCAGTCACGTCGGAACGGTTGAACAAATTGTTGTAATTTGGAACATACGAGTAGATTCTAGTCTGGAATAGCATATAAGGCTACTTTTTACTGTGGGAGCACGAACTACGAGGGTAAAACCGTGAGGCGGTGCTAGTCTGTTGATATTGGAGACTACATTAATTCTGAACTACTTAGTGTTATAATTTACGTGATGTTTACCGTACACTATGCTTACTCCTATCATACATGAAACTACATTGAAATATCGGGGAATTGCTGGACCATATAACCACGATAATAATACTAGTGCAGTGAACAACCGTGATAACTAAACTCCCTTTCGTGTCAATATAGTTTTTCTGTTGACTCTGTAGACACGTTTAGTATTTCGAACCAATTTGCTTTTCAAATCAGTTTCTGAGTTACTTCCTAGTTAAAAGTTACTCGTAAATGTTTAATTTGATTGACCCACAATGTGCTAGCTATGTTATATTTTTTTTTAAACAATGATTGACGAGACGAGCAGGACATGTGCCTGATGGTAGGGGAGACCGAGGAGTGTTGTGACAATTTTTACTTAGAGCAACATATCTCAACAACGAAACATACCACAATTATAAACGTTATGCCAAAATGTATCCCAATTATTACTCTTTTGAAAATAGTAATCAAAAGCAATTAAAATTATACGGTGACTGAGGAAATCCACAAAAACTGAATATACTCCTATTGTCACAACTCTCCTAACACCGAGGTAAGTAGTGACAGGTACCAAGGTTAGTTGTGACAGCTATGTACTTATACTACATTTGACAGATAAATATATTTTTGTAATAAACAAAACATGTTTTTTGCATAAAAGTACTCTAATTTTCAAAATAATAGTAAGAAACAATAACATGAACATGAACATGGAAACATAGGAAGAGAATGCCACGCTTTGAAACATCAAAAACCACTCAACAATAAGAAAAATAGCGTAATCATGTTAATGCAATATGTCAGTACATAGAAACAATCAAAATTTCGATAAAAAACTTACTTTTCGGTTTTTTTTTCATGCAGTCGTCGCACTCGCATAACCGTTTGCCATGCACCTCTGGCGCGTACCGTGTCAACTAGCGCGTCTTTAAAGAAACAATTGGGTCGTATTGCCAACTCGCTAACGGTCATAGGTTCCGAGTAATCGTCTTTGTCACAACTCCCCTCTGTCACAACCCACCTTGGTCTCCCCTAATGCCTGTGCCATGCGAACCGATTTTGCTGAAATTATTTTAAAATACGCTGTCTTTAGTGCACGTACATTGTATGGGTGTACATTATACAAGTACTGCTTCAGTTATCTTAATATTTCTTACGTGCGGACGAAGTCGCGGGTAATAGCTAGTTACGTATAAATGCGAAAATGTGGGAGTCGGAGTTCGATACCTTGATGTAATTCGTTATATGTACGTCTCTATATGGCCCGATAATGGTAATGGATATGCTAAACACAACCATAGATGACCATCTTTTTGGTACAAGTGAATCTATTTCAGGCGAGGCACAGAACACAAGGTTTGCTTACCTTTCGGCTTTTGCAGGTACCTACTGCGAACGGATGTTAGGTAAGTACTTTTGTCGCATAGCCGAAAGAGAACCGACATTCACATGTCATCTTTGTAGACAGGAGAGGACTTTCGAGGCGAAAACCGCGCAAACACGTTAGAGGACTTTCCAATATGTCCAGATGATCGCTGAATTCTTGTTGCAACTGTCACCCTGCCTTGGCAGTAGCGGCGTAGTGTAAAAGTATTTTCGTAGCTCTGATATTGAAGAGGATGGATAACAGTTATCAGTATTTTTAGTGGGTACGCCACTATACCGTCAGAGATTTCTAAAAATTCATATACATGAATAAATATTAAATAAAAAACTGCTGGCTGGCTGCAGGCTGGCCAGGTGACTTAGTTGGTAATAAGTCTGCCTGCAAAGGCGTGGATCGTGGGATCGATCCCCATCCAGAACAAATATGAAAATTTTAATATGGAAACTAACGTAGTTATTACACATTTTAAACAAATACACGGGTAACTCACGTTTAATATAGTCAATCCAGTCTGACTCAAGTTTCGATCGTGTCCAGCGATAAACGAGCTACGTACATGAGCGCGCATCCTCCTTGAAAAAGATCGGCGGACGCGATCGAAACTTGAGTCGAACTGGACTGACTATGTCAAACGTTGCTAAATAAAACAGATTTCTTAAGTGCAATGAACAATGTGAAACGATCTGCGTGGATTTCGTTTATATACAAACGAAATCTTTCTAAAGCTTTGTTCAACTACAAAGTCTTGAACATCGTCGCTCATCGTTGCAAAATCGCTAGCTTATCGGTTTTTCTAGCTAGGTTGCTAGCAATTCGAAGACTGTGTCAATGATCTGCATGATCTACCACCTTCCCCTTTTTCTACTAGAATTTTCGTAACTGGAATAAGTGACGTCCTTTCATGGTTGATGTTCCCAACACACGAGTGAAAAGATTTGACTCTACTTTGGTGATAAGAACGTCTAGGCTGTTCGCATTCCGCGTTGCCTGAGTGTCTAGGTAAACCCGCTTCATCGTAGACCGCATCGTTGCTTAACATCAAGCGTAAACCTATAAAGGCCAAAAATAGTTACCTACTGCCTAGAACCTAGGCAGTCAAGTGTAAACCTATAAAAGTTAAAAAAAAGATAAACATTTTTTGGGAAATTACAAGTCAAGTAATACGCTGAAATTGTAAACGACATACTAAAAAAGTTTATAAAGATAAAAGTTTATAAGAAACTTAGGATGTAATATGTCCATGAAAGAACACTTGGTATAAGGCCATTTTGATACATTTTCATATAATCTTGATCCTATAGCGAAGAACCAAGGGGAGTTTCACCAGGACCGTAATATGAAGAAAAAAGGTATCAAAGTCAATGGCATTAGTACAATATGATGGCTTATTACTTATTACCTACTATGGGAAGATGCAACCAGATTGTCCCACTATGTCTCATTAACAAAAAATGAAAGACAAGTTTTTTTTAAGTCCTTAAAATATAATAAATACTATTTTTTCTGTAATTTTCCATTTAAATGTATAAGCCGAAATCTTCCTAAGTAAAAAATACAGCCAGCGGCACAAAAATCACTGTCAACCAGTGTAATATAGGCACATTATACTTACTTGAATAATAAAACATTCGTTTTGTCAAATATTGCATAACTTGTTTCTAGAATTGGGAACTAATAGGTACTATTTTCCAATTCTAATAATGGGAGCCACAACTGAAATACAAGCAAACCCTTTGACGATGGCTTAAATCTCTTCATAATTCATTATAGAGCGGAGCAGAAATAAAGGCCAATCCACATTGTTCATAAGCACTTAGAAAATAATATATGACATCACACGCGCAGCTAAGGTACGAACATCTCTCGAACAAGGAAACAAATCTAAGAAGTCTTACGTTTAGAAAATCTACAGTAGCTATCGTGAATTACAGAGATAGGCATAGATACTAAATTTTACAGAGCCATCCTCCAAGTAAGCTAACCGCAGTTTGCGCCAAAGAATACTTAGGTAATCTTTGGTGCAAACCCAAACATCAATTTAAAAATAAAATGTCTTTTGCCGACTATCCAATTTCTGCCACCTAGTACCTAACTCCCGAAACATTCAATATGGCGTCGGTAAACAACAAATTCTATGGGTTTTTTTATGAACTAACCTAACTTATAACAGGCTGTTAATTGAACGGCTGATTAAGCTAGTTGGCTGCGACATATAACTTTGAAGATCAGTTTTGTAAACCGTCACTGTTTACCTACGTAAACAGTAGTGGTTTCTTGAGAATGTATGAAAATTGCAAAAAAGAGAGGAGATAAACCACGGCCTTGTGGGACACCAGTTGTTCTATTACACCAAAAAGATACAGTATATTCTGGGCAAATCCATTGCCGGTGTCCTTGGAGGTAACTTCAAAACCAATAAATTACCGGGTGAGATAAGTTAATCGAGCATTATGATGCTAGAAAATGACGAAATTGACAGCGTTGAAGGCATTCCTAAAGTTTAACTGAACTCAGTTAAACTATAAACTAAACTATATATTCCTGTTCTAACTGGAACAGAAATATTGCCGTCATCCATCTCCTGGCAAATAGGTATGCTCCGAAAATTTACAAATGCATACACACTATACCTAGACCAGAAACGGGATTTGAAAGGATTAAAAATAACTACTCTATTAAACGAATTAAGGATATTTGTGGACAAGACTGTCGAGAATTTTGGAAAGGAAACGCAGGATAGTTATTGGCCGATATTCGGGAATTCATATGGGGGAATGTGGGGACGCTTTTACATTCTTCTGCAAATCCACTATAGACTGCCCGTCTCCGGGCCCAAATTAGGAGTAGCGCTCCATCACCGGTGTACATGAACATCCAAAGCCAAAATCCAAATGACATCCAAAATGACTGGCCTCGTGGCTTAGTTGGTAGTAGCTCTCCCTGCGAAGCTGAGGGTCGTGGGTTCGATTCCCACCCAGTGCAAACATTTGTGTGATGAATTCAAATGTCTGCACTGTGTCTGGGTGTTTCTATGTATAATAAGTATGTATTTTAAACTATGTAAGTATTATATTGAAGAACTTGAAGACGAAAGTCTTCAATCAGTGCGTTTTGCCAGTGATGACTTATGGAACTGAGACGTGGTCCTTAACTGTAGGCCTCATAACAAAGCTCAAAGTCACACAGCGAGCTATGGAGCGAGCTAAGCTCGAAGTCTCTTTGCGCGACAGAATCCGTAATGAGGATATTCGCAAAAGAACGAAAGTAGCCGACATAGCTCGAAGAGTAGCTAAGCTGAAGTGGCAATGGGCAGGCCACATCGCTCGCAGAACTGACAACCGATGGGGAAGAAAGGTTCTCGAGTGGCGACCACGAACCGGAAGACGCAGTGTTGGACGGCCTCCCACTAGATGGACAGATGATCTCACAAAGGTCGCTGGAAACCGCTGGTTGCAGGTTGCGCAGGACCGTTCGTTGTGGAAATCTATGGGGGAGGCCAATGTTCAGCTGTGGATGTCTTGCGGCTGATGATGATGATGATGAAGTATTATATCAGTTATCTGGCCGCCATCACACAAGCTTTGCTTAGTTTGGGGTCAGATGGTGTTGTATGTGAAGAAAAAAAAAAAAGCACTCCAGGACCACCTCGGGGACCAACCAGTAAGTGTGGCAGGTTGATAAGGTAATGGCTGCATTCGCGTGTGGAACATCACCATCCTCTGAGCTAGCAATGAGCCAGTGCTCTTATCACCAGCATTCTTAATCAATTTACTTTAACCTAACTTGAAATTTACTTGCCATTTACGTTAGTTGTCTCTCTCTGACTTTTTTAGTTGAAGTATGGCATCAATATTTCAAACGCACATTTGAACGTACCCAAAAGCTTGACATTTGACATCTACGCCTCAGGTTCGCTAGCCTCAAGCTACATTAGTGTGGCCTGCGCTTAACTAATAGATAAGCTTGCCCGGAGCTTCGGTACACATAATTATGGTCGTGTTTATGGAGGATATTTACATTATCTCGGCTGAGCCCGCGCGGGCGCCGCGGGGCACGCAGGGAACGGAGCTGCCGGAGCGAGGGATTGTTATGGGAATTTTACTTCTCGTATACAACGTATTGCTTAGAAATGGGTCGATACGTTCCTTTTAAGTGAATCGAGAATGAATAAATTTCTTCTAGATGAGCACGACTCATATTATTTCGCCTCGTCACGGAACATGAGGCGAAATGGAAACTCAAATCCGTTGCAAATACAATGCAAATACAATGCGTTGCGTGAGTGAGTATTCTAGATGGAATTGACCTGGGTGTAACCAAATTGAGACTGAATCGGTTTTTAGTTAGTAAATGTGCACATCGTACGCCGTACCGTCGCGTCGTCTACATAGCATAACAAAGTTATGGTGGTCCAGGCCAATCGGCTTCACACGGAAAACATTTATAGAATACTTTTTAGTCCAAAAGAAAAAAAGGTAGATATGCAGAGTTGCACTCTATCAGAAACGTATCCGATAAAAAATAATACAAGACTTTGAAGTCTTGTTCGAAAAAAGGAATGGTTGCCTAAGATGCCTAAGGGAACTGATACTTATTAAACCGCCCAATTAGCACTTAGCGTGGACTCAAACGTAGACACATTACTCCATACAAGTATAAAGCGAGCAACAGTTCAGACTTGAAGTATTTTCGCTCTTTCATGAGCATGCCGATTTTTTGGCAGCTCTACGTTATAGGCCGAGATCCCAGAGCTCCCAGACGTCACCTATTTTCTGATGAATGAAATGTGGACGATTGAGTAGAGTTATCAAGTACTAAGAACACATGCTTACTCGCTAACTTGCTTAGACGGCCAATTTTGGGATATGGGGTAATGAAGGTACATACAAACATTACTTACTTCACGTATTTTCTAATAAGTGATTTTCACGTATGTTGTAGGCAACATCCTTAAAAACAAGGTTCCAATACTCCCAGACACTTTCCGTCAGCCGTTTTGCTTAACAACTCGAAAATAATAATTTAACGTCACTTAAATTCTCATGCTCCATTTGTAAATATGTTCGTTAGACAACTATTTTGAAGCTTTTTCCAAAAAGATAGACCAATTTAAGAAATCATCCCCTAAAGTGAGAATTTGTATAAATTAACACCTTTTTGCGGAGAACAGACTACTATAGCGCTCGTGCGATGGATATAACTCTCCGCAACCTATCATTTACGCAGACTTTGCTCTGGTCCTCACAATTGGAGACCAAATGATGGTCTCCAATTGTGAGGACCAGTTGGGACTAGTTGTGAGTAGCTTGAAGTTACTAGTTGAACCAGTGCACCCTCACTCGCTCAAGGTCGCGCGGTTTTAGCCTACCGCTAGACCGTTCCTTCCAGGAAACAAGTGACAGTCGGTTGTCGGACGGTGGTCGGACGCACGGCTGAGCGCTCGCGCAAAACGTTTCCCGCGCATATTGTTATTAGATATGTCGTAAACCCTCCACTCTAGACAGGGACAGAGTTACGCGTTAGAAAGAGCGCAAATGTTTATTTGAAAATCGCGACAGGTATTGCGAGCTGAATTGAACTTTGTTGTGTCCCAGCAAGAGTCGCTATTTATATAATTGTTCTTGGTAAGTGTGGCTTCTGTACTAATATTTATTCTGTGGTTGAACCTCTAATTATTTATTTGCATTTGGTCGCAGAACCCGTCTTTCACATCCCCCAGAATTAGTTTCCCTATGTGTTGTATTGATTTGCCCATGTAGAGTGATGTTAGCACCTGTAAACCGAATAAACGAACACAGCTAGGCTGCTCAACAGTTTTGTTAAGTCTTGTAGTTGGTCACCAGGCTTGGCCGAAGCCTATCATTGGTAGTTTGTCACCTTTTTTGTACCACTTGTGTACCTTTTTAGGGACCATGTCTAGGGTTTCGGAATAAGAGGAGTTTCCCACAGAGACACGACACGATCCCCAGAAAATCTTGGATTTAATCTAATTTATTTAGCATATCCTACTATCCTACTAATATTATAAATGTGAATGTATGGATGTTTGGATGTTTGTTGCTCGATCACGTCCTAACATATGAACTTGGACTTAATCTAATTTATTTAGCATATCCTACTATCCTACTAATATTATAAATGTGAATGTATGGATGTTTGGATGTTTGTTGCTCAATCACGTCCTAACGTATGAACGGATCGGGCTGAAATTTAGAACACAGGTAGATTATAGTCTGGAAGAACACATAGGCTCTTTTAACACTTTTTATCCCGGAAAAACAACGGGAACGGAAACTTCGCGGTTGACACCGCGGGGCGCTGCTAGTTTTAAAATAATTCTTAAAAATATTGTTCTTGGAGCAAAGGTTGGCCATTGCCATCCAAACGCGGGAACGCAGCCAGCATCATGGGCACTAAACTAATTATTTGTGAATAGTATTATTTATAGCGTATGTTATTGTAGCCTCTATTTATATAAGGCATACCTATTTTCAGCTCACTATCACAGCAATGATATTCCAAGAGTTGGTAGGTATTTGAGGCAAGCTGAATACTTGTCACATAGCTCTTATATTATATACCCCAACAAGGAGCCCTGGCTGGTAAGTAGTGGGACAAAACGTTCCAAATATTATTTATTACAAACTAAGCTTCCTCAGCAATATTTAACTCCTAGCCAGAAACAGTTTCTCTTGAACATATTTACTCCTAAAATAATTTAAATAACGTTCCAAAATCGTTGTAAAATAATTATAGCTATATTTATATTTTATGGTGATAGAACTCTCTTAACGGTGCCTACATGGGAAGAACATCACCTTTGCCTTTAAAATTATCTTATCCTTTCACCAACATTAATGTGTAAAAGTGTTCCGGTCTAAAGGATTACATTTTCACAGTTACAATGTTAAGAAGCTATTATTTTATTTCTGCCTAAGTATGCATATTCTATTTAACGTTAAGTGCAGTTGTAATCTCCGTATTTGTTATGTAAACTTATTTATTATTATTGTACTTTGTGTGAGGAGCACAGCACAGTACAGTACTCGGTTATTTTAGCTCTTCTTGTTCTTAACATTGCGTAGCACTGTTCTGATTGGGTTACGTGTTGCAATGAAGCATCTTTCTCGTCTCGTCTCTCAATCTTAAATCAAAAGGTTCAACAACATCTAATATTTACATCTAGATTGGCTATGATCATCATTTACTATTTCAAGTTGAGGTTTCAAACTTTTTTTTAGCAAACTTTAAGTTATTATTGAGAAATTGGCGCTAACAGAATTTAAAAAGCGAAATTTCAAAGAGATGCGATTTCTCGTAGCGTCCACTGCACTCCCATTTATTTTTAGTGTCAAATGTGTCAAAAGAATGTAGGGCGCATTTTCAGTGCAATATTCTCTGGGGGAGGCAGGGGGTCGCACTACGACGCTACATTATTACGTTTTACTCGCTCGACAGCGCTCGGGAGATGTGTAAGGTTAAGCTGGTTACAGACACTCGGAACCAAAATGATAAAACTTATAGGTAGGTACTATATTGCTAAACCGTACCGCTCTATCATAGTGAGCATGAAGATATGAAAGAGTATGAGTTAAGAAGTCGAAGTCAGCGCGTACATATTTTTATTGTTCAGTCCATTACTTATATTCTCAAGCCTAGCTTTTTCAAATTTATAATTAAAAAATTAAATACACTTAATTCAGGAGACACAACCTGGGATACGTGGCTCGGGAACTTCCACATGGTGCACCCTGGGCATCACACAACAACTTGTCTCGGTGGCTTCTTGTTGTGTGATGGCGAATACCGTTCGGGGCTAGGAAATTCTATACGCGCTCTTCACCCCCTTGAGCAGAGCACGTAGAGGTTGGGGAGGAGAACTGGAAGAATTGGGAATGTTACTCGGCTGATACATCGGCCAAGTAAAATTCCTAAGTCTTTCAGATGAGGGTCCTCCACGAGCACTCTCATTAGCAGAGTGCTCAGTGGAAGGACAAAAGGCTCGATGAGGCAATAGCGGTGAAACCACGGCTATCCCTAGCCGCGGTGTTGAGGGCGAACCTCTCGCTGCCGACCATCATGGCCGTGCGAGGTGAGGTGAAAGGTTTCTCGGCAGTGAAAGGTTCTGTGAGTTAAGGACTAAGAGTTGGAAACCTCTCACTCCTTCACTGAGGCGGAAGTGGACACGGGGGCAAGCCTGGTGAGTTGTCACTCTGGGCTCGCATCCCGTCTCCGCAGGAGGGCTTGGGGCGTCGGACGCTTAGGGCCGTCCGATGCCCCACCTAGGGATAGGCCTTCGAGGAGGTGAGGCGCTGCTGATTTCCGGCAGGTAACTAGAGCCAAATGTGTGAAGTGCGAGGCAGGTCCGCAAAGGCGGTGGCAGGTGGGTCAGGGTCGTTGACAGGAGTGCGAAAAGTGACCCTGCAACCCTGAGCCCTGGCCATGCAGGCAAAATTTCTGAGGGTTTTAGCCGGTACGGGCACCATGCCTGTCGTCATCATGGTTTTGAACCCGACATTGCTCACCATGTCCCTTCATAGTGGGGATACGTAAATGTATCTCCCCCACACAAAAAAGAGGCACAACCTTTATTCAATAACAACAAAAAAAACATACTGTTTTTAGTGAAATAAATGCCAATTATCGTTATTTTAATTGGTCATAAATCAAGAATTTGCAAAAAAAACCTGTTTAAAATCTTCTGCACACCAACGATGAAGTTCACGGCCATGTGGTTATAAAAGATATAAACAGCTGGGCAAAGCCCAAACTTCCAGAGGTTACGGTTGCTAGTGAAGAACCACCCGGCTATGACTGCGTTGTGTCGAGGATTACGATAGCAAAAGCTTTTTAGGATGTGCCTCTATTATTATATGTTTTATCATACTTACTAAGAGTAACGTCTCTGATGAAGCTGATAAGAAAATATTATGAAGAATGAATTTTCAAATTCCGCTTTAATATTTTCTTTTAGACAATAGAGAAATATAGCCCTTGGGAGGATTACGAAAACAAGCCAACGTGATAGATTACGATCTAAACCCTGTACAATAAAGGACTTACGGCGTGGATTCCAACAGACTAAGGTATGTCTTTGTGTGAATTCTAGAAGACTCAAGTCTCTAGAGTCATGACGGGGCGGTATTGCACCTGTCATCGTGTTACCGAGCTAAAACGAAACGTTGAAACGGTCCGGAAATTCAAAGTCTTATAGCCTTTGAATAAGCCAGCTGTTGTTCAAGGTTTCTTTGAGAGATAAAATCCTCGACGTTGTGAACCGGCACAGAACCGGTGACCGACACAGCTATGTGCATTAACAAGCTAAAGCGGTAACTGTCGCAGACACCATATCAACACCAAAGTACCTACGTCCACGTCCACCCCCCTTTGAGATGAACGTAGTTTGGTCTGAAGATTACGAACTAGGAAGTGGAATGTCATAAATCTTGAGCCTGACTGATTAACGATATACCCAACTCCAAGTAGTAACCAGAAAGGACAAATCAAACAGAATTGGACGCCGAATTATGAAAGAAGATTGTTGTCAGCTACTGTAAATGATGGTTCGAACACAATTTTATGCATTTCTATGTCTCTGTCACTCTCTTTGAACACACATTTACGTAAAGAGTGACTGTCCCGACCAAGGGCGGATTCAGGTTTGGTTCCAGGGTTAGGTCACATAGTCATGTTCAAGTCACAAAAGTGTGCGATAAGTACATGTATGCTTTTTATAATCAGTGGTCCACCTAGGTACTGGACCCAACCCAGGGGGGTCATGTCTCCCATGACCCGCCCCAATGGATCCGCGCTTTGATCCAGAAAAGGCGAGCACGAGCATTCAGGGAAGAGACTCATCTGGACGCTTAAAAGGCTTCGTAGATGTTTCACCAAAGGCAGCATTTGGAGATCTTGAACAACGTTTCATTTTTTTATAGTACTCTACACTACATGTCGGAACGAGCAGAACATGCATCTTATGGTAAGCAACACTCCTCATGGCAGCGTAATAGGTCACTTAGTTATTGCAATAAATCATTAACAAGCTCTGCACTGTACTGGACGAAGAGAGATATAAGATTATATATCTTTATGCCCTGTAATTTATTTGGAAACTGAAATAGAACTTTGTCCTTCAAACCGGAACACAGTGATATTTTCACATTCCTTATTGGCGGAAGAATAACTGACAAAGGTGTGGTACTTCCCTAGACGAACTCTGCAAAGAGTCCGTCTATTGACTAGTCCTAATGCTAGTCAGTGATTACACTATTCACTACAATCATTTGATTTGTTTGTCGATCCAAGCCTTTATTTATCAAACTGGCCGGCCAGGTCGGTGATGCAATCCGGAATGCAGGGCAGTATTTCATATTAAAAATTCCATATAAAACGTGCTTGCAATAGTTGTGTCGCGATTTCGTTATTTGTTCCTGTTGCTATTCTGCTCGCTCAAGGAATCTTGTCCGCCGAAGATACTGCGCATTCTTCGTAAAGTGGAATCCTAAGATAATTAAAATATTTCCTTGTCTGTATTCTTAGATAAAGGGGAGAATATCAATTAAATATTGTAGAACATTCCTGACACTACACTATCTTACCACATACCAAGCAATGCCTTTGTATTATGGGCCCCAGATAGTTGAAAAGATATTACAATTTTAAAATCATTAGAATATAAAACTGTAAATATGTACAAACTTATGTTACGCCTAGAAACAGAAACGGACTTATTATCAACTAAGCCAAATCCAGACAAATAAATAAATCATAATCCACCTACTTCTCTTCCCTTAGGATATTAATTTTATCCATCCCAAGTTTGCCTGAAAGAAATTGCTTTAAGCGATAAAGCCGTCAGTCGTTTCACTGGTCAGTTGATGTCCTATATTCTATACGGTATTTAATGGTATGCCAACAAATAATTTTCAATCAATCAAATAGTTTTACTCTTTCTTTAAATCATATTGTACAAACTTAGGTACCCTTTAATAATAACGATTTCAAGTGCTTATTTTAGTTCTAGATACGATTTCAACCAAAATTATGCCTATATTAGCAACATCTCACTCTTTTAAAAACATGAGGTGCCAACCACTACAGAAAATTTGCCTATGTTAACAACACCTCGCGTAAAAAATTGGAACTTAGTCTTAAAAATTGGTCTTAGGAACTGCCGATAGGTACAAGTAAAAACTTATAACTCGGAATTTGATAGCTTGTAACCAGAGGGTGTGCCCTGCCCATCATGGCATGACCATCTAGAAATGCACCACCATTTCCTATTTAGCTGACGTATTTCTAGATGGCCATGCCATGATGGCCAGGCCACGCCCTTTTAGCATTTCCCATTGGATGACGCATTTCTAGATAGCCAATGGCTATGGTCCCGAGTTTACCCGAAGATTTCTTATCATATCCGAGCGTGACGGTAGAATTCATTTCACAGCCCACGAAAAATCTGTCTAGGCGCGCTAAGAGAAGTTTTCACTTCAAAAAGGGAGGTGCCAACGACTACAGAAAATATGCCTATATTAGCAACATTTCACGTTGTTAAATTCGTACTTCCCATTGCCGTTATTATTCCTCTATAAAAATCCGTCTATATGCTATTCCAGGCTATACGTATAGACGTTCCAACGACAAACATCTAAAATTCCAAAGTTTCGAATTTTTTACCTATTGATAGGAAGTAAAATAACTTACGAATGAGATAAAAACTGAGTACCTACCTATGTATAACGGCTGCACCTGTGCGGACCGGCGTCGCAGGGAGTCATCCGTCACCCGAGCGACGTGTCATATCACGTGATATACGCGGGCCGGGACAAGCGAGGCAACACGTGAAATATAGCAGCCATTGCGACCCGGGAGAACGGGACCAGAGGTGCCTTTTGTTGCTACTCTAGATGACACGAAGATGAATTACTCCACCTTTACACGTTTCGCTTTAGTTTACAGGTAGGTCAGATGACAGAAGAAGTGTTTAGGTTTTACACAAATACAAAATTAAACTACAATGAAAACTACAGTACATACCTGACTAACCATAACTTTCTACTGTAACTACATCTAAATTACCGATCAATGAAGGTCTTGAGATTACCAATATTATCAAGCCCATTTACCAGTCTGAAGCGTGCCCAGCATGGTGATGTTGACGGCATTGCCACTACACTTGCTAATGCTTGCAAATGCTTATACGAGTACGTTGCGCCAATTAAAAGCCATTAAGGTCTCGCATCGCATTGACCCAGCGCTTGGAAAGGTTTTTAAAAATGAAATGAGGTCCAACCCCTCGCGGGCCCTATGTTTCAACAGCAAACTGCTGCAATAGACTTACTATATGGATCTGGAAGATGTGATGACGCCACAGTATCAACACAAGTTGCATCCCATTCTCGGATCCTACCCAACCATTCATTATCTTTCATATCTTGACAAAACACCTGATGGTATGACCTTTGGGTCACGTGCAAGACCATTCTGTTCGAATGTGGGTGGAACACCGTCAATGAAAAAAGCCTGACGCGGCGTATGATATTATTCAGACGGGGTGGCTTAATAAGCAAGAAAGACTGATCGAGTGAATCGACTGCAGTCTCACAGTATATATTTAAATACGTTCTATAACTCCTTGTACCCCAGCGCAAGCTAACAGCTATGTGAGATGCAGTTGATCTAATAACCTGCCGGTATTGAAAGATGGCAACGAGTTTGTAACCGTAGACCCACTATACAGATACAGCAAGAATACGAATACGACCCACGATAGCAATACACGTATCGCGAGGAGAGTTCGATACTACATATCCACATTCAACTCCGACATTAGAGTTTATTTTACGACATTGACCAAAAAGAAATTTCTCCAAAGGAGCTCACTATGTTTCCACAGGGGACCTAGTTCTATCAATAGAACAATCGATGGAACTAGTGGGAACAGATCACTACGAGAGCATCGGCATCGGTCTTACAATAGTAAAATTAGGTACAATGCGAACTCAAACTCTAAAGCGAACTCGTAATCTTAGGTGCGAAGATACATAGGTAAATGTGTTTCGGTTTTTGCCACACAGTGAGTATTCCAACTATATCTCTTAGTTACATATTTATAAGTACATATTACATAATTATTTTATTAACTATCTGCATCCCATAAGATTTGCTTATTTTTGGCAAGTCAATGTCGTAGGAGGAATGTCCAACATATATCACAAGTAATGCCATAATAATAATCATCCCAATTTCACAGTGAAAACCGTAATAAAATGTTTCCCTTCCGATTAATTTTATATCAGGCAGTTTACACCCTTTATAGGTACTTATACTTTGTAATCTTTTTAGGGCGAACGGAAACCGGACCCCTTAATTAGCCCTCAGGTCCCTTGTCCATCACCGTCCCGTCGAAAGCGAATAGGCGATCTCAAAGGTAGAATTAATTAACGAATCGGATCCATTTGATGCAAGTTTGAAGCATAGAGACGAGGGGTGAGGGTGAGGCACGAGGGCGGGGGAGTACTCTCCACGTAATTACGTCGACGCTGTCGCGTGCAGCCACCGTGTATTTATTAAGAGCACAAAGTGACGACCGGCAAACAGCCAGGCACCCGGGCGGGAGTCAGGTGCCAGCTAGCTGATGCGTTTCACCTACCACCGGCACATTCCAAACCATTCACAACTCTATTACAACATCGTTAAGCTCCAAACTCCATCACCAAAGTCTCGATCCCGGGCAAAGCTACATGCAATTGCAAACGGCGGCCCAACGCTCGTTGCCAATGGTTACATCTGGGTGATGTGGGTGGAAGGGGGACCGATACAGACATGCGTTATAACTTATAACATAGTTAATATTTGACAAGGGATGTTCTAGGAATATTTATATTGCACGGACTTCCACGGATCCCCGGGGATGCAAGGAAATCAATAATGCTGTAAAATTCATTGTACGCAGGTGCAAACGATTATGTGACTATTACGGAAATGGTACTGAAGAAAAATCGTACTTTTAAGTACTGAGCGAATTTAGGGAATCGTCACCGAAATTAAATCCACTCTCAAAAGAGTGGATTTAATTTCGGTGACGATTATGGCACTTAATGGGACAGTTTTTATCTTAGACGTTTATTCGTTTTAGGTTAATGTTTCGCTATAACAGTATCCGGACTAATTGTTATTGCTTTCTTGTTTTTCTTTAGGGTAATCGGAAAATTTGATTAGGGGATTTGACTAGTCTCGAGTCCTAATAGAGTTGTAGTAAATAGTGATATTAGGTGATAGGCTTAGATAAAGTTAAACTCTTTGGAGATAAGACTCATTTGTACAGTCTTTCAAAAGTACCACTTGTTGGTTACATGTGCTATTTCGTAACGCAGTGAAGAGCTAAACTTCTGAATATTTTTTGGGGAAACAAACCACTTCAAAACCAAAAATAACTTTAACCATAAAATCCTTAGATTATTAGATACCTAGTATTTAGTATTTATTTAGTATTTAGATTTAGTAGTGGTAGGACTCTTAGCAGAGTCCGCCTGGGGAAGTACCACGCCTTTGTCAAATATTCTACCGTCAAGCAGTAATGTGCAAACATTACTGTATTCCGGTTTGAAGGGCAATGATTGCAGAGAAATTACAGGGCTTAGAGACATAATATCTTAGATCTTTGGGTGACGAGCGCAGTGCAGTGCTAGGTAATGATTTGGACTATCATGTTCCAATAGCTGCGTGTTACTGTGCTGTTATGTGGCAAGCATGTTGCTTACCATCAGGCACATGACCTGCTCGTCTCATCACTCCATGCCATAAAAAAAAAAATACCTAGATAATTGCTGTTACATCCTAGTGGACGTAACAGTGGTCCTAGATATTAATTCAAATTAGTTTTGCTGAAGTACTATTGGTTTGTTATGAGCTACCTTTGTATGCGGTGGTTCAAGATTTGATTAGTTTCACAATACAAAATCAAGAATTACACTTCAAATAAAAAGTAAAGGGTGAGACTTACGTGATGATGAATCTCCTATACCTACCTGCCTGCCGGCAGTGATACGACGACACGTTGCACTAAATTATTTACTGAAATTTTGAAAATTGAGAAAACATTACTGTGTTCCCGTTTGAAGGGCAATGCAGATAAATCACTGGGCTAAGAGATAAAACACCTTAAGTACATCTCCGGGTGACGAGCGCAGTGCAGTGCTAGATAATGATTTGTACTCTTCATGCTCCAATAGCTGCGTAGCTCTGTAAGAACGGACATTATTCCTCCAGGCCACGTGGTTCGACAGCGTAGTTCGATCAATCGAACCACGGACACTTTTTTTTCCCGTTGGTTCGACTTTGGAATCGCACCACGTGAACTACTGATATGAAAATGATGTGAAAATGTTTTTGTTGTGATGTTTAGGATACGTGTGACTGCTGTTTTTATTGCGACCTAATAGATGATCATGAAAATAGATAGCATTTTGGTTACTGCAGGTCATTTGTGATTTTGCAGGGCTTGCAGTCTGCAGAGTAAACTCAGGGAGGGACTGTAGAATCATCAGTGTTTGAAGGGAAATGTTTCCAGATATATTACAGGCTATAGAGACTATCTTAAATATCTAAGTGACGAGCGCAGTGCAGTGCTAGTAATTAATTGCTCTCTTCGTGTTCCAATAGCTGTGTGACACAGTGCCATGATAGAAAATGCATGCTTTATTACCCGACTGAAAGAAGGGTTATGTTTTTTGCGCGTATCTTGTATGTTTGTAAATTTCTTTATTCTCGTATCTTCCAAACGGCCGAATGGATTTTGATAATTAAGATATCGTTAAATTCCTCTCAATCACCCAAGTGTTCTTAGATAGTGTATAATGTTTTTTTTATCTGTTGATTTTTTGCAGTCAGGTTTTTATAAAGTGAAAACTTCTTTAGGCGCGCTATAGACAGAATTTTCGTGGGCTGTGAAATGGATTCATCAATCGTCACGCTCGGATATGATAAGAAATCTTCGGGTAAACTCGGTAAAAACGGCCAGGTAGGTACCAGGGCAACAGAAACAGTAAAGTTTCGATTACCTACCTCCAACAGCCCAGCGTTTATCTCCAGATACCAGGACAACAGAAATATGAAAGAGTTGCGTTTGCCCCTAGGTACCAGTACCAGGGCAACAGCAAGTTTTCACTTCTATCGGCAGTTCCTATGACTGCCAATTTTTTTTTATATTAAAGTTGTTTGTATTATTTTTTTAATTATATAATCTTCAGGCCCGTCTTCGTAATTCAGAAGAGTAAATGAAAGAGCAAGCAATTAACCTTTAACTAAAGCAAATCATCCCACGTCCGGTGGTTCAACAAAGGCACCGGAAATTACGTTTCTCTCGCAGACGCGGCCCCGGCTCGACAGGATCTTCCGAAAACTCAGGCCCTTCGTACACTACGCTACGCAAATCTTGGATAATCGACGATTTTAGTCTCCAAGCGACTACCGCCATACAAATTCATTGAGGCTCGTACACTAGTTGCGTCGCCGACATTCGTCCTGCGACTCGCGTCGCGCCAGTCGTGCGCTACCTGCCTGCCGAGATCGTCGCTACATAAATCGCTGCGATTTTTCAAGATGGCGGAGCAGTTATTGAATATTACATTTGTTTCTGAGGTGGAGAATGTCATGTCGCTATGTCAGTAGTGGCTGAATAGGCAATTCACGTCTTGCGATTCAATGCCGTGTGTACGGACCGTGCGCTACTCAATACTCGCGACACGATACTAATGTAGTATACAACATTAGTATCCAAGATTTGCGTAGCATAGTGTACGAAGGGGCTCACGGTTCCCGGATACGTTCTCCGACTAAAACAAGAAAATATTTTTGAAGTGAAAATTTCTTTAGGTGCGCCTAGACAGATTTTTCGTGGGCTGTGGATTGAATTCATTCGTCACGCTCGGGTATGATAAGAAAGCTTCAGGTAAACTCGGGACCATGGCTATTGGCCATCTAGAAATACCTCAGCCAATAGGAAATGCTGAAAGGGCGCGGACAGGCAATCATGGCATGGCCATCTAGAAAAGCATCAGCCAATGGGAAATGCTGACGCATTTCTAGATGGCCATGCCAAGATGGCGAGGCCACGCCCTCCGGTTACACCCGTGTAGTGTAGTAAGCTATCAAATTCTGAGTTATAAGTTTTCACTTCTATCGGCAGTTCCTATGACTGCCTATTATTATTATTTTTTAACTATAATAGGTTCGCACTTGACCACCATCTCGCCTGATGTTAAGCGCCGATGCGATCTACGATGGAACGTGCTTACCTAGAAGAAACCGATTCACTCTCGATTTGAAGACACCAAGATTGTAACTATCGGGAAAAACCCACTCAGGCAACGCAATCCACAACCTAGACGTTCTTATAACAAACGTGGAGTCAAATCTCTTCGTTCGTGTTTTTGGAACATCAACCATGAAACGATGTCGCTTTTTTGAGATACGATAATTCCGATAGAAGAAAGGGCTAACTACAACTTAACTTATACATATAACTTAATACAAGTATTTTTATTTATTAGACTGATCTAAACCACATGGCAAAGTATGAAAGACCCCTATGGGTAATAGCAGTACAATAAGTAAGACTTAAATGTAGAGGTAGGACTCTTTGCAGAGTCCGTCTGGGGAAGTACCCCACCTTTGCCAGTTATTCTACCGCCAAGCAGTAATGTGCAAACATTACTGTGTTCCGGTTTGAAGGGCAATGTTTCCAGAGAAATTACAGGGCTTAGAGATAAAATATCTTAGATCTCTGGGTGACGAGCGAAGTGCAGTGATAGGTAATGATTTGGACTCTCCACGTTCCAATAGCTGGTTGTCACTGTGCTGTTATGTGGCAGGCATGTTGCTTACCATCAGGCACATGTCCTGCTCGTCTCGTTACTCTAAACCATAAAGAAATAAAAAAAAATGCCAGTCTTAGGAACTGCCGATAGAAGTAAAAACTTAAAACTCAGAATTTGATAGCTTACCTTGGAAACTACACGGGTGTAACCGGAGGGCGTGGCCTCGCCATCTTGGCATGGCCATCTAGAAATGCGTCAGCATTTCCCATTGGCTGATGCGTTTCTAGATGGCCATGCCATGATGGCCTGTCCACGCCCTTTCAGCATTTCCCATTGGCTGACGTATGTATTTCTAGATGGCCAATAGCCATGGTCCCGAGTTTACCCGAAGCTTTCTTATCATACCCGAGCGTGACGAATGAATTCAATTCACAGCCCACGAAAAATCTGTCTAGGCGCGCCTAAAGAAGTTTTCACTTCAAAAAATGAAACGAAAACTTGCCCCTTTTTATATTGATGACAAGACGAGAAGGACATAATTATACTTTATGGTAATCAACACGTCTTAATATAACAAGACAGGTGCAGACAGCATTACCTAGCCCTGCAGTGCGCTCGTCACCCAGAGTAGGTCAGGGATGTAACGGAGGTGATCTTATCGGAACCGAAGTCGGAGTCGGAGTTTTTAAATTTGATTTATCGGAGTCGGAGTCGGAGTCGGAGTCGGAACCGGAGTCGGAGGTAGGGTCAGAAGTAGTGGTAGGAGAGAGATTTTTATTTTAGGACAAATAAAACATTCATTCAAACTGTTCATTGTTTTGTTTCATGAAATATCACAAAAAATGAAAAAAATTGAATATTCTAAAATAAACAAAAAATTCAATTAATTGAATCCCAAAGTGCCATATAAAGTATGTTAAATGAACAAAAGCTTTTAAACAAATTAAATTAAATACGTTGACACCAAAAGTGTGTATATGTACTTCATGCACATAAGCTTTGAAGCTGTCTCAGTCTAAGATATTTCTTAAGAGTGCGCGTAATGCCAGGAAAAAATCTGATTTCACCCGCGCGAGGCCCTTCTTAATATGATGTGCATAAAGTCGAGAATAGCATGACACAGTTTGGAGGGGAAATCAATATTAAATCAGGAGTTAATTTATGACCAAGTTTTATTTAATTACTCAATAAATTTAAAAAGTGTTCGGTCTAATATTTATTGTGTGGTTCGGTTACTTTAATAGAACGTAAAATTAGAAATTTTATTATCAAAAGGTCGGTTAAAAAATAATGTGGGGTCATCGCTGATAATTTCGAGTACATGAATTAAAATAGTTTTTTCAGGTGCCATTTTAATTTTTTTATGTAAAAAAATCTGATCTATTTTTAAAATTCTATTCGGTTATTGTGCTTTTTCTTGATTGTACCCACACGTCAATGTTTTTAGTTTCTTAACATCAGTGAGCGGCGTCGAAAATGTCCTTTTTTCGTTTTCTGGCACTAGGCGGCCCCTTGTAGATTAAATCGACGCCACCAAAAAGGTATTCGCTTGCTACCGAGCCTGGTGGACACAATAATATTGGCAAACATTTAATATAAGGTGCTGGAATTTTGCGTTTTTCTATGTTGTGCTCATTTAGTATACTTTTCATTACACTCGTGCGTGGGAGATTCCCTGCGCGACATGTTCCTGCGAAACTGTTCGTTACTGTCGGCGCAGGGCGCCGCCGCTAAGTTATGCTTCGACATCCGATTAACCTCCGATTCAAAAGTTTCGGAACCGGAGTCGGAACCGGAGGTGTAAAACTAATCGGAACTTCCGACATAACGGAGTCGGAGTCGAAGCTCCGTAACATCCCTGGAGTAGGTATATCAATATTAATGTTTGATTAGTTCGTATTATATGGAGAGATATTTCATTACAGTTTGATACTTCTCGTCCTACTAGAAAAAGCTTTTCACGATTTGAAATGTACCTACTTCCGATTTTTATACAAATTACTAATCTTATTATAAGTACTATGATGTATTTAAAGCAATCGAAAAACCCCAACAATCATAATATTTCTGGTCCACCTCAGGTAGTCCTTCTTATAAATCACCTACTGTAGCTATATATAAAAACAAATTATAATATCGCTTTTCGATAAAGATTGTTCCGAACATTTATTTTGATCAAAGACGGAAAAATGTAATGAAGTTGGCCTCTCCAGGGCATCTTCCATCTTCCGGGGCGAGTGGATTGTATATTCTCCAGTGTGCGTACCACAGACGCTTTCTTTCTTAACAGACAATTTTTGAAACTGTTAAAAGTAAATCCTAAAATGTAGGTAGGTACCTACTTTAAATACTTTTTGCGCCTCGTGACTCGCTCCTTTACTTACTCTTTTGGAAAGGGTACTAGATAGTCTAATAAGAAAAAATTGCAGTCATAGGAACTCCCGATAGAAGTAAAAACTTATAACTCAGAATTTGATAGCTCACTTTGGAAACTACGCGGGTAAAACCTGAGGGCGTGGCCATCACCTCATGACCATGGCCATCTAGAAATACGTCAGCATTTCTAGATGGGACTCAGGACCATGACCATTGGCCAGTTAAAGTTCAAAAAACACTTCTATTGGCAGTCGTGGGGACTGCCGATACTCTAATTCTACGAAAACCTATTTTCGAAAAAAAACTCGCGACTTTCCTACTCACGTTCTACTTCGTTTCGTCCGATACAACTTTGTTTGACGTTTAAATGTTCTAAGCATACTCTAATTAGAGTAGGCTTAGAACATTTAATCGGACAAAACGACGGATCGAAGTAGAATCGGAGTTGGAAAGTCGCGAGTTTATTTCGAAATTACGTTTTCGTAGAAAGAGAGTAGACGTCCAAGTGTCTTACAGAGCATAATTTGGTTTCACTAGTTCCAACCATGGATGGCATACAGACCTGATTCCATCATTAAGGATAGTTCCGCAATAACGGATACAATTTCAGCCGGCGCAGAAGGAACTAACCTAAAATTAATAACTAATATTGTATATTAATTTACGCTCGTACAGCATTCATGAGGGATACCTACTTATCACAGAGAACATACTCTTTGCTTATAGCATAACTGAAAGCGCTCCATATTTTTTTTTTTTTTTAATAAAGAGTGACGGGACGAGCACGACATTTGCCTGATGGTAAGCAACATGCCTGCCACATAACAGCACAGTAACACGCAGCTATTGGAACATGAAGAGCCCAAACCATTACCTAGCACTGCACTGCGCTCGTCACCCATAGTTTCACATAATTTCACTGGTAACCGCCCTGCCTTCAAACCGGAACATAGTAATGTTTGCACATTACTGCTTGACGGTAGAATAACTGGCAAAGATGTGGTACTTCCCCAGGCGGAATCTGCTAAGAGTCCTACCACAACAAAACTTCTACTACTAACTACTATTTATCACTATTAAGTACATGGACTTCTCTCAGGTACCTTACAAATTAAATGTAACACAAGGCCTTCGTTACCATTCTAAAGCAAACTCAACGCTTAACTGTTAATATAAGTCTCGGTCGCAAACGCTTCCTTTTACTGACAAAATATTTGCTTATGTAAGAGCCAGGATATTCATCATATGTAATAACGTACATTACGGGCCCGCCCACGCTCGCTGTCTCGCTGAGCTCACGAGATAAAACCTACAGCTTTGACTTTGCACAGCCTACATGTGTAACATTAATAAGCTACGCACTGGGAATAATGGAGATCTATTAGTTTTTCGCCGAAATCGTTACTGGTTACCGGTGGCCTAAAAAAACTTGGTAAAAACTTGTTCCCAATTAGTATTTATTTAACATTATTTTTGTTTGAAATCCGACGTAACCATATAACTATTCTAAGAAAATATATAAATACGTGTCTAGCTTTGTGTTTGACTCGATTTGTTTCCTAAGTAAATCTTAATATGGATAAATCTCCTGTGACGATGTTTGTCCGCGATGGATTCCTAAACTACTTAACCGATTTTAAATTAAATTGGCACACCGTGAGCAGTCTGGTCCGACTTGAGAGATAGGATAGTTTTGTTTTCGGTTAATAGTCCTTATATGACGAAATCCGAGCGAAGCCGGAACGGGCCGCTAGTTATATAATATTGAAAGGTACTACCAGTGTCCTGCGGTTTTAACCGCTTCGTTTCAATTTCTGTTATTTTCTCGTGACTATAATCCGACTGTGTTCCAAACTTCAACACGGTCCGTTTTACTTTTGCGACGTGATTGAGCAACAAACAGCCAAACTTTCGCAGTTATAATGGGACTAGTAGTGCGTCGCGTAGTTCCCGTTTTAAAGTAGCCTATCTATGTGCTAGTCCAAACTATAATCTGGCTACCCTCCAAATTTCAAACCCCATCCGCTAAGTCGTTCCATCGTGATTGAGCAACAAACATCCAAACGTTGACATTTATTATACTATCAACGCCCCGCAGTTTTACCCGCTTAGTTCACATTAATTTCCCGGTATAAAAAGCATATGTGTTTTTCCAGACTATACATAGGTAATCTAACCGCGTTCCAAAATTTCAATCCGATCCGTTCATACGTTACGACGTCATTGAGCACCAAACATCCCAATATTAACATTTATAATATTAATGGGATTAGTACGAAGTAAGGTTGATATAAGTTACTTAGGTACTATGAATTTTGCAAAACCGATTTGAATATTTTGAGGTCCATATAATATTGTGACCGTTAAACCCATCCACAGAGCTCGGCGGGAGCGTGCCCTTTGTTCTAGAAGAACATAATCTCTTGGAATGGGTCCAGAGATTGCGCAGATCCCGTTATCTATCGAAACAATAAGACGGTGGGCACAGAAAGGCACTTGGTTATACCGTAAAGTGGACTCTAAATGTTTTAGCTTAGAATAAATTCAACCAACGGCCTTAACATTTCGAATGAGCAGAATTCGGCCGTTTTTGGGTTAATTGTCTGCCGTTGTTTGGAAAAATTAGAATAGAATAAATATGTTGGTAAAGCCATCAAATAGGGCTACCTGGGACTATCTGTAAGGAGGAAAGTGAGGCTTTTGCTCAGCAGTGGGTAATTTAGACTAGTGACAATGTGGTTCGTGGCTCGGGAACCTCTTCGTGGTGCACCTTGTGATCATTCAGCAATGCTCGATGCTACACGAGGCTAGTTTTTCAAGCTTCGTGTAGATAGAAATATCGTTGCTTAGCATTGTCTACACGAAGCTAGAAGTACTAGCTTGCTATCCTAGCTTGAAAAACTAGCCTCGTGGAGCTGGGGCATAATAGTGGGGCTAATAATAGCATAATAGTCCTATTACAAGTATCAGTGATGTGAACTCAAAAGATTTTACGCTGACGCTATGCAGCTACGGCGCTACATTAATCTATATATATACTAGCTGACCCCGCAAACGTTGTTTTGCCTTAGTGAACAACCCTTGTCACTTAGGGGTATGAAAAATAGCTAGTACCCGATTCTCATACCTACAGAATATGCATATAAAATTTGGTTAAAATCAGTAAAGCCGTTTCGGAGGAGTAAGGAAACAAACACTGTGACACGAGAATTTTATATATAAGAAAAATCAATGTCACTTTTCGTTGTTATTGAACTCCTCCTAAACGGCTGGACCGATTTGAATGATTTTTTTTGTATACGTTTGGGTAGGACCCTGGAAGGTTTAGATTCACAAATCAGCCCGGCAGATGGCGCTGCAGTTGATATCTAGGTTATTATTCGAGCGAAGCCGGAGCGGGCCGCTAGTATTTTCGTAAAAAAAAGATAATTTATTGAACAGAAATACAATAATAATTACAATGAATGCAATGAATGTAATGTGGTAAAAAAATCCACCAAAGAGTGACGTAAGAAATGTTTGCCTCAAAAACTTTATAAAATAGCACAGATAAAGAACCAACCACAATATCAGCCCATCATAAGTTTTCCGTGTGCGTGTAAGAATACATTTTTTCACGATCGCAAGGCGGCGTTCCCTAGGGTGGAATTATCCGTGTGGCCGCCAGCAGATAACGGGAAGAGGGGCGAATGGCCCTCATTAGGGATAAACAAACCCTTAGCTGCGACCGCTTATTTGGTCGTACGCGATCAACGTTCTATAATGGTTTCGATTTAGTTTTTTTATTTTAACTATTATAAGTTTACACTCGACCGCCATCTCGCCTGATGCTAAACGGCATACGGTCTTCGTTGATGCATGCATGATTCTTGAAGACATCGAGATTGGATCCATTTGGGAACCCCCACTCAGGCAACAGGCACCGCATTCCACAGCCTAGACTAAAAAAGTGGAGTTAAAGTTCCTCGTTCGAGTCTCGGAAGGTCAACCATGAAACTGTCGTTAAATTCATATCACTATTTTAAGGTACGAGCAGTCCGGTACAAAAAAGGGCAAGGTGGTATTAGATCATGCAGATCAGTTGTATACTCTCTGAAATGTATCCTATAAAGTAGTGATACACTAGCAATTTAATTATAATTTTGAATTGTTTATTAACATGTCCATTTAATATCAATAAGAATGACATAAATGGGATAGTAGGTATGTCAATCGTGTGATGTAGTTATGCAACAATATTTTTTATCGATAATCGTTTTCTTTCAATATAGAGTGACGTAAAGACAAGTAACACATCTACCCATAAAAGCTATTTGAACTTGATGAATTCAAATCACTACCTAGCTACGCTCTTTCCCCGGACAAATTGCCTGTAATGGTAGGACTCTTAGCAGAGTCCGTCTGGGGAAGTACCACACCTTTGCCAGTTATTCTACCGCCAAACAGTAATGTGCAAACATTACTGTGTTCCGGTTTGAAGGGCAATGTTTCCAGAGAAATTACAGGGCTTAGAGATTTAACAACTTAGATCTCTGGGTGACGAGCGCAGTCCAGTGCTATGTAATGATTTGGACTCTTCATGTTCCAATAGCTACGTATCACTGTGCTGTTTTGTGGCAGGCATGTTGCTTACCATCAGGCACATGTCCTGCTCGTCTCGTCTATATTAATGTATATATATATATATATATCTTCTTGCCCTCTACTTACTTTCAACGCATTGTCTTTCAAACCTGAACACAGTTATGAATACGTATTACTTTTTTAAGGCAGAATTACTGATAAAGGTGTGCTATTTTCCCAAGCAGACCCTAGAAAAAGTCATACAGCTAAAACTAGACATTAAACATTTTTATCCTGTGGGTACTTGACTTCTCATGCTAGAAAACTAACTATATGTATAACAACTACTATGATCCGTAGTTCAATTTTTATAACATTTTGTAGGGATAGGAATGACACAGTCTGCCTTCGCTGGTTATTTTACCGCCAAGCATTAATGTGCAAACTGCAAACATTACTGTGTTCCAGTTTGAAGGTCAATGTTTCCAGATAAATTACCGTGCATAGGGATAAATCATTTTATATCCTCTAGGTGACGAGAGCAGTTTAGTACTGCTCTCGTCACCGTCGTCACGTCAGTAACGGTTTGGGCTCGTCATGTTCGAATAACTGCGTGACACTCTGCTTTTATGGACAGCCGTGTTGTTACCATCAGGCATATGTACCTGTCCTGCTCGTCCCGTCATTATATAAATCTACTGTACAAAAAATATAATTCGAATAAAAACAGATAATATTTTGTAATAACAGCGATATTTACTCATATGTCGTGCATTGTCCATCATAGCAGCTCCCATGTCGGATGCCTGGGGCAGCGATAAATCCAATAAGATTCATGGCCCCTTATTGCGTCACCCGCTACTTTTTACGGTCCTTTTTACGCAGCTCAGAATGAAAGCTTTTATGGGATGCTGCGTTCCGTGCGAACTAGAGAAGAAAATTCTGATAGACGAATCAGAATTGATTTGTAGTTATTCTACTTCAAATCTAACTACTATTTGCGATAGAGGTTCCCTAGAGTGGTGTCACTTTCTGCACACAGTTGAACGAAGAGATTTGACTCTACTTTCATAATAATGATAACTGTGGAACTGATTGCCGAACTGGATATTCCCTAATACAGAATTTTAAATCGAGAGTAATTTGATATCTACGTTAGCAGGTAAGCACGCTCCATCGTAAACTACATCAGCGTCAGCGCTTAATTTCATGTACGGTGGCGGTCAAGAGCAAATCTGTAGTGGTAGGACTCTTGGCAGAGTCCTTTGCCAGTTATTCTACCGCCAAGCAGTAATGTGCAAACATTACTGTGTTCCGGTTTGAAGGGCAATGTTTCCAGAGAAATTACAGGGCTTAGAGATATAACAACTTAGATCTCTGGGTGACGAGCGCAGTGCAGTGCTAGGTAATGATTTGGACTCTTCATGTTCCAATAGCTGCTTGTCACTGTGTTGTTATGTGACAGGCATGTTGCTTACCATCAGGCATATGTCCTGCTCGACTCGTCACTCTTTATTTAAAAAAAACTTTTATTAACATAAATTCCTTCGGATACGTTCATATTAGGTACCTATAGGCATAGCTGGGCATTAACTCGTTAATCCGTTAATCGTTAATTAACGAAGTTAACATTTTGATTAACAGATTAACTTTTAAGTTAACTTTTAAAAGTGTTAACGGACATGTTACCTTCCGTTAATTATGCAGAAGTCCGTTAATCGTTAATCCAATGCTTACTATTTACCGCACGGCACCTCGGCGCGGCGCAAAACACAGGTTCAGACAAGTATGAAACGAAAAATTGTTGGCGCAGTGTGACCATATGTGGCGGGTTCCTGCAATTTTGGCAGGATTGAGGCGTCATTTTAGCCTGTGGCATGATCGGTTGACGTTATGTGAAAACAAATATAATTTTGTTATCATAAGTCACATTTCCGGTAATCTCGAGTTCTTTTTAGCTGAAAATTTGAGCATAGACATATTCGAATTTGACTGACGTTTACAATTTAGTTGAATATTTCACACATCCCTAGTAAACCAAGTAGATTATAGGAATCCATAACTAGTGGGAAACTCCCCGATAAATTCAATCATACTTTTTCGATCGTTTATCTGTATTGTAACTTTCTTTTAATAAAATCGGTGGTAGTTCATTTCAACTAACTAAAGAAAAGTTAAATAAAATGAACAAATCAATGTATAAGAATGAAGAAATGGAGGTATACAATGAAAATTCCAACGTTTAACATCTTACTAATATTATAAATGGCAATTTTTGGATGTTGTAATGTTTGTTGTTTCATCACGTCAGAACGTCTGGGAACGGGGAATGATTGGGTTTAAATTTGGAAAACAGCCCTCAAACGCTGTAGTTGAACGTCTGCTATCCACGGGTAAAGACATTTTAACACCAAAGCGAGCCTCGCTTTCAGACGAGAACTTCGACATGTTAATGTTCATATAGGGCAAATAGATACCTCATGAGGGGATATTTATTTATTTATAATCGACAGGCCTCGTGGCTTAGTGGGTAGTAGCTCTGCATGCAAAGTTGAGGGTTGTGGGTTCGATTCCCTCCCAGTGCAAATATTTGTGTGATGAATTCAAATGTTTGCACTGTGTCTGGGCGTGTATTTAAAACACACATATAAGTATGTATTTAAAACTATATAAGTATTATATCAGCTATCTGGCCGCCATATTACAAGCTTTGCTTAGTTTGGGGTCAGATGGTGTTGTGTGTGAATTGTCCACCAATATTTATTTATTTACCTATGCGCATTATGCCCGACGATTAAATTACATATTAAATTATATTAAATAAAAAAAAATTGGCAGTCATAGAAACTGCCGATAGAAGTGAAAACTTATAACTCAGAATTTGATAGCTTACCTTAGAAACTACACGGGTGTAACCGGAGGGCGTAGCCTGGTCATCATGGCATGGCCATCTAGAAAAGCAGCTGCATTTCCCATTAGCTGACGCATTTCTAGATGGCCAATAGCCATGGTCCCGAGTTTACCCGATGATTTCTTATCATACCCGAGCGTGACGCTAGAATTCAATTCACAGCCCACGAAAAATCTGTCTCGGCGCACCTAAAGAAGTTTTCACTTCAATAACAAAATTAAACTCTACAAGTATGGTTTTTTCCTAACCTGTTAACTTCCAGAACCTAAACCAACAGGTTTTATAAGTTCACTAACGCAACGATATAAAAATCCAATACGCATATTAACGGATTAACGATTAACGTTAACTTCCGTTAATTCTTACGAAATGTAACGCTTTAACGTTTAACGAAGTTAACTTTTTTTGTAACGGATTAACGATTAACGAAGGTAACTATTTGATTAACGGTGCCCAGCTATGCCTATAGGTACATTAATCAAGTACCTACTGACCATTTTTTTAAGTTAAGTAGATAGGTATCACCCGGAGACACTAGTTTTCGAACTAGATTCGCAATCAAGGCATATCCCCCGATATCCGTGATAGGTACTAAGGTTATAGTGTTTTTTTGGTAGTCGTCAGATTTAAAATGTTTAGTTTGTTTTTAATTGAAGCAACGTTTGTGATCAACATTTTAATTTCTTTCATTTTCATTATCTAGCCAATGAACACTAAAAAGTATCAGTGAACAAATACGCCGTAAGCATTCCAACGAAATTCACTGGAAAATTGCAGTTTTCTGCAACTCAAAGGAAAAGCACTCAAACAAAGGCACACTGTACAACACCGCTGAAAGTGGCATTAGAGGGAAATAATTAAAAACCTTGTTAGTCTTAGC
Organism: Ectropis crepuscularia; assembly: GCA_963693475.1. Classification (NCBI taxonomy): domain Eukaryota; kingdom Metazoa; phylum Arthropoda; class Insecta; order Lepidoptera; family Geometridae; genus Ectropis; species Ectropis crepuscularia. The sequence goes on along the minus strand of OY856344.1, from coordinate 6,921,492 downwards.
TGCGAGCAATAATGGAGGCTCGCAAAGGAACGCTGAGCGAACAAAATAAACTAAGCGCTACGTCGTCTGAAGCCTGTATAAATGCAGCACATTTCCAGCCGTCTACCTCTTTATTGCCAGCCACGGTTGAGACAAAAGAACTAAAATGCCGCCCCGGGAATATTAATAAGAATTTATCTCGCGAGCCTTTAGCATCAGTCCACCGCTCGTTTAAAATTCATAAGCTCAGAATGCTAGCGACAACGGAGACGCTCAAGAAGGAAACACGATTTCTTTTAAGTGTAGGTTACTTATTCATCGCGAACTAACTCTGGAACATGTGACGTCACACTGAGTAGGGTAGTTTGAAGTGTGTTTCAAGAACAGATCTCGAATTTATGGGTTCACTGGCTAGAGTTCATCTAACGAAGCGGGATGTGCACGAACTATGTTACTTCGACACATTTTCACGCGTGATAAAATGCTGATATGTACCTACCTCTATGATTCAACGTTAGTATAGCCATTCGCCAATGGTAATTACGTCAGCAGGATGGGTGGGCTTCCGACTGGTAGGTAATTGGCTTGTTCATCTTGATCACCTATACCTAGACCTTTGTCTACGGATAATTCAGACATGCTTAGTGTATCGGTTTCTTGTACGTAAGCAAGCTCTATCGTAGACCGCATCGACACTTAACATCAGGCGATATGGCGGCTTAGTGCAAACCTATAACAAAAGTCTAAGTAGTTCGTTAAAATGAAAAGGCAATTAAGTAGGTACATTGTTTAGATGTGTTTTTCAGAACTTATCGTACAGACTACGTTAAAAACTTTCTTATTTTAGGTAGGTATGTATTCCTATTCAGAATAAATGGTCTGGTAACAGCACATCTGCACATAATGCATGATCATCTCGCTTAACTCTAACGGCTTTATCGAGCCATGTGTGCGAAATATTCGCTCACTTCGAAAATCGAAGGCTGATTTCCATAATTCACGCAAAAACGCCGTTCCTGACTATAATGCGAGCCGGTCCCGGGTCCCGGGTCCCGGTTCGCGTCCGGGAGGCCGGGAGCTCGCCCGGGACGGCGCAATGTGAACGCACTCTGTCACGTAATGGCGTCACGCGGTCTGGCAAGATGGCGGCGCGCTACTCGTAAAATGTACCGCCATTATTTGCAGGCCTCTCGTTTTCCACTTTCCATCGACTTTTACTCGCGAGAGAAAAATGTTTTACGAACCGTATCCTTATTTACTGTTAAGGACTTGGCGTGTTACTCACTCCTATTTCGCCTTTGTGTGGGTAGTTACTGCAACTTCCCTGTGTCGCTCGGTATAAAATTGAAGGTGACTCGGACTTGAGGTAACTCACAAGTAATATAAAACCATTAATAAGCCTCTTACCCTATCCGTCTCAGTCAACATCGGTGTACTATGCTGGGTGGCGGGGGCGGGTAGAGAGGCGCGGGAGGGGAAGCGCGGGGAGCGTTGCCATGGCAACGAACGGGGGCGCAGACCCGAATTTTATCGATTCGGATACAGACAGCAGCCGGAGAGCTCTCGCCTACACTAACACGATTCAACGGCCGTGTTTGCAGAACTCAGAGGTTTATAAGGGCTTTGACGTTCGGAAACACGTACTATTTAAATAGCTAGCTAGGTATATATATATGGCTGAGTAAATTCTGGCCGCATGCCCGCAAATTGCTTCTGTACGCGTTCATTGGGGTGGAAAATGTGTTTCCACAGCTCCAATGCTACATTCATGTGGTTCCAATAAAAACACGAAGTACACAATAGTAGATCAATTAGAACACGACTTTATTCGATTATTGGTAGGTATTGTGATTTTGTTTTATATAAGTTTGAATAGCAAAATAGTACCGACCCTGTAATTCATACGAAGAGGATTTACGAGCTTCAAAACAATTAAATTAAAGAATTAAAGTGGCAATATTTAGTATGCATACCTAGTACATATTTTGAAATACGTGCTGGGCTTCTTTATTAGTTTTCCATAATCTTTCTTATATATAAAATTCTCGTGTCACAGTGTTTGTTTCCTTACTCCTCCGAAACGGCTTTACTGATTTTTACCAAATTTTATATGCATATTCAGTAGGTCTGAGAATCGGCTACTAGCTATTTTTCATACCCCTAAGTGTTAGGGGTTGTTCACCCCAAACATTTTTTTTTTAATTTTTGGTCATTTTTTTTTGTTTTTATTTTTTTATAATGTAGCGTTAAAAATACATACAACCCTAAGTTTTTACCCTTTTATCACTAACCCCTGTTTTTTTATAGCCATTTTAGAAATTTAATCATTTGACAGTGAACTCCTAAACGACGGGACCGATTTGAATGTTTTTTTTTTGTGTGTGTATTCGAAGATGGTTTAAGAACACAAATAAGCCCGGCAGATGGCGCTGCAGAGTCTAGGTTATGTCCGAGCGAAGCCGGAACGGGCCGCTAGTCTTAATATAAAAGAGTCGTGTTAGTTAAAGACGGTTGGTATAGTCGGGAGAACGGCGTCTGTCGATCCGGAGACCCCGCGTTCAAAACCACGCGCACCACTGTCTTTTCGGAATCATGTGCGTAATCCCGCTAACTTAAAACGGTGACAGGAAACATCGTGAGAAAACCGACATGTACCTAAAATTTTTCGAAGTCATGTTTCATCCACCAACCCGCACTGGGCCAGCGTGGTGACTCTCTATCTCCTTGCGAGAGAAGGCCCCGAGTCCCAATAGTGGGAACATTTAGTGGCTTGTAAGTAGGTATGGATGGATGGGTGTTTGTTAGGTACTCTTTGACAAAAACACTACTGAAGGGATTTGAATGAAATTTGGTACATAGTTAAAATAACACATATGGTAATATGTGTATAATGATCTGAAATAACACATAGCCTACTTTTTATTCAGGATAGGGAACTATGCGGGTAATACCACAGAGCTTCTAGTTAGTATTAAAATAGTAGTTTGTTCATTAAAAAAAAGTTTTCAATCAAAACATCAGTCCAACCTTTCGTTTGTTTTATATGCTATAACAAAATGCAACCAAAAGTAGCGGTTCGCGCAAAGACCGCAACAGGAGACCGCGACCGGAGACCGCGGCAGGCACTTGACATTATGGAATTATATGGGCGCCAGTTCGCGCTGAGACCGCGACCCGTGTCTCGCGATATGTGCCTCGGTCTCCTGTCGCGGTCCCAACGCGAACTGGCGCTCATACAATTCCATGATGGCAAGTGCCTGTCGCGGTCTCCGGTCGCGATCTCCTGTCGCGGTCTCCGCGCGGACCGCTACTTTTGGTTGCATTTTGTTATAGCACATAAAACAAACGAAAGTTTGGACCGATGTTTTTGATTGAAAACTTTTTTTTTGTGTTTGTGCGATCTCACAGGATGGACAGGCACTCGCGACTGGAGACCGAGACACGTGTCGCGGTCGCGGCGCTAACTGGCGTCCATAATGTCAAATGCCTGTCGCGGTCTCCAGTCGCAGTCTCGTGTCGCGGACTCGAACTTGTACCTTTACAATTAAACGTAGGTAATGTTGTCTATGTATAGGTAATATTGTTGTGTTTATTATCCTAGAAAAAAAAAACAATAATCTCAAATTCATTCTAAAATCCTAAATGTGCCCATTTATTGCCTCTCATGCGGAACGCAGGTCGCCGGTTTGGTTAGGAATAAAACGTGACCCTTTCGAAAGGTATTTTTTCATCGTGACTGAGTAGGTATCTACAAGAATCGTTCCTTAATTAATTCCTGAAATAGTAACAACCATATACCTACACAATTACATGCATCCTCAAAAACTTGATAATGTTAACAAAGTATTCATGCAATTGCAATCTGCAATCGGTCAACCAGGATCAGAAAGTGTCAAAATTAGAGCGCATGTCTGCTTTAATCAAGATACAAACGTATCGTGTTCATGCCTCCAGCTTGAAAGAGTCAGATCTGTCAGGTATTTGGGTGTAACGATCGATGATTTGCTTTCTTGGAAGTACCATATCCAAACTTTAGTTGGACGAATTCGAAAACTTATGATAATTTTCAAAAAGCTGAGACACGTCGCTGAACTACACATTATCAAAAATGTGTACTTCGCCCTTTGTCATTCCTTAATTACGTATTGCGCCCTAAGCTGGCGCGGCACATTCAAAACGTACATGACGCGTGTGGAGGTTTCTCAACGGTCGATACTTAAAGTGTTGCTTAATAAGCCTTATAGATATCCAACGGAAATGCTATATCGAGAATTAAAAATTCTAAATGTTCGGTAGGTCTTTATTTTAAAGGCTATCTTGCACGTCCACACCACAGTTTCTACAATGCACAAAACCTACCAAATCACGCAGAGAACAGAGGCCTATTAAAGCTCACCCTTTTTCAACTCAAATGGCGAGACGACAAACATGTTTGTTTTTTGGGACCTTATCTCTATAATAAAATTAACCAATACCAAGAATTAGCCCTACTTAATAATAAATTATGTAAACATGTTATTTCAAACTACCTGGCTAATCTTACAAAGACAGAAGACCTTTTACGTATTCTTGAATTTGAGCCTTACAAACCTATGAGACAATCATGAACAAAACCCTAACACATACAAGCTCTTACGGAAACACGCATAAATAAACACTCACACATAAACATGCACACACCCTCACACACACCCTCTCCTCCACATACTCATACACACATACCCATACAACCTATGACACACCTTCACACATTGTCACACATTTCAGACATTTAGTTAACTAAAATAAAAAAATGCAATTTTTGTTTAATAATGTAAATTAATAGTTTTTTTTTTTTTTAATTTCTGTAAATAACGTGTATTATTCTTTTTTATATTAATATTTATTAAGTAGCACCGAAAACGACTGTAATATTTAAAATGTAATCATCAAAATAAAATAATTTTAAGCTTATCAATAATTATGTACTATTTGGCTATGAAATAACTATTACGTAACTTTAATAATATTGTAATAACATACATTCTAATAATTGTTCTAACAACATGTGAACATCTAAGGCGCTCCCTCTTAACTTGGACCATACCACACCCCGGACACTCGGCCTAAAATCTATACAGACGGTGCAGTTGGCATACCTACACTCACACAACTACGCATATGTCGTTCGAACACATTTACGCATGTGTGCGTGTCATCTAGGGTTACTAAATTATTTTATGGAATAGCTGTGACCCGTGAGTTCACCTGCCTGTATTAAGTGGCCTATAATCTTACCTAGTTAGTGTTCGATCTTTAATGTAGGTACATATAACTTTCAACAACAACCAGAAGGGAGAAGATTTAAAACAAAATAGGAGATAATAAAGGTACCATGGACGAATTGATTTTTAGTTAAGTACACTTACCCAAAGAGAAAACTTTATTCTGACAATATATTAATTAATCACTCCACATATCGCGTATTTCATTATAGGTAGGTAGGCTAGTCACAGAACATTAGATTAGGTACAACAACGTTCATAAGTTGCAAGGCGTCATCACAGTTCACTAGGTATATCAGAGTATCATACACTGCACAAACTAATTATTTACATCTCATGTCAGCACAGTAAAGAAAAACAAGATGATTTTCCAACTCAAAACTCACAATTCAATTTTGTAAACAAACTCGAACCGGCCGGAAAGATAATGTTGCTAGTTCCGGATTTAATTTATTCCTAATTGCTTAAAAAATATTACTTTTGTATATTGATAAATAGTGATTTATTTATTCGCATTATAGTAAGGATCGCATAAAACTTTAAATAAGTATTGTGAGAATAGTAAGTGAGTCTATTATACTCAAATCACAATCATATTTGCGCCGAATAAACAAAAATCAGTTTTAATTTCAAATTAAATTCAGAAACTTAATTGACCAAATTTCAACGACGATCATAAAAAACTTGAACAAAAATAAACGAAAGTAATTTTTAGTTTTGTTTTCATCTGACCTCGGCACAAAATAATTGTATCTAATCTCAAAAAAATCTAATAATTGTATGTAAATATATTTTAGGAAAAAAATCTGTATTATCTATTCTACAAATACAAATACAAATACAAAATACAAAAATCTTTATTGCTGTTTGTAGGTAAGATAAGATAATACAAAACATTTTAAAAGTTGCCCCATACAAACTGGCCTCTGCGAGAGGCATGCAATATGTCTGGCAAGACAATTTGTTAGTCTTAATTTTAAAAACAAAAAAATTAAATAATAGTCAGCTGATTAAAGTCTTCTTCTTCCTCATCTTCTATTAATTTCTGGTTTTTATTTATGTCATCTGATTCTTCATCTTCGATTCATTTCTGGCTTCTATTTGGTTGTGATATATATTTGTGTGAGATAAATGTTTGGTGAGCACAATTTCTCCAACGTCTTGTGTTTCATCAGGATATTGTCTTGTGTTTTTGAGTTTGATCAATATGTCCATCCAGGGTCTAAGGTCTTGCATTAGCAGATCTTGCAGTTCATCCATGTGAGGAATGTCAAAGAATGTATAAAGTGCAATAAATGTATATAATCAAAAAATCAAAAATGTCGTTAATTATAATATTCATGTCATTCTATGACCATACAACAAGATCATTAACTTGAATCAAAAGTACCCACAATAAAAAAATTACAACTACGTTTTTATCAACTTAAGCCACAAATACCCACAGTAAAAATGAAAATTAATAACTACTTTAAAATAAGTAACATTCTGTAGACAAAATTGTTTACGTGACTGAGTGAGCGCCGGAGGTGGGAATCTTAGCAGCCGTAACACAGGTATCTAGCCTAGCACGGCTGCTAATGGACTACTAACTTATTTTAAGTATTTGTTTCAAGTAGGTAATTAAGTATTTTGATGTTTATTAAGCCAAATTAATGATTGAATCAATAATTTAAAAACAAAAAAAAAGAACTTAAAATCTTCTAGGGTTCGACGGGAGAGCGTTTAAAAATTAATAAGATAAAACACAACGAGCGCTCAAAATTGAATAATTAAAAGGCGAAAGTTGCCCAAACCCGTACACTAAAAATAAGCGAACAATAGGACACGGTCCATAATCCCGGCGCCCTGAAAGCGAGGTTCTATCAAAATAGGCAATTGTTACTCAATTTTTATGAGTTAGTACGAACAAAGGATTCTTTATTCTTAGGGCTTATACAGACAAACAGACAGGAACACTTTATTATGCACACCAAAAATATAACATAGGTAGAAAGTACAAATAAACCATTCGAACAACGACTTTATTTACTATAGGTACCTACGATACCTACTTTGTAAAATGATTAATCGATAATTTATTATTGTTATGCTTAGACCCTAGTTGTATTGCCCCTTTACAGTAAATTTATCATAAGATTAATTTAAACTGTTTTAATTTTTGTAAGTGACGAGACATATTTTAAGCGCTATTACTCATTGTTTAACAATATTTTGGAGTGAATAATGTTAATAGAATGTTTAAATATGTTAAAAAAAGTATTCTATTCTATTTTTATTAATTGACGTTTAAATTGTACATTTATCAATAAAGAACTTTGACTTTGACTTTACCTAATTAAGTTTAATTTTATGATTTAAGAACAATATGCGTCTAATGGTAAGCAACACGCCTGTCCATTACAGCACATTATCATTATTTGAACATTTGGAACCAGAACACAGCTCAGCATCAGCACTACTATTTGGTGGTATGAGAATATCTGGCAAAAGTACTTCACTATGCGGACTCTACAACACATTCTACTACTACAAAAATGGCATTTGTACATAAAAATACATGCTTACTTCTTCTAGTCGGCGTGTACTCCGGCTCGTATCGGAATTCGCGTCTCTATTTTATTGCATCCATGTACTACATTTAACAGTTTCTTGCATGGTAATTTTCATGTATTTAGTGATAAAATAATATTTTTGATTTACATTTTATACGTCAGTTGCATAATACAGTCCTGTAATCACTAGGTACATATAATATGAGCATTAAACTAGCTTAACAAACGAAATTATAACATGTTATAACCCTTTAGGTAAAATTTGCATCCTATGGTCTGAAAACATGAACGATATTAAATTGCATAAACCATAAGCCATGTCATGTCTTAGAACATCTGGCATCACCGCCACCATGGCGGGCGGCGGCCGGCGGGTTTCAGTTAACTAAAATCATTATCTAAATATTAAACATATAATGCACGGTCTATAATCCCGGCACCCTCAAAACAACGATCTGCGAAAAAACGGGAGCAATAGTTACTGCCGAAACGTAAACACGACAACGGAGCGATTTTTGAAAGGGATGAAAAACGCGGGCAAGGGTTCTTAGTAGAGCTGCCTGCGGATAAAAGTCGCCGGATTCTCGACACATTTTAAGCCGGATCGCTTTTAATCCAACTGCTACGAATCACTCAATCAATAACAATAATTTTCTATATTACGAAAATGCATCTACCAATATTCGTTGATAATACAATTAAGGGATAAATTTATAGAGAGATGTTTTACTCTTTATAACTAAAATATATCACCAAGGCCTTGAGTAATGAAATGGCTTATGATAAAACAAAATATTTCTTTAAGTCTTTCGCAAGGTAAATGTCTGCACACAATTTGCGGAAAAAAACAGGAGGATTTCTTTGGAAATTAATTAACTATGTATTTATTGTATTTTTGTACGCTCGTAACGCTCATCTCGTAGCATAATGCAAAAGTTCGTAGCAACTACGCCGTAGCCGTCCCGAAGTTGTATTATGGTTCAAATATTCTAAGTCCGTTTGTGCTACAAAAATCAAACATTCGACAGTTCAGTGATAATCATACGACTACTCAACTAAAATACAGCTAAAGACATGATAATAAATAATAATTAAATATTGGTGGACAATTCACACACAACACCATCTGACCCCAAACTAAGCAAAGCTTGTATGATGGCGGCCAGATAGCTGATATAATACTTATATAGTTTTAAATACATACTTATTGTACATAGAAACACCCAGACCAATTCAAATGTTTGCACTGTGCAAACATTTGAATTCATCACACAAATATTTGCACTGGGTGGGAATCGAACCAACGACCCTCGGCTTCGCAGGCAGAGCTACTACCAACTAAGCCACGAGGCCAGTCAAATGATGGCTATGGCTATGTCTATGTCTTCACAAGGCTATGTCTTCAGCCAATTTATAACTTATACTAGCGGCCCGTTTCGGCTTCGCTCGAAGTGCTAGGTAATGATTTGGACTCTTCGTGTTCCAATAGCTGCGTGTCGCTGTGCTGTTATGTGGCAGGCATGTTGCTTACCATGAGGCTCATATCCTGCTCGTCTCGTCACGCTAAACTATAAAAAAAAGTATATGCAGATATTATTAAAATTGTAATAGGTAAATTTCTTAAAAATACATTTGTGTCCGGATAGTGAGCTCATCCCTAGTTCTGAGAAGTGTTCGTGCACCCCTCTCGGTTTCTCCCCCATGAATTGTGACCAGTTGCGCATACATCTTCCCGCAGAATAGCCCACGGTGCCCCGCAGCCTCGCTGGGGAAATATTACTCCAATAATGCATCATATCGTCATGTAGAATGTAGATAATAATGTTTTTTTTTTTTAAATAAAGAGTGACTAGACGAGCAAGTCATGTGCCTGATGGTAAGCAACATGTCTGCCACATAATAGCACAGTGATATGCAGCTATTGGAATATGAAAAGTCCAAATCATTACCTAGCACTGCACTGCGCTCGTCACCCAGAGATCTAAGTTGTTAAATCTCTAAGCCCTGTAATTTCTCTGGAAATATTACCCTTCAAACCGGAACACAGTAATGTTTGCACATTACTGTTTGGCGGTAAAATAACTGGCAAAGGTGTGGTACTTCCCCAGGCGGACTCTGCTAAGAGTCCTACCACTACAAAACTATGATGCATAATAGGTAATCATACGTCATCGGAAAAAACATTACACTATTTCCTACTATTACCCTACTTTCTATTGTAATAATCCTATTAATATTATAAATGTCATTGTTTGGACATTTGGATGTTTGTTGCTCAATCACGTCGCAACGTCAACGGATCGGGTTGAAATTTGGAAATCAAATTATGGTCTGGAAGAACACATGGGCTACTTTTTATCCTGGAAAAATAACGGGAACGGGAACTAGGTGGGTAAAACCGCGGGGTGATGCTAGTTTCCCATACATTTAGGAAAGCGATATGTATTTGTATGTACTTCGCATACAATAGGTAACTGATGAAAATTCCACTGATATTTGTTTTAATAGAATGGCAATTATATGACATAGAGAGAAGATTTGTATTATTATTGGTATTTTGTAAGGATTTAAATTCAATACCGCAGTAGTGATTTTATTATTTATTTCAGTAAAATAATGTTAGATAATTACTATGTCACATAGACTAATTAATTTCAATCTTTGGGAGAATTTTAACTTGACGTTACTCAACCTAAACGAAGTCGGAGCTAGTCGCTAGTAAGTAAATGATATAATACTTACCGTCTCGTGAAATTTAATTTTGGTCAGTCGTGTGTTTATATGGTTTCATCGTTTTAAATCTACTCAACAAATTTCATTCGCAATAATATCCTGTTGTTGCCAACGAGTTTGAAAAGTTATACAAAGTTCAGAACCGAAGTAATTGAAAGACAGAGCGATTAACTTTGAGAATAATAAAGTAGAAATAACAAGAAATGTTTTCCTCTAATCTTTTCAACCAAAAACGACATTCCTAAATATCGGAAAAACACTTTTTACACACGACTTCTGCTATGGCATAGCCCACAGACGTCTAACTTATATCGTACTATCCTGAAACACTTCTAGCCATAGAATTTCCATCTCACTTACACTCCCACAAAATCTCTATCGCGTCTTTCTTCTCGCCAAATTTAATGCGTCCACTGACTAAAAATCCGGGGTCTGTCGTGGCCATAACTCACAAAAAAGTATCGCAGGGTCCGATTAACACAGTATCCTTGAGGATGTCTCGCAAAGGGCACGAGGGGGGACATAGGGACAAAGGCGCTCGAAACATTGCTCAGTGGGGGGTCAACCCCCTACCCTTCCTACTCAGTACGTGCCCGTCTCGTGCCACGGTGTCCATAATTTATGCCTTCGAGCGGACCGCGAAAAATAAATGAGGTGTTGTAACAGTGAGTGATTTAAGTAAATTACGTCTATCAATATGTTTTTTTATGAATCAACAGAACTATGATTGATGAACAAGCTTCCTAAGATGAAAGCAATTTAATTACTGGGAACTAGAAACTCATTTCCGTATTCTGTGTAATAATGTTATCCGTATTAATGTTTTCGTATATTTAAAATGATAGAACAAGGTTTCCCTTATTTGATTGCAATATTAACTGACCTCGGGCTGAGTCGATAATGAGTCTGGTATCTGAGCCGTTGGTCGCGCATTCCATCCTGCCCAGAATAAACATATTTGTATGCTGCATACTTCGGTAAAAAATACCTGCACACCGTAAGTACTAAGTTTATAAGTAAGAGTAAGTTTGTTCTGTAGAAATGTATTAATTATTTAATTACGCTGATATTCCTATGATGCAATCTGGTGACAATCTCATACCTACGAAAAAAAATCACAGAAATTGTGTTTATGGAATTTCGTGAAATTAGTTTGAAAGATCAGATGATAGGTATGTTCCTCCATTGCAGAAAGGAAAACTAAAGTGGGATACACGCGATTTTTATCCAGGGAAAAGTATCGAAACGAAAGATACATTGATAAAACCGCAGGCCGCCACTAGTATTAATAAGTAAGTAAGTATGTATTTTATTTTTGAAGTGAAAACTTCTTTAGGCGCGCCTAGACAAATTTTTCGTGGGGTGTAAATTGATTTCTAGCGTCACGCTCGGGTATGATAAGAAATCTTCGGGTAAACTCGGGACCTTTGGCGATTGGGCATCTAGAAATGCGTCAGCCAATGGGAAATGGTGAAAGGGCGTGGCCTCGCTATGGCATGGCCATCAGAAATGCGTGAGCCAATGGGAAATACTGACGCATTTCTAGATGGCCATGCCATGTTGGCGAGGCCACGCCCTCCGTTTAGACCCGTGTAGTTTCCAAGGTAAGCTATCAAATTCTGAGTTATAAGTTTTCACTTCTATCGGCAGTTCCTATGACTGCCATTTTTTTTATTTATGTTTTTTTTTATTTATTAATAAAAAAATGCTTTGGAATAATATTAAGACAAATTTTGGACACCCGACGAAATATGAAGCTACAATATATTGATACTGAACTATAACATATTCTCTGGTATTGCGAAACAGTGATAGCTATTAATTTCTACGTAGCGTAGACAGGGTTACACAGATCACATGTACTACGCTGAAAGGAGCTACCTAAATTCTTTGTAAAACAATTTTAATCCGGTACTAATCCTGACTTCTCAATAGAAAACAGCTGAATGCTAGTCAATATTACCTACGGTACGGTGTTTTTTACAATTTCAGGGTTGGCCCACAATAATAACTGTGTAAATTTGTTTATACTAGCAGAGCCCCTCGGTTTCACCCGCGTAGTTTCGTATCCTGTTATTTTCTCGGGATAAAAATTTCGTTTGATCCCTTTGGTAGTTTTTGCGTCAAAGAGTAGGTAACAAACGTCCATACTCACAAACTTTCGCCTTTGCAATATTAATAGGATGGTCGAATAATGAACGCGATTTCAGTTGGCAAGTAGATACTAATTGAGCCTTTTGTTATACACGTAAACACTTTATGTTCGCACTGCTGAGACTCACTATTGTTTTTTTTATATTAAAGAGTGACGAGACGAGCAGGACATTTGCCTGATGGTAAGCAACAAACATGCCCTGCCTCATAACAGCACAGTGACACATAGCTATTGAAACATGAAGAGTCCAAATCATTTCCTACCACTGCACTGCGTTCGTTACCCAGAGATCTAAGGTGTTATATCTCTAAGCCCAGTAATTTCCCTGAAATCATTGCCCTTCAAACCGGAACACAGTAACGCTTACACATTGCTGCTTGGCCGTAAAATAACTGGCAAAGGTGTGGTACTTTCCCAGGCGGAATCTACCAAGAGTCCTACCACTACACTCATAAAGTGATTCTCTCATAAAAAGAGAATCTGAGAATCACAACCATAAAAAAACTGGATAACCAAGTGCGAAGTGATGCATAACCTTGAATTTTATCTCTTTTGGATCATAATTGTTTCCTCGTGATGTTTTCCTTCACGCACACACGCATGCACGCATACTTGGACACACGCAGGTACCCACGCACCCAGACGTTAAGTTCAAATAGTGGTATGGCATAGTAGATACTGTTGTTAAGGGCATGTCTTGGTCGTCTCTTGTCATTTCTATACCTACGAAAAACAAAAAAGGGATTTAAATTATTATGTTGTACAATTTGACCCTTTACTAACAATACCCTTTTGACACTTCACCGACCCTTCTACCACCTAACTTAATTTGCTTTGGCTTTTACTATTGCCGTCTCTAAAATTTGAAGCGAAAAGAAAAGAGAGAGCAATGTCAAGCGTAGACGACGCCATTTTGTGCAACCCTGTTTATGGGTATGCAGTTCCACTGGACTACGAAATGTCGCATACTTGTGCGATACAGAAAACCAATACAGCGGCATTCTTCTTTTTATTTATTATATTGCGAATTTATTTTTCCTGGTCACAATTCCTTTTTTCGCATATTTTATCTGATATTGGAACCATCAAAGTTTTTCATCTATCTTGCTCACTCACGTGTAGAAATTAAACGCGAATGAGTGAAATATACCAAAGATAAATCAAATACTTGTACTATACCATTACCAACACTTGTTGCCTATACGTATGTATTTGTTTATTTTACAATAACAATTACAGGCTATGAGTAGGAGGTATTCTTAGCGTTTGTTCCCGGGGGTACGGGGGTCTACCGCCGAACGAAAAATGTCATCGCTTTGATGTTTCTCTCTCTTTTCTTTTCGCTTGAAATGATAGAGACAGCATTAGCAAAGCGATAGCCGATTTCGTTAGGCGGTAGAAGCGCCGGTCGTCCGTCAAAAAAGTTTCGTTCGTCCCCAGTGGTGACGATTGGAACTTTTTATTTCCCACTCGTTCCGCTGTAGACCAAGAGTCAAAATGCAATAAGCGCAACATTATAGTTAAAAATAATTAAAAAGGCCTAAGTGTATTTAATGTACTGTGGTGTAATATAAACATTCAACCTAATATACAATAATTTAAGAAAACATTAAGGAAATAAGCAAACGAAAAAAAATTTACAATTAGTAATTTTTTTTTCGTTTTCTGAAGCTGATAATAATTAGGTAAATGTGTAAGATGTCGGGCACCTTGTTATACTAATTAAAATTGTCACTCGTCCCCAGTGGACCGGGACCGGGAACAAACGATTCTTAGTATTAGAATGTACGATAGTTAATATAGGTAATATGTACCTACTGTTTGTGAAAATAGGTACGTCGCATTTCACATTGGCCTTACCAGTCTTACTGAGCTGACCTTAATAGCTTAGTTGGTAGCAAGTCTGCCTGCCAAGCCGTCGGTCGTGGGTTCGATTCCCACCCAGTGCAAATAGGTGTGATGAATACAAATATTTCTACTGTCTGGGTATTTTTACTCCTACAATATTTAGCAGCGCCCCGCGGTTTTACCTGTGCAGTTCCCATTGTCGTCATTAACCCATGATAAAAAATAAACAATTATTTTATTCCAAACTATATAATCTGTGTCACAAATTTCAATTGGATCCGTGCAGACGTTCCTACAGGATTGAGCAACAAACATCCAAACTTTCGCATATATTATAATCTACATAAGTAGAATAACATGCACTTGACCGGTATTTATATGCCTTAACCTATGAACTAAAAGCCATTAAAGGAACAAATTTGTAAGAGGCATCGTTTTTACCAGTTCTTTTTATGCAATTATAGGTATTATACCAATGTCTATGTCAGCTGTTGGCTGTGTTAGAATCATGCATATCCAATGCAAGAACTGGCGAGGCGGAAATTGAAGCGTTGAGGAAAGACATGGTCGAGCGGATGGATCAGATTCTTACCGATGTAGTAAAATGGGATGATGAGAATCGCGCGCAATTCAATGCTAATAAAACTCAGGCATGCCTTTTCTCCGCAAAAAAAGAGTCCCTTCACACTATCTCCAACTTTCCGAAATGCGCCTGTACAATTGGCAGACCACTTGGACCTTCTAGGACTGACCCTTAGTCCAACTTTAATTTACGGTGGCTACCTGGAGTCAAGAGCCAAATTAGCTGAAAAAAAGCTTGGTGTTCTCAGTAAGGTCCGGCAGCACCTACTTCACACCGAGTCAACTACTTACTTGCTCTAAATCAAGCTCAAGTTCGCTCGCGTGTGGAATACTGCTGCCACCTACGGGATGGATTGGATCGGCGAAGTACCAGCTCGAAGCTCTTGACTCGGTAGAACGGCGCGCTGTTCGGCTAATAGGTGATAGAGACTTGGTAGCTAAAAAGCTGCTAAGCCTAGAACATCGTCGAAAAGTGACTAGTCTGACAGTGTTTTACAGATTGCATCTTGGAGAGTGTGCAGCGGATTTACACGACCTAATAATGCCTTCCCCTTTCCACTACAGGACAAGTCGTAAGTCGGCCCACTACCACCCGTACACTGTGGATATTCCCAACATCCGTACATAACGGTTTGAATCCACTTTTCTCGTACGTACAGCTTTAAGGCCGGGTCACACAGAGGCGATCCGATAGCGATAGCGATCCGATACCGAGTATGGGATCGCGCCCGCTTGCTTGTGTCAGGTTGCATACAAATTCGAACATTACAAAAAATCCCGTCTCGCTATCGGATCGCTATCGCTATCGGATCGCCTCTGTGTGACCCGGCTTTTAGAGTGGAATAAGTTGCCGGCCTCCTGGTACCCTGAGAGATACAATCTAGAACTTTTCAAGGTCAGAGTGAATAGGTACTTACTAGGTCAACGTGCGTCATCTTCGACCACACCGTCGCTTACCATCAGGCGGTCAAACGCGGAGTTATACGCGATAAAAAAAAAGCTATTGTATGAGTAATTTTAGAGGCACATTCTAAAATTAATTTACATAAAACGCTGTCCTTGTCAGATTGATTGTAATAAAAAGAGACAACAATAAAAACTAACGTTTTTATTATTTTAACATTCGGATTAAGAGTGCGCCTAAAGCCAGGAAAAAATCAGATTTCACCCGCGCGACGCGTTTCTTAATGTGATGTACATAAAGTCGAGAATAGCAAGACTCAGTTTGGAGGAAAAATCAATATTTAATCAGGAGTCCATTTTTGACCAAGTTTTATTTAATTACTCAATAACTAAACATAAATTTAAAAAAGTGTTCGGTTACTTTACTAGAACGTACAAATAGGAATTTTATTACCAAAAAATAATGTGGGGTCATCGCTGATAATTTCGAGTACTCGAATTAAAACGGGGTTTTTCGGTGTCATTTTTATTTTTTTATTGTAAAAAACTCTGATCTATTTTTAAAATTCTATTCGGTTATTGTGCTTCTTCTTGATTGTAGCCACACGTCAATATTTTTTTTGTCATAGTTTTTAGTTTCTTAACTTCAGTGAGCGGCGTCGAAAATGTCCTTTTTTCGTTTTCTGGCTTTAGGCGCCCCCTTAATTTTAGAATTTGCCAAAATAGGTAACATGTATTTTTTACACGAAAAAAATAAAACAAATCAGTTATACTTTTCCAGCATTTATTCAATTTATCATTAAGACATAGGTGGGTTACGTAAATTGATAGACGCGTATAATTAGAAATTTCCACATTATTTCAATTATCTTCGGTAAAAAATTCATTAAAATGTAATTTAAAATATTACACATTCACAAATGTGTTTTAGAAATTGTATCAAAAACTCGTTAAAAACGCCGTAAAAACACTGCTCGTTTTTACTAAACTAACCATTTTTAGTAAGAAAATATTATTCTCATTGTTTAAAATATTATTCATTCAATGAAAAATTTAAAACACCTCCACCTCAATCGTTTAAAATTTTAGTTTACACGAATTTTTGCAAATAAAGCAAATATACCTATCATAATTATATGATTCTTACAGCAGCTAAAAAGAGCTGATAACTTTGAACCGTCTGAACCGATTTTGAAGAAACATAGCCAAGAACGCCCCCGATTAATTCACCTTTCAAATATAACAAAATCAAAATCGGTTCATCCGTTCGGGACCTATGATGTCACAGACGACACATACACAAACGTCAAACACGTCAAACTTTTAACAACCCGTCGTTTTTGCGTCGGGGGTTAAAAATAGTAAGTAATAGACTACAGGCCCGTGAACAAAATTTACGTAGTAAATTAACCACCGGGAGACCTAAATATGATGATAGAAGGGTATAAAGTAATAAGATTCAGCACTATGCCGGCACTTGTAAGCTGTCCAACTGAGTGCAGTTGAAGAGCGGGGTTGCAACCCTCGATAATTTCTCCTTGTCGCATGATTTTTGTACGGCATTGCGAAATAATCGGTTAGGAGAGGTATTGAAACAGTATGGAACCAATGCCGTACATAATCAAATGCCCAAATTTAATCTGTAAACCGTCGGAAAATCACGAATTTTTTCGACAAACTAATAATTAAAAACTTAAAATTTATAGTTTTTATAGTTTCAATACCTCTTCTAATCTATTATTCTGCAACGCCGTACAAAAATCATGCGACAAGGAGTAATGATCGAGGGTTGCAACCCCCTTCTTCGACTGTACTCAGTTGGACAGCTTACAAGTGACGGCATAGTGATCAATCTTATTACTTTATACCCTTCTATCATCCTACATAGCTCTCCTGGTGGTTCATTTACTACGTAAATTTTGTTCACGGGCCTGTAGTCTATAAGTAATATCAGGCACATTATGACACATAGAACTAATTAAAACGGGTGTACTAAGACAATGAAATACAAAATACACAAGAATAATTACGACGGTGTGCTAGGTATTATAAAATTGTTTCTAGTACATCTGTATTAGAATAACTAATCGGTAACCAAGAATTAGTGAAATAATATCATTGTCTTTTCAATTATTTACTAGACTGTAAATATTGGACACGTATAGTTTGTTTTTGCATATTTAACACACACTTTCATTATATACTATTGAGTGACGAGACATAATTATGTATATGACGAGACATGCATGACACAAACGAATTCAATTCTGCACAGCTGCTCACGTTATACAAAGCACAGATCTGATCCGCTCCTGTATGGAGTACTGTTCGATGGATTGGCTAAGTATCAGCTGGAGACTCTGGAACCGATTGAGATATGTGCCAAAAAGTCTCATAGGCAATGACACTCTTGTGCGTAAAAGACTTCAAACTCTTGATCATCGCCGCAAAATTGCGCGCTTATCGGTTTTTTATCGGATACACTCCGGAGAGTGTGCAACTGATCTGCATGATCTAATAACACCTTGCTCTTTCTTCTATCGGACTTCTCGTATCTCAAAAAAGCGACATCGTTTCATGTTTGATGTTCCAAAAACATCGACTCACGAACGAAGAGATTTGACTCCATGTTTGTGATAAGAACGTCTAGGTTGTTGAATGCGTTGCCTGAGTGGGTTTTCCCGATAGTTACAATCTTGGTGTCTTCAAATCGAGAATGAATAGGTTTATTCTAGGTAAGCACGTTCCATCGTAGATCGCATCGTCGCTTAACATCAGGCGAGATGGTGGTCAAGTGCGAACCTATTAAAGTTAAAAAAAACAAAGACAAGCAATGGATGCGCCTAATGGTAAGCAACACGCCTGGCCCTTGACAATGTCCAAACATTGCCCTTTAAACCAGAACAGAAATGTTTATATCTAGGCAGTAAAATAACTGGCAAGGCTGTGTTAATCTCGCAGGCCGACTCAGCAGAGTCCTACCAATACGAAAGTGTAGATGCGAATTAAGAAAGATTTCAATGGCATCATTTTGTAATATCAACAAAAATAAAAAATATATACGTCTATGATACTTTCGTTTATTATTTATATCTGTTAAAATTGGTGTTTAATTTTTATATCGAAGTCGTTTGTTCCCTTTTCCAGAGAAAAAATATTTTCAATACGAAAAATTCATTTTTGCGTTTTTGGGATGATGCCGTGGTTAAAGTTATTTGTGATGATACAATTAGTACATAGTATCTGTCTTTTTCGGCTTAGTATTGTAATTTCACAATTCTACTAGCACACATTTCGATAGTTTAATAACGCAAATTTAAATCTAAAGTTACAAACTAAGTAAAAAATCTGACATGATCTCTCTTACATCTAATCTATATTTATAGAAATCTGGTACTAACTGCCAGACAAACAGACAGACAACGTATAGTACAAACGAGGGCCTAATACTTGAGACTTAGAGATCTGCCTCAATAAGACGCCATGGCAACGTCACAGGCTACGTAGCCAACCTATCAAAATTTAAATGTAAGGTACCCTTAGATAAAGAACAAGTAAATAGATCAGGTTTTTCCGCACGGTTCCTTTGTATAGTGGCCGGCAAACAAGTTGACCCAAAATTGACGTGGAGGGGGAAAGTTCGCGCATGTACACTTCCACCAAAGAGACCTTAAAAACGTTTCTGCGCAGCCATGCGCAGCTAACTTCATTGGGTCATCTTGTTTGCCGGCACCTATGCCAATCGTAAGCAGATGAGGTGTATGTTAGCTATGGCGACATAGTGATGTGCCGCGACAACAGTATGACACTTCTACGAGAGCGACAAGACAAGAGCGATCATACCGGCGCTTCTACCGCCTAACGAAAAACGCTTTGACGCTTTGGCATTGCTGTTTCTTTTCTTCTCGCTTGAAATGAAAGAGACGGCAATGCCAAAGCGTCAAAGCATCAAAGCGTTTTTCGTTAGGCGGTAGACCCCCGTGCTTTCGGTGTAAAGCGTTTGTTCTAACTCTATACGTGGTATATGTAAACTTTTTGTAGGTACCTAACTCAATGGACGACGGTTTCGCAACGTCGCCCGTTGACCATGGGCGAATTTCCTTTCCCTTGTACAATAAGAAACGGGCACGGCTTTAAGCTCTTTCCAAACTCGAGTAGGTATAATTTAAAAGTCACGTGTCCTGCAATCGCGCACGTGTTTGCATCGCAAACTGTTCATGTAAATACGAGTTCAAGGCAATGAAATGAAAATATATTTTCGTTCACAAACGGTGCTTTTCATTTTGATGAATGTCTCGTCACTAACTTCAGTCCAGACGGAGAAGCGAATGATGCGTGATGCGTGGAACCAAGAGCGGATCTAGGTTTAGCGTCAGGGAAGGTCACATAGTCATGGTAAGTCACAAGACCGTGCGATATGTAGATGAGGAGTGCGATCAAAGGCCGGGTCACACAGAGGCGATCCGGTAGCGATAGCGATCCGATAGCGATAGCGATCCGATACCGAGTATGGGATCGCGCCCGCTTGCTGTGTGTCAGGTTGCATACAAATTCGAACATTACAAAAAATATCGTCTCGCTATCGCTATCGGATCGCCTCTGTGTGACCCGGCTTTTAATTAGTGGTACACATAGGTTCTGAACTCAGCCCAGAGGATCATCACAGTAAACTAGTGAATGAAACCACTGACACTACAGATAAGCACGGTCAGCGTGACCGTGGGTGACCCGTGGGTGACCGAGGGGTGACCCCCTTGGATCCGCTCATGCCTGGAACTTAATAACGAAGTTCGAATTCGCGTTAAACTGCACTGGACCTCCACGGCTAAGTTTCACGGCAAGGCAGTGCTGCTTCCTATAGTACACGGGAAAGGAAA
The DNA here is from genome assembly GCA_963693475.1 of Ectropis crepuscularia. Lineage (NCBI taxonomy): Eukaryota > Metazoa > Arthropoda > Insecta > Lepidoptera > Geometridae > Ectropis > Ectropis crepuscularia. Next base: position 6,900,596 of record OY856344.1, on the reverse strand, counting down.
TACGCTGACCGTGCTTATCTGTAGTGTCAGTGGTTTCATTCACTAGTTTACCCGTGAACATGGCGCATGAAACTGCCTCGAAATATCAGAGACTCACTCCAACATAATAACCTCGGTAAATATCCGGTAACTATTAATACTAGTGTAGATAATAATCGTGATAGCTAATAGCAATGTTTAAACTGCTATTGGCGTTTTTCTCGTTGGAAAATACGACAGTGGCTCCCACCACGAATGTTGACGATTAACGGAGTCCAGTTCTTTTGGACCAAGTAGGTGCATACTGCAGTTAATTTGGCCAAACGCATAAGCATTGTCATTCAGCGTGGTAATGCCACTAGCAAGCTGGGCACGCTTCCGACTGGTAGCGAGCTTGAACATCTCGATTATCTTTACACCTTCATTGGTTTATGGATAACTCAGATGTACTTAGTGTAAGTAGTTAATAACTATGTATGTAGCGTAGTGTAGTAGTACATAGACGAAATCATACAAGCAATGTAATGGTAAAAAATCACCTATGCCGCAATTCAGGCACAGTCTTCTTCATCAACAGCCCGAGTCGAGGAAACTCAGACTCTATGACCAAATGGAACAGCATTTTGTTGTCTGCATCCTTATGGTTCACATCTAACAGCCTTATAAAAGTGTATGGGGCAAACGCGAGATGGTTCCGAATACCAAACTTGGAGTCCACATCAGGCATCAGAGACCTGAGCTTGTCAACCAGTTGTGGGTGAAGTCGTTTGAAGAGTAGGCCAGTTTGGGCACCGCTTAATGCTTCCTCGCTGTACAGACAGTTCATCATATCGATCAGGTATTCCGTGATCATTTGTATGTGGTCCGGGTTCCGGAATTGGCCTGATGACATGATCTTCCTGTATCTGAAATAGAAATATTTGGATTAGATTGGAGAATATTCTTCAAGCAATATATTTATTGATTACTAGCTGCGCCTCGCGGTGTAAACGGAGATTTTAAGAAACTATAAGTAGGGATTCGATTCCTTAAATTAAAATTGTTACAAACTTTGAATGTTTTGATTAATGTGAAAAATTATATTGGCACACACATGTTTATGTGCTGCACACGTGGGCTGTGAAGGAAGCTCATTGTCACACTCCTAAATGAGAGAAATGTTCAGGTGAACTTGGGACCCAACGCATTTGTAGATGGCCATGCTTGGAAGACTAATCTAGATGGCCATGCCATAGAAGACTTATCTAGACGACAATGCTTTGAAGATTTATTCTAGACTAGCAGCGGCCTCCGGTTTCACCCGCGTAGCTTACAAAGTCAGTTCAAATTCAGAGTTAGGCCAATTGTCCACGTAGCTGCACGACATCCGCACGATTTCGACAATTGTCGGATGCAAGACGAATGCTTGCATCTTGCGTACAAATAATGAAGTCTGTGTCCACGAAGCGACAACGACACGACAGCCGCACGTCTTGCGTTCGTTTGTAGGATGCATGCATTCGACAAAAGACGCGTGCGTGGACAGTAGGCCTTATACGTTTTCACTTCTATCAGTATCAGTGTCTATGACTGCTAACTTTTTATTTATTGTCAATAAAAGCCTAAAAATAAGTTTCAAGCTTCTCTCTCTATCTCTCTTCTCTTGTGAGTGAAGGCCCAGAGTCCTCAAACTAGGCTGGTTTGGATAGGCAGGCCGGGGGGAAGTGCACAATACACCCCTAGTGGGACATCAGTGCAGGTCAATCACCCCCACCCTGGCTACTCTCTCTTTCCTAGTGAGAGAAGGCCTCGAGTCCCAGCAGTGCATTTAATGTGCTGTTTATGTTATTATGCTACTCACTATAAATAAAGCCCAATAAAGAGTAAACTAACTAACTATGGTACTCACAGTATGATGAGCTCGACCACAGTCTCGATGCGGTCCGGCGAGACGCCCACCAGCGGCAGGGCGAGCGCGAGCGGCGAGGGCAGGGCGCTGACGTTCGCGCCGTACGCCTTCTCGGCCTTCGCGCGCCGCACCGCCGACCACAGCGACATGTACAGAACTCGGGAATCATCTGCCAGTGGAGGAAGTGAAGGAGACTTTATAATATTACTAGCTGATCCGTGCGCGCGTTGCTACGCCATCTATCGAAAATTGGTCGTACTAATTCAAATTTTGAACAAATTCGGCTACCTTAGGTTCTAATGACGCAACCTTTAAGATAGACACATGCTGTCACCTAACGAAAGCTCTCAAAAAGCAATATTCTTTTCTAATTCCTGTTTTTGTTACATTTTTCATAAATGCTCCCGTTGATGTTAATCTTAAATAGCCTATAGCCTTCCTCGATAAATGGACTATCCAACAGAAAAATAATCTTTCACTTTGGACCAGTGGTTCCCGAGATCCTAGCGTTCAAACAAACAAACTCTTTAGTTTTATAATATTAGTATGGATTTTGTTTTTTCAAGGTAAAATTTCTAAAGGCGCGTTGGGCATTTTTTGAAATCGGAAGAAAACAATTGAACTCGCGACAGCGCGACACTGTAACCGTTATGCTCTCCTATTTCCTCTCCTATCGTTATGGTTCCTAGGATTAAATTGCCGTCACATAGCGGACGTAATGTAGCGGTGAATGACGTCACGACAACGTTGTCTATGTTAACACTATGGCGCAGTTTGTTAGAGGACGGTTATTAACAACGTAACGTAAAGAAGCGGTGACGCTATTTGAAAGACGGCCGTCTTGACGGTGTTGAATAGTTCGTGAACGTTTTTTTCGAACGTAAGATTATAGCGGTGAAGCCATATCGATATATTTTTATGTTTTTTTGACTGGACCGACGTCCGTACGACGTACAGAATGGGTTTTAATTCCAACTGGAGCTGCGACGAAGTACTAAAGTTTCTAATGCGCCTTCTATACCACTCGGTTTGAATAAATTATCTTCTACCTTACGATTATTTTCCTCTTTTAATAGTTCATCCTCCAAGTAACTGACTAAAGCTATATTATACCATACTTGATTAAATCAAGGTCCTTCTTTTTCTCTCCTGCTTGTTGAGGTTGCTGGCATACGACGTAATATAGCGGCAGTGGAACTTTCCACATGTCGTCGCCGTAAAGACGGCCGTAGTTTTACGTCCGTAATATTACGTCTGCTATGTGACGGCAACGTAATCCTAGGAACCCAGAGCATTATCGATACCGCTGGTATACTCAAATTACGTACTCAGTGAATTCTTACCAAGTCAACCGATATTCACGGAAGTTAGGCAAAAGACCAAAAGTAGTTACGACTTGAGAGATGGGATAGTTTTATTTCGATGATCTTTATATGACAATATCGTAGCGAAGCCGGAACGGTTTACTAGTATTGTGGATGATGTAATATTAGTTTAGTTTCATTCTTTAACCATTAGACATATTTCTTTTGGCTTAGTGTTTTGCACATAACCCTGTTGAAAGCGATTTTAAACATTATTTCACCATAAGGCTCATTCTTGGCAGGCGCGGTCTGAAAGGGGTGGTCTGAAAGACCACGAGCGACATGACCCCGAAAAATCGTATACGTTAATTTGAAAAATTATCACAAAATATCGAATAGTACCTAAATAGGCTATTTTTTACCACAAGAAAGCAACTGGAACGGAAACTACAGGTAAAATTCGGGGGCTCTACTAGTAAAGTATTTTCTACTCGACATATTGTTTTATTATTGGTGACCCCTCCTCCCCCCAAATTAAGGGTGCGACCGCGCCTCATTCCTCGTGGCTTAGTACAAGTATTTTTCACATAACCCTGTTTTCATAGCCATTATTTCACCCTTAGAAAGCGCTACACACATAACTATCTCCGCAATACCTCATATTACCAAAGGTGTATCTTGATTCATAGAATCAGATGATATGGCGCATGAAAGAAAATACCTGGATCAACTTGTAGCCCGTTGTGGCACATGGTACTGATGGTGGCAGCGAGGGAGGGCAGCACTAACGCATAGTCTGCGTGCGACGGCGCCGTGCTCAGGAAATGCTGTCTGGACCGAGTGCTGGAGTATACCTGTGTAGATTTGGAAATTTATTTTATTTTATTTTATTTTTATTTTATTTATTGTGACAAAAAGTACATTCATACAAAAAAATAATTGAAATACATAGTTCAATTTACGCACTTTTGCCACAACCCGGCCTCAGCTCAGCATAATGCCGATTGGATCCAATCGGCGCTGGTCTTCCGCTGGTGCCGGCGAATGACGACACACACTACACCACTTAATAATCTTACACTAATAATAATGTTACACATAATATATTCACCTAGCCCCATCACATAACAATACATTAATACACACATAATATATATTCTAATTTAAATACTAAATTTAAATATACATAGGTACATGCCTTAACTATACTTATTTATAAATACAACCCCTTACAACCAAGTAATACAACTATGACAAGCTGATGATGCGTGACAATATAAAATAAGAGTTCATTTACATATTTATACAATGAAAAATTAAAACGTAACAAATAGCCCTCAAATAGCACTTGTATCGTTTTTCAGTTCTTCTTCTCCCTTCTGATGATTAAAAATAAATTCTCTAAGGCGCAACCTAAAACAATACATACTTTGCAGGTTCCTTATTGGCGGAGGAATGTTATTCCAGCATTTCGTTGAAGCGTAACGGAAACTGCCCCTAAAAGCGGCAGATCCGTGCCGCTCCATCGAAAGCTGCGTGGTACACGGGTAAATTAATATGTAAGTCTACAAAAGAATCAATTAGACCAGTACTGTAGTCAACTTTGTTTTCCCAAGGCTAGGACTAGGGCTTCTCTTACAAGAATTGAGTCAAAGGCCACTGTGTAATGGCCAATAAGGCTGTGTGCGGGTTAACGGATGACCCACGTTCTCGAATATGTGTTTCTTGGAAAACGGTTTTTAAGCGTTTGTTCTAAAGTTTATCATGTTCCAATAGCTGCGTGTTACTGTGCTGTTATGTGGCAGGCATGTTGCTAACCATCAGGCACATGACCTGCTCGTCTCGTCACTCTGTGCTATAAAAAAAAAGTGGTAAAATTAATTTTGTTTTTTTTTTAAATGTTCCCTAAAATCTTTAGGCACTAGAAAGATCTAAGACGATGTTAGTTACCAAGTTAGTGTACATGTTGGTGAGGGCCCGCACGATAGAGCATTGCTGCAGGGGCGAAGCGCGAAGGTACACCGCCGCCATGTGCCGCGATATCTGCTCGATGTGGTCGGGGCAGTCCGCGCTAACCCACTCCAGCAGCTCTAATATCTGGGGAATAGAGTTCAAAATCATAAGAAAATTCAACTACTATACTACCCCATCACAATCCACAATCATCATACACAATCCCCCACTCTGGAAGTTTGATGACTGTAAATGTCAATGTTTGGATGTTTGTTGCTCAATCACGTCGTAACATCTGAACGGTGCTGGCTGAAATATGGAATACAGATAGATAATAGTCTAGAAGAACACATAGGCTTATCCCGGAAAAATAAGGGGAACAGGATCTACGCGGGTGAAACCGTGGAGTGCTGCTAGTAATTAAATAAAACAAAAATACGTATTCCGTGTTTTTCCATTTTATACCTGATGCCCTAATGAAAATGGTATCCAGACAATGGTGGATCCAGTCATCATCTCAATTATAACAAAGTAAATGTGTAAATGTTCCAAGTCGTACCAACCTCAGGGTAATAATCATCCTCATTCCAGAACGGCAGGAACTGAGCGAGGAACCGGGTGATGAGCGGGATGCCCTGCACCAGCGTGCGCTGGAACGAAGCAAGCTTCTGAAGCAGGTCCTGCTTCTCTGCGTAACTGTAGCGGGACTCTTGGAGGAAACCTGGGTGTAGAGAAAATAAGGTAATAAATATTGATGGGCATTTCTCCAGATAGCTGATATAGATACATAGACTTACTCTCTATCGTGTTTAATTTTAATTGAACAAAAGTTGCTCAAAAAAAGGAAAGGAGCAATACTTATCTTTTTATACATAATTCTATTGTATGTGTATATGTCACTGAACTCCTAAACGGCTGGAAGTTTTTTGTATGCATTTGGGTGGCGCCCTGGGTGGTTTAGATTCAAGTTGGTATCTAACAATGTCTGTCATGTTCGCTAGTTTAATTGTAAACATATACTTACTATACACAAATATTTGCCCAGGGAGCTCCCCTGCCAGGCTGTATGAGAATAAATAATAAATAAATAATAAATAAATATTGGTGGACAATTCACACACAACACCATCTGACCCCAAACTAAGCAAAGCTTGTGTGATGGCGGCCAGATAGCTGATACAATATTTATATAGTTTTAAATACATACTTATTTTACATAGAAACACCCAGATACAGTGCAAACATTTGAATTCATCACACAAATATTTGCACTGGGTGGGAATCGAACCCACGACCCTTGGCTTCGCAGGCAGAGCTACTACCAACTAAGCCACGAGGCCAGTCGATCAACAACATCAACATCAACAGCCCACTAAACGTTCCCACTGCTGGGACTCGGGGCCTTCTCTCGCAAAGAGAGAGTTAAGGACATAATCCACCACGCTGGCCCAGTGCGGGTTGTATGAGAAAAATGAAAAGTAATTCAACACATTCTTAACTTAAGGCTAGTTAGTCTAGTCAGGAGAAAGGCGAGTGCCGATCCGGAGTTCATGGTTCGGAGGATCAGGGTTCAAATTCCATGCACAAGACTGTCTTTTCGAAGTAATGTGCGTAAAACGGTGAAGGAAAACATCGTGAGGAAACCAACATGTACCTAGAATCTGTCGAGGGCATGTGTCATCCACCAACCCGCACTGAGCTAGCATGATGGATTATGGCCTTGACTGTTTCCTAGCGAGAGAGCCCAAAGAAGGCCCCGAGTTCCAGCAGTGGGAACATTTAGTAAGCTGTTTTATGCTGCAACACTTACACGTGTGCAGTAAGTGGGTGAGGTCGTGCGCGAGGAAGGCTTGCTCCGAGTGCGGGTAAGTGCCGAGGAGCGTCTGCCCCGTCTCATTGCAGAGCAGCGCTCGCAGCCGCGCCGGCCGGGACAGCGACCGAGATACGCTGTACTGGATCAACGACGCAGGGCTGGAAATACAAGCAAAAATTACATTTTGAGTTACTCCCAACCATTTCGAATTTGAAATTTGTCACAGTGTTATTCTACTAGTCAAGCCCCCTCTCATTTCAAACTCATGGTGAGAGAGAGTTGTGAAAAAAAAAGTAATTTGTAATTTCGTGCCAGCGGCCATCTTGGATTTGAAATTTATCATCTTAATATACATAATCTTAATATATATAAATCTCCTGTCACGATGTTTGTCTGCGATGGATTCCTAAACTACTTAACCGATTTTAAATTAAATTGGCACACCGTGATCAGTCTGGTCCCACTTGAGAGATAGGATAGTTTTTATTTCGATTAATAGTCTTTAAATGACAATATCCTAGCGCAGCCGGAATGGGCCGCTAGTAGTGTATAGTTCTAGGTCAGGCTCTTTGATTTGATAACCATATTGACTACTTAGCGTAATAGAGAGACGAACTTCTTAGCATTCCATGGATATACCGGGTCCATCATGTGGCAGAGAGAGAAATCTCGAATAGACCCCAAGACTTGTGACTCGGGCGTAGGTTTAAAAGGGGCCCCTTAGTGACATACGTCAACACTCACCTTCACTACTCGTATTTCTCTCCCTGCCCAGCCAAATCCGATATGATCCTACTAGTGCAGCTTTAGATACTCGTTCTAGTATAGAACTTATTGCACTTCTGGACAAGCCAAGGTCTGTAAGCAGGTTATTGAGAGATTTTGCTGGTATACCTCTCGCTCCTATTTCTACAGCGTATAAATTAACTACATAGCCATTTTTTGTTAATTCGTTTTGAAGGTTGTAATACTCATTTTGTTTCATCGCGTGGTCCTTAGGTATATTAGTTTCCCACGGTAAGGTAAGTTCTACAAGGACTATGCGTTTCGTAGCTCTAGAAAAAAGGAAAATGTCCAGTCTGGATGACGAAACACCCACATCCTCTGGGATTTTATAGTGTTTTTCATAAGTGTCCATTAAAATAGTCCAATCAGGTGCTGAACCCAGGATTTAGTAAGGCTTGTTCTTGGAGTTTGAAGTAGAGCCCTCTTTTACAAAGGGGCTGTCCATTAATCACGTGATGTTTTTTAAAGATTTTTTAACCCCTACCTCCCCCTTGGTGATACGTGGTGAGGTTTGAAACTACCCCCCTCTCCCCACCAAAAAACACGTGTATTTTTTAGCACCTACAAAGAATCTTAAAATTTTCATAATATATATTTTTAATACCAGTATAAAGTATAATCTTATCTTATTCTAAGCGCGGGGTCTTCGTTCTGGTCGTAGATGTTAATTAATGTATGCAGCAATGGTATGCAAAATGTCGATAACACCAAAAATGAATAACTATCATAGTGAATCATTGGGGTCCGTTTATTTTATTAAAAAATACAATTAAAATAAAATACCTATCAGTGAAATATAATCTCATTATTGGTATAATTGCAAGTTGTGGAATAACTTCCAGTTGTTTATGCTGCCTAACACAAGTTTTAAAGATGATTCACGCCTGCCGGTTCGAAGAAGACCTAAACTACAACTCAAGCACTTGTGGCCTACAAGTCACCTGTGCAAGGACAATGTCACGCGGTCATGAGACTTCAAGCACCTTATTATTTAGATTTCTGTGGCACCTACCATAAATTGTTTATGGAATTGAAGTCTAGATTCAAGGTCCGAAGTGCTTTTGTCTTTTGGGAGAGATGCAATTAATTTGTCTATCGACTTTCCCAAAACATGCGTTTTTGTAACTCTTAGGTGTTTGTAGAGCTCTGATGGTTTTTTTAGTTTCAGCCCAAAACTATTGTAATCCCTAAAGAGAGTAGAGGGAACAGCCGGATGTGCCAATCCAAACCATGACTTCAATATCTTTATGACATTAGCATCTAGTTTTGCCAGGAGGGTTTTACCGATGTCAAATACTAGGAAAGGCCAAGTGAGACGTGATGTGAGATAGTTGTCATATATCCATGCTTTTTTGATATTGCTGATAGGCTGTTGGTCTACCTTATTGAGGTTGTTCATATGAGCTATAGGAAAGTGCGTAGAAGATGTGTAGAATACATACTCTGAGAGATCTAGGAAATTGTTTTCCTCTCTATTTTCAGCGTGTCTTCCGTAATTGATAAATTCAACGTTGGGCACTAGGGGTTCTTCTTTCTTGTTCCTGCCTCTTTCCTGGAGTGAAAACAATAAAAATAGTTAGCTACTATCAATTAATTTCTGATTAATTAATATCTTGATTAATTTACATTTTCATTAATTATCTTGCAAATAATTCTGCCTTAATAAACTTGTTTAGTATTAATGCAATCCCATAGTCTATTACAGCATTGTCATAAAATCATTATGCCTAAATAATAATAGACAATTGCCTCATAATAAATATGAAGCATGTAAGTACTAAAACTTAATTTAAATTGATTATTTAACACCTTGAGAAAATACTTTACCTGTAGAAAACAGTTTTTTTTTTAGTAAAGTAACGGGTTGAGCAAGACTTGTGCCTGATGGTAAGCATAACACCTTTTTTTAATAAAGAGGACCTATAGCTGTTGGCCTCGAGTGGCTTTGAGTGCTTAACCAACTTTAGGCTAGCCTAAAACCAACATTAGCTGCACATTAGTATAAATAATTAAGGAACCAGTAAAACGAGTGTGTGTGCACCACACACTCTTTTTAGCTAGTTTTCTAGTTAAATATAATACTTACACAATTAATAGGATTAATCCACATCAAGTGCTGTCTTTGTTTGCTGAGTCTGCTTCTGCGTTCCTAAAAAATATATAATATTCATACAACATTTTTTATAACACGCATTGTGTAGTGCTTTTGATCACTCACTACGAGTACTACTTATCTACATTTAAATTGTTGTATCAAGTAATAGTATAATTAGAGACTCAAAATATTAAAAGTTTTAAACATGTCAAATCATAGCATCCACAACATAGTTTACCTAAATTTCCACATTTAATTGTAACTGTAAAATTGCCTTGAAGATATCACTATCACTATGAGCGATAAGCCCTATTCGTATTCGTATTTGTAGGCGGGCTGTTTTCCGCAACTCAACGTCTCGATGCGCCTATTTTGCGTGTGTGGGAAGTAGGCTTCACTCCTGTCAACCCAGCTAAAAACCCAGCGATAAGCCCTTCATCTTATATTATTTGTGATGTTCAATAACATAATATACTTATCTAATAACATCTAAAAAAATGTTAACATTCATACATCAAACTTTACCACTTCATTTAAATTGAAGTGTACAGTGTAAAGTGTACTCAGACAGAAATATAGACATCTAGTAATATAATTATTTTGTGTAATATGAATTATACTATGTACCTGAATCCTCTTAAACCTAGCCAGCAAATCCTTGTTAACTTTCTTGAAAGCTGTGTATATGGGAATGGCCGGAATGTCCTCAGGTACACACTCTGGTTTGTATGACTTAAATAGCCCTAGCAGTACTTGTAATGGCTTATACACACTCTGTAACAGAAAATAAGGTCAATAAATTCATTAAACCAGCAAAGTATTTTTATTCAATTTGAACATTGTTTTCATTTAGATAAAGTTTAAACTGTTTTGAAATATAATGTACCTTTTGAGCTTCTCTGTTCTTGGAAATATTTATTAGATCAAGAACTTTCTTTCTAGTGACATCCATGGGCTTTGTAAGAGTGTAAACCAGTTTCATAACATGTACAGCCTAAAAAAAAAGTTTTAAAAGTTATTTCACAAACATTATTTTCATCTACTAATAGCATTTTAAGAATTGCAACAGTGCAACTCCTACATAACTTGCTAAAGACCAGGAACATTTGTAATGTTTATGACTGTCAATGCTTTATACTTCCCTGCCAATTAAGGGTTTGAATCTACCATCAAGCAGTGAAGTGCCATTGCTGTTTTGGTTAGGTTAACTGATCAGGCAAAGATACACTACTTTAGAAGACCAACTGATAACTGATAGGCACTACAATACCATAAAGAAGTGACTTGAAAACACTTCTCAAAATTCTATGCAGTAGTTTTTTAATGGGCAGGCAGGTTGCCCATTTTCAAATACATGCCTTTCTTGATTCATCTACTATCTTAGAAAATTCTATGTAGCATAGGTAAAACCCACTTACAGTTCCCACTGCTGGGACTCTAGGTGATTTCTCGCAAGGAGATAGTCAACGCCATAGTCCATCATGTTTGGCAAGTGTTGTTGGCAGACGATACATGTCTACATGGAATATTTATCTCATGGAACATGCTAGTTTTCTAATTATAGGTGTTGTCTTTCACAATTGGAAACATGAAAAATTACTAATGAGGTACAAGGGGGATTCAAAACTATGAATGTATGTTTGCAACTCATATGTTCTAACTAATATACCACCACGGCTTCAGATAAGTATACACTCACCAGTACTTCAAAACTCAGCATTGAATAGAATACTTCATATCCAACATCCAATGCAGTCATGTCAATGGAGTCACATTCCATGGCCACTGGAAATCACGTTAAATATTAGTAACACTACACAACCGTCGACTTTGATGATGGTTTTTGGCGGCAAAGCCTTACCAGTCAGCCAGTCTAGTAAATATCCAACTCTAGAGAAGTTTGCCTGATCATGGAAGTTGACCAGAATCCATTTCAAGGCGTACTGCACCGTACGTTGTTCTATCATGTCTGAAGGTGCCAAACATGACCCCAGATTCACCCATTTAGTAACAGCTGCAAATAATACATATTTACATTAAGTTTTATAGGTACCAGGATTTAGAAGTTTTAGAACACTTATTGAAATGTCTCTAAACAATAATTTTAACCTACGTAATGATATATTCAGCCAAACTTTGAATAATGTGTGGAAATCTTCGTATGCCAAGCCTGTGGAATCAACAGCACTCGCGAGTTCGTCGATTTTACTCTGAAATAAATCTTTGTCAAACCCTTTTCGCAGGGACTTTATAAAGTCAATAATTTCCTCCACGTCCGCCATTGTTGCTCATCAGACCAATTATTAAGCCAAAAACATAAAATTTGATATATTTTCTACTTTGTTAATTATTTCGTGTAGCTTTCGTTACGCGGTTTAGGCCGTTATTTCAAAATCAAAACAAAAACAAAATGAACCATTCATAAAATATTTTGAATGACGTTGACAACTAAGAACAACACTTTTGTGTCAAACTGGCATAGTGTTGTCCTCATTGTAGATTTTTACCATGTTCTAATTTAGTTTTGGCAAGTAACTATTTTCTGATCTGTGTTTTGGCTTAGCAGTAAAAATAATAATTTGTCTAAGAGTTTCGGCAGTGCATCCTCACTCGCTCAAGGTAGCGCGGTCTTAGCCTACCGCTAGACCGTTCCTTCCAGGAAACAAGTGACAGTCGGTTGTCGGACGCACGGCTGAGCGCTCGCGCAAAACGTTTCCCGCGCATATTGTTATTAGATATGTCGTAAACCCTCCGCGCTAGACAGGGACAGAGCTACACGTTAAAAGAGAGAGAGTTGAAAATCGCGACAGATATTGAGTGATAATGTGAGCTGAATGGGGCGTTTTCCAGATGAAGATAGACTTGTCAAAGACAGTTCCCAATTTCACCATAAGTAGCGCCAATGTTTCATTTTGTTAGATAAATTTCACAAAAACAAACAGTGGTGCCACACTTGGCAAAAACTAGAACTATATTTGACAAGTCTATCTTCATCTGGAAAGCGCCCCATTGAACTTTAAGGTTTGTTCGCATTAAGCTAGTGTATTAGTCTAGTAGAGAGTAATTTAGTGGCTAAAATACTCGCTACTATTCAAAAGTCGTTCGCACCGTGCTTTAGTACAGTTCACAAGTGAGTAAGTAGCGTTTTGCAACATGAAGCGTCTACAACGCAATAAAATAAATAAGCTGATTACGCTTGTTTTATTTGCTTGTTTTTATAGAGCGGGGACTTAACATTCCACAAACATTCATGTTCCACATATAAAGAAACAAATTTTAATGTAGTATCTTCACTCCAGCGAAACGACATTTTGGCGGCAACCACAGACTAGTCAGTAAAGAGATGCGGCAACTAATGAACTCGACTAATTTGACAGGTTCGCACTCGTTTAGCCAGGGGGGCACAATAAGTGACGTCACGACTTGCGGAAATGAGATAGTCTAATTATCTATCACTTGTGAAAAAAAGAGAAAGAGATACTGATTTTTCGTCCTTATCACCGTGGCCGGTTTTTTCTCTGGCTAAATTACTAATCTGACACCGCGTTGCCAAACAAAAGTCTGTTCAAAGCTCAGACTCGGATATTTTATGTTTTATTAAATATTGTGTGCATTTAAAGAAGATTCAAAGCTTGTTTGTGAAAGACTGTTAAGAGATTGGTGATATTAATGTTAAACAATGTGCGGTGTGTAGTATTATAAGCTGCAATAGCCTCTGCAAAAGAAAAATCAATGGAATCTCATTTTACACGTAAGTAGACAATATTTGTTATGACGACTTGATAGAAATTCATATTAATGCCTTCTAGATATCTACGTGAATTAAATTTATACAATAACGGCAGTATCTAATCCAAAATTTGCAAAATATGTAAAATGTAAACATAACCTAAATAACAAAACAAACAAAAAAGTGTGACCAGTTATTTCTTACAAATTTACCCATGAAATATACAAGTCGGTACATAATTGACAGTTTATTTACTGACCGTTTACTAATAATAGGTACTAGATTTTGCCTGCGGATTCGCATTTGTTAGTTTTTTAAGTGAAAACTTCCTTTGGCGCACTACATACAAATTTTTCGTGGCCCGTGAATTGAGCTCAAACATCATGCTTGGGAATTAAATAAATCTTCGGGTGAACTCGGAGCTATGGCCACAAATACGTAAACATTTTTAGATGGTCATGGCGTGTTACCATGGTTACCATTACCTATACATAATTACATATCTAGTCTAGATGGCCATGACGCTTCAATTTCTGTTTCTGCTCCCACTGCCATTCCAACTCTTGTTTTCTGGAGTAGGAATTGCATTAAACTCCCATTAACTTACACTATCTCATCTCGCTAACAAGATAACATGATGCTTTTAGTAGGTATAAACCCTACTCACTACACCTACTTCATACCCACTCACACAAGAGACCTATCAATTGTGTGAGTAGATATGAAGCTCTAAGCTTTCAAAATAAAAGATTATTCATACACATTTTCACCTTTGATTTAACCCTTTTGTTTGAACTTTTACAGAAATAATTATGCAACTTGAATGTATCACTAGATTTCTAGTAATAATTTGGATTGTTTTATTTATTCAAATTAATTATTATTTCGCAGATGTGCCGTTCCGAAGAAGAGGATAAAATATTGTGTGAATAATAAAGCAACATTTTTCATGAAGTACAGATTATCAAATAAATCAATCATTCTAAATTACCACAACATCTAAATAATAGTAGCCTGTCTACTACAACAAGGTCTACTAACATTGGAATGTTCTATACCTAAGTTCCGAGTTGCCCCGTGCGAAGCCTGGGCGAGCTGCTACTATGATATAAATATGACAGGCAAACTACATTCTTATAACGTTGAATGTAAAGTACCATTTGAAATAAATGTTTTATTGCACTGTTTTTGATTATTTATTTAAGTACCTCCTATTTTAGTTATATTAGGTACATAAAACCTCTTTTTAAAATGTAATTTTAGAATGTACAGAACACGGGGTGAATTCATCAGACTATCGCTGCACTACCCATATCTAGTGGAATATTTTCTTTATGGCAATACTTTTTGAGTATTGAATTGAAAATTGAATTGGAATTGAAAGAACGAGAAGCACTTAGTAATCATGAACTCTATAAATCTTGAGGTTAAAAATCTTTGCGTTTAGCCGATGAACCAGAGAGCACACGCAGCACAGACGCGTGGTGGGGATGCTACTCGCCCGTTGAAAATAGAACAAAATGGATTGACTCGACTAAATTATTCACTACACTACTCGACTAAATTTTTACTGTTCATACACGTTTAGTTGCTAAATTACTCTCTACTAGACTAATACACTAGCTTAATGCGAACAAGCCTTTATTGTGTCCCAGCAAGAGTTGCTATTAATATAATTGTTATTGGTAAGTGAGGCTTCTGTACTAATATGTGTTCTGTGGTTTCGGGTAAAGGCTCTGCCGGTTAAGAAAATTTTAATAAGGCGTTTTCCGACGAGATTAAAAGATATGGTTCAATAAAATGATGATAGGAGGCGCTTGTAGGTCTTTTACTTGTCTTGTCAAAAGCGGTTGGCATAATGGGACTCAATTAATTCAATTTGCGAAAGCACGACTTATTGTAATAAATAATAAACTACTTTATCCATGTACGCATTTTATTCGAAGAAAACTATATCAAAACATGCAAATTTTAAAACAAATTCGTAAACCTGATGAATGACAAAATAGACATTTATTAAAATTTATTCTTGGCTATGGAAACTAGTCCTTCGGCCGAGAGAGTATCTCTCTACTTAAGGCGTTATCATACCACTCGTTATTCAGACAGTCTAAGTAGCGTGGCGTAATAAGCGTCAGAGTGTTAGGCTCTGAATACAGACAGCAAGATCGGGTTCGGCGAGTCTAAGAGCCAGTTTTCACGACGCAGTTTCAAACCGCGACCGCGCGCGGGCGCGGCGCTGCGCCGCGCGACGGTTTTGTTTCAATACTCACGAGACCGCAGGTTTTCGCGGTTTCTGCTCTGGAAAGCTACTGCGCAAGAATCGCGCGCAGCCACGCGGGCGCCGCACCGCTTCTGCAGTCGCCGCGGCCGTAAACCGCGTCGTGTGTTTTGAATTCAATTTTATATGGAAATCTGCCGCGCCCGCGCGCGGTCGCGGTCGGTGAAAACCGGCTCTTACTGGCTTACAGTCTGAATAACGAGTAGTGTAATAAGACAGACTGTTAGACCGACAAATACATGACACTGACATTAACATATAATCTTAAAATATCATTTCATTGGTTCGTGAATGGTTCATTGGTATTCGCGGTAATTTCTATTTTTGCGTTTTGGGTAATCGGAGTTCGAATGCAAAAATTTTAATGTTGATCTCGCTGTTGTTTTACCTATCTAAAAATGCTAAATTTTTTTTTTTAATTTAAATTAATAAATACAATAACAGCGTGCAGTAGAGAAAAAGAAGTAGTATTAAAACTCCTAGAGCGCGCGTTATTCAGACTGGTGTAATAGCGAGCTGACAAGTTAGACTCGTAAGATAGTCTGCATAACGAGTGCTGAATAGGCGCTTTAGCCTGTGGATAAAACATTGTCGTATCAGTGTTGCTATTTATATCTTTGAATTTTCCTTCTACTTTGGTGTAGTTGGTGTCTACTGCATCGGGAGTAGGTACTAAATATTCTTACTGAAAATGAATTCTGGGTAGCGATTCTGAAACCATTCGGTTGCATCCGACACGGAAACTCATCTCTCGGTCTTTGTCTTATCTGTTTAGCATGACAAAGACCGAGAGATGAGATTCCGTGTTGGATGCAACCGAATGGTTTCAGAATCGCTACCCTGGGTAGCGATTCTGAAACCATTCGGTTGCATCCGACACGGAATCTCATCTCTCGGTCTTTGTCTTATCTGTTTAGCATGACAAAGACCGAGAGATGAGATTCCGTGTCGGATGCAACCGAATGGTTTCAGAATCGCTACCCTGATCAGCATAGCGATTCTGAAACCATTCGGGTCGGGCTGAGCCACGGAAACTGGCCTCTACCGAATAGATTGGGCAATTTGCGATTCTGAACGCCAATTCCGATTACTTTTGACGTTTGCAACCGACTACCAGCTGTTTTCTAATCGGTTGGGTTAGGTTAGGTTAGTTTTCCTTGAAAATGGGGAGGAGTTTAGTTATGATTGCACTTTTA
Source organism: Ectropis crepuscularia (assembly GCA_963693475.1). Lineage (NCBI taxonomy): Eukaryota > Metazoa > Arthropoda > Insecta > Lepidoptera > Geometridae > Ectropis > Ectropis crepuscularia. The sequence goes on along the minus strand of OY856344.1, from coordinate 6,883,571 downwards.
AGAGTCTATGGTAGAGACAGATTTTGCTGAATCTATACTATCGCCATCTAGTGCGTACGGTGGAACTAATTTTGTCTCGTCGGAAAACCCCTCAATTTGTATAATAATTTAAAAAAAACATTTGACTTTGACAAGTTGCACAATTCCACGAAGAGTACGATGGTCCGGTGTTTGGTCCGGTGTTATACAAAGTACAACTCTTGCTACAGTTGTGATGTTGTGAATAATTTATTACCAATCGATATTTTGGAACAGCAATACCGGCGATACCACTGCATGTCATACTACCACAAAATTATAAAAAAATAACTGGATGACCTTGGTTGACATTGAAAAAACTGACAATTTAATGTTGCCAGATTTAACAATTTTCCATGATTTCAAGAATAATATCAGACGTGTTTGTGAAATAAGATATAGCTTTAAAACTTTCGCTATAAGTCGACACGTATGAAAATATTACCCAAGACTTATTCATGATTTTTGCTTTGAATTACCTTAATCCCGACATTTCCGTCGTTGTGCGACAGCCGTAGCTACCAGAAAACTGATAACAATGCAAGTCCTCTCACTTGAACATGGAAATGTCTCCATCAATGTCCATTTCGTATTTGAAAAGCGCCAAGTTGTTAATGCCATGCCATAAGCTTCTCTGAATCTACTCCACGATGCACCCATTTATTTCATAAACATGGATTCCACGACCCCGCGCCACTGAAAAAATAAATTGAAAACAACAAAGTTCCTTTAGATAAGTTAACCTTTGTCTGCATCTTGGCATAATTTTAAAACTGAAATTTCAGTTTTGTTTAAGCTGTGATGTTTCCCGGGGTGGCGGTTGGCGGTTGACTGATGACTAAACTAGTAATATGTTTGTAGTTTGTAGCCCATGAAAGAAACATGCAATTGGACTGCTTTAAATTGCGTTAAGTTTATTATTTACTCGTTCTGGGTAGCGATTTACACACAGAATTATATCTGTCTGTCTCTTTCTCCAAAACGTTTACAAACAATTCAAGTTCAATAATATTATACTATCCTTGCCTTTTTTCGGCAAACTGCTTTATTAAATATTTGATAGCTGATAGCTTCAGTTTTTCTAAAATTTCTGGCTCTATGCGCAAGTGACAAGTTTGATAGGCGTTAATGTCTCATTGAAGTTCTTAAGTAATTTCCAATGTTACTTATAATAGTGTTAATTTAGAAAAAAATAAAAAATGGTTAAAATTATTAATATTTTATATTTATTAATTTTGCTTACGCACGTCGGGGGCCCCCGTGATTCGAGGGCCCCGTATAATTGCTACGGCATATACAACGGTAGCTAGGCCCTGTTATAATTATTACGGTGGTACGGTTATTACTGGAAAAATAGCGTAATCCTCACTAATTGTGCACACACAAAAAACATGAATTCATGATAACGATTTGTAATATTATGGCAACCTTATGATGCGCGACCGACACACGACACACGACACAACATAGACAACCAATAAAGAGATAACATACCAACGTGCCATCGCTCTTGTCTATTTCTACGCGGCGTTACTATCGTATACTGTTGAATGGAATTTCTTACAGTAATACAATAGTAGTTCTTGATTTTGGCCACATGATATTATTTGCTGAGCAGGAATACACCTTCCACTTTTTTTTTCCTCGTCCGATTCTATTCGAATTTCGAAGCTGTTTGGTTGAGTGAGTGAGCCGACGTGAGTGGTGTGTGGTTGTTGCTCTGCAAAAGTTTAAAATTAATAAATTGTAGCCAGCCAGTGTCGGACAGTATTACAATCATGGCCCAAGCGCTGAAAAAGTTAACCGCACAATGTTTAGTGTTAAAAAACAGCAATGTGGAACCCATCATCAGCTGTGCAGCAGTCAGAAACAGGTACCTATAATGATGCGCCGGTGCAGAATTTACGTAACAAAACGGGCGTTTTAGGACCGATTACCGGTGTTTGCTTATTTGCAAAAATATTTTAATTTATGGTTATATTCGGGCATGATATTGAATTCGGTTATTTTATTTACCTACTTGTTTTTAGTCTAGCCCAAAAATATCAGAGATAAAGTTATCTTTTCCTGCGAAGGCTTTTAGCTCATAAAATTATCCCATAGTTCAAGCAGAAGAATCCTGTGGAGATTGGAGAACCTTTAGTTAGGTACCTACGTGCCTAAACACCGAATATACCCTGTCCCTTTCAGCTCATTACATCCAGGTAGGCTAGATAGACAGCTGTATAAAATACAAAGAAACTAATTTTTATAATTATAATTGGAGGATTTTGACCTATCCTGTCAAAAAATTCTCCAATAATCATAATCTAATTGGAATGATGGTTAATTGCTTAACTCAATTGGTTAATTTTGGGTGTTACATAGTACATAGGTACCCATTGAAATTAGTTTTCGATGGAGCTATTCTGATATGAGAGTTAATACCTTTAACATTGAACACAAATCTATTTTAATTACTTCCTGTCTTTTCTAAAATGCAAAATTCAAAAACAAATTAACTAAATGTTTTTTTTTTTTTTTAAGACATTTTAATAATAACCATGTTTCAATCTGAGTTGGCAAAAAGTAACTTCAACAACATACCATTAAATTTGTCTTGACAAGCATAAAAAAAACCTGTAAGATTTTGTACTCATGCTGAATAATATTAATAAATTTGTTTAGTTTATGAATATAATATTCTATGTATATTGACAATGTCACAGAATGGTTGAGAAAACTCAACTAAACAAACTCTACACCTAAGCTGTGACATGATAGGAAACAGGTTCTTTGGTGCTATAAGGTATCAACTTCAGTATCAAACTTATAAAGTACGAGTAAATAACAACGAAAACATTGTTTTAGTTCCTGGTGGAGCAATGTTCAAATGGGACCACCTGATGTGATCCTCGGTATCACTGAAGCCTACAAAAAAGACACTGACTCAAGGAAGGTTAACCTTGGTGTTGGAGCATACCGAGATGATGCCGGCAAACCTTTCATCCTGCCTTCAGTCAGAGCGGTTAGTATTTTTACATAATCCAGGAATATTTTCGGAGGAGGGCAATATTTTGAGAGAAATTACAGAGAAGAGATAAATCATCTTATATATCTAAGTGACAAGTGCTATGCACTAATTTTGATTCTTAATGTTCTAATAGCTGCATGCCACTGTGCTCTAATGGTCAAGGATGTTGCTTACCATCAGGTGCAAATGTGGGTTCTGTCAGAATATAAAAATAATACGGTATTTGACTAAATTTGTAAAACCGTTTAAATGATTTTTGATTACACAATATACCATACTACATGAATATTTCCGCAAGATTCACTGTTTTACCATTAAAAATAAATGTTTAAAGTAAAAAGTTCAAAACCCCCGCCAAAAACGCTGTTTCTGGTCACGTGACGCGCGTGACGTCACGTGCCAGTAAACAAATCAGTGTTCTCAAAGAAACCGTTTGCTGTAGATTGAATATTTACTGGCAGGTGACGTCACGCGCGTCACGTGACTAGAAACAGCGTTTACGTCGCAGATTATAATTCAGTATTTGTAAAATTTTCATTGGCGTATTATTCAAAATATACACACTATATATTCCAAAATAGAGTGAAATATGTTTATTTAATGTGTTATCTGATAAGATGATCATAAATTATGCTATATTTTAAACATTGTCAAACACCGTATTATCAAAAGATAAATTTTATTTTCTTTATAAATATATCATTTTATTCATCCTCCTAAACAACTTGAGGTTCAGTAATTATTTAACTTGTATCAATATCAATATTTTCTTCTTTATCTCAGGCAGAGGACATTATCCACAAGAAAGGCCTGAACCATGAATATGCTCCCATCGGTGGTGAGGCTGCCTACACAGATGCCGTGGCCAAGCTGGCTTTCGGAGACAACAGCCCTGTAATCCAGAGGAAATCCAACTGCACTGTACAGGTATGACAAATATTTTTTCTTAACACAGTCTAAGTTTAAATTTTTAGTCTGATCCATTCACTTCTTACAACGTAAACTGAGCAACAAACATTAAAAGTTATTGTTTATAATAAATTGGTAATATTACTTGGATTTTACTCAGTTTCATAACATATTTATGAACAAGTCTACATAATATATACCTCAGAGAAAACCTACTAATTCTCTACCATTGTCATGCCATAGTACAAAATTTTTATATTTCCACTAGACCTTATCCGGCACTGGAGCCCTGCGTCTTGGCCTGGAATTCATCACGAAGCACTACGCCAAGGAGAAGACAATCTGGCTGTCCACCCCCACTTGGGGTAACCACCCCCAGATCTGCAACATGATTGGTCTACAGCATAAGAAGTACCGCTACTTCGATCCCAAGACCAATGGCTTTGATCTGCAGGGAGCTCTTGAAGATATATCTGTGAGTATTGCCTATGTGATATATCACTGTTAAATTGTAAAAACCGTCTGACTATAATCTAACAACGTTGTATAACAGACTAACCTAACTTACTGTAAGATTATAATTTCACTTCAGTGTAACTCTAACAAAGATGTTAGATTATAATATGACGGTGTTGACAATTTTATGGTGACATATACAGGGTTACTAACGTAACACGTAATTAACCCTGTATATTGACATGAGTTCTATATTTTATGCATTATAAATAGGTATATTATACTATAGGCCCATTTAGGTTTTGCTCGGATTTTGTCATTTAAACATTATTAATAAAAACAAAAACTATCTTATCTCCCAAGTTGGACTGAATTACACATAAATGACAACTTTCGTGAATATCGGTTGACTTGGTGAAGAATTCATTTGGACCAAATATCACAAAACACTGGATTATTAAGATGAGTTATATTATGCATTTTGTTTTAGTGTTAGTTAAGAGTGTGTAGTATGTACCTTTGTACTGTGTTCTCATGATTTATTATGTTACAGAGTTTTCTATTCATCTATTTAGCAGTAAAAAGTAGGTCATTCCGCTTGAAAACAAGTGGTTGATCAATACTTACATATACATAAGTCATTCTGCCATTGATCTTTCATTAATAGATAAGAAAATATTAATAACCTTATCTAGTTACCTAACCGGAGAACTATAAATGCCACTGGAGCCATGAACTTGGTTGGATTTTATTTCTTTCTTGTCATAAGTTTGAAAACAACACATTTTTTTAAAAGGCCTATGTCCGTTGGCATGACATGGTCCATACTGCCTTCCGAGCTTTGGGCTAGTGCATAAGGTACACTATTCTAAACTAAGCATACAACAATACTTATGCTCGTGGTTAGAATTTACCGCAAAGTAAAATTATACTTGCCAGAAAAAAAAGCGACGTGTATGTCGATCTTGAAGAGGTTTGATGACACTTTCTTAAAAAGCCATTGTTTGTTTTGAAATTGGTAATTTTTTGGCAGAGTAACAAGTTTTGAAATTCAAGTGCTTTACAATTAGACCAGTGCAAAAGCGTTTGAATTTGGGAAAAAACAAAAATAATTTATAGTAGGATGAAATCCATTGTAAATGGAAGAGAATATGACAAAAGTCAAAGGAAAAATATTTTACGGGCGATCTGAGGTCGGGAAGTGGAAGAGTGGGTCCGTTTTAAGCGTAAAAACGGTTTATCTCGATTTCCGGCAAAACTACAAATCCTATGGAAATAGGTTGTAGGGTTTAAAAAGATCTACAGCTTTTGTATTGACACTTTTTTCACATAACCTCAAAATTTATGAGAAAAATTCAAATAAGTGAGTTTTTAATTTTTTTCTCATGTAAACACACAAAAATTACTCTAAAAATTTGGTCAAAGCTTGCCTTTTTATATCTTAAATACCTACACTGTATTTTTTTTTATTGAATATAATATTTTTTTCTACCTTAAATTAACTTAATATTGAAAAAGTACCCTAATTTTCATTCGAAAAATCTTTTCAAAAAAAAAAACCCTTCCCCTTCCCGACCTCAGATCGCCCGTAAATTATTTTTCCGTTCACTTTTGTCATATTCTCTTCCATTTACAATGGGTTTCATCCTACTATAAATTGTTTTGTTTTCAAAAGCTATCGAGATTGGTCTAAATTTGCGTAATATTTTTTTTATTTGTTTGAACCAAATGTATCAACTTGTATCATGTCTTCATCAGATTCTTGTACTTTAAGGGATAGACAAAACTACATCTACTGCATTATCCTAACCTTATTAGCTGCAGTATCGTAAAGAAATTTTCATGCGGAAAGTCGCAATACGACGTTTTATTTTTAGCTGCAAATTATCTGAGAACGCGAAGGTCACGTCATTTCTAAAGAACTAGGTATCAGTACACACAATATACTGCATATTGTAACGAGACAGTAAGACCTCGTTGACAGAGAGCAAAGTAAAAACTTCTTTGAAAATTTTCAGTTTTAAATATTGGCATTTTTTGAGTTCTTTTTTGTTTGACGAGAAACGTCACTCAAACATGCAAATTTTCTATGTAAAAAAAATTATACTTTCTTTGATAAAATTAAATAAAGAAATGTAAAAAGAAGGATCAAATAAAAACACAACCCATCAATTGTAAGTACATACAAATATAAAAATTGCATTATACGTAATTAGCGTAATTCGAATCTAAAAGTTGAATGATTCCAGGCCTATCTTTCGAGGAAACTGAAAATAGAGGAAGACTCAATTTATTACCTTTGAAATGAGCATATTTGGAGAAACCTAGGTACTTAAAAGGGTTACACTCAACTGTAAGTTTAATTTGTTGCAACTATCATCTTTGATTCGGAGCTCTAGTTCCGAGACTAGACGCGCTGGATTCGAGAGAAACAAGGTTAATACACGTAATTTTATGATTTTATGAAGATAGATATCTGTAACAAACATATAGTTTTCGAGAAACCCTCAAAGCGAGGATCCTTATTTTGCAATATGTGCATAATAACAAACTTTCGACAACTTATAAAATTTTTGTCCTATAGAGACATTAAAGTAAATTAATAACTTCGAGTACATGGTTATCAGTACTAATAATACTTAGGCTCTAATGGGATGAGTGTTTTGAGCTACAAGGCTTCGAAGTCAGTCCTTGGGCTAGATAAAATAAAGCTCGTCGAATTCCTGTTACTAATACAGAGCAAGAATTTGACAATTAGACTGTTCTTCTGGACTTGCAGAGTAAAATACTGATTTTATTACTGTCTGAATTATCACAGATTTAGTTCATAATCTATAAAACATACGCGATGAGACGGAATAAGTTCTTCAACAACCTTCTAAACAAATTAACACAGATTTAGATTATAATCTCTAAAGGATACGCGAAGCGATATACTAAGTATTATAACCTTCTAAACAAACAAATTAACGTAGATTTAGGCTTCATAAAATCTCTAAAGAAAATGCTATAAAACAAAAATAATATTATAATCTTCTAAACAAATTAACAAAAACGGCAATGTAGTTAATGTCTACATAGGAAGTTGCTGTAGAAGTAGGAGTGAGAGATATACCAGCAAAATCTCACTATAACCTGCTGAAAGAATTGGGCTTGTCCAGAAATGCAGTACGTTCTATGCTAGAACGAGTATCTAAAACTGTACTGGCGGGTTTATGTCAGATTTAGCTGAACAGATGGGAGGTCTGACAGTAGTTAAGGTGAGTGTGGAAGTGCTTCACAAAGGGATCCCTTAAACCTACGCCCAAGTCACAAGTCTTGGGGTCTACTCCAGTTTTCTGTTTTTCTCTCTCTGTTGCATGATGGACACCTGGCTCTCGCACGGTGAATCCATAGAGTGCTATGTTATGTCTCTCTTCTCGCGGCTAGGATCGTGAAATAGTGTTAGTGAGAAAGCGAGGACATCCTCGTGGAGTCCCGACTAAAGCGGTATAAAAATAAATCTATACGAAATAATAAACTAAACTAAAATTCATATACAAGCTTTTCGTTTGCAGTAGGAAGAAGTTCGCTGTTTAATTCTAAAGGCAGGCAGGCTAGTTAAAACTAATCAATTTGTATTTATGGTAAACGGTGATTCTCATTTTCAAATACCTATCTATTAATTTAAACCTCTTGTTTTGTGAATTTGATCTATAATATTAAAATAACTATACTCCATAAACTCTCTTTGTAGATAGAATTATCACTTTCTTTTCAGCATCCTAGGTATTTATCAAAATTATCTCTAACTGCATTTTAGTAAACTATAAGATCTGTGTCATTTATTTATTTCTTAGGAACATATAGGTAAACCGGTCTTTTCGTAGAATCTCGGGTAATGCGGATACAACGTAGAGTCCTATACTTTCCACTAGACGTTCACTTGGCCAACTCTTTAACTATCTTCTCTTTATTTAGGTCCTTTAACTATCATTAATTATATTCAATTTATATTCAATACTTTTTTGTTTAAAGCCTTCGCCTATTTTATATATATAATTTGGCGCCTACGACCAGGATCAGAACCACTTCATAACACTTCATTTATTCAGTAGGATCTCTTTTATCATTCAAATCATTTCATTCGAGTCATTTGTAAAAACAAACTCACACATTTTTCTTCAGTAATATTA